>CP135531.1:8466080-8555407 GCA_032402905.1 Khaya senegalensis | reverse complement strand
ATTAATTAAAATTAAAAAAAATTATGATAAAATATATAAATAAGCGATAAAATTAAAAGTTCAATTATTTTAGAGAGAGAAAGATGATTTTTTACCATTATTCTTTCAAATAAATAAAGAAATTTCTTTTCTTTGTGGATTAATTAAAATAAACATACTCTTAAATTATATAAAATTTTATCTATCATCAAATAATGATATTATAAAGTTCTTATATATTTTTTTGAATAAGAGTGAGCTAATTCTCTTTGAAGAGCAGTAACAAATAACAATTAGTCAAGCACTAAAAAATCCAAAAATGTCATAGAAAGACACGATTAAATTACAGTACATGTTGCTTAAGATATGTTAACGGGTAAATGATGAATGTTTTGATCATATATCCTGTTTGAATCTTAATTTTGTAATTTAATGATGCTTAAGACGTAAAACATTGATTGCGAAATGTGATTTGGAAAACAAAAATCATAGTAGTTATCTTCAAAACAGTTGACTCTCTCAAATAATCGAGACCACTAGGCTCCATTGATTCTTATTCCAAGTAAGTGCTCCCATATGACGTGCGTTTCATTGTCGTCTTTCATTATTAAAATAATTAATAATAATGTCTTTTTTTATTTATTGATAATCTCTATGATAACATCACCCTCAACCAATCATATTTTGTCTTCGGACTCCAAAGAAAGTAATTAACTTGCTCTAATCCATGCTTAAATCCGAGGTCCCCACGTCGGTTTTTTTTTTTTTAATTGGCAATCAAATTATTAATTTGATTTCAATAAAGATCAGGAGCACTGTGAGAAAAGATGAAAAGGAAAAGCCTATGTTTACAGAAAGATTGGCTTTGATTGGTAAAAACAACAAAGGTTAATAGCTTTTGTTAAGGCTCAAGTGTCACGTCTCAAGGAAAAAGTAGTGGTGAGTAGTGTTTTTAAATAATTCAATAATTTCTAAGTCTTAATTAGCAACCTTGATTTAAATATTGATGAGAAGAGAAAGTTACCATATACTGCAAACATATATCATATATGTTTAAGAATATTGATTCTTTTGAATAGACGTACTAGTTAGTTTATAATAATAATAATAATAAACATGAACACTGTTTTCATTGAGAGATTTGGAAATGGGTTAAACACCTCTAGGATTTAAATTTTATTTTCCTTTTTTAGCCAATCATTACATGATGAATTGAGAAATTGTTGACACGGGTATCGATTTCCTTAAATTTAATAACAAGAAAAATCCGCAAAACCTACTTGGATCTTTGCACCATACAAAGTCCTAGCAATACTCTTTCATTTTCTTATGTTATTTACAATTAATAATAATAATAATAATAATAATAATAATAATAATAATAATAATTAAATATGCCAACCATGGTAAAGAAAAGCTTCAATTGTGTGTGTGTGTGTTTTTTTATCTAAATTAATTAATTAATTATATATTTATCAAAAAGTGGTTAATTGAAACATTATCAAATAAAAATGAAAAATGTGATGTTTATCATTATAAATAAATAAGCATTTATGCATATGTGTGTGTGTGTGTGTGTGTGTGTGTGTGTGTGTGTGTGTGTGTTTGAATTTCAGCAAACATGTAGATCTTAGTAAAATTTTTTATAAATATCATAAAATTTTATTTTATTTTTAATTATTTTAAAAAGAAGAAGAAAAATTAAGGATTTTAAAAATACAACATAATTAATTATTATATTATTACTAAGCAAAAATTTAAGACATTTTAAATATATCATAATATAATGCATTAGATGTCATGCATGTTTATTAAATTTCTCTCCGAAAAAATTTGTTCTTTTCTTATAGTTAAATTCTATTCATCTATTATTATTATTATTATTTTTTACTGTAATCATTCTTTAATTTATTAAATTTCCTTATACAACTTCAATTCTAGACAAACACATAACTAATATAAATTAGCATAAACTTCCATAAAATTTCAATGTCGATAAATTTGATAACTCGAGCGGAAAAATTAAAAAAAAAAAACAATTTTTTTTTTCACGTTGTTCTGCAGTCGTTGATGACTTCCCTTTCTTAGAAATTTAATGTTTTCCTGGAAAGTACTGAACTGGAAAAAGAGCAGTTATTCTGTTTATTGTAAACTGCAGCAACTATTGGTAATTACTTTGGATCTTCCCATGAAAATCATTCAAAAGTTTGTTTACCAAATGCATGGTGTTCAATGGAAATCGAAGTGCAAATGATACCGAGACTGTGAAGCCAGCAATGCTCATCAAGCAAAAGAGAGAGAGCGAAGAATATTAATATAACCTTTTACGTACCTAGACAAGCAACTTATTACAGTAGTAATGGTGTTAGCTGTATTAATTATTTTAAAAAATAAAACTCCAAACTCATCAGCATCATATTGACAAAAACACCCGAACCAGCTTTTTGAAAAATGCCTACACTAAAGCCAACTTGTAATCCCATTTTAATATTCAATCAATCAATCAATAGTAATTAATTAATTTTCTTGTTGCTTTCATTAAGGTCCTACTTCTACCCTCAACATAATTTTATTATAAAGCTAATGTCCAAACAAACCGGCATGGATTCCATGGTTTTAAAATGTTAATTCAAATTAATATTTAATCAAAAGGGAAAAAGTTAACCCGCCATAAATAAATAAGATAAATCGTGGTTACTACTACACTACGATCATGAGCGGCCACCGTTGATGATTATGACCACATTGTTGTTTTATTATTATTATATGGAGTGGACTTTATCTTCTTCATTAATTATATTTAATTTAATTTAGTTTAATTTCTTCTTGTAGAAATATTTAAGAAAATCAAATATTAATTTATCAACCGTTGTCTCCTCACTCAATTATTGGACAGACAAAGTAAAATGAATTTAGAAACACAAAAGTTCTATGGTTGTGGTACCAATTCATGATATAGTTTATTGATCAAGAAGAGGAAACAGAGCATGCGAAAGAAGCTAAGAGGAAGAAGAAAATGAACTGATATTTTTGTGAAACTAATCTAATCAATTTGACAATTGTTTTTGTCTACATATATACAAAGTTGTTTTATTTAATAACTAACTAATTAACTAACTAACTAATTACAACTAACTACTGCTTACAATTTAACAAATCACACTTCACTAATTAACTAACTCTAACTATATTCCTCTATCTCCCTCAAGATGGATAGTGAATATCTTTCACTGACATCTTGGAAAGAAGAGATAGTAAGGCTGGTGAAGATAATGACTTACTAAACATGTCAGCAAGTTGATGTTGGGAACGGACTGGGAGAAGTTTAGTGGTGCCTTCTGCGACTTTATCACAAACAAAATAACAATCAATCTCAATATGTTTCGTTCATTAATGAAAGGTTGGATTAGACGCAATGTGAATGGCAGCTTGATTGTCACAAAAGAGAAAGGTAGGAAAGGAGAGTTGAATTTGAAAATCTGTAATCAACTGTTGTAGCCAAACAATTTCACTAACAGTAGAAATCAAGACACGATATTCAACCTCAGCAGATGACCTGGAAACTGTGGATTGTTTCTTTGCCTTCTAAGAGACCAAAGAAGAACCAAAAAAGACATAGTAACCTGTAATCGATTTTTTAGAGTCCAAACAAGAACCCCAATCAGCATCAAAGAATGCCTGAAGTTAAATATGAGACCCAGAAATTATTGAAAAATATAAGCCTTGGCCTGGAGTAGATTTTAAGTATCTTAACAGATGATGAGCAGCTTGTAAATGAGGCATTCATAACTTAGCTACAAATTGACTAAGCTTGTGGACAACAAAAGTGATATCAGGATGAGATAAGGTGAGATACAATAATTTTCCAATGAGCCTGCAATAAGAAGATACATCAGGAATCAAATCACTCTCAAAAGCAAGCAATTTTAACTTTAGATCCATAGGTGTTGAAACAGGTTTGCATGCTAAGTAACCAGCATCTTCTAATAGTTGTAGAGTGTACTGCCTTTGTGATAAAACAATACCCTTAGAAGAAGTTGCAATCTCAAGACCTAAGAAATACTTCAAAGACCCCAAATCCTTCAACTTAAACTAAGAATAAAGAAAGGATTTCACAGTTTGAAGAATTGGAAGATGAGGACCAGTGAGAATTATGTCATCAACATACACTAATAAGGTTATAAAAGTGGAACCGTGACCTTTGGTAAATAAGGAATAATATGATTTAGACTACTGAAAACCATACTGAATTAAAATATTAGAAAACTTGGAATACTATTGCCGAGAAGCTTGCTTAAGCCCATATATAAACTTGTGAAGTTTGCAAACAAACTTTTGTCCACTCTGCATCTGTTCCCCCTTGTTGAGATACCCAAGAGGTAAGTCCATGTAGACATCTTCAAAAAGATCTCCATGAAGAAAAGCATTGTTGACATCTAACTGGACTAAATGCCATTTATGAATTACAGCAAGAGTTAAAAGTACTTTGACAGTAATTAGTTTAGCAACAGGAGAGAATGCCTCAAGATAATCAAGGCCTTCTTGTTGCGTGTAACCTTTAGCAACCAATCTAACCTTATGCCTCTCAACTGAACCATCAGGCTTGTATTTAGTTTTATAGACCCATTTGCAGCCAATGAAATGTTTACCAGGTGGTAGAGGCACAATTGACCAAGAGTGATTCTGTTCTAAAGCATTAAACTCTTGATGCATAGCAGCATGCCAATGTGGTAACTTGACAGTTCCATGATAAAATTGTGGTTCGATTTGAGAGGAAACAATTAAACAAAAGAACTTATGCATTGGAGACAAGGAATTATAAGACAAAACATGTTGTAAAGGGTACTTATGCAGAATAGAGGATGGGCTATTATGAGTTAAGAGATTATAATGAAAATCTCTAAGATAAGAAGGAGATTTGGGAATCCGAGTAAACCTTGGAAAGGGTAAAGAAGCAACAGACTTTGAGACTTCCACATCTGTAGCAGAAACATCTTTGGGAGTAGAATTTTGATCAGAATTGGGTAAGGAACCTAATACAGATCCTAGGGCATGGACATTTACATTAAAAACATCAATATTGTCAGAAATGAAGCTAGATCTGTGTAAGGATTCTGAGGCACTGTCAGAACTTTGAACACCAAATGAAATTTGATGCATATTAGAGTTTATAGTTGGTAATACAGTAGGAAGCACCAAATCTGGAAATGGATCAATCAATTGATCTGAAGCACAGATGGAATGATATGGAAATATATCTTCACGAAACACTATATCACGAGAAATAAAAATATTCTTGGAAACTATATCATACATCTTATAACCTTTCATACCAAGAGGATAACCAAGGAAAATACACAATATGGATCTTGGCTGAAACTTAGTACAACAGTCTTGAAGTGTAGATGCAAATGCAAGACAACCAAACATCTTAAAAAGGGAATAATCCTCACTTGTTCCATATAAAATCTCAAATGGAATTTTTTGAAGCAATTGGGATGGAGTCCGATTAATAATGAAAGCAATAGTAAGGATGCATTCACTCCAGAATTGAATAGGAATTCTAGATTGAAAAAATAATGCTCGAGCCATATTTAACAAATGTTGATGTTTTCTTTCAACGACAGAATTTTGTTGCGGTCTTTCAACACATGAAAATTAATGTAAGACGCCCATATCAGCAAAAAAATCAGTAAATCGTAGTTCAGGAGTATTATTAAATCTAAAGGTTTTAATCTTTGTATCAAATTGTATAGAAACCATCTTAAAAAACTTAGGAATAACAGTGGCAACTTCAAATTTATGCTTCAACAAATGAATCCAAGTAAAACGAAAACAATTATCAATTAATGTGAGAAAATATCTATGACAAGCATGAGATTTAATATGATATGGACCCTATATATCACAATGAATAAGGTTAAAAAGTGCTTTAGAAAGTCTATTATGAGAAATAAAAAATAATCTCCTCTATTTAGTTAATGGACAAACATAACAAAATGAAGCTTTATCATTCAACATAGAAGTATCACAAGAAAGCTTGTGTTTCAAACTATCTGAACACTTGGAAGACAGATGGCCAAGTAGATTATGCTAAACATGAGCTGAGACCAAGTTGACAGATGCTGTGAAGGTTAAACATAAAGCATCAGTATCAAAAACATACAAATCAGCAATCTTTTTACCCTTGCCAATCATCTTCTTGTTGATGATGTCCTGAATTTCAAAGAAATCATGAAAAAACTAATAAAAAGCTGAGAACTTGATGTCAGAGCACTGATAAAAAGAAGATTAACTTGAAATTGAGTCACATATAGAACATCCCGAAGAATAATGAAGTTGCTAAGCTTGATATCACCACAAAAATTAATAGAAATTGTAGTCTGATTTGGTAATGTGACTGAAGATTGTAAAATAGGCCTCATGTTAATAAAAGCATATGCAGATGAACATTTATGCCGAGTTGCTCCAGAATCAACTACCCAGACCTTTGAAGATGATAGCATATGCATCACAGACAAAGAAAAACAAGTACCTGCAAGGAAAGAAACTGATGCAGAGTCATTGTTGTTAATCTTTGCTGTGGAACTCAGATAATTGGACAGCATTTGCATCAACTGTTCATATTGAATTGGATTAAGATTTTGAACAAAATTTCCAATGCTAGAATTAGTCATAGACTGAATAGCAATACTGGAATTAGTCGCAGACTGAATTGATGATGAAACTTGATTAACTGTATTTATAATGTTAGCTTGAGCATTTTCCTTTTGTCTTGGTTTATGTCTAGGAGGATAACCATGCAACTTAGAGCATTTATCAACAGTATGACCATGAAAATTGCAATGAGTACAAAAAAGTGTTTCTCTCTTTTTGTTTCGTGATGAATTTCCAGAACCAAATTGACCACTAGAACCTATGACTCCAAGTTTGTTAGCTTGATTAGCTCTTGCAGCAAATGCCATAGAAAAATTATTATCAACTGGAATACTTATTCTTCTTTACTGTTCTTCTTGAGAAATAAGTGCAAACACTTTATTTATTGATGGCAATGGATCCCTAAGCAACAATTGCCCTATAATCTGCGAAAAGGAGTCATTTAATCCTATAAGAAAAGACATTATATATTTCATTTGATAGTGCGTATCAAGTTCTTTAACCCCTCCACATGTGCACTTTCCACAATTACACAAAAGTTTGTAATTATTCAATTCTTCCCAAATTGTTTTTAGTTTAGTAAAATAAATGCCAACTAACTGTTGATCTTAAGTTAGATTTATGAGTTCCCGTTTAACTTGGAAAATTCTTGGACCATTCTTTTATTGAAAACGTTCTTTTAAATCATTCCAAATCTCAAATGCAAAATTAGCAAAAATTATGCTAGTAGATATATCCTTAGAAACCGAATTTAATAACCAAGACATCATCATATCATTGTTCCTGACCCATAGATTCAGAATATCAAATTCTACACTTAGAGGTTTAACTATAGATCCATCAACAAATCCACGTTTATTCTTTACAAACAATGCAATCAACATAACTCTACTTCAGGATGCATAGTTATCTCCTGTTAATGGTTGAGAAACTAGAACCAAACCTGAATTATTCGAATGATGCAGGAAATAAGGGATGGAAGGATTGTCAATGGCTAATCTTATTGAATATAATTTTGATCCAGTCATATTTGCCGATGGCAGTGAATCCATTTTAATCGGAATCAATTACAAGTTTTCTCGAACTAGAAACCAAGGAAATCTTACAGAAACACAGCAAAAATATGCTCTGATACCATATTGATCAAGAAGAGAAAATAGAGCATGCGAAAGAAGTTGAGAGGAAGAAGAAAATGAACTGATATTTCTGTGAAACTAATCTAATCAATTCGACAATTGTTTTCGTCTATATATATACAAAGTTATTTTATTTATTTATTAACTAACTAATTAACCAACTAACTAACTACAACTAACTACTGCTTACAATTTAACAAATCACACTTCATTAATTAACTAACTCTAACTATATTCCTCTAATATAGTTTAACAAAAATTGAGTAATCTAACAATAAAATTGTAATTAAAAGCTTTTTGCCAAACATGGTCTCAACAAATTAGTCTAATCTAATAAGGTGGGACGATTTGGATAATTAAATAAATTAGTTGTCTCCTTAGCAAGGAGATATTGTCCAAACAAAGAGACACAGTAAACGTGTTGCAGCAATTGGGATGGGAGACAAAACATTAGAGTAGAAAACTGAAATGAATATGAACAAGTTCTTGGTCTTCACATGGGTTTGTAATTAATTATCCATTTATCTCTTCCGGTACAACAATTAATTAATTAATATATATATATATATATATATATGTTAATCACAACTTTTGCTCACTTCATTGCTCACTTCAATGCCTTACTAATATTTCTTCTTCTATTAAATCATGTGTTGTTATGATGGTTCTAGTACTATGTACATTAATTATGGAGTTTTAAATTATTGCACTTGCATTATGTTTTGTTTTTAATTAAAAATTGGAGTTTATATATGTTTTATTTACCTTATTCTACACTATATATGGATTAGTCAATCATAATTAATTTGATAATTATAACAAGGATGATATTTTATTATAATGTAAAGAGTCATAAATAGATCATGATAATTTATTATAACTCACTTAAAAATTAGTGATCTTAATCTATTTTTTTTTTTTTCAATAATGAAAAAAGAAGTGATATATTCTTAATTCAAAATCAACTTTTCAATGGATTTATATGATATGTTTTATTGCAAGCAAGTGAAGAAAAAAAAAATTATTATATTCTCGTTCATTAAATTTAACTATCATACATTGTATATTGAATATAAGATACATCTAATTCTTTTTGTTATATAAAATTTAAAATATCTTATACAAAAACTCGAATCAAATAATAAAAATTTAAAATATGATCAATTTTTTATTATTTATTTTAAATTTTTTACATTAAATTTTTTAAATTTTGTGTAACAAAAAAAAATAAAAATTTATCTTAAATCTAATATACCATGGCTAATTTTCATTTATTATTATGACTTTACTTCTTTCAATCATGTCATATCACAAAAGGTTTGGAAGGATCTATGCACAATTTGTATCTTTAATATTACTCTTTAACAACAATTTTTGAGATTAGTTATCTTATTTTTTAAAAAAATAAAAAAATTTCTGTTAATTATTTGAGTTTATAAAATAAAATACAAAAAAAAAAAAAAAGAACTAGACTTTCATAGTCATATTAAAATAATAACAATGATAATAAAGAAACAATATTTATATGTCAAAAATCTAATATAGTAGAATAAGCCTTCAATTGTTCCGACAGAATTATCTTAATAATCTTATTATTAGCATGCTAAAATTAAATGTTTATATTCAAAACAGGAGAGAAGCGAAGCCACCAATAGGAGATTAGAGATTAGTATTGCTTGCAATAATTAAAGTTAAAGATAGAATTGAAATTTGAATTAAAATACAAATTCATATCAATTGAGAAACGTACACGTGGCTCACGTGCATAACATTGTCCAATTCGATTATATTTCTTCACATAAAGTCCAAGAGTCTCGTTTATTGAGATGAAAAAGAGGAAGTTGAAAAGTCACACTCAAGGTTTTGCCACGTGACTCAGTTTTAAAAACCCCATAAAATAAATTATTTAATTAATAAAAAATTTTAAAATTAAAAAAAATATATAAATTGGGCTCAAAACTCAATGAATATGCATGTGCATTTTGGGCCCTTGTCATTCATTCATTCCTTCCACCCTCTCACGTGATTCCACTACTTTAATTGATCAAAAGCAGGGATTATAAATGATCCCCATCCAGAAGTGCTTTTGGTAAATTCCATAAGAGGAAGGACAATTTGTTGACATTCGAGCATGAATATTATTTGTGAAATCAGACTTAAAGGCATATCTACTTCCAAAATTAGTTCAATTCCATTGTCAATATTCACCACTAAATATGTTAAGAGCTTGAGAATGTGTGTGTGTGTGTGTGTGTGAGAGAGAGAGAGAGAGAGAGAGCGCATCCTTTTGATAATGAAAGCACTAGTCCTCTAATTTTTTTCTCTTAACATTTTTTTTTATAAGTTGATTCTCTTGAGCTTTGTACATGTGGGGTTTCATTCCTTGATATAATTTCAAGTCTTTTCATGAATGGAACAGGAACCCCTTGGCAATATTTTATTATGCTAAAGTTAAGGTAACTAAAAGCCTTAAACAAGATAATCGTATTAATTATTAACACAACTAATGGCTAGTGTGGATGAAGATAAAGCAAAAGAAAACATAGTTATTGGAGCCAAAAGAGTCCAAAGAAGAGACCTCTTTTTTAGCAAGAGAGGGAATATGCAAGTGGGGAAGTGTGGTGCCAAGAAGAGTGGGCAGAGAGTGACAAGCCGCGAGAAACGCTCTTTGCTAACTGCATTGATTCTCCCTGTCTATACATTGCTGGCATTGTTGGTTGGCAGCTTGTGCCAACATTAGTTGTCTTTTCATGAGCTCTAAACCCACACAAAGCGCCATCAAGTCAATCCCCAAGGTCAACCAACACTTGCTATGATCAAACTTCCAGCTGAGCCAATATCTGCGGAGAGAGAAAAAGAAAGTTCTGGTAGTAAGAAAGCTTGTTTCACTCGTATGAGATTGTAAAGTTAGCATTTGCAAATAAAATACATGTAAAAGATACCAGTTGTTAGTGGAAAAGCTTATATGATATATCCACTTGATAATGTTGCCAAGTTGAGCATGCATTGACACAGGAAAATGGAATAGAAGCAGAAGATAATACAGACTATATGTAAATACAAATATCTACATTAGATTTCTGTAATAATCCAAGTTTTGAATGTGTATTACCTAGAAAATGGACTTTGCTGCCAGCATGGATGCAGAAAAATTCACGGCTTCACAAATTTAAGTAGTTTTGCTCCCTTTACTCAGATGCCATGTCATAAATAATTCATGCTCTATATTCGTAAAATTACTTGAAAACTAGTAAATTTCGTGCAAATTGGATGAAAAACTATGCAACTTTTAGATATTTGCACTCGTAGACTCTTAATTTCACTTGCAAGAGTTGCTTTTGACGCATAACTTCATCTATAAAACCAGAACACCTACTACCAACTACCAACTACCAACTACCAACTACCAACTATCAGATAGGATTTGTTGAAATTTCTCAACAATATACTAAGTGAATTAGCTGAAGTTTATGCAGTTGCCCAACTGCGCAAAAAAGTATTTTATGCATCATAAAAACTGAAACCAATTATGGTGTTACATTTAAAACTTCTATTGGCAACAATGACAAGAGAAAGTTAATACATACTGACACAACTTATATATATTTGAAGAATGGGTGACGAGCATAATGATAAAACTGATATCTGCTAACATCTGTTTATTTGCCAAGAGCAGTATAGATTAATAACATTTCAGTCTATTCATTTTTGGCCTGACTTCTTCGGTTCTACTTGCACTAGCCCATCCCTAATGACAAGCCCATTACTACCAAGATGCCAAAAGAGAAAACAGTATACACAAGTTCATGTCTATTAACTCTGAGACCCTAAAGTTTTGACACAACATAACCCCATTCAAACTAATAAAGACTACATGATCTTTCATTTGACTTTGGGGCTCTGCAAGCTTATGAAAAATTCACATTCATCTTACTACAAAATTCGAAGCCTGTAGAAATCTGGTAGGTGTTAGCAGTTTCGTCATTTGCTTCATGAAAATGCTGACATTGGTTGGCCAACATAGTTTTTTTGAGGAAAATCAAGTATGAAACTATATAAAAATGATGGAGATCCACAATTTTATCCCTGACAAAGGAGAAAGCTGAAAATAAAAAATCTTACATAATAATTTAAACAAAACCCTGGCTTATCTTTTACTCATGTCTTCACAACAGACACTACAATTCATACAGAGTTCAATCTCCAACTTTGTCATATCACTCAAAAGGTCCTCCCCTAATTTTGCTTGAGAAAAGTCAATGAGGGGAAATAATGTTTCAGCTAATTTCAGTTGGATTAAACAATTTTAAAAGATCATCCCTCAACAACCCTTTTACAAAGCATTGTTAGTCTTGGTCAATATAAGTCCCTTGTAATATAATAAAAGATCTTCTCTGCTCTGATTTTCTTGAATATTAGAAGACAATTTATTTTTTTGCTCTTGTTTACTTGAGAAAGGAACATTGTTTTGTTATACTATTCTCATTTTAGCACAAGTGGAAAGCAATTATCATTCTGACTTCTCATATGAATGAGGTAAAAGGAATCTTAATTCTGTTACATGGTCTCATAATAATTAACTTCTCATATAAATGAGGGAAAAGGACTAAATTCTGTTACCTGGTCTCACAATAATCAAGATTAATAGCTGTTGTTAAAAGGGGTGCTGAGTGATGATTTCGGGAACTGTTTAACCTAGCTAAAATAAACTAAACAGTTTACCCTCATTGATTTTTGCCCTTTTTTCTCAAAAGGATAAAACAGTACAGCATTTGGTTGGAATTGGATTACCCTCAAACTGAAGTTTAGTATCACTAGCATTAACTCTATGGAAGCAGTAAATGACTCTGCTTCTGGTTGTCAATAGTTCAGTTTCATAAGTGAATGAATCATGGATCGGATAAACATGAAACTCTTGGATATTGCTTCATCAGACCATTGTAGAGCCCACCCTCACAAGAATGTCTTTAAGGTCATTAAGGATGATCATTACAAAGTTAGTGCAGTCAATAAAGAACATACACATGCAAACAACCTGGTAGACAAGGCCTTAATGCAGTCATTTATTTATCCTCTTTCTTTTCTATCTTCTTGACATGGCAGGTTTCAAAAGTCACCATATCTATCAAATACTAGCCCTGTTCAAGCAAAAAGTTATGGGTCTTAGAGGAACAATGGAATTTGATAATGCTGCCTCTAATTTTGTTATTTGGTTTGCTAAGGCTTCCAAAAATGTACAATTTGTGGGCTTCTTGTGTTGACAGCAAGGCAATTTTTAAAGTATAATCAAGAGGAGAATAGAGTGAAAATGCAAGCTTAAATATTAAGCCATTCTAGAAAGAGAGAAGAAAAATAATAGGGGATTCATGATTTGCAATGGTATAATCAAGTTTAGGGTTATGATGATCGAGGAAAACCAATTTCACAAACTGCAAATCGCAATAACAATAAGTTCGATTTCTAAGAATATGTTTGGTTCAGAGATTTGGGAAAAGATTTAATGCTATGAGGTGGATTTGGAACATAAAAATCTAATATATTTGAGTAAAAGAATGACAATAAGATTTGTAGTCAATCACAAGAAGGGCTATATGTAACCAAATACTTGAATTAGATTTCTATATCAAATTTCTAGGTTCCATTATCAAAACATCACATTTTCAATTCTATAGTCAAAATTTAGGCTTCCTGCTCTAAATCCTTGAACAAGTCACCCCCTGGCCGATTGTGGATGCTGCTGCAAGAATTTCATGAAGGAAAATATAGGGTTATTGAATAGGAATATTATGTTGCGAAGATAGGTAGAATATAATCTAGAACAAGAATAGCTTGGATTCACACTTAAGGTTAACAAAGCATTACATGAAGTCGCAGAAAATATCCAAACTTCATGTTCATTCAAATATCAATTCACAAAGCTTATTTTGTTGGCTCACAAATGGATTTCATTATTAATAATACTTGGCTTTTGCTGCTTCATGGTCTTCCCTAGCGTCGCCTTTTCAACTCTTAGCAAATGTTTACACTAGTGGCACCTGAGTAGTATATTTTGCAAACCTCGCAAATGTTATATTGACATCCCTTAGCACATAACTAGGTTCAGGGCTGCTTGCTAGTACTTGTCACTTTAATAAAGAATGGCTAGAACTGGGGGAGTCTTTGGTACTGCCGTGCTTCTACTTTGAAAGTACAACAATTAAAATATTTAATAATCACTAAAATCTAGTGGGAATCACTCACTTTTACACTTATATTTGTATTTAGTGCTCTATCACATGGTAGTTGTGGCTTCAAAGCCACAACACAAATCAAAACACCTCAATTCCAAACATATCTTTAAAAGTGTGCATATTCATATCGGACAGTAATTTATTCCCTTGACATTTAATCTTCTGTATAATGATCTTCTAGCAGCCTGCATTATTGTCCATGTCAGATTAGCAACTATATGCATGCACGTACTTTTGGGAGCCAACATATAGTTTGAGAGCCGAGACTTATAAATTGCACTGTGTACTCTATAAAATCTCTTAAGTTAGCTTTAAACAAATGACATTTTAGGCCTAACATCAGGAAACATAACAATCATACGCGGGTTCAATTCAATTATCGATTGCCATCAGTTCTTCCCATGACACCTAATTCAACTTATGGAGAAAAAGGCCTACAGTTTGATGCTAGCCGTTCTCCTTTAAAATTCTTAGATGTAATGTCTTGCATGGACCAACATACTACCAATAATGTGTACATTATCAGCATGTGAAGTTACACCATCAACTTTTGCTTTTAATCAAGTCTATCATCATATGGAGATACAGAACCTACTCAGATAAAGTGAAATGTCTTGAATGCAATTACTTCTGCTCTTCAATATCCAAGTTGCACAAGTAGGATTTCTATGGGGGATCCTTTATTAATCTGAGTGGAATATCTTGTATCAAATAGAAACAGGATCAAGCAATGAAACATTCAACCTAACCAACTCTTTGCAGTAAAATATGAAATAGTAGTAATAATTATATATTCCTCTGTTGCAAACTGTTTTGACAGACACATGTAACACAAGCATGCCAAAATATGCCAAGCTGGTATTTTTAATATATTTTCAATTTTCAGCATTTTACAGTTTTCTTGCATTAGATCCATGGACTACATCTATGGAGGGAATGCTCCTTGCTTTTTTAATACATTTCTGTCTAGTTCAAGAGTTACGAGAAAATTTGAGCGCAGTAGCTACATTCTATTTTTGTGGTTGTGACCTAAAATTTGAATTTAGCTTTTTCAGAGGATTTACATAATCTTATTGTGACTTTTTGAAGTTTTCAACAAATTTCTTGAGTCAGCCTTTTATGTCCTTGTTAGGCTGACTTTTAGTTGACAGAATCTGCAGTCTTAATCCTAAAAGGATAATAAATCACCTCTGAACACATAAATTTGTATGTGCTAATTTATATATTACTAAGCTCTGGACAGCATGTCTTATTTGAGTTCAGTGACATGGGTGCTTAGAGATTAGATCAAATCCGTGGGTACCATAAGGACATAATAGGATCAACTCAGCAAAAAGTTGAAAATAATTAGCACATAATCAAGAAACTGGAGAGTGGTTGAAAGAAGATACTGAAACCAAGGGTAGTGTCTTCAACATATATGCAAATCTTTCCTCCCCGCTTCTATGCCATAATGCCTCTGCATACTAAATGTACTATATGAAACATGTACCATTATTCAAGCTACTAGAGTCTACCCCCTTCAACAGCAAACTAAATGGCCAATGGCTCAACAACAGAAGGAGGAATTGCTACATGCATCACAAAAGTCATGAACCTAAAAGAACATAATTCATGTGAAAACATGTTTCCTCATTTCAAGTTACTCATAAAGCATCAACTGAATACCACCTTATTCCTCTAAGTTTTTCTCAGCAGTCAGGATAAATTTCAATGCTGTCACTTGTGAAAAGAACACTTGTTATGAACAATACTATTATTGAGTAGCATCATATACCACTACTCATAGGAGATGATCTATGGATGTGTTCTACAGATTTAATGTTGCTATTGACAATCAACTTGAGAGATGACACTAGAAAAGAGAAAAGTTATCATGCCTTGAAAGCAAGTAAAAGATCTTGTGAAACAAAAATTATTAGCTCCAATATTAGTAATTTTGGACATGCACTGGCTGAATTATCCTCTTGCCCCTGAAGTTGAGGTCTAATTCAGCAGAGTTGAGCTGAATTATGCTCTTTGTGTAGGCAAAACAATACCGCAATGTTTTTGCCTCTTGATCAAAGCACAGAATAGAGAAAACTTTCTATCAGAGTTGTAAAGGAAAATAAGTGACATTTTCTATTGAAAAAGGCCCCAGTTTCCCTAAGAAATTATAAGAAGGTTCAGCTTAGTCTGATGCACAATAAGACAAACAGCAATCAGACAACATAAAAGAAAATAGAAGGAAAAGGAAGTTGATCAGGATATATTTAGAAGACCATGAATTCATGACCAAAATAAAAACGGAACACTATTCTCAACTCTCTAGTTTGGTGAACAAATACTATTTAAACAATGCACATTTATGTGTGTGTGTGTGTCTTCTAATTCATATTTTGGCATTATAAATAACCTAACCCTTCATGTGATGGATTAAACCTGAATCTAAAAAATTGAAAGAACTCAAATGATATTGATATGAGAGTGACCATCAGACTAAGTCAGGGAATTTGTGTAACGTTTTGGATAATTCTGAACATTCCAGCATGTTCAACTTGGTATGCAATTGGTCAAAAAGAATTGATGTCCATTAGAATTTGAGCATTTCTAAGTAATTCCAATACAATTTATGAAGCTGGACTAGTGACAAAGGAAGCAATACTGGTGGTACCAAGTCATGTGAACAAGCCAAACATTGAGAGTTCCAGTTATGGGTTTGTTAACAGTCCAGCAGAAGGGTAAGAGAACCTTATATAGCACAAAATGTTACAGTTGATTAGTCATGTTAATGAACCTTATCAAGAATTGGTAATATAAGTATCAAATATAATTTACATTTCCTCCACCACCTGCACTTTCCCATCCCCGTTTCTTGCAGTACAAACTCCAAAAACATGTTCCATTCAAAATTAAATTAGAAGTTGATGCCTATAGAGACCCAAGAAAATAAGACACATCCCCTGTAGCATATTAAAAAATCCTTCTATCCAGTTCCACCTAATCACAGAAAAACAGCTAGCACCCTTGCATTCTTTCATCCTCCAAAGCCGTCAAAGTGTTCTATGAAAAACGAGGGACAAGATTTCAGAGCTACCCAGGAAATCCCAGCTGCCTGAAACAACTTATACCACAACTTTATCGTCACATTGCAATTGGAATTTCTATAAATTCTATAACTACTTCTCTAATCCACAACAGCACAAACCCACAAACTAACTAATGAATATAAACAAATCTAAGGTAAACCCTGAGTTACCCAATTTACAACTTTAAAAGAGCCTACAATGTCAATTCTACATGATGCTAATGTAAGCCAGTGTGTATAAAATTGATTAGTGCTTGCAGCAAGGAAAGATTTATTTGACAGATTTTAATATTGAGAGCAGAAAGAGGCATAAACTTACCATTGCAATCTCAGAAGCACATCATAAGTTGATGCTCACTTGAAAGCCTGCTGTTCTAGGTTGTGAAGTTAAAGTTAGAAAAAAGGAAACATTCTGTATGGACTGTTGTACCAAATTCTGCGCAACAAGTGTCAGTTGCACTATCTGATACATCAACATTAGCAGTATATAATTGCTGACGGAAAATCCACAAACCAAACATTAGTAACTACAAATCTCTGATGGAAAAACCAATGCGTAATGTGCAATTAACTTTTGCCACAGTCAATCCTCACATCGAACTTCGGATTACATGGTTAAGTTTCTCTTTCTAAAGAGCATGTGGATCATCACATCAGAGGCTTCCAAAGAAATGACGAAACTCTAGAAAACCTCTAATCAAAATTCAGAATACCCAAATTAACTAACACCCATTGGTCAATCATTACTTGCCCAACACATACAAAACTTGGGCATAAGATTGCACAACTAATGACACCAAAGTAGCAACATTCAGTTACTCAAAAAGAAACAAGAAATGTAGAGCTTTCAGAGAAGCCTGAGTGCTAATGACACAAGTTTGACATTTGAAACAATAAGGAGACTTGAACAAATTAAGCAAGTTAAGAAATTCATAGTGGTCCTAAGTCATGGCTCTTTGGCTTGCCTCCAATTCACTTCTTATAACTCATTGCCCTAAGAAGCTGTTTCCTAAATCATAATTAGAGTAGAGGCAATAACAATCCACCAATAAAACTACTGAATAAATGTACTACACTTTCCTGGCCACTAAAAAATTTCTAATTCTGACTTTTAAGTTTCTCTTTTAACTTTTAGAAAGGGAAATGTATGTTAAGTGGATGGAATTGTATACCCTTATAACAAATTATGTTAATGATTAACCAGTCATGAGCACCTAAAGCTACTTCAAAATCAGAAAACTGCATTCCACAAACAATGTGTGTCGATTAACAATTTCCTTATGAAGAAAGGAACACAAAATCTCTCTCACTGAAATTACAATAAGATTAAAAGGCAAAAATTTCAGGGGGAAAAAAAAGTAAGAAGAAATAGAAGTACTTCTCAGGGCCATAAATGGGCATTTCAAATTTGCAAGAGCATATCAACGTAAAGCTAATACATTACAAACTGAAAAATTAGACCTTAGATCTATAACTAAAGAAACCAATATTGGCATCGCAAAATATACACATCCAACTGCATTAGATTTAGGGCATTGCGGTCCTTCATTCTTATCTATAATAAAATTCTCAAGATTTAAAAACGAAAGCGAGTACAGCATATAAAAACAATCTATCCATAATATGCTATTTCTTATTCAAATGTTACAAAAATTTAGCATGGAAAATGATGGAAAGTGAGACCTGGTTAAGTTGTTTGAGTCATGACATGAGCTAGCTCATATGCTTTACAGCTTCAGTTTAGTCGTTTCGTCCGTTGGGTTTTGAAGTTTCTCAGGCGAGTCCAGTCTAGAAAATGTGATCTACGGTCTTGTGCTTTTTGTTGGGAATCAGTGGGGTTCATATTTTTCTCCCAGAAAATCTCAACAGTTCCGCAATTGAACACTGGCTTTCACCAACTTCCAGAGAAGTTGTACCATGTTTCTTTTGTTAATAATTCTAGATCTAGAGGTCCATGTTATGGCTGTCGATGGTATCTGATCGATTTTTATCATAAATGGGATGACAGTAAATTGGGTTTGGGACGTATATTATTGAATTTAAATTTGTATCCGATAAAAAAATTTAATATTAAATTTGTATAAAATTCATAATAAATTTAACATTTTATTATTAAATTTATTTAAATAAATATTTAATATTTATTAAATCAAAAATGAATGTTAGTGAATTTTTAATAAAATTTTTGTATTTTTAATTATATTTATATTATTATTAAATATTAAATTTAAATTTATAAATTATTTAATTAAAATTATAAATTTTTAATATTAATTTAAAATAAAATATAGTACTCATATAAAATATCAAATACATTTAAAATAAAATAAAATTGATTACAATAATTTTATAAAAAAAATACATTATTATTTTACAAATTTATATATAAAAATATCATAAATTCAAAATGTGTAATTTGAAAAAAAAAGTGCTTGTAATAATTTCTATAAGTTAATACATTTTTATTTTTAAATTATATTACTATAATATTGATTTAAATGATCACACACCTTAATTAAATATGTACACTTTAAAAAAAATGAAATAACAAATATATGATATAAATATATTACCACCGTATTAATCTACTTTTATATATATATATATATATATATATATATGCACCCAGATACCTATTGTGGATATCGCGAATATTAACACAAATTTGTTGTGGGTTGTAATTTTTACCAAATTTATTCCATAAAGATTGAGTGTTAGTGAATTTATGAGTTTATAGATAATATTATAATCCAAATTCCTATCCATCACAAACTCGTGGTGGGTTTTATAAGGGCTGAGTATTAATGACTTTGCGAGTTTATAGTTAAAATTATAATTCTTAATTATGACAGAAGATACAAGGGTTTAACCAATGATAAGATTTTGGGTCTATCTTGATATCATTTTGTTAACTAAAAGATTCGTGTGTGTGTTTGTATACATAAAACTTATCAATAACTTTTAATTTTTTGACATAATTTTTAAACTATTTATGTATTATTAGATTAATTTAAATTGAATGGTTAACATTGTATTTTATATGTGTGTTTATTATAATATATCAATTATATATGTTATATTTAATCTCAATTATTGAAAGTATACTTATTTAATAATTAATAAATTTACCAAAAAAAATTATATAAAGTTAAGCATCTCTTGATCTTATTTCCTCTCTCTCTCTCTATATGTATGTGTGTATGTATGTATGCATGCTTGTATGTATGTATACATATACATATATATATATATATGTATTATGTTTTAGGTTATTTAGTGAATACCTTCTTTAACGTTTATCAAAATAATTGATAAATAAGATTATACGTGAAAATCATATATATTTTCTCTCAAGATAAAAAAAAAAATTTAATTTTTTATTAGAATTTAAACTATTAAAGTAACTCCTCAATTATTTTTTTTTTCATTTTTAAGTATGAAATTCACTTATTAGAAAGTTGAATGTATAAAAATTATTAATAAAAATATTTTAATAAATAAAAAATTTTAAAGTGTAAAATAAACAATTAGCAAAAATAATTTACAAGATAAAAATATTAAAATGTGTACATTTGATATTTGTAGATAATAAAATATTTAAAATATTATTAAGTTAGTATTTTATTGTCATTTTAAAAATATAAAAGATTATTTTTATACTTTCAATTTTTTAATAAGTGAATTTAATACTTAAAAATAAAAATAACATAAATAAAATAAAAATAAATAAAAAGATTACATTAATATTTTCAAAAAGTCACTAGTAGAAAGGTAATTTTATATTTTTATAAAAAAATATTTTTTTATTATCTTTAGGGAAGATATTTGTGAATATTACATATAATTACATATGTTTGTTTCGTGAAAATTACAAAAACACAGGTGCTTTCTATTGTGAATAAGTAATAAAATGATGAATAAGTACATCATAAAAATTAATTATTTACGATCTAACTATTGAGTTAAATTATTTTAATTTTATACGAATGAGTTGAATAAAGGGATGATAAACTATTCTAATTTTATCTAAATGAGTTTAATAAAGTGTGAGTGAGTATCTTATGAAAATTAATTATTTATAATCTAACTATCGAATTAAATTATTTTAGTTTTATTTAAATGAGTTAAAAAAAATAATTATGTTAAAAATAATTAATCACTAAATTAAAGTAAAAAAAATATAAAGATAAATATCCATTAGTTTTATATCTGAATTGATTTTGTTTATTCTTATTGATTTTAAGATTATGGTTGATAATCAAGAAGCTTAAAAATATCCATTAAACTTTAGGATTATAATAAAAATATCTTCCATTTATCAATTTATTATATTCCTATATAAATTAAGATAATTAAAAAATTATTAAATTCACAAGTTCAAGACATTGATTGTACTAAGTATACAAGTATATTCCTATCTTATATAAAATTAATAGTATTCGTCACAAGGTCACGAACATATATATATATATATATATTTAAGGTATCAATATACAATTAAAACTTTTACTAATGACCAATTAATTAGAAACATTAAAATAATAAAGAACACTCAACTAATAATTAAAAACTTCAATAAATTCAATATAAACAAAAATATAATAATTTTAATTTGACTACATTATAATTTTATAATATAAAACTTAATTCATAATGTAATAGACTAAAACTATTATAATTAAGTTCAACATTAATGAAAAAATAAACAAGAGAATAAAAAAAGCACTCAATTATTTTAAGTTGTTAAGTGGCTTCCTCAAATACAAGCTTCTTGTTGATCTTTCTTTATTTTCTCTCTGCTTTCTCTTTTGGTGGCTTCTTTTCTCTTATTATGTCTTTAACGTCTCTTTTGGTAGCTTTCTCTCTCAATGTGATGTTCCTTTCTTTTATAACAAAACAAAATGAGCAAAATACCCAAAAATATCACATTAGAACTCCCCAGCCTTGGCTTCTAGTGTTGCGTTACCTAAACCTAATTAGCCTTAAAGCTATTGCCTTGGAAAAGAATCCTCAATGTTTGGGCAATAACCTTAAATTCTAGACCATGGTCTTGGAGTTTTTGCTTTTAACATTCTTTTTATGTGTCCAAAGCTTATCACTCTAAAACCTATTATTCCATGAATTTGTTTGCTTTTACACACATAAAATAAAATGAATAAAAACATAATAAAAATAAATAAATAAGAAAATAAACTAATAAAATATTAAGAATAGAAGTATAGTAAAATCATAGAAAAATAACGTATATCAAATACACCTTAACTTAAGATTTGTTAATCCTCTAATAAAAGAGAGAATTAATTAACAACATAAATACCCTAAAATTAGTGATATTTTAATTTAACTTGTAAAATAAGCATCAAAGACTATTTAGATTATAATTGAAAGACAACTTAAAATAATATAAATGTATAGAGGTTTTACTCAAACATTGAATTTTTCTCCTCACCTTAAATTTTTTGAGTGTGTGTGTGCGCGCGCGTGCGTGTAAAGTTATATTCTTACTCAAAATTTTGCAACTTAAATACGTCAATACAAATATGTGTGCACATATTAGTTTCAAACTTTAGAATTTCATAAACTTACTTTTTATACTATTCTCCACTAATATAGGTGATTTATAACACTAAGGATTTATAAGACTTTATTAAAACTATAATATATAGTTAGGATAATGGTAAGATAATAAATATAAATGTAGCTTAATTCATCCTATGCACATAAATCATTCCAACATTTTTATTAAGCATAAACCCTAGCTTCAAATAGAATTAGCTTTTACCTTTATTTTCTTTATTTTTCTATTTATTTTATATCTAAATTCACATTTTTCTACACTATTAAATTTATTTTTTTTGGTATAATAAATAGGTGTTTATTTTCATAGGAATTGGTAGGAACCCTTAAATTTTTTTTTTTTTTAAAAAAAAGCAAATACCTTATTATCTTTAATATTGGTTAGGCCAAGATAAGATTACTCTCTGTAATGATAGTGTGTTTATTGGTTGCCCTAAGCGTGATCATGGTTTACAAAATTAATTCTTTCCTAAATAATTTATCACATCTTAAATTACTATATTACATTTTTCAATGCTAATTAGTCACATTAAACAATAGTTTTAACTAAACTAATATAGTGAGGAGTAAACAAAGAGAGGAGCAAGAAAGAGAAAGTTGAGCTGCTCTATTTATATTAGCTTTTGTAAGTATCAAATATCTCATTTATATTTAACATATTAGTATATATCTTCTAAAAAAACAATCGTTTAACACATCTCACTTAACATTGATTTAAAGTATTAAACCATGCACTATACTTACTTAACTAACTTTAATATTAAGGGAGCCTTGTACTGCCATAACCACATCTACGAATAAGATTTTACACACTTTTAAGCCAATGGTGATACTTAACTAGTAAGATTTTAAAATAATATTCATCAATCACTGTCCTTGTATGCTATAGATTCTAACCACTATGTTGTAGAAAAATATCAATACCACAAAAGTCCTTAGTTATTATGAGTTAACGTAATGTAGTCATAAAAATTATATTTAACCTAAGTGGTGCTTGATACTTTTTTTATTTATTATTCTTAATAATAAATTGACTTAACTTGGAAAATATTCTTAATTTGTAGCCTTTTAATATTTTGGCATGTCTTTTTAGAGGTGTACGAAATATTTGGGATTTAAAATTTATATGATCAATTGTTGACATAAAAGTCAAGTTGATGTGACTTCCTAGTACACATGAAATAATTATGCATTAAGTGCACATTACTTTAATAGTTACACTTTAAATTCCAATAGCAAAATTTAGACCTTCTCATTTATGGTTCAAATTTCATTTTGGCATTTTTATAAATAATGATATTATCCCTTATCCTCATCATTTACATCTTTTCATTTTTATGTCTATAAAGAGAATTCATGGTATTTGCTTTTTTAAAGAGGTAAAAATTGACATTTTTATTTCTTGATGTATTTAGATAATTCAAAACAATCAAATTTCAAAATAAATTTAATAAGGTAAACATAGCAACTCTATATGTTTTATCACACACTTTTTTGATAGTTAAGAAAGATTGCAAAATTTAGAAGAGTTTGTGCACTATTGACACATAAAGCACAATAAAACAAAAGCTCAAGTGCTAATTATATCTAAACGTGTCATGTGATGCCCATAAAAGGATGAAATAGAACAAGTCCATCATGGAGTATGTTACGGAGTTTGTGTAACTTATGCTATAATTTCCAAACATGAGCAATGAGAATTAATTTTTCAACTTTTATAAGAAATTATTGCCCTGAGCCTTTTTCTAGATTAAGTGACTAGACTTCAATAACATCGCTACCTCTCTAACTGTAGTTGCTTGTAGATTTTTATAAGGAAGATCAAAGATTAAATCAAAGATTAAATTATTTTCTTTACAATGACAAACATTATATTAAAGATTGTTTACAAAAGAAGATGTTCAACATTATGTTTAAGGCACAAAAGGCATCGATGATACAAACAAGCAACTCAATACTCTCAATGCCAAACATATGTCTAACATGTCATACAACAAGGCTATTATAACGTTAAGGTGAGCATTAATGGCAAGAAGATTGATGAGCTACTAGACATCATAACTTCATACAATTTTATCAAAAATGTAAAGGCAAAATGCTTAGGTCTTAGGGTGAAAAAAGGGATCATCTGCTTTAAAATAGTGAATATGAAAACTAAACTCTTTAACGATGTGATTCAAGTGTTAAGCGGCACTTGAAAACTTGGCACAATCATGTAAACTTTTCAATAGCATTATTTAACAACTTCGACATAATATTAAGTATGGATTTTCTGTGATAGTTTAATGTCATACCAATATCATGATGCAATTTGATTTATATCTTAGAGTAAGGTTTTTGTTTGGTGTACACAAATAGCCAAATTGATTACTAATACTACTTTTCTCTTAGAAAAAATTTGAAAATAATCTTATTTTAACTTTTTTTTATCAAAAAAACCTATTTTTGACAATATTATCCTCACAAATAAATTATATTATCAATTTTACCCTCCAAATTAATTTTTTCACCTTTCACCTCTTTTCACTATTTTAACCCTTCTTCACTCTCTTCTTTACCTTTTTCATCTCCGAAAACACACACACACGGGTTAAGAAATTTTGGCAACAAAAATAAAAAAAGGTTAGTCTTACTTGAATTGTTAATTCTTACTTTATTAGTAAGTTTAAAAATATTTGTAAGTATTAATTTTTAATTAGTAAATAACACGTATGAACATGATAATTGTGAAAATTAATAGCTAAAATATGTAGAAAATATAAAATAAATGTGTAAGTAGTTAAAAAAATTGAAAAAAGAAAAGATTTTGAATGTTTTGTACGTAAAAAGTGGCTGAAAATGAAAAAATCAGAGGAGGAAGACAAAGTCGACGGGTGCATGAACTAGGGCTAAATCTACCCTAGTGTCACTCACACAGGTGCATGTAGTGCATGCGCCCGAATGTGCAGGCCAAGGCCACGCCAACCCTAGGTTGGGCACCAGGCATGTGGGATGTAGGCATTAGTACTCGTGGACTTAGGCTAACGTGGTTGTGGCCCACAACACTCGCACACGCCTAATGCGCAGGCTTAGGCCGTTTTGGCCTGGGTTTAAGGGGCACCTAAGCTTGTGTCTAGAGGACGCCCAGGCACAAGTGATGCGCCTGGGTGTTTTCTTCTCTTTTAATTATTAATTTATTTTTGATATTATTTTTAATTATATATTTATCTAAAATTTAGTTAAACAATTATAATAATAAAATAATACTTAAATAATTAATGTCAATTTTTTAGGGCATTGTCTTTTTAATTTAGTTAAACAGTTGAATTATTTATATTTAATTAAATATTAATTAAAAATACTAATAAATAACTATAATTTAATATTTTTTAGGTCATATTTATTATTTAATTAAATATTAATTAAATTTAAATTATAATTATTTTTTGTAATTTTTTAATTTAGTTAATCACTTGAATTTAAAAATTAGTTTGAAATAATATTTAAATTACTCAATCTTATATATCCTTTTAGAACTTACCTTTTTAATTTAATTATTTATATTTCATTAGCTATTATTTGAAAATATTGATAGTACATAATTAAAATTTATATTTAATGACATATTATTTAAAAATAATGATAAATAACTAAAATTTAATGTTTATTTAGGTCATAGTTATTATTTAATCAAATATTAATTAAATTATTATTATTATTTTAATTTAATTTAATAATTGAATTAGGTAAAGAGTTATATATTTTAGCATTATTTTTTATTATTTTTATTATTGTGATTTTTTATTGTTAATTTAGGTAAATTATAAATAAGTTTATTTAATTTTGTAAATTCTTATTGAGTTGAGTTATATTTCTCCTTTGTGATGTTTGGTAATAACTAATTATTATTATAATTTTACAGGTATAAATAGTAAATCAATCTTAGTTGAAGATTAGCACATATTATCACTTTCACGTAGAGATATGTTATTTAATACGATTTATAGTGATAGACCATATAAGAAGAATATTAAGTGCGACACAAATTGATATATTTAGGCAAACATATTTTGGGCACTTCTTGGATATTGGAGATTTATATCATTCACCTATTTTGATTTATTATATGTTACTATACAAGGTACATATGAATGATGATCTTAATGAGATATAATTACTTATTGGTAGCCAAGCTATTCGTTTCTCACATGTAGAGTTTGGGTTGATTACTTACCTTACTTGTGGACATTTTTTTGATTTAGACCTAACTAAGAGTAAACGATTAAGAAATGCAGTTTTTGAGCATCGAGCTATCACTACTCTAAATGATATAGATATAACTTTTGATAAGTTAGATTTTTCTAGTATATCAAATATTGATGCGGTGTGATTGACACTTTTTTACCTACTAGAGAGGTACTTATTTGATAGGGACAAAAGAGCACATAGAGATTTATAGTTGTTTGACATATTGGAAGATTTTGACCAGTTTAACAAATAGCCATAGGGTTCTGCCATCTATCTTTACACAACCCAGTCTTTGAGACGATCGATTCTTTTATAGTACAATAAGTAATAAAGAATACTGTACATTTAGAAATTTCAAACAAAACCTTTAAGGGAAAGTATAAAATTGCTGGAATAGCTATTGCATTTTAGGTATTTATAACAAATATTAATATTTAATTTATAATTCTTATTAATTGTATAGCATGTTGAAGTATTTATAATTTATATTATGTAGGTATGGATTTATGAGTGTATACTTAGTTTGCAGGATATATTTGTAACTACAGTGAGTAGCGATATTTCACAGATATTACGGTAAAAGAATTTTGAGCGAGTTTTAAGTCAGACGACAGTATATAAGTACTTGTTTAGTTGATCTATGATAAATATTTGTATCAAATTAACATATTATTCGATTAATTATTATGTGATCGCAGTTATAAAAATTTATTATTATTATTATTATTTTACAGATATTGCAGGTACTTTCCATGTTACAATTTAGGCCTATTAAGAGAAATTTATCACATGTGGTTAAATTATTTAAAATAATTCAACCAGATGGAGCACACGAGAGTAGTTTGCTAATAAGTAAAATTTATGTGAAATGTGTTGAAGTTTAAAACCCTCCTATGAGTGGAGATGACAGTATGATGCATGTCACCTAGGTAAGAACAATAAATTGATGTAATTTAATTTAAATTTTTAATTAAGCGAAATTAATTATTATTTAACTAACACATATATGTTCGTTTGTCACGTGACACTTTTCCACTACATTATTCTCCTATGCCGCCACTATATCATTCTCTTGTATTGTCACAGCATCATTCTCTAGTACTACTATAGTATTATTCTCCTATACCATCACAGTATCATTCTCCATTGCCGCTACAATATTACTCTCTTATGTCACCGCAATATCATTCTACTATATCGCCACAATATCATTTTCCTATATCATCATTACATCATTCATCCCCACAGCCATCACATTACGACAATGATTTTAAAAGGGTTGTGATGGATCGATTCGAGGTATTGAGTGCAAATGTTTGTGATATATGAGATAATATTCGTAATATTAAAAAGGAAATGCATAAGATCGAACGTGATATTATTGACTGAATTGATGTATTATTAGCAGACTTCCGTAGGTGAATACAAATACCTAGTCATTTACATTTGTCACCTAATATTGCATCCATTCAGGTTATTGTTGTTAAATTTTAAACTGTGCATGGATATTTGATTGATGTTGTGATTTTTTTAATGGTTTTGTTGTTAATTAGTTTGTTATATTTGATTATTTTACTAGCAGAAAAATCACAGGCATATTCAAATAATCCACCAGTTGACAGACAGTATAGGCCTGCACCACTTCATCGTGAAAGTTGAGTTAGGAAGATATGCAAGAATGACCCATATGACAAAAGTTTTTACATAAATCTTTTGAAAAGAACACGTGGGGTTCCTTTCAGCAGGCCATTACTACATTATCCCTCGAACTTGATTATAGATCATATCGTTCTTTACTCAAATGACTTATATGCTGACTATCTTCAATGGTTAAAAGATCTTACATCTTCGATAGAAACACGTTCTGTCATATTGATTAAATGGTATATTTGTTTCGTACTAGTGTGACCTCATATCATGAAGCCCAAATATGAGAACATTAGGTTGCTTGATATAACTTGATAGACCATAAGTAATGCAGATTGTGGCATTTTTACATGTAAATAGATTGAATATATTATGTTAGGTCAACGTTAGGATTTCATTTTCTAACATGGATCATTTTTTAGGATTAAGATAGCACTTATCTTGTATGTGTATTGATTACAGTGATAATACTCATATTATTTTATTTTTATCGTATATATAATGTGATTAGATATTATATACATTAGTATATAGTTAATATGTATATTTGTAAATAAGTTATTGAATTAAGTAAAGTATAATATTATTAAACAAATAAAGAGTTAAGCATAACATTATTGAATAAAATAAATAGTTAAGTACATTATTATTGAATAAAATAAAAAGTTAAGTACAATATTATTGAATAAAGTAAAGAATTAATGACCAATTTTCGTTTGAATTCAATGGGTTTCTACATGTTGCACGATTGTATTCACATTGTTTATAACAAAAACACCTTCAGACAGCTACTTCCTTTCCTGAAAATAGGATGGATATATTCCTTGGTCGACCAAATAGAACACAACCTATCGGCAGTTTGATAACAATGGCCTGAATCTCATTTGGAACTTCTCAAAATTTTGGATCTCTAACAGAATGAATCTCTGATACTCGCTACTAGGAGTGTGCTATTTTTATAATATTTTGAACAAAAATCTTCGTACCGACCTCTAACATATCTAATTGCTACTATTATATGAGCATATGGCAGTTATTGTAAGTTAAAGCGCCTGCATTGGCATATCTTTGAGTTCGAATCAACTACAACAATTTCACCTCTACTTCTAACTTCGAACTCAAATTGAAAAATTGGATTAACTGATGGTGTAAGAAAGATGTTATCTTCCATTTTAACTTTATCAGTTGTTGCACTCAAAGATACTCCAAACGCCATGAAGAAAAATAAGAAATTGTCGCCCTCATCTAATTCTATATGTATTATTGTATTCAGATTTCTTTCTGTTAAAATATAACAAAACTATGGCAGTAAATTAAACAATTTGACTAGTTCCCTACATATTAATTTTAATGCTTTTTCTTTAGTTAGCCATGTTTTACAATAAAACACACGTACTTCAAACTCTTGGTGTATATCATCTCAGATGTTGTTTAGTGTATAAATCCTACTAGAATCATGAAATTTATCTATTACAAATTCATCAATAAACCAATTACTTGCTTACTGGTGGTTTGGCTGTAGTTGGTCGTTTTAACAAGTATGATATGTTTCAAATTATTTAATAGACCAATATCTACCTTCTTCATCTGTATTGGTTGCCTAAATCCACCATTTACATTCATTAATAATACATTTTATCTCAAATCGATATGTCATTGATTTTAAAATTCGAAACTAAAAATGATTCTTCAGCGACAATAAACTTAATGCATCTCGTAACTCCTTCTTTGAATTAAAAAACTATTCAATATATATAACACTATATGCAAAGTTAGACAATACATCCTGCGGTTGACAAAATGATGGTGAAATAAGTGGCATGTGACGAGACATTGATGATCCAATTATATCTTTACTAATCTTTATAGATTTGTTACTTTGACCTATTTCATAATCCAAGTTTGTCGTTGCATTAGTATCTTCATCGTAATAATTTCTACATGGACTCGTTAGCGTATCGTTAGAAATGTTAGCACCTTCACCTTCCACACATGGTTGACTCCGACAAAAATTATCCACATAATTTTCATTGATTTGACATAGTACATATCCTTCGTGATTTACAAAACTTTCATGATGTATTGGTGTAGGATCTATTGAATTTATATTATTTTGTGAATAATGTTGACCATAGTCGAACTAATTATTATCCTAAGAAGAAATAAATTATTATATAGAAACGTTTGCATCAACAGCCTATTAAGTAATGTAAGTTACCCTAACATCATTAATAATTATTTGCTCTATAGTGATGTAGAGCGGACTGAGATGTTTAAACTCTATCGGCTTAATACTACACATAAAATCAGAGACACTATAATCATTATTGATATCTACATATATAACAGATCTTGTTTCACTGTTTATGAAACTTGTTTACAATTGAATGTTAAATTATATTGGATTAATTTGAGTGCAGTTATATATCATGGTCAACAATTCATGATACTTGATATTTTTTAAAACAGATATGAATCAAACCCTTCCACTACAGTATTTTTCTGAACCATAAAATAGCGTAACCCATGATTCTTTATAACAGACACCAACAGGTACGATGTTAATCATATATATAAAATGTATCAAAATATCTATATTTAAATATCTACATATTTGAACATTAATTATTTTTATAATATAATATAATATAAATATTTAAATATATACATAACTTATATTAAATAAATTTGTTTAATATTGAAATTGATTAAAATATGAAAGTGAACATATATAAAGATGAAGTGTATCTATGAGCTATATTTATAAGTGCAAAAAGTAAGGTTTGAAAGAAAAATTGCCCTAAGTGGTTATTTTGATAAAAATATATTAGCGTTGGTTAAAAATATTAAGATGAGTTAAAATAAGATTATTTTAGAAAATTTTCCTTTTCTCTTAGCTATACAAGTGAATAAAGGAGTTAGTTGTAGAGAAAAAATGTTCTTGTAATAATATTGGAGGTAGATGATGTAGTGCATAATGTGGAGTTTACACTACTAACAATGATTGCAAATGTACCTAAGAAGCATAAAGATGTAATGTCAGATGCCCAATTAAAGAACATCACTTAAGTAAGAGGTGGATCACAATATCAAGTTAGAACAGAGAGCAAAACAACTAGCAATAATGTCATACATAAAGGAAACATTTATGAAAATACATACAATAACAAGATGTGAACCATTCATTCATGTTATCAAATACTTAATGAGCCAACATAACATATAACACATATATGCATAAAACCATCATAAGATAAGTTTATTACTTCCTTTACTTGTTTAGGTGATGAAGAGAAACCTTTAAAAATATGAAAATTCAACAATCTACACCTACCAAGGTAAAAAAAAGAGATGGACAAAATTAAAGAAGAGGGTTAGGGTTTAGGGTATTTCATCTTATGAAAAATTAGTAAAATTAGTCCTTTATATACTTAAAATATATCCATCCTTGTACAAAATTACCTTTACTTTTAATTAAAAGGTAATATGTGTTATGAACCAAATAATAATTATTTAATAATTACCATTTTATGCATTTTGGTCATTGTATTTAAATGTAAAATATTTACTTAACTATTAAGTAAATTTAATTAAATATAACTTCAAGAGCTTAAGTGTAATTATTTAATAATTGCACATTTGCGTTTAAATCCTTTGATAATCCATATTATCAATTAAGTCATATAATTTACATTAAATTATATTATAATACAAAGTTAAAAAAATTCTTCAAATACTTTAAAGAATTCATAAATATATATAATACTTATTTATATTTATTCCGGCATATATATAATCTCACAAGTTCTAACATTCTTATTGATAATATTTTTTCTCTCCTAAATATATCTCACTACTTTTAGTTATCAGTGTAACCATATACATTTACTGTGTAATAGTTATGAATTTATTCTAAATTTTTTAAGTTTCAAACTATTTAAAAGTTTAACAATCATGGTTAATATCTAATAATATGCAATAGCCCCTAAACTATAATGAAGTAGTACTTCATTAAACTTTATTTCAATTATACATACTGTATAGATAAAATTCTTCCATTATCCAATCATTCCATTATCTAGTTCTAATTGAGTAAGAGTCCATAGTATGTCAAAATCTTATACTATATTAATATAAACCATCAATTAATATGCATTGAACTCGTTACTATCAACTCTTTTAGGTGACATTTAATTATAATGACTAGAGATTTACTATTTTAACTATTTGTTGATATTCATTAAGGAAATTGAATTTGGATAGAGTTAGTAAAAACTTTAATTCTATATATATCAAGTCAACAGATCCCGACTTAACCATCATTCATTTCTAAATATAAATAATACATGACCAAATATATTTTATCATACAAGACATTATTAGTCTCGTACTTATACACCATATGAATCATATACATCTACACCAAATTTGATTATGTACCTTAAGTCAAAAAATAATATCCCATACTAATATAATTATATAATAAATTATTAACTATATACATTATTATGTGATTTATCGTTGTGTAATCACATTTAAAAAAATAAATTTTTAACTTTTTAGTCCATGCTATTCAAAAAAAATAATTTTTTAACTTTTTAATCCATACTAATATCTTAATAACGTGATTTTTATATTATCTACACTAATATCATCTCATAATATTTATCAGAGACATTTAATATGCCTAATATATGATATTGTTATCCATTCAATATCAATTTTATAGAGAACAACTTTAATAATTTTATTTAACTATTAAATAAATTATTCAGATAATTTACAAGTATACTTTATTTATATGTATGGCTAAAAAAAAAAAAATATCTTATATTTGTGAATAAATTTTTATTTTCATTAATGATTAAATATATATATCATATAAAAATATCTCTAAAATCAACAACACAAATGACTTTTATGATATATTATAATACTATCAAATAGTATTATCAGAGGCAGTGGAGTTATATAAACAATTAAAGGACCTATTGGACATGGGGTATATCTAGCCCTCCAATGCTCTTTATAGGACATAAATGTTATTTTAGTATAAATATAATGATTTAATGTAAATGTGCATTGTCTATTAAACATTGACTAAGATAACCATAAAAAATAAGTATCTTATTTCTCTCATTGTTGATTTCTTTAATTATCTTAGTCAAGCAAAATACTTTTCTAAGTATAATTTGTGGTCTAATTACTACCAAGTTTGCATGACTCTAATAATGAACCTAAGACAATGTGTGTAATGTGATATGGCACAAACATGTTCTTAATCATACCTTTTGGCCTCACTAATGCATCAACCACACTTGCACATTAATGAACCATATTTTCACCTATTTATGAGTTGATATATGGTTGTGTAGTTATGTATAGCAATTCACTTAAAGAATATACGGTGCACTTACAAACAATTGTTCAAATGAGACTAAATAATAAGTTAAACGTAAAATGGGAGATGTGCTCATTTTTATGGTAGGAAGTTGAATTCCTTAACCAAAAATCAATGATGGAAAGCTTCTTATGAACAAATCCAAGATATAAATGACAAAATATTAAGATTCATCCATAAAAGTCACTGTGTGGTGATTTTTTTTCTTGGATTAATAGATTACTAAATAAAATTCATGGCTATTAGAGAATAGTCAGACAACTTACCAACTTGCTAAAAAAGTTAATATTGTGGGAATGTTTCCAAAGGTGCTAATATATATTTGATAGTAACTTACCAACTTACTAAAGAACTTACCAAGTCACATTACCCAAATATGTATCACCATTTGATGTATACACAATGCATCAAATTTTGCTATCAAAATTGCTTTTATGCAGTAAAGACATTTGACAAGATTTGAGAGCAAAAAGTTCAAGAACATGGAATGGTGTTACATGGTGTAAGAGAAAGAAATTACAATTGTCAGTCATTCAATTAGTACTTGACAACATTACTTACTCAGATTGAAGTTTATAATAAAAGTGGATAATATAGAAATAATTTACTTTTAAAATCAGAAGATATTCAATTTGAAACAACCACAATGGTAGGATATTTTGGTAGATTTTGAATTTTAGTTAGAATATGAATAAGGTAAGACTAATGTTGAGACAGATACTCTAAGTAGGATAATTAAGTTTGTTACCATTAATAAGTTTTCAGATTAGATTCTTAGCCTCATTATATAAGGTATGCTATAGATCCATTAGTTAAGCATTTCATTGAATAAGCACAAACTAGAAAGACTAAATGATTATGGGTATAAAATAGGCTTGCCTGCATTAATGGTTGATGAGTATATGTACTAAAATTAAGAAACTCACAATAAAATCTTATCAAGGAATGTCATGAAACTAAATTAGCTAAACATTCAAAAGGTATTACTTGAGGCACCATACTATTAGCTCCAAATGTGAGTTGATGTGAAGTAGTTTATGCAAAGTTATCTAGTATGCCAATAAGACAATAGTGAATATCAAAAGCCAATAAACTTATTAAAGCCATTACCTTTTTTGGAGAGACTATGAAAGAGCATCTTTATGGATTTTATAGTAGTATTGTTAAAATCTAATGGGATAAGAACAATCATTGTAATGGTTAATTGGTTCTCCAAGTATGCTACTTTCATCCTAACACCAAAGGATTATTCCATGATGAAACTGCATGCTATTCTTTAAGTATGTGGTCAAGTCTTGCACTATCGGGGATGATTGCCAACAACCGCGACTCTTGTTTTACTAAGAAATGTTAAACTAAGCTATTCAAGTTTATGGGTTCAGTATTCCACTTCTAAACAAGCTTTACCTTCAAATTAATAAGTAGATCAAACGAATGAATGCTTTATTGGAGTTGCACTTAAGGCAATTGATGAACATTACACAACATAATTGGTCATAACCTCTACTTCATGTATTTGTTTCAAGTTGTAAAGTTCACTCTTCAATAACATATAAGGCCACTAAATTGTAGCATGAGAAAATTGACATTGCATAAGCATACCACGACAAACCAATGAAGTGAATGAAGAAGTGAGTTGAAGATAAATGTTGTGAAGTTCAATCTTGAGGCTGTAGTACTTGTGAATATTCTCCCCACACAACATAAGTCCACATGTCCATTTAGAAAATGTTGCTTTGAAAATACAAGGGTCCATTTTCTATTGTCAAGTGAGTTGGCAATATATCATACAAGATATAACTACCCTCAAGGCTTATACTAAATCCAAATATTTTATGCAAGTTGTTTGAAGTCTTACTAATGAGATGTAGATAATCCCAAGTACAACGAACCAAAGTAGATATCTTTGGATTTTAAGACAATTTTCAACAAGGAAGTAGAGATCATTATTGATGACCAGATAGTTCAAACACCCAATTATCCACTGAATCACAAATGTTTCATCAAGTAGGACTTGTTAGATAGCGAAGTAAGCTAGCAATGGAACTTGAGATCACCTTGTGGTAGTTTGAAGATAACTTTTACAACTACCAACACAAGTACAACGAGTTCGTTGATTGATTAGATAGAAGAGAATGTCACTTGTCAACTTTTTTTCCCAAACAGATGCAATAGATTTGCCCATAATTAAGGTCATATGAATCTAGATACTTTTAGAAGATCTTGTCTTAATTAGATGACTTTGTGTGTGTGTGTGTGTATCATATATTTTGATAATTATGGGGATTACATTTAGACATCTCATTATAGGCTATCAGATGAGATTTTAGGATTTTAATCTTGACCCTTCATTATACAAATGTTCAATTGTAAATAAAGGTCTTATTTGGCCAAAACATCCAAACCTTTATGCAAAAACACTCTCATAAATTTTGTGTTCTCTCTTCATCTCTTTCTTGTGCTGTTTATTATTTTTAAATTTTGCATGAAAGAAAGATTGATTTAGTGCCAATTGTTTTCAGTTGTACTTTTAAGACCAAATGAAACAACTAGCTCAGTGACTCTTAACCATCATGCTATAGGCTATAACTGTTTGGCTAGAAGGGTTCCTACATAGGCTTATGACTTCTTTTACAATTATGTTCAAACAGAGATTGATGATATATTTGCACTTCATGCCTTTGGGAGGTCCAAAAATTATGCAATTCTTGCTATATCCTGCATTTTTCATTAGTTACCAATTAAATTGCTTCATGTCATCATACTCTTGTCACTGTATAGTTTCTTCGTTACCACTGTATCCCATTAAATTTTTTTTTTTTAATAATCAAGTCATAAAATCACAACTAATTAACTGTGTAATGTTTATCGTTAAGTAACGTAAACACCGATTTTTTCGTGGTAATCTCTCACAAATGAATTCCTTGTTTGAATCTGCACCAAATCAACAAGTTTAATTCATTTAATCTCATGGAAAGACGAAAGCACCCAAATATGAATGCATGATTGCTTACGTATAGTTGATAAAAACTCTAGTTTATTTTTAATGATTATTAAATTTGGTTTTATTCCTCAATCAAATACCTCGATGTGTTATTTGCCTTAAAATATAATCTGAGCTTTATACTTATCACTCCTTTTCATTGAGATATACACGACAACTATATATATATATATATATATATATATATATTACTTGACATACATGATGTACGACAGATCATATCCACAGGTACAGCTTTTCTAATAATAACATGGTACATCAAATACATCTCAAGTAGTTTATCTTTTGTGTCTGGCTCTTATATTTGTCGTAATTAGGCATAATATCTATATTATAAACAACAATATAGCTACAGCCAGAGAAAGGGAATTCTGAACCATATATCAAAAATATCCTCTCAGATGATCGATATGATCAACAAACCGGAGGTGAACGTGACAGATAGTGATCGATTAGCAATATAGAATGATTTCTGATCAACCTCGTTACTCACTAGAAATTAATGAGATCTTGTTAGATGAAGTAATTGACTACTTGCGGTCAATGTCCCTATGTTCTACTAGTAGTAGGATATGGAAACTCATAAGAAGTTATTAGATAATTAAATATTTAATTAGCTGATTTACTTAAGCATATATATTGAGACTAAAACGCGGAAAGTGAACTGCAAGTTGCTTGAATTTCCATGTCTTGGTACTTGGTGGCAAAGAACCAAGACGATGCAAACAATGGTTGGTACGAAAATAAATCTAATTAAGTTATATATAAGTGGCTAGTCTTCCTTGTTTAAGCCGTAGGCGAAAAAAGCAATGTCTGAGGGAAGACTCTTTCTCTCTATCAAGTTATAGCTCAGCTTTTTCTGAGTCCATGGATATACTAATGACTTGTAACAACCAATATGCAAATAGATATACAAGATATCAATTGTTTTGGGGTTAGTGCATAATCAGATCTCGCTGTTTACATATCTATATTTTTATCAATGCATAAAACAAACGATTTTGAGCATTGTATGTTAAGCTTTATTCTATTGAGGTTGAAGGAAACAGAGTTTCGTTGTTGATAGGAGAAGAGGAAACTGACAAGCAAGAGAATTTAAGATCTCGGAGTGGTTAAGTGCCGAAACTTGAGGAAGTTCTAAAAGACAGTCTACATACAATTAGGCGGTGCGTTGAACAGATGCTAGCTTATGAGGAAGGTGGAAGGAACTATACAGACAAAGACTAGATATTATGTTTATTATGCGGCCAGGAGAGGTAATTTCCCTACATTGAAAGCTAAGTTATGGCCCTGGTAATACTGGTAATGATCAAGTAATATTTCTTTTCTAAATAACAATAATGTCGGTAAAAAGACAATTGTGAGCCTTACAGCTGTGTAACACTTCCTTAATTTCATCAATGTGTTGAAGAAAACAATAGTCATCGCGACGTGCGCGCATATTTGCAAGGTAATTACGATTACTATCTGCAAAAATATATACTGTGAGTTTCTAATGAAGCATGAAGCATGAAATGTCAAAACGAGCAAATGATGATGGAAGGCTAGAGTTGGCATTCAAAACCCACAAAATGTAATGAATTTTTCCACTTCTTCTGCGAAGTGTATGGTGTATATAGGAAGGCTTTATTTTTTCACAATATAGCATATGCTTGACTTTTACATTTATTAATATAAAATATAAAATATAAAATATAAAATTTTAATTAATAAAACTTAGAATACACAATATAAAATATTTAAAATATAAAATATATTAATTAAAATAATTAAAAAAATTTAAAATACATTTAAATATTATAACATGAATATAAAATTTAAAATATTTAATATAAAAATTAAAAAAAATTAAATATACTTTACATTCAATTCAATATATTATTACAGAAAAACCCTCGTCATCGTACATACACTTCTGTTTCCAGAAAGGTGCCAAAAACAAGCTCATTTTAAGTTCTGGAAAGGAGATGCTGGTTTCTATTAATCATTTTCATGATGATGATGTCTGACTAATGAATATTGAACGTTGAAACTGAATCGTTTCTTCTTCGCTAGTGTATAAATTACCAGTGCGTTTCAAATTGCTTCACTCGAAGTGGATTTTCAATGCCTATTAAAACCATTAAATGGGGGCCTACGTTGAGCCATATCAATCATGGCACAACCATCGACATTGAATTTTCTGTTTCATTTGCCCAATCAGCCTCGTGTACGAGTGCATATTCACAAGGAGTTTAAGAAATCTGCCTCGGATTAATTATGATCTTATTGTGTAAAAATGCTTTTATATAATAAAAAAATGTTTATATTTTTTTAATTATTATATCTGCTGCCTGAAACAGGTGTAGTATTAATGTCGTAAAAACATTAAAAGCCAATCTCAAATGGCTTTTACAGAGGGCTTTGTCAAGTGATTTCGCTCAGCATCGCAACAAAAACAACTTTCAACAATACCACACTCACATATAATCCCACCAGAATGATATAAAATAAATATAATTATTCATTTTATAAGTAAATAAGACAGTCAAATGTGGGAGACAAAGACGTACAAGTATTCCAATGCCTTTACACGTTTGGGTTTGGGTGGTTGGACTTGTCACATATTTGTCAAAGGCAACTGGAAGTAAAGACACACTACTATTACAATGATAATATTACAGTTAATTGTCATGCCACGGGCAAGGAATTTTATCGGCATTTACCAACTTGTATGAATCCCGATTGCATATTCACGACTTACTTCCATTGATCTTAAAGGCATAGTAATCGAAATATTTCCCGCCATGGTCTCATAGAAGTTACCAAGTATAACCTTTTGTTTTTTTCTCTTTTCTATCTCCCCACTTTTTCTTTGTTTTGATAATGTATTCTACATTTTAATATATGTAGCAATCTTTAAGAAATTCGGAGGAAAATGCATGAGATATTTGAACCAGTTACGTTAATCTTTGGGCGTCAAAGCCAAAGTTACAACTTTTGCTTGTATGGAAACGATGAGTGATTGGAGGTGCAAGTTATTAGAATGTCATTCTTACTAAATTCCAACCACTAGCAACACAATTTTGGTAATATACCTCTCACCTTAGCCCATCCCCCTATTTAACCCATTCCCCCTTTACGTTGCTCATAACCTCTATCACCCATCTTAAATGTTACTTGTACCATGGCTTCTAAGCTTGGCCTTGTCTCCTTAACCCAGCTACAAAAATTATCTGCACAATCTCAGCAAAATCAACACCAACATCAACCAAACCCTAGCTTAACCCCTGCTACAGCTGCTTGGATGTTGAACCCTAATCAAGCGCCCGCGCCCCAAGATGACGATGATTCGTGGGAGGTTAGGGCTTTCGCAGAAGACACAGGCAACATCATGGGAACCACTTGGCCTCCTAGGTCTTATACTTGCACATTTTGTAGAAGGGAATTCCGGTCAGCTCAAGCACTAGGCGGCCACATGAATGTGCATCGCCGTGACCGTGCTAGGCTCCACCAAACCCAGCCGGGTTCAATCAATATTCCTACCTCATCATCTTCAACTTCCTCATCTACTCTTATAATTTCAGCTCAAGAATTTGCTACAAACGGCGGATTATGTTTACTCTACCAATTACCTAATCCTAATGGTGTTTTTACTCCAACAACTATGACTGCATGTGCTATTGATTCGCCTTCTACCCTCCTCTCCATTTCACCATATGCCCCAAATAACTTGATCGGGCCGTCAATAAATTTTCCTGTAAATCCAGCGGGCTTAAATTCTTCTCAGCATTACTCTACCAAAGATCCCTCAATTTCCACTAACGACAACAATAATCTCAACAACAGCAACCAGTCAGCCATTGAAGAGCTTGATCTAGAGCTTCGGCTAGGGCACAGACCAACACCAATCTGACAAAACAAGAAGAAATTATAGTGTGTGAGTGTGATTTATTTCTGATTGCTGTTTGAGGAAGAGAGCGTCAATCTGTAGGATAAAAGTCTCGATTTCATAGACTTGTGTTAGCAATTATTTTTGTTTTTTCAAACGCTTGATAATTTCGTGGTCCCTGTGTGTGTGTGATTGAAAGTGCTGGAGAAGGCAAAGGAGAATTATAAAAAAAGAAAAAAAAGAAAGAAAAAGAGTGAGAGAGAGAGTTCAAAGCACTCTCTAAATTCAAGGGAAAAAAGAAAGATTTATTTTTAAGAAGAATAAATGAAAGAAGATCAGGGTTTGAGGGATAGACTGGCAAGGTTCGCAGTGCAGTGTCATTTTCTGGTTCAGATTTCTGAGTAAAGTCTGTCTGGTCATGCATTTCCGTGGGGATTATTTCTATCACGCAAGGTTAAGGGATCGCACCTCTTGTTCGCACAAACTACAGAAATGCCATTTCTCTCTGTTAATTTTATTAAGTACTTTGATAGAAGTGCTTCCTTCTGGTGCATGTATAGGCATGAGTATGACGGTTATCAGTCATTTAATGTAATCTGGGAGGGTTTCATATCAGCGTTAAGTTTATTATTAATTCAGAAAGCAGTAGCTGTAGTCTATCTGCAGATATTTCAAGCCAGCTCTAGCTGAAGAAACTTTGTATGTGCTGTAGTTATCAAGGTTTAATTAGTTATAACTATTCACATAGTTTTCCTCGCCCCTTAGTTTAAAACTCATTCGGCACGATAGTCATAATCAACTTAAATCCCCAGGTACGTTTGGAGAACCAACTCCATCATATCCTATGCTATAATAAACAAATCTAAAACTGAGAATATTTCCTTACCAAATTGGTGCCACAAGAATATCAATCTTTTTAAACTCTTATTTATTTATTTATGATAAGAAATCAAATTAATTAAACCTTTTTTTTTTCTTTACGAAATAACTGAAAAAACCATTTTATCTATAAAAATTTAAATATCTAAAAAAATTGTGACAATATTTTTTTTTTTAGTTAAAAGGAAATATTATACACCTAAATAAATTAATTGTGTTATAATTAAACTATTAGACGAGCCTTGATAAATTGACTATTACTTTAGTCAGTAATTAAAAGAAAACAACATAATTGAGGGCCAATTGGAGATTACAATGAATTATAAAACATTTTATTTCTAACTATACTAAGGATATAATTAAAGATGAAGAGAGTTAATTAAATATTTAATAAATTCTATTTTAAATACATTATGAGTTTTTAAAACATATGCATTAGATAATTTTTATTTTATATATTTGTGTGCAAATGATATCGATGATAATTGAAATATGAGAATTATTTTATCTAAATATATAGAAAAAAAATAATTAATAAAAGGAAAACAAACAACTAATTTTATTTTAATAAGTTTTATAGTTAGTCTTGGATTTGTATTGAGGCCTATGCACTTCATACCAATGATTTGCCTATTCACAAGTTGACTAATAAACATAATGAGTATGAATTAAGGAGAAACATTGAAGATGGTAATAGAAGTGCGTGTGTTAATTTAATTTAGTCTGCTAAATCAAGCCCGTTCCGACGATGCAAGGCAGCTGTGTTCAGAAACTTCTGTTCACACGAAGGAAGTCAATCGAACAAGCCAAAATATCAGTTTCTTTATCTCCTTGGGATCTGTGGATTCATACATATATATAATTATAAAGTAATTTTTTTATTTTTTATTTTTTACACAATGTCGGATGATGGAATTTACGTAGTGTTGGCAACTTCGTAGAATCCATTGGAATCAAACTGAATTTGAAAATTAACTTTAATTTATAAAAATTATTATTGATGGATCATAATATTTTTTTTATCAGTCAAATTATTTTATATTAGTAGAAATAATTAGTTTATAAAAATGAAATTTTTATAATTTTTTTTAAAAAAATGTGAGACTGCAAAAAGAGAATTCAAATTAAAAAAAAAAAATCGCATGACTGTATAAACACCTTATTTTATTATTTTATTGAATTAGTTCTCACTATATATATATATATATATTTGGCTGAGTAATCAACATTTTTTATTAGTGCATATCTAGGTATTTGACCCAAAGAAAGATACAACAATCCCAAAATTCTACAAAATAAATCACCCGTTGACATATAGAGAATGAAAACAAGGTATCAACAACTTTAAATATTAATAGTTATTTTTTTATTATTTTATAATAAGGGTTGTAAATTTATAATGTAATTAATATATATATGAATTTGAATCGCCAACGAAAGCTGAACACGTCAAGTCATCAGGTATTGCACCCCAAATTCTTGGAATCGGCTTCTGCTAACAATGCAGCTCGTTTCATATCAACTAGTGCTCATTCGGGATGATAACTTCAGAATTGTCTTTTCCAAAACATTAACTGGAATCATATACACGTATGTGCTTATAATATGAAGTCTGAAATCATATATATACTTGAGTATCTATAAAATCGTCTCACTTTTTTCTCCTCTGTAAAGCACCATTAGGTGTATCAGCAAAAATAATTTTTTATTACCTTCTAATGTTTAGTTGAAACAGATGACTGCTTTTTAGGGTGAAGGAAAGGATTTTTTTTTTTTTTTTTGACGTCAGTTGCCCGCCCTTTTTAATTAGCCCCAACTTGCTTCTGCACTGAACCATCATTAGCCACATGATACCAAACTATGCTTCATTTCCAGCTTCATGTCCGTAACTAATCAACTAGCACCCGACCGCTTCCACAATACTACATCACCCAAATCTGCCATAAATAAATTCCTGTACCATGACCATTTAATTTCCATTTCAATAGATTAGGTATCAGGCTCGCACTGCTGCACCAACCAACCTAGCTTATCCTACATAATGCAATACACCCAACATCAACACCAAAAATGCCTAATTTCTCTCCATTCCGTCTGAATTCACTTGAAAATCAAGTGCTCATGAATCATGGTCAGAGTGAGCATGAGGAGAAGAAGATGTAGAGAGGGCCATTATCTAAAAAGCTAATTAGAAACTTCCATTCGGAAACTGACATTCTTCTTAAGTAAACTTATTACCATTTTGTCCTGTTTCAGATTTTCCTGTAAGTAGTAAAAGCTAATTTTTCGATGACCAGACATTGTATCAGCTATTAGTCTGCAGTTATTACTTGTGCGACAAATCAACAGTAGTGCAGTTAAGTTTACTCTTTAAAGCTGAATCACATACAAATAGTTACCATTTCTCTTCGCCAAAATAAAGCAAAAGTTCCCCCAAGTCAGATGAATGAAAAAGGAAAAACTCATTTCCTCCAAGTCATGTTCTTTCAAATCCCTAAGAATTTCTCAAATGGGTTGTACAGTCAAATCTGCGCCATTCATGTGAGATGGATCTATGTCTATATATATATATATATGTGTGTGTGTGTGTGTCTGTGTGTGAATCTGTGATAGCTAGTAAAGCATACCAAAGCTCATTTCAACCTCCAAACATTGAGTAATTGCAGTGGTCCTGCATCAAATATGGAGTAGTAAAGCTATATTTTTTTTTTTTTTCAAAATGAAGACTTCTCTTTAAACCCCAAACAGAAGAAATCTTTGTGGCATACGTTTTTCAGTAATTCTACCAAAAGAGAGAAAGGCTTTGTATAAACAACAATGAAGTTATATAAAGCCAACCAGCCAGCCATTTGCTGAAAATTTAGACAATGTCAGTAAAGGAAGGTAAGGCAGCAGCGGGACCACTGCAGTGCACTTCTCTCGCAACCAGGATGCGTTGGTATTCGAGGAATCTCATATCCTACTTCCTAAGTTGATGAATACCAGACAAGACCCAGACTTATCTCTTATCTCAGTTGAATTTGTTGGAGAAGCGCAACTAAATATCCTGCCTAGTCCCAACTACCACCTACAAAACGAAATCATAAGCCTACATTAATTCCCACCGGCCATGACCAACTCAAATTTGTGTTCTACGCATCATATATCTTTCACTCAATTGTCTCATCTGATTGTTAGGAAGGCGAACTTGAAATTAATATTTTATAAGTTAATATATATATCCTAGTAAATTTATGAACAGTAAAATAATACCATGTCTATGAATTTGATAGGATTTATATATACTAATGAATGTACACCAAATCCTAGTTGTTCTATATCCATATCCATCGGATATAGACATTGGAATTTCATAATTAAATTAACGATCAAATACAAACACAAATCACTTTCTTCCATTTTTCTATATAATTAACCATGTATAAGACAAAGAAGGAAAGCAGGTTTTCCAAAAAATGCTCATCAACAATGAGAACTGTGGTGTGAGGTGGTTGGGGCCGCTTTATTTTTATTTATTTATTTTTTTTTTGAATGGCTTTCTCAGAACTGAGAAGATTCTTAATTGTGAACTCTGTGTGTGTGTGTTGTATATATGTATACTAAATATCTTTGTGTCTTTGTTGTTTCTCCAATCGAGCTGCTTGCTCTTGTCCTTTTTTTTTTTTCTTTTTTCTTTATCATCCTTTTATTTTAACCTTACTATGTCGTGGACCCCTAACATAAGAACAGCCGGCTAATGGTGCACATTTATTTATAGCCCTGAAATAATTTTAACTACTTGCCATAGCTTCCCGTGCTGCTTGGTCCCCTCCCTCCTCCTCTCTCCCTCTCCCTCTCCCTCTCTACCTCCTGTGAATAATGCATAAACGAGAGGAAAGTAACGAAAACAAAAAATCTCACAATCATGTATTCACTGGTCAGATCATTAATGGCTGGCTAGCTCTTTGCTTCTATACATAAACGATGATCTTGGCTTCCCTTAAAAGAAACAAAACCCTAATGAATAGACCTCTTTCTGTTTTTTAGAACTCAGAGACAAACAGATGAATAGTGAGTAATAATATCAATAGGGATTCGAAAAGCAAAGATATGTGGCTGCAAGGAAGTCAGTTAAAAAAGTGAGAGTAATGGTAAGGAGGGGTTTTGTGGAAAAGTCGTGGTCGATGCATGGGTCGGCTCATATTCCCAAGCCACAGCTAGCCGTGCCAGCAGCTAAGATACAGATATAGATTATGATATGTAATCATTGCATGAATCCCTTTTTGTTTTTCTCTTATCTTCATCTTCATCTTCGTCTGCGTCAGCCATGGCACCAGCCTGTGCGTCGACTCTCTTACCAACAGTGACACTTCTTGTATCTAAATTAACGCTGCTCCTGCTTCTCTCTATATATAATGTATTATATTGCAACGGATCTTCCTAATTTTCATTTTCACCAACTTATTGCTTTGAGCTATTTTGTGAAGATTTTCGGTAATCCTTATTTCCCAGCAACCTGTCAACAAAGTTTTACATTTTTGCAAGAAAATTTAACGAGGATGAAAGGAGTGATAAGGAAGCCCAAAAATTTTGGAGTGAGAAGGTTGTAAATCCTCACAATTTTAATCAAGAATATTTGGGTCAACAGATTCAAACCAAAAATAGTTCAACAAAATGAAAAAGATTTTGCATGAATTAATAACCTTAACATACTGTGCGACGAGACCATTAAATTAATAAAATAAAAAAATATATTTATTAATTTAAATTAAAAAAATTAATAAAAAATTTTATTATTTAATTAATATATTTTTTTATCTTATTGATTGAATAATTTTATCATGTTCGAAATACTAATATAATAAAATCGTATTATCTAAAACTCTCTCGATATAAACTCAAATTGAAGTAAGTTAAAAATTTCATGAAAATAGTATACAGTTATTAATTTTATTTTTTTAAATAAAAATTAATATGTAAGAAAGGTTCATGGTCAATAGTCATCAATTAATAAAAATCTTTTATTTATTCTAGAGTTCTTCTTTATTTTTAAGTTTTTTTTTTTTAGAGACACTTAATTATGAGTGCTCAATAATTTTTTATTTATTGCCATGATATCTCTCTGTAAATGTCTTAGCTTCCACCAAATATACACACAATAGATACTCACAAAAAGACTCAACTTTTACCAAATTACTATTTCAATTTTAAAATATATATATCATTTTAATTCCAATGCAAATATAAACACAGATATGGTAAAAATTTGTATTAACAATGACAAAATTTCAAAACCTAGCACAAATCTGATTGTTATCTTTGTGGACAAGGCATAGGCACACTCTAAAAAGAAACTCTTGTACTTATTTTTGGCTTAGATATAACATATTCAATATGAAAAGCCCTAAAAAATATTCATATGCACAAAATTTATAACCAATGTCTAAAACAACTCTTAATTATTGTTGGACAAAATTGTATTTTCAGCCCTAACACAGTTTGTGAAAAAGTGTTAACAATGTTTACATTTCAAGAAGAAAATTTGTGAAAATCAAAGATGTAATAAGAAGACCCAAAAATCTTGGAGTGATAAAGGTTGCAAATCCTCAAAATAATTTCAATCAAGAAGATTTGAGGTCAAGAAATTCAAACCAAAACATAGTTCAACAAGATGAGAAAGATCTTGCTTAAATTAACAGTACTATTGATAAATTTAAATTCAAATTATAACTTACACAAAAATAATGAAGAATAGGAATCTATGTGTAGGGAGGGCTGAGGGTTAATGGTCATCAATCAATACAAGTCTTTTATTTATTCTAGAGTTCTTCTCCTTTTTCAATTTTTCTTCTCAATCAAATGCCTGACTTCAACGTGATATATATTGAATGTAGGAAGCAACTGTAGCTATGTACTGTTTTGGGAGATATGTAGGTTATCTACTGTTGTTGGAGCAGTTGGTGTTAGGGGCAGGCAAATTTAAACCAAATGATTCAAAACAAATTGTTTAGATTGGTAGAAATTTTTTGGTCTAAATTTTAGATTGAATAAGACTAAATCAATAAGATTAACAATTTAAATTTAAATTAAAATTGTAAAAATTAAATTGATTTAATATATTCTAAAATTGTAAATTTTATTTTTATTATTTTAATGAGTACAAAATAACTCTTTATATTTAACTAATAAAAAAATTTTAAAAAAATTGAAATGATTGAAAAGTTAGAAATAATTTCTATTTTTAGATTTAAAACTAATAACATTAAAAATAATTTTATTCTTTTTTAATTTAATCTAAACCCTTGAACCAAACTAAATTGAACATGCATTTATTAATTTAATTCAATTCAATTTATTACTTATAGTTTGGATTACTTTAATCCAAACCAAAATCAATAATTTTTAATCAGTTTAAAATTGAACTCGAACCAATCCAACTTAATGGTGCCTATCCAGTGGTAGTTAATAATTTATGCTAGTCATAACTCATAAGCATATATTACCTCATAGAAGAATATATTTTGCTAATTATTATATTACTATAAATAAATTTAAATAAATTATTAACAAAAAAAAAATATATATTTACGTGGCACTAGTATATGAGTCACCTTTATCCCAGTGAAAGACTAAAGTTCCTACCAAAAAATTTTTGCTTTTTAAATAAATCTACTTTGGTAAATTTATAATCAAAACTTTTAAATTTAAATTCATGTTATTAAATTTATAGAAAATTAACTTTATAAACATATAAAATTAATCTTTCAATCTTTAATTTTAACATTTAAGTATTGAAATCTTTTTTATTTTTTTTATGAAAAACAAATAAACCTATAACCAAAAGGGTGAATTCACACAAAACAATTCAATGATTGCATTAAAATTTTCAAGTTTATTTTTGAATTTTTATGATTGAATTTTAAATTGGAATTTCAATTTTAATGATAAGACTTTTTATGTTTTGTATAAGAGATTTTAAATTTTGGATAGATGGTTATAACATTACATTGAATTATTCATTCTCTTTATTTCTTTATTTATTATTTGATTGTCATTTTTTTAATTAATTGTTAAATATGTCAAAAAAATGAGTAAATATATATATATATATATTTATTTGTTCACAATTTGTGAAATTCAAATTTTGTTCCCAATTTTCAGCATTTATAAAACATCAATAATAAAGAGGATTTAATTAGCAAAACAAGACACAACAAGCCAATTTGAAAGATTCATTTTAATAAGCGTTACTAATTTTAATTAATTTTAATTAATTTTAATTAATTAATTAAGATGAGTAAACTACAAAACAAGTAAATAAAAGACACTACAAATTTTTCAATCCCACATCCATGAAACCATGCTCAAAGAAAAATAATTCACTAAGAATTACATAATTACAAGCTCAAATAGACTTATACAACATAAACATTCTCTCTTATTTTTGTCATTGTTGTACTGAATTTTTCTTAATGACTTTATTTAGTGAGATTTCCTCACTTTTATCACGTTGAAATTCCTTCAACTAGCACAAATCATTTTTCAAAAGAATGTTCCATTTGTTTATCGAAGAACAATATCAAAATCATTTTCACAATATTTAGAAAGACTTATAATTTTTATTAAGTTATTTTTACTTGTATAAAAGAAAACATAAATAATTTGGAATACAAAAATAAAAACAAAAAACACACAAGTTTCTCTATTTTGATGTGAATGTGGGGTTGGCTACACAATTAAAAATATAAAATATTTATAGTTAAACCCTAAATCTTATTTAATAAAAATTTTTATTTTCTAGATTCAAAAGGAATATGTCTTTGTAAATAAGAAAAAATCTTTCCTAAAACATCATATAAATAGGAAAAAGTTCAATTTGTTGCAATAGAAATATATAACAAAAATGTGTTCTAAAATAATATCAACTTATGGCATCTCTATAAATCCTAACAAAATCAAATGCCTGTTTGCTAATGCTAATTAGTACTTCATGTATATTAAATTAAATATATAAGTGCTTAGTGGTACATTTGGCCATTAATCCCATAAGTGCTTATCAAATTGAATTACTAGTAGAGATTATTTTTAAACTAATTCATCTGATTACATACTAATTAAAATAGTATTTAAGTATTTTGTGAGTAGCATTAATATTTTAATAATCGTTTTTAGAAAGTGCTAAAAAAAGAAATAAAATACACAAGCATTAACGTATTTAACCACTGTTTCTTTATCACTTTCAAACATACACTAAATTAAATTAAAAATCTAGTATTTCACTAGATTCTGATATTAAGATTTCAATTGTATTGAACAAATGTTTAATTTTATTCTTTGCTAACACTTTAAAGCTTAGACACCTTTTTTATTTTTATTTTATTTCAAATTTGAGTTTTAAGCCTTTAGTAACTCAAAATAATGGCAAGTTTAATCTCATAATTTTGTATTATTTGAATGTCCCTTTAATATTAATAATTTAAAAAATTCACATAATAAAGTGTGTAATCATTTTTTTTATAAAAATAATTAACAATATTCTTATTTATCTTCAATAAAATAGTTTAATTAATTTGACTTTCTTGTAATGAAATAAGAAATTATACAAAAAATTATTTATTTATTAATATGGAATGTGTTGGGTAATTGGAAAGGGGCTTTATTCCCTAGCTCACAAATATTTTTGGAGCCATAAGTAAATTATTTATAATTTAACTGATAATTTATATAGAGAGAGAGAGAGCACTCAAACTTTAAAAATAAATGTTTTATCACTTATTTTTTAATTTATCAATTATCTTCAGAATTTGACCCTTTTTAATTATAAAATTTTGTCACATGACTCAAACTTTTAATTGCACATGCACAGATAGAATTTATAGCATTGCCTCACAAATTTTACACTAATACTAACATTATTTATAATCTTTTGGATTAATTTATATCTAATCGTTGGGATTAAATTACACACATACACATAAAATCATGTATAAAAGTTTAATAAGGAAATGATCCAAATACTATTATTCAATTGTTATGTTACATATGCAAACTTGCATGCAAACTCATTCAAACAAATTATTGGATAACGATATGTTTTATTGATAACAAAATAACACTATAAATTAGTTTGTACAAAAAAAAATTGTATAGAAATTAGTATCCTAATACTATTCTCTATTTAATGTTTAATTAGGGTGCAAATGTGCTCTATATAACAAGATCACAAGGTCTTTGAGGCCATCATTTTGAGCTCTAATAATGTGGTGGGCACTTGATTAATGTGTTCTAGAGTGAATTATATTTATCAACTTCATACGGTAAACAATTTATAGAATAGTATTGTTAAACATCCCTCATTTATATCCTCAATAAATCTTACAGTCAAGGCAAAATTGTAAACAAAAAGATATGGGTTTTGGGACCTCTCTTTCATTGCTCCTCTTTCTTGATTTCTTCATTCACTGGCTCTTCAACTGTTTTAAAGGTAATTTTCTCTCAAAAACAATTTTTAAAATAAAAGCAAAGTTTATTGTATGCGAATATGTACATTTGAACTACATTGTAATTAATATAATCTCCATATCTTATTAGACATTTTGATTTCATTTGGTATTATGATAATTTTATTATAGTTCAAAATAGAAAACTGTTGATAATACAATATAATAAATAAAGTTTTAATCCATTAAAGTATTTAACTATAATAAACAATATAAAAATATATTCCCTAGACAAGTACATAGCTGTCTATTAAATAGTTAGTAATAGATGTGAATTTTTTTTTAAAATAATTTTATTTTTAATAGAATTTATAAATCTAATCAACTCTAATTCATTCTTACTATCAAATAGTTATCTCTAATGATTTGGACAATATTACCTTTCTAGCCATTTTCACACTCAATTTCTCTTTCTTTCGTTACTTTCACACTTTTACACCCTTATTCACTTTCTTTCAAATTCAACCCTAATAACTCTCTACTTTTTCATTCTCCAAATCAAAGGCAACCTAAGAAAAATGTGAGTATTAGATATGTTATTTTTGAGTTTATGAGTGAAAATAATGGTGGAATTTTTTTTGTTATGCACTAGTGAAACTAAGTGAAGTTTGTTTGTAGTTTTGACAGACAATGTCATAAGTTAATTGACTGGCTAATATAAATGTAGGGTTTTGAGTACTGCATGTTTGAGGGAGAAGTTGTTCGTCGAAAAATTCATGGTTGCACATAATTTGCAGCCATGATCACAACTTTATTTTTTGCATGATCACACCCACTTTTTATTCACATGATCGCACTCTTTCCCTTATCATAGCAGCCAACCCCTAATTGCAACCATTATAATAATAACTATTACTTAATAAATATTAATTAAATATTAGTAATAAATTACATAATAATAAATTATTTGAAATTTATGTAATTAAGTAAATTTCTTAATTGTTAATCAGATATATAAACTTAATAATATTTAATTACACTTAATAATTAATTAATAATAATAATTTAATTGATTTATTTTTCAATCATAATTATATATTAATATCTCTTATTTTTTTTGAATTAAAGTTGCAATCTCTGCATTAGATATGTGATCGTAGCTTTGATTATAGTCACAACATTTAATAAATTTATTAATTATTTTAATTATTATTTATATTATAATAATATGATAAAAACGATTGTGTCTGACATTATTAATTAAAAGTAATGATTGGTTAATAATTATTAATAATTTACTTACTAATTATTTAAATAATCAATTAGTGATTAGTTAATTGCACACTAATATGGGAAAATAATAATAAGGTATAATAAGATAATAGAGTTGGACAATTAAATAATTATAGTATAATTAACAATATTAATGAAATATATTATTTTGTAATTAATAATATTTTATAAATCATATTGTCATTATTTATAATTATAATACTTAATTAAAATTTAATTAATATGTAATATTTGATTGACTAAATTAGTTAATTTATTGAATATTATTATTTGTTATTATTATATATTATTTCATTAATAGTTATTACTCATTTGTAAATATTTTATAATTAATGTCAAATAAATATTTTTAATTAATTAATTATTTATTAACTTTTAATTATAATATGTCTTAGTATTTATTTAATATGTCATAAATAATTAAGATCATTTTTATAATTAATTATTTGCCTTAATATTTATTTCATATGTCTTAAGATTTTATAAGTTATTTTTTTATTAAATAATTTTAAATTAACCAATTAATTTAATTTTTTATCCCTTTATGCAGATATCATTAAATGTTTGAGTATGTCTGTTCATCATCGCAAACATAGGTATCAAATAATGGTTTTGAGCAATACATTAGTAAAAAAATTTGACTTTTAGTCAAATCAAAAGACATCAACTACCAACAACTGATAAACATGATATATAGTACACTTATATTAATCTAACATGTTTCAATAGTAATGTCAAAATGAATATGACAGATATTGGTGTTGGGTCTATTTACTACGTGAATATCACAGATAATTTTGATCTATTTGCTTTTATCAATAGTATTATGATTACTTAAACAAAAGAATGTAATTCGTTAAACATCATCGCAAAGCCTATCATTGTTACTAATTGTAGACTATTTTGCACGTCTTATTACGCATAGCTTTTATTTTTTCTAAGGGGAGCAATCAATTCAACATACGGTGAACACACAATTCCTACAAAGTATGCCCATTCTCCAATGCCATGTGAAATTCTTGTATAAAATCATATTTATTCTCAATATTGGTATAATGAGGGCCCATCACATGATTATTTTGACGGTCAATTGGGCATGAAAGTCAAAGGTGCTGACTTATTTGACATTCTTAGTGACACAGTTATAACCACCAGTATGAACTATTTTGAAAAGGTACTGATGCACCTATAAATATAGGGTGTCAAAATAGCATACCGAGGCAATCAAGTTATTTTCATTTTGTACCACCAATTTTGCCATTATTGTTTCAAGTGTAGAATGCGTTGTTAAGTTTAAACCTCAAGGACATAGGTATTGATTAGATTTTCAGTACAAAGAAAGAGTTATGAAATGCTTTAGGTATGGTAACATTGAAAAAGTATTTCTAATTCAAGATTTGTAAGTCAACATCAAAAGGATTTGAAGTTAAATGTGTGATAAATAAATGTAAATGGCAAGTTCAAGCAATGAACATAGATGAAGATAAAGAATATTAGATGGTTGAATGGATTAAGACACTTTATATCTATTGAAGAGATCACTTATAGTCGGGACACCATAAGTAGTAGGCTTATCAATGAATATGTTATAGATAAGTTTTAAAATTTTAATAAAATTTATAATTCAACAAACTTTTAAGATGACATTCACTAAGAGTTTGAATTGCGTGTGTCTTACTAGAAAGAATAGCTAGTTAGAAAAAAAGGCATAGATTGGTATGTAGGGGTCCGACTAAGTCTTTTAAATTACTTCCATAATTTTTTTTATGTTTTTATAAAACAAGAATCTAAGCACAATTACCTGTATAAAAACGAACAAGAACCAACATTTTTTATACTTTTTCATAGCTTCTGGTTAGTCTATCCATAGTTTTTGTTCATCGATTTGGCTTGTTATTGCGATTAATATCACTTTTTTAATGAGTATATACTAGAGAACTATATTCATAGTGACTACTTTGAATCAAAATGACCAAATTTATCTTGTGGTATTTGGAGTTGAAGACTTAAAAAATGATGATGCATCATGAGAATAGTTCTTAGTTAAAGTACAAGATGCATTTAAGGCAGCATTAGATTTGGTATTTGTTTTAATCGACACAATAACATAATTAATAAGATAAGGGAAGTATTTTCAGAGTTATACCATAGGTTTTGTGCATTTCATATTGAGAGGGAAATACTCATTCTTTAACTTAAGGGAAAAAAGATTTTTAATAATTCTTCTTCTCTCTGTTTTCCTTCAACTAAATAAAAGAATCACCTCATTCTTTTGAGAATTCTTTTTCTTTTCAAATACATCCTAACATCTTATGCAACCTAATTTTGGAAAGAAAATTGTAGACTTTAAGATGGTGATTCTGTTTATCTTTTACAGGCGTGCACTTTAGGCACCAATTGGATTAACATTTTCTTTTCTCCATTTGGATTTTGATCTTTGACGTAAATGACTCTTTCCATATGAAAACAAACAAGGGAGACTACCCTATTGAAGCTTGTTTAGTCCATAATTGATTTTATCATACACACACGCACATATACATATACATATAGATATACACATACATACATTTATTGCAGCATAGGAATTAAGCTCAAAATTAATAATAATATTTCAAAGAAAATCCAAATTTTATGAACTGAAAAAGGGTCAACGCAACAGGTGATCACCGGTGAAAAATATGAAGAACATCTATTCATTATATATGGAAACTGTCTGATCAGCATGTAGCAGTAAATATCAATATTGTTGCAGAACCAAAAAAATAAAAACCTCTTTCATAATAATTTATCCTTGTTTCAAATTTCCAAATTAAGCAAAAAGCTTTCCAAATATCGTATTCTCCCCTATTTATTTTTATAGGGAAAGAGTTATTTATGTCAAAGATCAAAATTCAAATGGAGAAACTATTGATATAATAACTTAACTATATATTTATTTGATAATTTTAATATTTATTGTATAAAAAATAACTATTGATATAAAAATTTAACTACAAAAATGGAAGTTATAATAGAATTTTATAGATATTGTTTAAAATTGAATAAACTTTTAATAAGTTAGTTAGAAGTACTTGAATATAAAAATATCAAATTTAAATTTTGTTCAAAATTATTTTATCGATGAAAATTTATATGCAAAGAAACTTATAAATTTTTAACAAAAATAAGAGAGGCATCTAAAATATAAAATAATTTTTAAATTAATAAATATATTTATATAACACAAGTTTTGAATGTGTTATTTTTCGCAAATTGAAGCCCTGAATGAGCACACTGATTTGGTCGGTGCTCAAGGTCTGCAGCAATTTTTTGGTGGTAGCACTTGTTAGGACGCAGAATATCAGGGGAAATCAAGGTGCCAAAAAACTCTTTACTTTCGGAGGAGCTGGTGGTGGGGCATTTGAGTTCATTTTTAAGTGAGTAGTTTTTAACTCCTCATTACTAAACAAAAGCCTGTAATATTTCAAATCTATTTGAAGATGTTTTATTGTAGCAAGTTAGTGTTTTCTCAACTGTATAAGCGATGATTAATTTAAGTACATTTCTTTCTTTCCCAAGATGATGCAATTAGCATTTGGCCATGTTCTTGTTTCAAAGTATATCTTTGTCATGTCCGTTGGTTACCTGTTGAAAACTCTTAAAGTCTAAATTTATAATATTTTAAAATACATTTATTTTATAACCTCATAATTTAGTAAAAGTTCGCGATTTGTACACTTTAAAATATATGTTGACTGGGGGTGGGCATCATTCGTTTCATTTGTTTTCTGTTCAAATCTTAAATTGATTTAAAATTATTTCGTTTTAATTTGGATTAAATTGATCTAAATTAATTAACAAATGATGAAGTCATCCAAACCAAATTTATAAGTGTCGGCTGGATTCTAAAATGAAAAGTAAAAAATAATTTTTACTTTATTATCTCTAAACTCAAATATAAAAATAATTTTTTGAAATTATACATAAATTCAATTTAAATGCGTCATAATTTATTTATTACAAAATAAAAATTTAAAATTTAAAATAATTTAATCGATTAGATTTTATTATTTAAGAAGCTCAAATTGAAATTGAACCAAAGCTTGTTATTTTGATTTTTTTTCTTTTTAAGTTAAAACTAAATCAATAATTTTTCATGCTAATACAAATCAATTCAAATAATTGATTTGGTTCAATTTGAATCAATTTAATTTAAAATTACACACACTTAATATTGAACACTCTTTTATTCTCTAAAAAAGATAGAAGAGATTTTTTTTTTCCTTTATACATCTAAAAGATTTCTTTTTTTAAAGGGAGGTAATCTCCTCTTTTGCATACAACTACAATCCTCTCCATGATTAAGATGAATTTCATTCTATTTGTTCTTAATTTTATATTTTAATATCTAAAATTTAACTTAACTATAAAAAATATGAGCATGCAAAGTATATTTAAAGTTGTAAATAGACTCATTTTATAATAATAATTTTAAATTTTCATATAATCATCTTAAATTTTTGTCAATGATCACAAAAAAATAAATATACTACTTTGAGGGATAATCTTTTCATAATTAGATAGTACAAGTCACTAAATACGAAGATAAAGATTAAAAATAAAATAAAGAGTTAAAATAGAATTGAAATAAATTATATCGAACTCATATTTTAAGTATGATAGCATGTCGAAGTCACATTTTATGTATTACAACACAATAAATAAGCACTAAAGCATGAATAATACCTAATATTTTTAGAGAAATAATATTAATAGTAATTGTATAACAACCAAATTGGTAGATGTTTTAGTTATTCTAATGAATTAAAATAATAAAAATGTCAACTATATCAAACTAATCTCTTAAAAAGAGACATGAGAGGAGTGAAACATAAAACACGTATAATTTTGAAGTTTTTTCAATACAAAAAAAGTATGATCAGATTTACACCTCTACTCTCGTAAAGCATAATACTTTTGATGGTAAGTACAACTTGCTCAATAACACACTTTTCTTTGTGTTGTAGTTGACCAATTAAAAAAATTATATATAATAGAAAATTTTGGCATTAAAAGTAAAATTATTATTGTTAGAAATTCTATATTTTGTATATTTTTGTATGGAAAGTGTTAAGCTAGTTATACATCATTTGAGAATTATCCAACCTAAAAAGGATTAGAAATCTTTAGGTAAAGAGATTTTCCTTTTCACTAAATAAAAGGAAGTTTAATCTTATATGACAAAAAAAAAAAAAAAATCATTTAGGACTAGGAAAAGAAAAGGCCATATGAAGGGTCATTTGCTGTAGTTCTTACATCACAGAGAAAACGATTAAAAAGAAAAGAAAGAAGTCAGGGGAGAGAAGGAGTTGTAGGAGCAACAATAAGTGGTTATCCTCTTTTTAATCTTTCTTTTATAATTCACAAGGTAAGACTTTTTATTTTGTTATTTTTTTTTTGGAGAACAAAAAACTATTTTTTATTTCTTAATGTTGTAAACCTCTAATATTATCTTATTATAATTTCATTATTTGATATAGTTAAAATTGATTTTGGATTACTGGTTTTTCATTTTTTCTTATTTTAGATTTTTTTAAGTGCAAATTAGTGTTTCTTTTGTAATTATTTTATTTTATAGTGTTTAATTTTTGCTAAGAATTGTGGTACATAATTCTATTTTAATCCAACAACTGCTATCAAAGTCATGTTACTTGCAGTTTAATTCTTGTGAGAACTAAAATGGAAGAGACTTTGGTTGCACGATTAAATTGAAATCCTTGAATTATCCAATCTATAGTATAAAATGGAAGTTTTAATCTATGGCAAAGACTCGCATGAACTCATTGAAGGTAATGAAGTAAAAATTCACTAAATTAGGTGATATATAGTTATTTTAGTATATAGAAAAATAATAATTATTATTAGGCAGTGGATTTGATCAAAGAGTGTACCATCGTGTTGAAAAAGAGAACATAGTAGTCACTTTATGGAAGAAATTAGAGCACATTTATAAATAACATGTAAGCAAGCTAGTATATACATGCAGCGAAAATATACAAAATAAATGATTTGCCTTCCGAGATTAATGCGACAAATCTTAGTATTATTATATATATAATTCAAAACAGTAAATATATACATATCTCTAATTAGATAATTTTCATTAAACCACGAATATAAATAAATTGTATATGTATTTTTATGACATCCATACGATTAGGATTTTAACTTGAAATATTAGCTCCTATAATTTGAGTGTGTGATATTTTGTGCGTTCTTCTTTTTTCAAGAGTAAGGACGTAAAAAACAAACTCTAGGCATACACCTAAAAGTACAAATATCACATATTTATATTACTATTTTAGGTATTTAATTTAGATTTAAATTATTGGTTAGATTTTCTTATAAAATTCAATTTATTAGGTAAAGTAGGTACCAATAAAATTTAGTTCAATTTTTACTTAACAAATTTAATTAAAATTAATATCCAAATAACTCAATGAATCCTAAACATGTTAAGAATTCTCTCTATAGATATATATATCATTCCCGATCTTAAAGTGCAATCCAATAGATTTTCATAATATTGGTAGTAATACTAAAATTAAATTTTAGTATTACAAGTAATGAACGGTATTTAGTAATACATCATGACTATTCAAATGACAAAAATGTTAGTGGTTTGACATTACCTTATCTGTAACTAATATTATCGTATAATTTAATTTTTTTGTTTTAAATATTTTAATTGAATAAAAGATATGAAATACGTCATTTTTGTACAGTTCAAATTTATATTTTTTTGATAACTTGAGTAAATTTATTTCATCAAATGAAGTCAATATAATATATTAGACTTATTTGAGTATGACCATGTATCTTGCGAAGTCTCACTCAATCAAGGGCTTAAGATATCATTTTTATTATATAGGAGGGACAAATTTTATTTTAATTACATACATCCTTTTACATGAGTTATGACATATTTGATTATTTTTTTTATAATTTATCTTATTACAAATTATATTTAAAAATATCAAAATATGTCATTCTCTATGTTGGGAAGTATGGTGATATCAAGTCTAAGGATCACATATATTATTGTCATTATAAAAATCATTTATGACACTCATATAATAATTTACATAGTGTTCTCATGATAGGTCGATTTAATACATTAGTTCTTCATGATAGGTCGGTTTAGTATATTAGTTCATTAACTTGTATCCATGTGTTGACTTAATATTTTATATTATAATACATACATATTATTATCAGTCATTACACATACTAGTTTTTATGCATTATTATTATCTTATTCATAATAATGCTTGACTAGGACATTACTAATTGAATTTACTATTCTAATGACATTATTATATTTATTAAATATACAAATATGTAATAATGAAATAATTAAATGATATATATCAATCAAAATGTTATAATATAAATATATCAAACATCTAAAATACTATTAAATTTAGGGCATATATACATAACTTATAATGCAAACACATTTAATTTGATAAAAAGACTTGTAAACTTAAAATATAATGACAAGCATGTACTCTAATATTGTCTTCCATGTCATATGAAACCTGAAGGTATGACCACATTTTAAAAGTTTCTTATTAATTTATAATTACCTACTAAGTAAACAATAAAGTTGAATACCTTTAAAAAAAATACAAAACTTAGCTTTTATGAACACTTTTTCATAAAATTACTTTCTCATCACTTGACGAATACGTCCAAACTTCAATACTAGTACACATGACTTGTAAACAATCACATATATAAACATATAGTCATGAACATGCATTTACACACATAATATGTGAAAATAAATGCTTTCATAATAACAAATAATTGAAAAGTATTTAAAAGCATAATTAAATACACACACACACACACACACACATAGAGTTTGGTTTTATAATGTAATAGTGTGAGTGAATTTCGATAAAAAAATAATATTAAATTAGAAAAAAAAAACTGAATTTTTGTATTTCGACTACTTAGAACTTTTACAATAACTTACAAATATATCAACATTAAAAAAACAAAGGCATTAAAACCCTAAAGAATGATTCATCAAACACATGTACAAAGATATAAATATCTTTTAATTGCAATTATCTTTTTCCACCTTTTGTCTTCTGCACAATGGGAACATAAGGGTAGTTTATAGGTTTGGTATTGAGCCTGTCATAACCAAAAAGGCATCACTAGGAAGTTAATTAAAGATGCTATGGTTGTAACATTTAGAGGCCTTCATCCTCAATATACCCTTTCAAACTTAACTATCTAAAATAGCATTAAGTTTGCTTTTGAGGTCTCTGAATCAAATAATGGCTTTATGAAGACATTTGCAAATTGTTGCCTAATTAGCATTTACAAAGCTTGTAAATTTCATTTTACCTCTAGTTGTGCAATGATGATTTATGTTTCCTTACAAGTATCACAATACTCTTTTACATTCGAACCAATGTGTTTGCTTGGAATTTTGCATAAACTAACTCAGTTTATTGACTAAAAAAAGTAGTTTCTAGCTTGGTAAGTGTCATTTATTGCAATGCCCTAATCAAACTTACTTAGAAGTCCATTTTTGAAATCAATTCTAGCTTTCTTAGTAAACTTGTCATAAGTACTCATTGAAATGGGGTTGTTTTTATAATCTTTCTATGCCTACTTTCTAAAAAAAATTTTGTATGTATGTGGCTTGATTCAAGTGCATCACAAGCTTATCATTTTTTATTTTTATACTAAGAAAATAGTTAAGGGATCCCAAACTAATCAAAGAAAAAGTATCATTCAATCTTTGAATCACTTCTTGAACCAAAGCTTACATGTTTCTAGTGATTAGTATGCTATCCACATATACTAGTAGTACTACCATTCTTTAGTTAGTGGACAAAATTAAAAAGGGTGTTTAATTTTGGGTTTTTAAACCCTCAAAGCTATAAAGCGATTTTCAACTTTTCATACTAGGCCTTGGGTGCATGTTTTAAACCATATAATACTTTTTTCAGTTTGCATAATAGGATCATAAAGATTGTAAAAGGCACACTCATAGTTATAAAGGTAAAAAGTAGTTGTAAACTTATACATGCTACAAGGAGAAACACTACAAAAAATAGAAGCATTGGTTGCTTCAATAAATTTCGAAGAAGAATTAACAATGATGTGATATCGAAAGCTCAAACATATGTCAGAACAAGATTTGAAGATTCTTCCAGAATGAAAATTGCTTCCTAGTCTCAAAATAGTATCTCTACCATTTTATGAGTAATGTATTATTAGTAAATAACACATATTAAAGTTCAACACATCCAGTTCTAGAAGTAAAAGCATTCTAAAGTTATTTAGGTTTCACTTTATCTTCAAAGCCTTTTGATTATGGCATGAATTGCTAGGTTTTCACACAAAGATGCATTATTTTCATAAATTGTTTCACTTCTTAACTCAAATTCACAACTAAATTAGAGATAACTCTTATTATGGAAGATTGTATAATTAGATTAAATATTTATGTGAAGTATATTCCTTCTGTTTAATGGATTGTACAATTAGATTAAATGTTTATGTGAAGTCTATTCCTTCTGTTTAATGGTACTTTTTAACTAGAAGTCTTGTTTTATGTTAACAAATTATGCAATCGGGATTGTATTAAACTTGAAAATCCATTTATTTTCCACTAGCTTTACTTTTGGTCTATTGAATCCCATGTATTATTCTTTATTAAATCTTCACATTCTTGTGTCATTACATTTCTTCATTTTGGAATTTTCATAGTTTCATCTATTGTGTTCAGTATACCAACTTCATTAAGAGTTTTCTTAGTTAGACACAACGTAAGTTTGGTGATCTATGCTTTAAATCTTGTGATCATAGAATAAAGATCATCTATTATATGGTTAGAAATTCTTGAGTCATATTGTCAATGCTTAATTAGATTTTGAATTTGAGTTAGTGATTTATCTTGTCTTTGATTATTTAAGGCTACAACTCTAAGAAGACCAAAACATACACATGCAAAAAATAAAAAAAATTTCGATGCTTTTCTTGGATTCATGCAATAAAACTCTAGCATTATATAATATATAAACAAATTATATTTGAAAATACATACCTATGTTTGATTGACTTATCAAACAACAAACGCAAATTTTATCTTATAATCGGATAAAAATTGGAGTGTTAGCTTCTACATTTTTTTGTGTGTATCAACTATTTTTTATTTGTATTTTTCTTTTCTAAAAAAAAAATGTTAACGTAAGAAAATCTCTGAGCATAACACTAAAATATCATATATTTATAATGCTATTTTATGCTTTTGATTTAAAACAAACCCATCGGGCTTGAGTTTTTCATTATAAGCTTAATCTAATTAATGAAATCTATATTGACAAATTTTGTTTAACTTTACATAAGTAGTCTAACCAAAATCAATGCCCAAATACCATAAAATGTTTTAGTTAAAATTAGGATTATCTATTTATATTAAAATTTATGTAATGGATTTATACTCTTATTATTCATGATAATAATGTACAATTCAATAGGTTCTCATAACGTTGACAGTAACACTAAAATTTAATTTTTGATATTATAAGTAATAAATAATATTTAGTAACATATCATGACTACCCAAGTGACGAGAATATTAGTAACTCAATATTATTTTATTCATAATTAATATTACTATATAATTTAACCTCTTTACTCTATAAATCTCAATTGAATATGAGACATAAAACTTATCTCCTTCGTATAATTTAATTTTTATATTTATTTAATATTATGAGTAAACTTATGAAAAATGAAATCAATATCACATATTGCTCATTGGAATATTGTTATGCATTTTTGTAGTCTCACTTAATCAAAAAATTCAAAATGTCATTTTCATTATATAGAAATGATAAATTTTGTCTTGATCGTACACATTCCTTTACATAAGTCATAATATATTTAACTATTTTCTTTAAAGTCTATCATATTATAGATGATATTTGAAAATATCAATATATATTACTTTAACTATTGAAAATAATGATGATGTTCAGTCCAAGGATCATGTATACTATTATTACTATAAGAACTGCTTATAATACTCATATAATAATCTATATAGCATTCTCATAGTTGGTTGGTTCAATATATTAGTTACTAATTCGTACTTATCCATTAACTTGATATCTTATGTTATGAAATATAATTTATTGTTATTAGTCACTACATATATTAGTTTTTATGTACTATTGTTGCTTTATCCACTATAATGTTTGACTAAGAATATTTAAAAATATTACTCAATTAATTGAACTTATTATTCTAAAAAAATTTATTAATCACATAGATATGTAATAATAAAATAACATAAAATATGATAATATCATGATACATAAAATAAATATGTTAAATATCTAAAAATACAATTAAAACTTAAGGTATATATCAACAACAACTAGTTCATATGGAAAGAAAATGAGTTCTTACTTGATTATTTTTTGAAGATTGAGCAAAAGCTTGTGTTATTGTTGAAGATATTAAGTTTAGTGTTGTGCTTTAATTCTTGTAAAGGATTGAGAACTACTAGAATAATAAGTAATTGAAAATAGTTGAATGATCTAAGATCACTGAGATTATTTTCAACCACTGTAAATAAATGATCTAACTTATAAGGAAATTTCATTTAATATCACCATGTTTAACAATGAATGCTTTCCCTAAGTAGGTCAAGAAAGCATGCATAGCCAAAAGTTTAAGGAATACATAATCTTATGTCTTGTTGAAGAGCTTTCATATGGTGATGAATCATTAAGCACCTGTTAAAAAGTAAAGTAATGTTTGGAAAGCTTCCCATCACATGTTCAAAGATAGAGCTGCTTAACTAAAGAGAGTGAGTTATGTTTTAGTGTAATTGTATTTATAATGAAAGAATATATTTCTTCAAAGTCAATTGCAAATCTTTATAGGAAACCTTAAGCAATAAGTTATATTTTATATTCTGTGATGTTATAATTTTTATTTTATTTCCTTACAAATACCCATTTGTACCTAATAGATGATATATATTCAGGTGTTTTAACTACAAGTCAAAACACTTCATGTATGGTAAAATAAGTCAACTCTATCTGAATTGCTTCTTTCTACTAAGGTCATTAACGCATTTATTACATTTATCAATCATATTGGGGGGGTTATAATCATCTTTTATAATTTTTTAATAACTATTGTAAAAGAGAATATATAATTAATGACAGAAAGTCCCATACTTTTCATGTTATACATAATTTGTAGACTTTTTCTCATTTTTGAATTCTACTTCTCTCCAAGGACAATTATTCTTTAAGAGCAAATTTCTCTCCAGAGATGTGTGTCACTTTAGGGGCAAATGTTACTAAGGATAATTAACTCTTTTGAGCCAATAGTTCAAAAGTGCTAAATAAATAAATAAACTTATTTTATCACAAGTAAAAAACATTAAAGTAATTTCAAATAATTTTGAATCTATCATCACAAAATTATTGTGATAGTACTATATTCGTGGTATAAAAATAAAGAATATATTTTCTAGCATATCCTCTTCAATGATGTTCATACCATAAAATTTTTGCTTTGAGATATTTATAAGTAAAGTTGAGTTATATTCATTAGTAGTTTTGCAATCTCATAATTTTTTGGAGAATTTCATGTCCATACTTTGGAGGGAATATATCCCTTTAATAGTTATAATCAAATTAAAATGAATGCAAAGGAGAAAAACCATAACTTTTAATTTTATCCTATAGGAATATCTTTTTTTTTTTTCTTTTTAGACAATGCCTTTTAGGCACATGGAATTGATAATACATTTTAACATCTAAAAACCACGAAAGAATAATGGATACCTATACTTACAACTTCATATTCATCATACTTTATAGACTTAAAACTTCAAGTTGTAATCTAATAGTTGATATTCAAAAATTCAGTTTTTAAAGATAAATAAATAAACTCAGATTTTAAGTTCATATATGATTTTTAATCTTAGAACTTTAGATTCTAATATAATAATTAATATATAGATTCTAACTTTAAAATTATTTTTAAAACTTCAAGTTTTTATTCTAAAATTATTCCTAGAACTTCATATTCTAATTTTTAAAATTCAAAATTTTAGGTTCTAATTTAAAATTGCATATCAAAATTTATATTTTGGCTAAAATTTAAATATTAGAACTTGATGCCTAAATTTTGTAATTATTACAAATTTTTTAACTTAATAGTAATTAAATTAAAGAATAAGGATCAAATTAAAATATAATAAATAATTATTAAGAAATAGAAGCTTCATATTTTATTGATATGAAAATGTTAAAAATAGAATAAGTTCAAGTTCTATAGTTGATTTTTAGAACTTCAAGTTTTAATCACTTCATTTCTTTTGCAAACTTTAAGGTGCAATATCATATTAAAAAAATATATGAAATATCTTATTCTTATTTTTTGATATGGGATATATAATTTAATAGCAATCACAAAGCATATTTACAAGAATAATTACATAAAATAGACAGTTTAATAGTATAAAAATAGTATAACACAAAAATATTTAGTTAAAAGCATAAATACATTTTATGCCTATATTGTACTAATAATATATTGTAAAAAAATTATTAGGTCATACATACATACATACATACGTGTGTGTATATATATATATAAAGAAAAGAAAAAAATTTCTTAAAGAGAAATTTATTCATTTTTTTGAGATTTTTTTAATTCTTCTTTTAAATTAATAAACAACTCTATGAGTAGCTTAAAAAAAAAGGATATAACATATAATTTACAAGTGACCTTATTGATATTTAATATTTAATAATTAAGGCAATGCGTTTTGGGAGGTGAATCTACTCATCTCAATATAATATAGGGTTGATCAACGATTCCGGGTCGGACCGAAACCGTTGAAAATTGAACATAAAATTCGGTTTTGGATCCAAAATCGATTTATTTCGATTCGGTTCTAGTTCCAAATGTAAAGAACCGAAAAAAAATAGGTTAGGATTCGGTTCTAAACTTTTTAGAACTGAAACCAAATCGATAAACCAATCCAAACATAAATCATATTATGCTTGATTTCAATCGAAAAGAACCCAACCCAACCAGAAAAGAACCCAACCCATTGACCCAAATAGATGAAAACCCAAATATCAAACACTTTACCTTTTGTCTTTTGATCCTTTTTCCAACAGATATAGAGAAAAATCACCGGAGAGCTACCAAATCCAATAACTTTGATTCATTCGTGCCATTCTCATTCTGTAATCGATTAGATCAAAAGAAGATTTCTAACTTGTTGAAGTGAGACTTAAAGGTTCTTGGATACAAACATCTTACATCGTTCTTAGAAGTGTCAAGAAGAATTGCATTTGAAGAAGTGATCGGTGATTTTGAGTTACTTGCCTCAACAAACATCTTAGACAACAAAAGCCAATGAAATACGCCTCTGTACACCTCAGGATTCTGTATTTGGTTGGTCTTGAGTTACTTGCACGAATCCTATCTAAACACAATTCAGACTTCGAATCTGGTCTTATTTTAAGGTAATTGTGTTTTGGTTTTGTTTTTTTCTTAGGTTTTGGGTCCTTTTTTTTAATGTGTTTTAAGGTTAATGAGCATATTAGAAGTGTCGTTTGAGGGTTGTTTTGGTTTTTTTTTTTTTTTTTTTTTTGTCTTAAATGATATCAACAATGTGGGTAATGTTGTTCGTTGTTTGGCTTACGCATAAATGTATCTTGAGATTTGTATTATGTCTGTATTGGTTTGATTTGGTTCAATTAAACTTTTAATGGTCGTTAATTATGTAAATTAGAAATTTCTGTGAATCAATTTTGTATCTTTCGTTAGATCGGGCCTCTGCATGATTTAGTTTTGCTTCATTTCTTGTAGTTTTGGTTACATTTCATTGGTAAGATCACCATGAAAAGGATTTATAATAACTAACATTTGATTAGGGTTTGGAAGGTGGAACATAACATTTGATTTTATTATTTAACCCATTAATTAATTTATAAAACATAGTTGGATTAGTACTTGGGAATAAGACATAATTGATCTATTTGCACTTAAGTTACAATATATTTAATTAATATTAACCCCAAATCCAAATCCAAATCCAATCAATGTGTTATTATTGACTTGTAAACTAGATTTGAACTTATACCCACTAGGCTTGACCTGATATGACCATCCCTTTCCCTACTCTTTGTTTTTTATTATTAATTCCAGTGTTGAATGCATGCCTTGTCAAAAAGGCAAGAGTGATTCATCAGATTACGGGCTTTCTAACTAATTCATTCATTTCTATTCTTTTAACTCAAAACCTTCCATTCATTCTTTTCATAATCCATAATTCATGTGCTCCTTTATTTTGTTTCACTTGAAATCAACCCATTTTGCACTCTTAATCACTTGCAGCTTTTAGACAGTCTACATATACAATTAAATGAATGCAAAGAAAAAAAAAATTTAAGTTTAAAATTAATTATATATTATTCTTTTTTTTTCAATTGATACAAGCAACTTTAAGCACTCAAGGAACTACATCCAGTGTTTTAAAGGAAATAATAGTTTTCCCAGGCAAAAGCTGTAATATGCAATACAAAGTCTTTGTAAGAACAATGGTGATTTCAGGATTACAAGCATATTGTTCAAGAGTATCTAATAAAGTAGAACATTCAGGCTACTAGAGAAACAAGAGGAAGTAAAAATCAAATATCACATGAAATTAGCATTTACAGAATTAAATTTTTGAACTAAAAACACAAACCGCTATGATGGAATACAAAAGAAGCTATAAGAAATTACTTCAATAAAAAAGACAACAGTAACTTTAATGTACAATCTGGTGCTGACAGTACATTATTAACACACACACCCTCAAAACCAAAATCTATAGCCATGTACAATTTGGTTTAAATTTATCCAAATTCTTTATTATACATTTTTTATTACTTTATTTTAATGTTTTAATTTATATTTATTATGTAAGAATTTTAGAGTTATTAATATAAAATGTGTATTTTTTGCAGTTCTAGAAGTTTACAAGGGCAAAAATGGATGCCAGTGGTGAAGAAAGTCAAGTTACATCTAAGATATCCCGAACTCGTAAAAATATCATCAATATATGGGATCATTTTGAGCGCTTAAATAATTCAGTTACTGGTATTACTGAAAATACAAAATATAATTATTGTGAGAAGATAGTAGCATACAAAGTTCAATGGGGTACTTTTGCAATGAGAAAACATGTTAAAAAATATCCTAAATATCCTTATAATGTTGATAAGAAGCAAAGGTTACTTGTAGTCAAGCCTAGTGGTATTGATGAAGCTAGTACTCTTACTGCATGAAAATTTGATCAAGAGTATTGTAGGCTCGTGCTTGCTAAAATGATTATAAAAGATGAATTGCCTTTTGTCATAGCAGAACGTGAAGGGTTTAAGGAGTTTGTGTATGCTTTACAACCTGAATTTAAATTTGTTTCTCGCTCCACTATTACTAGGGATTGCATGAAAATATATATGAGTGAAAAGACTAGTTTGAGAAAATGCTTGAAATCCATAAATATGAGAATTGCTTTAACTACAGATATTTGGAGTTCTGTTCAAAATCTTAGTTATTTATGTTTTACTGCACATTTTATTGATAATGATTAGAAGTTACACAAAAGAATTTTGAATTTTGTTGAAATGCCTAGTCATAAAAGGATGACATAGGAAAAATTGTTGAAACATGCATTTAAGAATGGGGTGTTGATGACAAAGTGTCTACAGTTACAGTAGACAATGCTAGTTCTAATGATTTGCAATTGTATATCTTAAGGGTAGACTTTCAAACTTAGTTCTTGGCGGAGAATATCTCCATATGAGATGTGCTGCTCATATTTTGAATTTGATTGTTAAGGATGGGTTTGAAAAAATTAAAAACTTTATTAGTTAGATTCGTAGTGCGGTGAGATATGTGAGGAGTTCTTCTGTAGGAGCCCAACAATTTAAATTGTGTATTGAGAGAGAAAAGATCACTAATAATAGTAAAGTTTGTCTTGATGTTTCAACAAGATAGAATTTCACTTACCTAATGTTAGAGACAACCATTGTGTTTGAAAAATCATTTAATAGGATGGAGGATGAGAATCCAACTTATAAATCTAAACTTGAGAGTGATGATAGTGTTTCAATTTGGGAACATTGGCAAAAGGCAAAAGTTTTGGCAAGATTTTTGAAGAAGTTTTATGGTGTTCCTAAAAAATTATCAGGATCATTATATGTTACTTCTAATGGTTATATTCATGATATTGTTTCCGTCATCACTTGTATGAATAAATAGGCAAATGATGCAAATTCATACATTGGAGGTATGTGTTTGAAAATGAAAGAAAAATTCAATCAATACTATGGTGATATTGATAGGACAAATTTATTGATTGTCATTGCAGCTGTGTTGGATCCTAGATATAAAATGTACGTGGTAAATTTTTTTTTACAAAAGACTTTTTGGTGATGATAATGCAAAAGTGCAAGAGAAATGTGTACATTTAAAAAATATCTTACAAAGTTTGTTTGAGTTTTATGAAGGTGGTTGTAAAAGTTCTAAACCAAACAATTTGACTCGAAACTCAAGTATGGTGGAAGAGAATGGCAATGTAAGTGGCAATGATGATGATATACAAATTCAAAGTGAATTATGAGATTTATCAGAGATGAAGATGTGGAGCATAAATCAGAGTTGGAGAGATACTTTGAAGAAGCTTGTGAAGATGGTGGAAAAAATCTTGATATCTTAGCTTGGTAGAAAAATAATATGTTTAAGTACAAGATTTTTTTTGGAATTGTAAGAGATTTGTTGGCAATTCTCGTGTCTACTGTTGCCTCAGAGTTAGCTTTTAGTACATCCGGTCATGTGCTTGATCCATTTTGAAGTTGTTTAACTCTAAAAGTTGTGCAGTCATTGATTTGTACTCAAGACTGGTTACAATCTATGTCGATGCCAATTAATATTGAAGAATTGCTTGAAGAGGCTCATCAATATGATTTTGGTAATGCTAATTGTGTAATTTTATTTTTTTATCATATTATTTTAGTCTTATTATGATCAAAATTACATGTATTTTTTGTTTATTTGTAATAGAAATGAGCTTGGTGACAAGTGCAGAAAATTCAAGTGTAGAAAATGTGAACAAAAACAATTTTGAAGCTTGAAAAGTAAGTGACAAACAACTTAAATTATTTACTTATAATATAGTTTTCATTATTTGTTATTTAAATAAATAAATATTTATAAATTTTACTTATTAATACATGATTTTATTATTAATATTACTGCTGTTATTGTGTTGCTCTTATTGTTGATATTGGTAAAGTTGTTGTTGCTTCTAGATATTGGGTGCTGTCAGGTTGCTACTGTTGCTGCATTGTCAGTTGCTGGATGATAATTTTGTGAACTACATTGTTGAGTTACTGCTGTTATTGTATTGTCAGTTGTTAGATGATAATTTTGTGAACTACATTATTGGGTTGTTACTGTTATTATATTATGTGATGTTTGTTAACTAAATTGTTTGGAGAAAGATGAATATATTTATATATTTTTTTGAATATGAATATGAACTAAGTAGACACTTATTTGGAGTTCTATTTATTATAGTTTTGTTTATTTAAGAGTTTTGATATTTGTGATTCTTTGTTTTCCTGCATTTTTTCAGCAACCAAACAAAGCATGAAGTGTATGTAGTGCATTTAATTTTTTGATCATTGAATTTGCTTTGATTGATCATTTTAGTATCATTTTTGTTCTTTGATTTGTCCGAAACACTAAATTCATTGAATTTTCTGTCTTTTCTTTAATTAATTCGATTTTATCTAATCTTTTGTTTGTTAAGTTTTGGGATTTTTTGAGAATGAGTTTGTTTTCTTGTGGAAATTTTTTTGTTGGAAAGGGTATCGATGAGGAAGATCTGTTAAAATTTTGAATAATTTTAAAATATTTGACTTGTTCATACTAATATTGATGAGGGAAAGGTGGTATTTTTAATTTGTGTTGATGCTATTGCTTTTAATCTTGACGGAATGTATAGAAGAAGAAATGGATGATGGAATGGCAGCTCAAGTACTGGTATCATAGGTGTTATCAAATTGTGAATCCCATCATGAAATTTGCAATAAAATGCCTACTTTCTGAAAATGATTCGAATAGATATGGGACACCACTGGCACAGAAGGAGGTAAGTAGTTGAAGTAAAAGAAATACCATGTAAGCGTAATTTTTATTATATTTAAATTGTGGAAACATTGGAGTGTGAAAAATGAGTTTTGTCATGGATCTAAAAATTTTTTATTCTATAATTCAACTAATAAATTTTAAATTTCAGCAATCAATAAACAGTAAATAGGTTTCTATTTGTTTAGTAAATGAGATATTCAAGGCTTTCACATGACTGAATGCAGCCATGTTGTTTGGTTAATTTGATTTTAATTTTGTAAAATCTAAATGCTATTTTTAAATTTCAATTATGAAGAGGGTATCCTATTTTCAAACTAGAATCAAATTGGAATCGAAAAATAAGGTAGGTTCTGATTCTAAAATTTAGGAACCGAATATATTTATGGTAGGTTTCGATTCTAAATAAAACAGAAACCGGAACCGACTTTGCTCACCTCTAATATAACATGCATAGTAAAAATATTATATTATCAGTTATTAACATGTAGGTCCCAATATTTTTGAGAAATAACAAAAATAACATTGTGTTATTTGTAGTAACATGCGCATCCTTGTTGTGCGATGTCATTTTTTTGTTAATAAAATTAGGCCAATTATTAGTTACGTACCAACACCCATAAAATTAGAAAAAGAACATATATATATATATATATATATTCCAGATATCCAAAAGTTCTTTGAATAGAATCTCTTTCTTCATTTCTTTCTTTTTCTCTCTTTTTCTGTTTCTTCCTTCTCTCCTTCTTCCTTTTCTCTCGAAATCAAAAAAAGTACCTGACTGGACAATCGAGTGGCCGGTTGATTGTACATGCGCAGTCAAAAAGAAGCAAGAGGATCCTATTGAGGAAGAACGATGGTAGACAAAGTCCATTACTTTCATGACTTATATTTTTATCCACATGACGGCGCAAATTCTAGTCACGTTTTAGAACTTGTTGTGGTCGTTATTTTCTATCTTGTGGTTGTTGGCCACTTTACTTCTGGTTGCATTGCCAAAGGCATGCAGATCATCCACACGACACGAGATCAAATTCCATGGATATTGAGATTGTTGAGGCACACGTAAAAGTATAATTAAAATATCGAGATTGACAAAGAATGAAAAAAAAAAATCACATGAGACACAAAAATAAAATAATTTAATATGGTTCACGCCAAATGAGACTACATCCACGACAAAGAGAAAAATATACTATAATTAGTTAACAAAAATTATAAGAATACAAACACTTATTAAAAAAAAATAATAATTTTAATATCTGACTATTTTCTTCTACTAGATATCATAGCTCATCTGGTATTTTTAAATTACTTTTTCCACGTCTTCATAGAAAGAACCCATTGCGAAACTTCTCATATCTCTTCACTCGTAACTCTCTTGTCTCTCATACCTTGAATTGATTTTCTAACTCTTTCTATGTAGAGTGCGATATAACTTATTTCTTTGAAGAGTAGTAATCTTATTCTGCTTTAACTTGAACTCCTCCTTGAATAAGTTAACTCCTTCCTTAATTTAACTTAAATTATTTTACTCCTTGAATAAGTTTACTCCTTTAGTAAACTAGTATTATGAAATAAGGTAGGAAATTTTCTTAAATAAGGATACAAATTTATCTTGAGAAAAGAGCCAAAATTTCCAGCAATCTCTAACTTAATGAGTTTTTTCAACCGAGCGACAAACTATGATGAAAATATAGCTCATCGTATTACATATATCCAACCATACCTTCATCATGGCAAATAAACCCTCACCCTTTGGAAACCAACCATGTCTCACCTTGGTGTAAACAAGCTTTGCCCATTTGGAGACAATTGGAATGCAAACTGTATATACCACCGCTACCTCAATATTCTCTTCACCAAGATCAACACTCAGAGACTTTTAACATGAGAATTACTATCTTTTTTGTGTCAAATTTTCAATTACCTAATCTCTCCAATTTGTAACCAAGAGCTCTGGTACCACTGTTGAGTGCATGGGAGAGCTTAATTAAAAGGATATGTATTCTTGCATGAAAAAAATCTATACAAGAATGAAGATGGGAAGAAAAATAAAAACTTATATAAAAGGTGATTTACATTAGCTTTTAGGATATAGAAAAGCATAAAAAAAAACCACATAAAATGAGTGGAGAGAAAGAAAGAAGCAAGAGGAAAGAAGAGGCTATAGGAATAACAAGAGGTTATTTCCTCCTTTATATATATATATATATATATATATATATATATTTTGTGACTCTCTAGCTTAGACCCTTTATTTTATTTTTATCACACAAAAAGAAAAAAAGAATTATTTCGCAAACATTTTTTTTAGTAGTTCCCTCCCAATGAAGATGCAGTTTGTTGAGCTTCTAACTACTGCTTCTCCAACTTTGCAAGACAGAATCACTTTATTCACGTTCGAGTCTTCTTCATCCCATGCTATCAAGAGCAAAAGTGCGTGTTATATCAGACGATGTTCTTGCATAGAACTTCTTTAGCATCTGTATTGCCATGTGATTACACTTTCCATTCTTCATGCATTGTTGAGTACATGCTGCGACAAACAAATGCCCTTTATGTAAAGAGTTTCTAATGCTTCCATTGTCTTTCTATTTTAGATGAAGGAAAGAAGAAAGAGTTTATTAGTGTTAGAGTTAAAATTAGAAAATAATTGATTATGTCTAGTTTTATTAAAGTATGATTTCTTATTAGATTAGTACAATACTTTTAATTTATTTTAGTTTTTCTTTTACTTCTATACAAGGGACATGCTCTACTTAATGTGTAGGTGCTTATTAGTACCTCATTAAATATAAAATTTCTCTTATGAATCTCAACTTTCTCTATAATTTGGACAGATAGTTATAGGTCTATACTACAACAAAGTTTTGGGTGGAATAATCTTATCATATTAGTATAAATAATATGGTATGATTATTCAATTAATAAAAGTAGAGAGATTTATTTATTTATAGTAGATGAAAAAAATTAAAAGTGAGTTCTATTTTTAATTAATGTAGTAAGAGAAATTTACGAGATTCACTTTTAACTTTTTTCATTTATCACCTATGAATAAATTTTTTTTTTTAATTAATTAGATGATCCGACTATATCATTTATACTGACATAAAAAAATCACCCCACTTAAGACTTTTTCATATGCTATTGTATATGTAAAATCAGAAGTAATCTAATTACTTATTTATGTTCTTACAAACAAAGATATATTTACTATCTTTTTTTCATATTATGTGCCATATATATATATATATATATATATGGTACATAATATGTAACTTACATATATAAAACTTTTAAAAGAAATATATTAGTAGTGGGCAAAAAAAGTTAGAAAATTAAAACAATGAATTAGAGTAATCAGTTCGATTCAATTTAAATTTAGTTTAAAATAGGTTCTACGTGTCAAAATAATATTTTTAAATTTTTTAATCTAAAATTGAACAATAATAAGTTTGGTTTTAGATTTAGATAATTGGTTGTATTTATTAATTATAACATAGTTATTTACGTTTAAATAAAATTAAATTAACAAATTTTAATTTTAATTAATTTTTAAAAAATTAAATATAACTATAAACTGAACTAAATTGAACCACTCAATTTTTTTCATTCCATTTGATTCATATCTTATATATATTAGAATTAGATTCAATGCTAAAATTTAAGAACCATTGTTTTTTTAAGTCCAAACCAAATGCAATTGTGTACACCCCTGAAATATATTATTAATTATTTTAGTATACATAAGTTTTTTTTTCTATTTAATTTCTTCTAAGGGGTTCTATTTTAATTAAGATTCATAAAAACTAATTTATTTGTGCAATGACAAATGCAAATTTTAATAAACACCAAGGGCAAGAAAGTCAACATCTTGTGTAAGCCGTGACAAAATTGCACTTACACAATAGTTTAAAATATAAGCCTTGCCTTACAATCTAAAAGATTCATTTTTAACAAGTATTTACTAATTATAATTAATTTATTTAATTAATTAAAATAATACACTATAGAGTAAGTAAATAAAGCAGACAAACAATTTTAATGTGATTCAAATTTTTTAATCTTACATCTATGATATCACACCTATAAAAATAATCTACTAAAATATCAAATAATACAAAAATAATCTTAAACTAAACTAAGGATTTCCTTTTTATATTGTTGCCGTAGTGTTGAATTTTTTAAGTGAACTTGTTCATCAAAATCTCCTCACTTGATACATTATAATCCCTTTTATTTAATGAGATTCCATCACTTTGATAATGATGATATTCCTTTAACAAATTCAGCAAGATTCCCTTGTTAGATGTCATTGAATTCCCTTCGACTAGCGCAAATTTTTCTTCTAAAAAGTGATTTGTTTGTCTCCTAAAGAATAATATCAAAATATCTTTAAACTATTTAATTAAATACTCTTTAAATTAACAAATAACCATACTCATAATTTTTACTAAACTATTTTTACTTTAAAACATGGAGAAAACATAACAACTTAAAAAGATAAAACAAGAAGAAGGAGAATAAAATCACGCACAAATGCTATTTCTATGATGTCTCCAAGCTTGCCTCTATTCTAAAAATAAGCACTTATTTGTAGTGAAACAATAAGCCTTGTTTGAAGAAGATTTGTATTTCCTAAAGTCATAAAGAATAAAACTTCCTAAATAATAAAAAGTGTTTTCTAACTAAAACTCTTGTCTTCTCAATAATTCTTCCTTTTCTTGAGTTATAGAATGATCAATATAAGTTATTTAATTATACTGAAAGTCTATACTTACCTAAAATAACAAGTAAACTTGAATTTCATATGCATGAAGAATGAAATTTGAATGTCTACGAACTACTTAATTTGTTACAACAAAAATATGTAATAAAAATATTTCTAAAAAATTGTCACAAGCTTCTTCTCCAGCCCATGCAGTACTTATTGAGTGAGTGTATTTGAGGGTTAACCTTACATAATTCGCATACTACTAGTTTTAACTTGCCTCTCATTTCATTTTGCGCACAAGGAACTAGAGCTGCATTAATTATTAGCACCTCAACTAGCACACTTGAAAATAAGGGTGTAACAAATCAATCCCACCAAAAATCAAGCATGCCCACATGTATGGACAATCTTTTTGGATATCAACTTGATTAGTTGCTACTATTGAGATTCCACCTTGCTCATTTTCCTACCGCAAAAAACTCTTTACTGTCCTTTACGCTAGTATTGTGGCAATAGCTCAAGTGGAGAGACACCCTTCATCATCTCTCTTAATTGAGCGAGTTCATTTTAATTTGTCACTTTATTATATACTTTTTCCAAGTATTGACAAGACTACATAAAGAGTCTCACCTAAGCACTGATAAGACTACATAGAGAGTCTCACTTAGGCATTGATAACAATTGTTATGGGCCCTTTCTCTAGCTCGTATGACACTCGTCGTATGGGGTGTATGCGAGGATTAATTTTACACAACTCGCATACTACTAATATCGACTTCCCTTGGTCTCATTAAGAGGCCGGCTTTAGTTCTCGACCAGTATTGCATTAGAAATGGTCAAATCTCCCTTTACTCTGGACATATAAAACTAAAGTTACAATTGCTATTTGTACCTCATCTAGCATTGTTGAAAATAAAGGTTGACAACTTTGAAACCCAAACACAATCTACGACCAATATGATTCTCTGTGTGTACCCTGTAACTTTCTATAAGTGTGTACCCTACAACTTTCTGCAACTTCTGTATTGCTACTATATATTGTTCTTCGTTATACGTCTAATTAATTTTACACATAAATTACCAGCTCTAATAGGAATGTACAGATTTCCTAGCACTTGGTGATCATTCTTCTGTAACAGTTTCTTCACTGTTTATACGAGTCTTTTCCTTCTAATTCAAGCTGTTGGATTCTCTGATGCAGCCTTCTCCGGTGACCGTGTATCTTCGAAAGACTATGTCCTAATATAACAGCAGAATATATAGCATGTGTAATAATTGGAGCAAGAATGTTACACATCTGTCATTCAGAACATAAAGAAACTAATTCTATGAGTATCATCCTATCAAAAGTAGATTTATAGTTAGTTTCATCAACAAAATAAGTCCAAGAGTTACCTGGATCCAGTCAAAACCAAGGCACAAGCCCAATAATCCTTTCAATAGCAGGGAGTAAATTTTTTTCATTTGCCTCATCTCATACCAGGCTGCACCAAATCACCAGGAAAGGATGAGAATAAAGAAAACTTGCTCAATAAATCATATAGTCCCAACACTCACTAGGTTTTGATAATACAAGTAAAAATATTCATTTTGTCTTCTCTCCATGTTCAGGCATCTGAACGGAGGATGATGTAAATAACTGTGAAACAAGAAATATCATGTGCTCCAAGGATGTTATTTTTCAAATCTTTACCATCTCCTTACTCAAACTAAGATAGTATAAAGCACTTATCATGAGTTGAGTGTTTAACTTTAGGTAGATGGTCTTGAGTTGAGTGTTTATAATCCAGTAACCAACTATTAACAGGCTCTTGAATTTCACATGGTAAAAAAAATTATTCCAATCTATCTAATGTCTTAAGGCCATCACAATAGTTCTTAAAATGATACTTTTATCGCAAAAGATAGACACATGGAAGCAGACTAATTGCTAAACTATAATGAAATACCTGCAAAAAGCTTTTTCAAATTTTCTTGACCAGAGCGAGATCGTAAAACTGGTGCCACTACGTGAGTAGGATCTGCCTTTGGGAGAGGTGGCTACATGATAGAGAGAACCGATTAGAGCAGCTGGGATCACAGCGGCAACTGCCTGAGCAAATGGGACCAATGGTCCGAAATTCCAAAGTTATTGCAAAAAGAAAACTTTGTGCTTAATACTTACAACATAAATTCCATTTTGCATATATTTTGATGCCTTGAATTAAAATACAAAAATAGTCTACTAACAAAAATTTTTAGTATAAAATTTAAGTTACAACGTGATGTGTGATATGATAATATTAAGGGGCAAAGATATGAGATTAATATAATTAATAACTATGATAATTTATTAATTTTACATTTTTCTTTAATTAACACTATTATTATAAGATATCAATTTGTATTAAAAAAAATTGAGAAATGCTAAACATTTTAAATTTGAATATCAAATTAACTATCTTAAGTGATGTTGTGGACTATATAACTCATTTAGCCACCATTCAAGAAATGTCATATCATTTGTTAAAATTATATTACTATTGAAAATGATTCCTAACACAATATCAAATTTCGATTTACAATCTTAAAATAATACTAAATAAATACATAAACAAGCTTTCAACAAGCAATGATAACATACATGTTTCTACTTTCTAGTCAAAGCCCAAACTAAAAAATGGTTTGATTTGACATGGAACAGAAAAGTAGAACGTAGAATGTTTTTAACTGACCATGTTTGAGCCGAGTGGTCCTCACTTGGAAGGGCAAAGAGACTGATCAAATGAGCCTGAATTCCCTTTTCAAACTAGATGCCTGTTGCGCTTGAGTTGACTGCCCTTTGAGCTTACCAATAATTCAAGTTCTAGGAGCATGTTGTGAAGCTTGAATTGCACAAAATCGTGCTCAAGAATTGCATTGACTGATAATAATATTTCACTTGCAAATTTATTCGGACAATAAAAAGTGTACAAAAAACAAATAAATCAATAATTAATTATTACAATAAATTAACATGGCTTTCTATTTCTTAATTTTCTTTTACTCTTTCAATTATTTTATGACACTAGTTAATATAGTTAAAGTTGTATAACATATTTGTATGTACAATACTGCTTTATGATAAAATTATTAAAATATAGTAATGGCACAATTTTCTCATAAAACAATGGCCTGCAGAGACCCCACCTCTGCATGTTTGTGGAACTGAAACATGTTACTTGCGACCTAATTTAGACAGTAATTCAGAGCCTGATTAGCATAATACACTCAGTGATGACTGTTTAGGATGTAGCTGAAAATATAAAATTTGAACATAAATTGAAATAAAGAGACAAATAGAGTTTGAAAAACTATTTCCCATTTAAGAATTCTTCATGTGGGAATTCTCCATCTCCCTCCCCGTTCCGCTGAATTGGTTGGATGGGGTGGGAAAATGACGTTAACATACAGAAATTAGGGTGGGATGGGGAAGGCCTCCCAGCCTATTCTTGCCCCCACTCTATTGTCATCCTTAATTAAACAAGATCCAACTATTCATCCCTTATTAATCATCCATCAAGAGATGAGATTAAGCCAAACTATATAATCTCCAGAATGGAAAAACAAACACTGACAATTTCTGCAGCTAGAAACTCAGCTTCATTGAAGTTTTTACAACCTACATATTAACAGGATTTACCTGATCTTTATGTTGTCAAAACATGTTTGCAGGTTGTATATGGCGGTAACCCTGGCCTATTAGATTTATTGGATTCAATCTTCTCACTGGGAGATAATGCTGACAAAAACTTGGTAGCCTTGTGACATATCAGAAAGAAGACAGTACTCATTCTTGGCATGGTATGTTGCCATCAAACCTGCATATACATGCATGACAATAATTAGCACGTTTATGATCAAATCTGCCATCAATTCTTTATCTTTGATAAATAGCTTTTTTGTTTTAAGATGAGTTGGAAATTATCCACATATGTAAATGTGTTGATCCGGTGAAACAGAATGGCAAATGACAAAAGATGAACGAACAAAATTCAATTGTTATTCTTATCTAGGAATTGCTTCATGTTAACATCAACTTCATGCAACAAGTGGATCATGGTTCACCATCACAAATTCCCTCTAAACCATGCACAAACAACAATTATACCAAAAAGGAAAAAAGGTAAATAAAGTTAAACAATGAGACGAGAGAAATTTACTACTTTGATTAACACAATATTCTGCCATAATTGGACTGATTCTGTTCTTATTATTTGGGGTATTAAATGCTACCCTAGTAGTTTGGAAAGCACTGTAGATGGACTTCCTATCTATAAATGAAGTTGAAGATACATATTATGTGGTGGTTTATGGAGGGGCTTTCATTGGAAATCCATCACTTGAATGATTAACCACCAAAATAACGCATACTTTAGCTTTTGAAATCATAACTACCAGTTTCTAGTATATATTATTCCGCTTGGATATTTCAGTCCAATTAAACATTTTTTATAACACAATTGTCCCTAAATTATCAATCTTATTCCAGCCACTTTCCACATTCAACAAATGGAGATATGTTTTTTGCAGGCCTCATACCTCTCTCTCTCCAAATTATCATAAGAATATCAGTTTATCTCTACCCCACTAGCTATCCAAATTTTAAGTACATGGAGACCAGCAATAGCAGGCTCACATTGCCTCCCTCTTTTTATATCATTTTTATTGAGAATATTAATTTTCATTTTCAACACTTTCAACAACTGGAAGCATATGTGATACTGGCCTCCTCTTCTCTAGCTCCATTAATTTGCTTTTGTGTTGGCACAAATATGTGTGTGAGAAGTGCAGCAATGCAAATTTTCAAATCAACGAAATTTATCTTGTGAATTGAAACTAGAAAATTAAGATAGGTAATGAGGAAAAAAAAAAAAAAAAGGGAACTTTTGTTGATGCAATATTGAGAAGTTAATACAAAGTAAGAAAGACAGAGAAGCTACACATTACTATTCACTAGTTGATAAATAGAAAGGAAAAAGCTAAGATTAAAAGTATGACTATGAGGATTTACATATGAGCTTAAACTATCACTAACCAAAATTGGGGTATTAACAAATTAGATCCTGAGTTTTAAGTAGTTATTACGCGATATTAATGTGGAAAAGTTTGGTTTATGTTATTCTGATTAAGTAATGCGGGGTCTTTGTTTGACAAGGAAAACTGGTATTTTCTTCAATCTAATCTCTTTCTTTTTGGTTTTCTTTTCCTCCCTCCTTCCTTCCTTTTCTCCATCTTACTTTTCTTCCCTTATTCAGCATCAATTGGCATCGGGGCCCAATCTTGATCCTACCCTTACTATCTTTTGGCTCTGTCATCCAATTTTCCTTTATCTATTTATATCCCTCTTTCTACTGATAAAACCTATCCATTTTTAACTTCCTTTCTAGTCAACATTTCCTAACGTGTTATTTTTCTTGTTGTATCACCTTTCTGACTGTATCCAAGAAAGGGAAAAAAAAGTTCAAAATTTACACATCTCAAGTGCTAAATAATGGAGATTGTTATGGAGGATCCAGGTTTATGCATCATTAGCTTAGGCAAGAACTAGAAGTTATTATTTTAATAGATTAGTCTAGAGATCCTAGGATGGTTTTGGTCTAGTTATTTATTATTACTTGATATGTAGTATCGGGATTTAGTTTTCCATGCATGTGGCAAAGTGATTAGCTCCAGTTGGACTTGATCAATGCAACACTAAGTTGATTTTACTTTGCTCATCCCTTATTGGTAGGGCCCAGCAGAACATGATATTAAACTTAATTTTACTGTTGAACAGCAACCAATATGTTAGCTCAACCTAGCCCCAATTACATTTGGAGTTACTTCATCCATTACAAATGAGAGACGTTCAGGTTGTGCTCACCCAACTAAGTCACGAGACAGCAAGGCTAAATATCTTGGTCAGGCTGATGAGCCTATATCTGAAGAAATAAGGTGCCAGATTCTCACATTTATACCCATGCAATGTCATTATAGCTCCACAAAAGTATAGTGGAGCTCCTGAAACTCTCTTTGCATTGATTACCGAAATTTACTAGAAAGAAACCACTAAACTGACTTTGAGTGTCAGAAGGTTTAATACCATAGAAGTTACCACATGTGAGGATGAAAATGAGAGACGGATGATGCCTAAAAGAGTAGAGCTTTCATTCTTTGATGGAGCAGATCCTGTAGGGTGAGCGACAAGAGTAGAGTAATTTTTTGAGATACACCGAATGAGAGCAAAAATGAAAATTCTGTTAGTGATGATCAATATGGAAGGCAAGATGATACATTGGTTTCGTTGGTTAATAAAGAAAGTTTCGGAGTTAAACTGGGAGATCCTTACTAATGAGATGCTCAAAAGGTTCTGTGATAGAAAACAGTGCACATCAAGTTTTTCACAGCTTTGAAGCAAGGAGGGTCAATTGATGAATATGTAGAACAATTTGAAAGGTTGGCCCTCTCATGTTGATGATTTGCCCAAGGAACAATACTTGGGATACTTTTTGAATGGATTGAAAGAAAATCTGCGAAGAAGAGTAAGAGTATTCGAACCCAAAAATATTATGAGCTATTGAATTGGCAAGGATATTGGAAGAAGAAAAATCAGGGGAAGTGAGAATGCAAAAATCCGACTAGTAAAAGGAGACGATGACACCAAGATTGGGTAGAGCTGGCAGGATTCAAGTTAAACTCTCAAAGCTCAAGTAAGATCCATTAGGTTAAGAGTTGGGTCTAAATCAAATGGGCTATAAGTTGGAGCAAGCTTTGGCATGTCAAGTCGATTTTAACCTACGCCTATTTCAAACACTCCTAAAGTAGCTCAAGGACATTCCATTTCTGACTAATGAGTGCAACGAATTCAAAGACAGCATCTGCAGGATTTATCAATCAAGGAAATGTCAAAAACAACCAACATGGTGGACGAAATTTGTCATTTGAGTATGTGGAGAAACGAGAGAAACAGTTGTGCTTCAAGAGTGATCAACCATACACACCTAAGAGAGTCACAATTTTGGCAGATGATGAGTTATCAGAAGTTGAAGAAGATAAAACTGCTGAAGTTTCAGTGGGGGTCGAACCGACAATGGTCGAAGAACCAAAGCATCAGGAGATGGAGTTACCAATTTATTCGATTTGGGGAATTTCTCGACTCCTAACTACGAAATTAATGGGTAGAATTTATGGAATGCCAATTTTAGTAATGATTGATAGTAGGCTAGTCACAATTTCGTTTCCAATGCCTTGACGGAGAAATTGGGGTTGAAAGTAGTGGAGACACCTCAATTTGGAGTGTGTTTGGGGGATAATCATAGGTCATTATCTAAAGGCATATGTGAAGGCTTAGAGTTAGATTTGGATGATATAAGATTGATGGGTATTTATTTGGTCTAGGAAGGAGAGGATTTAATCTTGGGAGTTTTATGGTTGGAAAAACTAGGGGAAGTAAAGGTGGATTGGGGAAGAATGAGTGTGAAGCTTCAGTGGGGAAGTGAAGAAGTTATAATTAAAGGTGAGCCTTCTTTGTGTAAGTCACCTATGTCATTTAAGTCCCTGTTGAAAATAATAAAGGGTGAATTTTATGGAGTGCTACTCTGGAATTTGATGGACAAGCAAGAAGAAATTTAAGAGCATGGTCTCAGTTATGGACCAAAAAAAGAGCTCGAATTATTGTTGGGTAAATTTAAAAAAGTTTTTCAGGAGCTTAAGTTGATGCCCCTTAGAAAGAAACAGATCATGCTATTGTAACCAAAGAGGGAGAAGAACCAGTAAGGGCTAAACCTTACTAATATGCTCACTGTCAAAAAGATGAGGTTGATAGGTTAGTGAAAGAGATGCTATTGGTAGGGGTTATACAACCATGTAATTCTCCGTTTTCAAATCCAATAATTTGGTCAAAAAGGATAAAAGTTAGGAGGTTTTGTGTGGACTACAGAGCTTGGAATATTATCACAGTGCCTAATAAGTATCATAGACCAGTAATTGAGGAGCTCTCTGATGAAATACATGGAGCACAATTTTTTTCAAAATTGACCTTAAGTCGAGTTATCACCAGATAAGGGTAAAAGAAGAAAATATAGCCAAAACGGTTTTCAAAACTCACGACAGCCACTACCAGTTTATGGTATGCCATTTGGTTTAATGAATGTCCCAACAACCTTTCAAGCTACAATGAACAATTTGTTTCGAACTTGTGAAAGTTTGTATGTTTTTTTTTTATTTTATGATATCCTAGTTTATAGTAGTTGGAAACAACATATGGATCATTTGAAGTTAATATTGGGGGCACTTGCTCTAAATCATTTCATGGCTAATGAAAAAAAAAAAGTCAATTTGGGAGGAGAATAATTAAATACCTGGGGCATATTGTCAGTAAAAAAGGCGTTGCAATTGACTCCAACAAGGTAAAGAATGTGGTTAATTGACCCCAGCCACAATCAATAAAAGTAGTACAAGTATTTTTGGGCTTGACAAGATACTACAGAAAGTTTGTTAAAGATTATGAAAATATAGCAAAGTCTTTGACAAAATTAGTGAAGAAAGACTAGTTCAAGTGGAATGAAAAAGCTCAAATTGTATTCGAGGTGCTTAAATGCATACTAACTTCTACACCAGTGTTAGGAACCCCTAATTTTACAACTGAATTTGAGATTGAATGCAGTGCTTCTAAGAAAGGAATTAGAGTTGTGTTGATGCACAACAAAAGATCATTGGCCTTCTTCAGCAAGGCATTGAAAGACAAAGCTCTAGCTAAATCCACTTGTGAGAGAATTAATAGCTTTAGTCTTTTAACCATACAACATTGGCACCCATATTTGCTTAGTAAGAGATTTAAGTTTTATATAGACCAAAAAAGCTTAAAAGACATCCTATAATAAAAATTATTCTCCTTGAATCAGCAGAATTGGATAGCAAATTAATGGGATATGACTTTGAGGTTGTCTATATATCGGGAAGAGAGAATGAAGCAGTTAATTCTTTATCAAGGATTCAAGAAGAAGGGATTTTAATAGTAGTTCTATTCCATTTTGGATCGAAGAAGAGCAGATAGAAATAGCAGTCCAAGAAGACCCTGAGCTAGCTCAAATTGTTCAAACCATCACAAGAGATCTGCTTGCGCATACGAATTTTAAATTGCAGGTACATGGCTATTGTACAAGCAATGTTTGGTGATACAGCTAACTCTAAGTGGGTTGCAGTGTTTATGCAAGAGTTTCATGTTATTCCCATAAGAGGTCATTCAGAAGCTTTCAGGATCTATAAGCGAATAATTGAAAATGAATACTGGATAGGTATGGAAAAAGACATTTACCATTTTGTGAAAGAACGGAATGTTTGTCAACAACAAAAGTACCAAACAACTTCACTTGCAGGATTGTTACAGCCATTACCTATTCTTGAAACTATTTGGGAAGATATAACTATAGACTTCATAATGGGGTTGTCCAAATCAAGAGGGTTCAATGTGATCATAGTAGCAGTGGATAGATTATCCAAGTATGGTCATTTTTTGCCACTAAAACATTCTTACATAGCCAAGAAAGTAGCTAAGTTGTTTACCAAGGAGATAGTTAAGTTACATGGCATTCCAAAAGTCAATTGTATGTTACAGCGATCCTCTATTTATGAGTCATTTTTGGGTTTAGTTTTTTAAATTGCAGGGAACAAAATTGAAAGTGAGTTCAGTTTACCATCCGCAAACAAATGGACAAACTAAGATTCTAAACAGATGTCCAGAGACTTATCTTTGATATTTTTCTTCGGAACAACCTAAACATTGAGCAAAATAGCTTCATTAGGCAGAATGTTGGTAAAATACTAATTATCAAGCATCTATTGAGAATACATCTTTTGAGGCGATTTATGGTAGCCCACCACTAATACTCAAAAAGTTCGTTGAAGAGGAAACCTTGGTTAAAGCTGTCACACAAGAATTGTTAAATAAAGATGAAACTCTTTGATAGCTAAAATTTAATTTGCAATGATCTCAAGATTGAATGCAAAAGTTTGCCAATACTCACAGAAAATATGTATCATGTTTAGAAGGGGAATGAGTGTATCTTAAATTGCGGCCTTATAGACAACAATCTGTATCATAACGAGTTAACGACAAGTTAACAGCAAGATTTTACATGCTCTTTAAAGTCTTCCAAAAGATAAAAGCAATTGGTTGTAAACTATAACTACCATCGAGGTCAAAAATACACCCAATTTTTCATGCTTCCCAGCTCAAGAAAGCAATTAGATCACAACATGTGCAAACTGAGTTATCAGTTGATATGGAGGAGGAATGAAATGCTCTAGTGGAACCAGATGCAATTCTTGCTCATAGGACAATAAGTAAATGGAGCCAACAAGATCAACAATGGTTGGTTCACTAGAAGAACAAGTCTTTGGAAAAAGCCATGTAGGAGGATATTACAACTGCATTCCAAGAACAAAGTAGAATATTGGTGGAGTTGGACTTGGCCTTGAGGAGACTATAAAGATAAATCTTACTAGGCCAGCCTAAGTATCAATGAGATCACTAGTCCAGGTAGAATATAAGAAAAGAAAGAAGATAGGGACACGAGAAGACAAGAAAGGCAATAGAAGAAATAGAAGCTGATTTGGTGAAGTCATAGGGAGAAGTTGGTTAGAGAGAATATTGCGTGCGGACAGGTATTGTACAAGAAAGATATATATTTGGATAAATTGTAAAGGAGTGGAATCTTGGTGATTATCTTGTACTAGGAAAAGATTGTAAGGGTGGGGGAAAATCTCAGCAGCTGTTGGAGGCTTGGTTGGCCTGAGTAATTTTTCTTGTTTTTCTTTGTTTCCAGAACAATGTTTCACAATCCATTAATAATATAATTTACAGTCTTTCTTTCTATCCCTTTTATTTGTTAATTTCATCGAATTACTTTTCTATTATTAGTCAAATGGGTAGCATGTTTTTAAAAAAACCTATCCCAAATGCTGCATCTGATCCAAAAACTGATACATCTCCAAACTAACAAATTTGCACAATTGACCACCCAAGTTAAAAATCGGCATCAATTGGATAATATTTTATTTAGGTTTATCTTGTTTCTCTGTTGAAGTTTATATGGTTTCTTTGTTAAAGTTGGATTAGAATTCCTTCTTATTTTGGGTTCACACAGGCTTGATGCAAATTTCTTTTTATTCAAAACAAGCAAATTCTTTTTCACAAATACAAAAACAATAGGCTTTTCTTCTCTTGTAGCTCTCTTTATTCCTGTCTTACTTCTCTCTCCTAAGGAGCACTTCTTCTGAACCTATATTGGTTTGTATCAAAGCCCAACTTCGATCTTACCACCACCATCTTCTAACTCTATCCTTCATCCCTATATCTATCTCTTTCTCTTTCTTTACTCTCCCAAACTATTCCTCCATTCTACTAAGATTCTTCTCCTTTTACTTCCTCCTTGGTCAAATATTTCCCCATTCCATATGCTTTCTCATCTTATCTCTATGATGGCAACATACCATTGGTTGAAACACATAAACATGACATCTTTTCTAAGGTCCACTTTGATTATTCAAGTTCCTCAAGAGTCTACATAAACTATCTTGATAAGGCCGATGTAGTGAGGAACTAAATGAATGTCACTGTTAAAAAAGCTTTCATACGTAAAATCTTGATATGTATGCCTTAAACTTTCCCAAGCACAGGTCACACTCCAAGAATAATATGTTCCCATTAATAAGTTTTTAGTGTTTTCAGTTCCAGTCTAATTAAATAATCTCTATAGAACTTTGATAACATTTTATATTTGTCATTTATACTCCACCTTATTCACCAACATACTTTCCACTTTCCCCAGAACAATTGTAAATAGATTTGCATACAGCAAGCTTGTCATTTCAAAACCCCACTTCATTTGTCCGTTGAAAATATTGTATGCATAAATATGGTTCTTGAAATCCCAATCCAAAGCCTTATAATCCTACAATCCAAGAAACCATAAATTGTAAGGCTAAAAAAAAAGGAGAGATCTTGATTGTCGCTGTATGTGAAACCTAGAGGGACTTTGATTCTATTGAAAAATTTAACAGTCCAAAAAAGAAAAGAATTTGAGCTACTTTTCAAAATTATAGGAAGGGAATTTGCTGGGAGTACTTATCATTGCAAGCTGTTCTATTTTCTTTTGTTTACTTTTGACAAGTTCATTTTTTGCTCATGATCCAGAAAGTACTAAATTTGTTCACAAACACTAAAATAGCTGTTTTGCGCACTGTCCTAATTGCAGTTTTGTACAACCATCTAGAACTCCCTCGTGTCCAAGAGGACTCTAATACATTTATTTCCCAGATCATATATAGCTCCACAACTTCCAATACAATTCAACTCATTTGTGGTCAAATTCCAAATTTGATAACATGCCCATGGTCAGAGAGATGGGAAGAAGGGAGAATTTGCATAACATGACTATGTAGGCTAGTGTAGCCACGATAAATCCAATTTCATTACTTACAGCATTATACCTATTTGCACAAATACCTCGACGATTCCCACTCATTAATACGTAGAATCCAATAAGCATATCTTGGGTCCCAGTAAATGAGTAACAATTAAGCATACTCCAAACAATAGCAAACTAGATTTTCTAGATTAGGCTCTACAACAAAAAATGAAACTTGCCAAAAAATAGTAATGGTGTCATACCATATCCTGCAGTTTGAACATCAAAGCCTTCTTCCTACCACCCGATGCAAGAAGAAAAAGTTAGAAACATCAACAAAAGAAATGCAAATCTAGGAAATGCCATAGATGGAAATTAAATATATCTCACTTGCAATTCTCGAATGAGTGGCAAAGTCCCAGTGATTGAGTAAGGTTTTGCATAACCAACTACCTCTTCAGTGGCCTTACACAAGACATGAAAGCCCCGAGAATCAAGGTTACAAGCAACTCCAGATGTTGCCTCATCAAAAGTTAAGGTAAGGCTGCCAAAAAAGCGG
>CP135531.1:8413398-8461201 GCA_032402905.1 Khaya senegalensis | reverse complement strand
TTTTTTCCCAATTAAGTTTACAAATATAATTTTTAAAATTAAATATTAAAAATATTATTTTTTAAATATTATTAAATATTCAAAAAATACTATTTTTTAAAAATTTAATTTATAAATTTATTATTTAAAATACAATATTTTATAAATAGTATTTTTTTTTCATTAAATATCAAGTATTCAATATTGAAAACCATAACCAAGCGAAATTAATTTTGATTATATAATTTTAAAACTAAAAATTACCCATTAGGGGTGTGCAACTCAAAATCTTGTGGTAAAGATGTGCAAAATTGGTTCTGTATCTAATTTCACATAAAATTAGAATCTATCTTATTTTATAGAATATTCTATTTTTCGATTCTATTCTGTTCTGATTTTGGTTCTAGTTTTAAAATATGGTATTCTATTTATTAATTATTTTTATTTTATAATTTTTAATTCAAAAAAAATAAAAAAAATATAAATTAATAGTATTAAATTGTAGAAGTAATGAAATAAATAATTGAGTAATTGAAATATAATAGAAATAATTTATAAAAAATTAATATATGTTAATTTATTTAAAAAATACTATATTATTATTTGACTTAACATTACATATCACAAAAAATAAAAAAAATTTGATAGTATATTTATATATTGAATAATATTAGATCATATATATATTTATTTATAATAATTGTTAGTTTATTCGATAATTTTAAATAAATAAATATACATCATGATTTTATTAAATTATTATATAAATAACACAAAAAATTAAGTTAAATAAAATATTACAAACATATTAATTAATTTTTTCTATATAATTCAATAGATAAAAATATAACTTTCAATAAATAATTTGTTTAACTAAATATGAGAATATTTTACGTAAGAGTTATATTTTTACAAATTTAATAATAAATTTTAACATCACGTGCTATATTTAACTTTAAAATTAATTTTTTGTAGTTTTAATGAAAAATTTTAAATATTATTATATCATTAATTAAATAATTTATTAAAAAAAATTAATATTTATTTTATTTTTATCGGTTCTTCGATTCAGTTCCGATTCCTTAATCTTTGAAACCGGAACCTATCCTAAAAAATCGATTTCAGTTTGAAACTGATTTTTTAGGATCGATTCTTGATGGTTCCGATTCCATATAAAACTATTGCACACCCCTACCTTGTGGAACCGAACCGGTCGATTCAATTCTTGAATCGAAACCGATTAATTTTTATCTGATTCTAGTATTAGAAGGTAAGGAATTGATTTATTTTGGTTCTATAGGGTAGAGAATCAAACCAAACACATGCTTACTAGTGAGCCATGTGCTTCTAATTGTATATTTTATTGATCAGACTTATTACTATACAAAAACTAAATAAATTATTTAATTAATAAAAAATATTTTTAAATTTTTTATTAAAATTATAAAAAATTAACTTAATTATTTTTTAAATAAATATATTCATCTAAAACTATTGTTAAAATTTATTACTAAATTATTATAAATATAACTCTTACGTAAAATATATTTATGTTTAATTTAACTAGTAGTTTATTAAAGAAAACACTACTTAGTCATTGATTTACGAAAAAAAATTAATTAATGTGTTTATAATATATATTGAATTTAATTTATCATATTATTTATATAATAATTTAATAAAATCATGTTGTACATATATTTATTTTAAAATTATTGAACAAATTAACAATTGTCATAAATAAATGTATATGAGACATAATCTTATTTTATATATATGATTTTACTATTATACAAATTTATTTTTTTTTTGTAATATGTAATATTAAGTCGAGTAATAGTATAATATTTTTTAAATAATTTATTATATATTAATATTATTTAGTAATTTATTTTTTTTCTTTTTTTCATTTAAAATTTTGTTCATGTATTTTACTATTTATGTAATTTAATATTATTAATTTTATTTTTTAAAAATTTTCATCGAATTAAATTTATGATTTAAGTGAATATTAATAATATTATACTTAAACAATTTTTAATAGTTTTATAATATAAAATTTATTAAAAATATTTAAAAAAAAATAATTAATAAATAGGGTGCCTTATTTTAAAATCGGAATCGAATCGGAACTGAATTAAAATCGAAAAATAGAATACCCTATTATATAAGGTATGTTTTAGTTCTAAATTTTAAGAACCAATTTTATTTAAGATAAGTTTCGGTTCTAAGTAGAATCAAAATTGAATCTGTAAATACTCACTCTTATTATCCATTGTTTAACAAATTTTAGATATCAAATAATTTTTTTGGTCTATAATATTACATATCTAAAATATTTGATCAAATTATCATCCTTAATCCTAAAAAAAGTTATTTTATTTTAAATAATAATAATAATAGTTATCTATGAATTCAAGTGACAAAAAAATAATTTTTAATTCATTTACGATATAAGATTTATAGCCTTAAGTTTAAACTCATTAAAATAGAGATAAGTTATTATAATAGTAGTTAATTTAAGAATAATAATAGGAATATGAACTATTCTATATAAATTGGTATGTCAATGATGTTATTGATTAAATAAAAATATAAAAATTATTATAATTAATGAAAATAAATAATTTAAGATATGGGACAACAATAGTATCTTATAATATGTATAAAGTATTTGTATTATGGTATTACTTTAAAATTAAGAGTGTAATTAAAATTGGTGTGAGTATTCTTTACTTTTTAAATATAGCAGATACATGTTTTTTATAATCACTATATTTACTTAATAATTAATATTTACAGACCATTTATGTACTTATACTTGGCTAGTAGTAAGGAATAATCTTTTATTTGGTTAGATTTGAACCAAAAATTGAAAATAAATCAAATGAGTTGATTTGATAAGATTCAAATTGAATCTAATACCTGTTGGCATATGATAAATATATTCTTGAAAAAAAATTTAAAATAATTTTATTTTTAAGAGAGTTTACAAATTTAGTCAAATTCTAATTCATTCTTATGGTCAATAACCAATTCTAATAATTTAGACAATTATACCTTTGTAGGTAGTCAAAACTGAAAATTTTCTCTTTCAGTTTTACTTTTCATTTTTATACTTTTTTTTTCAAAAACTCTCTTACAAAGTTTCATCTTTAAATCAAAATCAAATATAATACTTTAAATAAAGGTAAGTGAGTTAATGCTTATAAAATTTAAATTTATTTGTTAATAGAGTATTATATATATTATTTGTTAGGTTAATTGATTGAAAAGATTAAGGGAAAAATAAACATTTTGTAAGCCATTGTTGTCATGTCGTAGACCCAACCATTCCTTTGTTGGTAGTTTAATCTGGTTTGTGTGGATAATGTAGTAAAAAGGAAGCCATTGTTGTCATGTCGTAGACCCAACCATTCCTTTGTTGGTAGTTTAATCTGGTTTGTGTGGATAATGTAGTAAAAAGGAAGCCATTGTTGATTGCTGGGAGAAGGAACAGTTGGTCGCTGGTTTGAGAGAGAAAAAAAGGAAAGAGAATGTGTAAGGAAAGCTTTTGCGATCGGGAAGGCATGGTCGCGGCAAGCTTCTAAGATTAGCCAGCCTATTGTGGTAAGCTTCTACGATCGTTCTAGCCTTGATCGCAGCACTTCGTTGCAATTAATTGTAGGAGATCTCAGGTTTCTAATTTTAAAATTCTCTTAATTTAATAATTAAATAATAGCATTAATTAAGTAATAAAATCAATAATAATTATCTAATAATAATTAATATTTAATATTGTGCATATGAATCATAAAATCAACTAATAATTAATTGTTAATTAATTGCACACAGCAATTCATTAATAATATTCAAATAATAAGTGATAAATAATTGATTGTTTACTACTAACAACAATTAATATTTTCCATTAATAAGGTAATAAAGCTTTAAGAGTTAATTAATTATAAGATAATATTAAGATAAATATATTATTTTGTAATTATCGCTATTTTATCTATTTAATATTTAATTATTATTAATTATAATACTACATTAAATTTAACTAGCATGCAATATTAAATATTTTAAATTAGTTAATTTACATAATTATTACTATTTGTCAACATTAAGTAATATTTTTTGCTACTTATTTATATTTTATAATTACACCCAAATAAATATATTTAATTAATTGATTATTAATTAACATTTATGTAGTATTATTAATAATGTGATAGTAGTTAAATAATTATGTAATTTTATAGTTCATAATTCTTTATTAATTGTAGTAATTTATATTTATGAATTATAGTATTAATTTAAAATTGTATTTATGAATTATAATATTTTGTCATTATTTATTTAAAATGTAATCTCATAATTTAGATGAATTATATAATTATTATTTGTTAATATTAGTATTGTTAATTAATAAGTTATTAATAATTTATTTTTATGTTAATTAATTATCTAATATTATTTACAATTTTATTTTATTTTATTTTAATTAACTGACTAATATTATTTGTTATATAATTTTTATTTTTTATAAATATTTGTTGACTATTCATTAATTAGTTGTGTATCTTTTAACAGAGATAAATAAAGATTCGATTCCAATTGAAGATTATTGGAGATAATCGTTTTGATTCAGAATTGAATTATAAGTCATGTTTGGAGGTGATAAACCAAATCAAGCGAAAGTTGACTTAGGCCCACATCTATATTTTTCAATAGACTTACTTTCTACATTTTTTGAGAGTCAAAATAATGCATCATCAATGCCTTTTCTTCCATTATATTCTACCACGCGAGATTCATGCAAATGTTGGCAATAATGAAATGTGGTTTCTTATGGATAGGAATACTATTTGCTTCTCTTGTATAGAGTTTGGATTGATTACTAGTTTATATTGTAAATATTTTCTGATCGTTGATGTACTTGATAGCACTCAACTTCAAGATATATTTTTTGATGGTCGAACAGTCATTACTTTAAACAATATAGATACGGTATATAGTGGGCTTAATTTCACTCTTACATTCAATTAAGATGCGGTGTGATTATTTTTTCTATACATGTTTGAAAAAGCCTTATATGATGGAATTGGAAGGCACCATGTAAATCAATGGTTATTGAATAGTTAGAGGATTTGCAGTTGTTTAATGGTTATTCCTAGGGTTCTGTCATATTTTAATTTACTTTTTAAACTTTGTGATGAGTAATCTCAACACAATTTAATAAATACAAGAAAAACCAATACATATTAGATGCAACTAGTAGAAAATTTAAGAAAAAGTATAACTTCTTTAGTTTTCTTATTACATTTCAAGTACTTATATCAAATTATTATACATTGTTAGACTAAAATTGCAAGTGAATATTTATAGTATGAATCTATTATGAACTTGCAAAATAAATATGCGTAGAAAATCAACAATGAGACTCACAAATCTTGTAGTAAAAGACTTTGAAAAATTCTGTTAATAAGAAGGTTATATATACAAATATTTTTTAACCATCTATAATAAGCTACTATTAATATTTTTAATCTTAAGAAAAAACTAAATATTAATACAAGAATTTCTATTATAACAATAATTTTGGTGCAATTGCCTCATGTTCTTCCTGCATTACAACTAAAATCGATCAAGATTAATAAATCATAGGCAGACAATTATTCGATATCAATGAGCCTATAGGTAACTATGGTGGTTTTAATTACATTCATAATGAATATTTGTTCGAACTAATATATAATTTTTATGGATAATAAGTCACACAATCATTGTGCCATTGTACTCATGCATTACCACCCATTATTCCTCCTCTCCATTCCATTATTCTGTCGCATCACCACCATATTGTTCTTTTACTCCAACACCCTATTATTCTCCCACACCTTTACCTCATTATTTTCATTATTGTCTTATATTCTCACCCTATTATTCTCCCGAACCACCATCCTATTATTTACTTTTATCATTAAATACTTCATCATTCGACAAGTTTAGAGCCAACATGATGGCTCAATTCAATGCTTTGGCTGTAGATGTTTAACAGATAAGGCAATAGTTATTTATGACATCTGCGATCTATGATAGGATTTATGCATGATATCTCCGATATATAATAAGAGTTTATACATAATATCCATAATTTACAATAGAATATTCTTCGTGTAGAACATAAAATTAATAATATTGGTGTAGATATTATTTGTGGATAGATGTGAATAGGTAATAGCCTGTCTCCGGCCTTACTTGTTCAGGTGGTCATACTTTAATTGATAAATTGTGTTGGTGGTTATATGAAAATTTTGTTGGTATATACTTTAAATCTAATAGTATTTTTGATATTTAATATATTTGCATTATGATATTTTTTATTTATATATATTATTTGATTATTTGATTATTACATATCTATGTATTTAATAAATATAATAATACTCTTAAAATAGCAAGTCAATTAGTTTGATATTATTTTTAAATGTCTCTAGTAAAATATTATTGTGAATATGGTAATAATAATATATAAAGACTAATATATATAATAATCGATAATAATATATGTGTATTATGATATGAGATATCAAGTCACCATATGAGTACAAATTAATTAAACTAATATACTAGACTAACAGATAATGAGAATACTATATGAATCTTTAGATGAATGTTATAAGTGATTTTCATAGTGATAATAGTGTATGATCTTTGAATTTAAGATTACCATGATTTCCAACATAAAGAATGACATATGTTGATATTTTTAAACATCATTTGTAATAAGGTAGATTAAAAAAAAATAGTCAGATATGTTATAACTTATATAGAAGGATGCGTATGATCAAAATAAAATTTGTCCCTTCTATATAATATAAGTGATATCTCAAGTTTTTTGATTAAATGAAACTGTAAAAATGTATGACCATACTTAAATAAATCAATATGTGATATTAATTTTTTTGATAGAATAAGTCTACTTAGAATATCAATATAAAATTAAACCATACGAAAATGACACATTTCATATCTCGTGCTCAATTAAGATATTTAGAATAAATATATTGAATTATATAATAATATTGGTCACAGATAAGGTGATGTCAAACCATTGACATTCTCGTTACTTGAGCAGTTATAATGTATTGTTAAATACCACTCATTACTTGTAATATTAAAATTAAATTTTAGTATTACTACCAATATTACAAAAACCTATTAGATCACATATTAAGATCGAAAATAATATATGTGTGTGTGTGTGTGTGTGTGTGTGTGTGTGTGTGTGTGTGTGTGTATGTGTGTGTGTGTGTGAAAAATTCTAAATATGTTTAGGATTCGTTGAACTATTTGGGTATTGATTTTTGCTAAACTCATTATGTAAAGATTGAACTAAATTTTATTAATGTATAGTTTACTAAACAAATTGGATTTTATGAAAAAAAACTCAAGAAAATAATTTAAGTTAAAATTAAAAACTTAAAATAACAATATAAATATATAATATATACGTTTTTAAGGTGTGCCTAAAATTTGTTTTTGCATCCTTATTTTTGAAAAAAGAAGAACGTATAAAATATCATGCATTCAAATCATAAGAGTTAGTAATCTAATTTAAATTTTCGATCATGTGGATACTATAGAGGTGCAGAGATAATTGAATTGTGTTCGTGATTTAGTAAAAATATTTAACTATAAGTATATACTAGTATTTATTATATGGATATTGGAAAGCAAACCGTTTTTTTTTTGTATATTTTTTCCTACATATATATACTAGTTTGCTTACAAATTTGTGGTTGTAATAAAATTGTATTAATTTAGAGGAGTTAAATATTAATTATTTGTTTTATATGTGCTTGGTGAATTGTTAAATAATAGTGAAAATTTTGTTTTTTTTTTCCTAAATAATATAAGTTGCTAACTATAATTAACGTTTATATAATTTGAAAGTTTACATAAAAAGGCCCATGTTGCAGCTAATATACTTGTCAATCATATGCATATGGCAATTACTTAAGAGAGTTGGTACAAGCATGTATACAAGAAAGATCTATATCACATAAGCTTTTACACTAATATTGTTAGAAGACATTATCCGACAACTTCCAATTGACCTTGACTAGCATATTTGGCTGACTTAATTATTAATCCTTTGGCTTTTCATCCATTTAATTTATTTGAAGAGTACTTTAAGTGGTTGCAAATATCAATGCTTGTATCAAGTTGCACTCAATAATTTTAACACCGAGCTGGTTACGTAGTGTATTTAATTTAGACTCACAATTAAAAAAATATAGTTAGTGAATATATTTCTTCCCAATTATACAAGTTTGTGATTATTATATTTATGCAGTATGTAAAATTAATTGATGACACTTGTACTTTTAGTATATCAATGAGTGCTTATATATGGTTATTCACCGACAAAAGTATTATCTATATATAATTACACAAAATTGGATGATTAACTCCTCATATCTATATATATATATATATATATATATGTGTGTGTGTGTGTGTGTGTTATAAAATGTTTGATATGATTATTATAGCATAACACAAGCAATGTATTATTTTATTTATATTTTGTAGATTCAGTTATTGAATGTGTGGAACAAGATATGTGATAAGAGATTGCATCTAAATTCATTTCCACCCAAGCTTGATATAGAGCAACATATTAAGGGGGATGCTGAAAGTGTGCCAAGGCCTTAGAGTTCATATGATTATGTGTTCACTTTTGCACTAATTTGCCATAACCATTTTGTTACGTGTTTTATGGATTTGTGTGGCTATTACATTTCAATTTATAACTCAGCACACTTTGACCATTCTAAGAGAGAGATGAAGAAGGTATTGGAGTCATTATGTGAGCTGATACCTTATATCATGGGCCAGTGTGAGGTTTATACGAATAGGCTAAAGTAGTGTGAACATCTGACTTTTTTAGGTATTAGTTAGTTAGTGACTTACCTCGATAAAATGTAGTTAATGTCAATAGTAGCTTATTTATATGTAAATTTATTTTGTATGTCACTTTAGGCCACTCGTGAAATTTTATTGGTGAGCACGAACAATTTTTTAAAATTAAAATGGCATTGGAAATGTACTTAAAACAATTACTTGATATAAATTTAATTATTCCATATTTTTTCAAGTTGTTAATAATATACACAACTATAAATTAAATAAATAAATTTAATAACAATGAAATATTATAAATATTAAATTAGTACACATAATAGTAATTAATTACAAATTTTATTAGGTAGATATACACAACTATTAATGAAATAAATATGATTAATAATAATAATAAATAGTGAAACTATTAATTTGAAACGATAATTAAATATATTCTAATAGTTAGACATTAATAATTATAAATATCAACTAATATTACCCATTAAATCATAAATATGAATATTAGTTAATAGTAACTTAATATATGGTATATAAATTATAAATGTTACAAATATAATAATTACTTAAATATTTTCCTACAAATTGTGTAAATTAATAAGTAAAACCAACCTAATTCATTAAATTAATTTATGTATAAGAAGACTTCAAACTGTTCTGCAAGTTTCACTTAATTTATTTATAAGAAAACTTCAAATCATTCTGTAAATTTCAATTACAAAAACAATACATATAATCATTAAGTACATATAATAATGAAAAAGAATAATAACTAAGATGAATTTTATTAATTTGCATAAACGACTTAATTATATAATAAGTTACCGTACAAAACATAAATAATTAAAAGGTTACGAACATAATAGTTATTCATTTGGATAATAGTATATTAGATTACTACATGTCGCATAATTGTGCCCAAGTTATCTATATCGTGAATATATTAGGATTGCTATCTTTTTTTCTACAAAGGGGAGGTGTTGATTTTTTGATCAACTAGTTGGAAAACGATTTAATGGCAGGAGTATAATAGTGAAACACACTTTTTCTAATACGACTCAGAAAGTTTAAGTGTTTAAGATGATGAATCTCATCTGCATATGTTGTCATAAGTGTGCCATTCTTATAGTACTTTGAATAATGCTTTTTACACCACTATCAAACATATCTAATTGTTAAGAGTGCATAAGCACATGGCAATTGCTATAGATCAAAGAGCTTATATTGCATTAATTTGTTAAGAGGTTGACCATAACATCTTATCTTTTGCCTTTAACTACGAGTTCAAATTAAGATATTAGGCAAATTTACAAAGTAAAAGAGGACTGTTCTTCATCACGAATCTTATTTGTTATTACTTCAATTAGGTTATCTTCATCATGTTTCACTATCTTCTCTCATCTCTCATAATACCAACGTTGTCACACTAATTGTATTCAATTAACCAAAGCTACAATTGAAAGACAACATATATCTTTAAGTAATGCATTTAAACTTTTTGCAATATTGGTAGTTATTATAACGTACTACTGCATTAAAAAATGACATCTAATCCACCTCTAAATCTTGACCTTGTATTTTAAATAGTCGGTTGCCTTTAAGTGTATCAACTTCAACTTATTCATTTGTTTTTCAAATTCATTAAATACGTATGCTTTTGCCATAATATAATAACCCATAAAGAATGTATTTTTTTTTTATGATCCTTAATCCCATACCTTATTTTGACATTCTCTTTTCAGAGGGCAAAATTGGATCCATCATTTATGTATGTATGTATGTGTGTGTATGATAAATTCAATTATGGACTAAACAAGCTTCAATATGGCATATTATTCTATCTTGTTAACATCTGACAGATTTACGACCGTTTGTGTAGCCAGAAAATTTTTTGAAATGTTATAAAAGTGTGCATTTATTTGGTTGGGCATTGTCCTCCTAAGGAATTATGGAACTCTCGTAACCATTTCAACATTTTGTTTTCACTACATGGTGCAATTTCATAATAATTAACACCTTTTAGATGAACTAGTTTGCTTCACATTACATTTCGTCAAAACAAGTAGCCACACAACCAACCACAAGATGCAACTTTTTGCTGATACAACTTCCACAGAAACAATACCAGTCACTGCACTGCTAGATAGGAAAATACATCACAGTCCACCCTTCCAATCAAAATCGAAATTAATGGAATTCCTATCTCATTCATACAAAACATATAACTTTCCACAGCCAAGAAAATATAAAACAGCCCGACAATAATAAATATCACAAGTCCGTCAATAAATTTTGGATGTATAATACGCCACAAATATACATCTCACCAACAATATGACACAGCTTAAGCAGCTAATGAGCGTTACTTCACTGTAAGTATAAGAAAAACAGGCATAGCTCCACATAAATGATATAACCATGAAAACTTGTATCTCATAGACTGGCCAAAATCATTAAGAGCAGGACTGTCAGTTTCACAAACTATAACAAACGGAATCAACCTAAATGAGAAAAGCAGCCTCACATAAGACCTCAAAATGCTGCCTAATGAAGTTACACTTGTCTACTTCTTCTCTTCTTTCTCAGCCTCTGCAGCCTTCTTCATCCTGGCACCAACATGGCGCTCATTCATCCGCTCCACTCGAAGCTTGTTATATGCCTTGAAGGATTTCATCTCTTCAGTGACCTTCACAAGCTCCACAGTAGGCTTCTCAAGACTGATAGGCATGTAAGGCCCTTGTACTTGGGTTGCTGTCGCCAATTCCTCAGGAGCAGAATCACCAGCCTACATCCAGAAAAGAACCAATAGAATCTTAGACAAAAACAGAGAGTGAGAGTGCGCAATCAACACATATATGTCATCTCTAGTACCTTAAACTTGCGAGCACGTCTTGGGAAGACAACCAATTTGGCCTTGTAAGTCTTCAGCCTCTGAACATTAGCTTGGAGACCCTCTAGAGAGCGGTTTTTACGACGGTGATCAACTGCTATGCCAATAGTTGGGGCTAGTTTCTTGGGAATACCAGCAGCCTGCATTAGAAAGGAACAAATTGTATATCCACATAAAGAAATAGACAATTGATACTATCAATAGATGCTAAAAGCCGAACACTGGACAACAATATGAAGCCTAATTGAGTCAAGGACTTCCAAAGAAAAATCTAATGTGCAAGACTTGGAAAAGTAGAGACAACTTTGGTTTACCAAATTGATGGGAAAAAAATCTATATTCTAATTGCACAATTCTTTTTCCTTAATGTCAGAGAAATTGAAAATTAAAAAAAGTGCCAATTCTGTATAATAGAAAACGTGGCAAATAATAAATCTAACATTTTGTGATATGATCCATAAATCAGTGAGTTTTTTAAAAAACATAATAACAAAAGAACAAGACAAAAGCAAACCAAAGACGATGAGGCATTTCAACACAGTATGAGGAAATCAGAACGCAAGTAAAAGGCAGAAATAAAGACAAAAATTGACCTTGAGTTCTTCAAGGGTAAATCCTTTGCCAGCCCTTAATTTCATATTATACTTCAAAGTCTGTCCATGAACAATCGGGCGGAGAGGCCCAGAAGTGGGGCGCGGAAAAATTTTCACGGCCTTTTTTTGACGAGCTGGTAGCAGATTCACAAAAAAGAGTAAGTTAAATAGCTTTAAACAAGGACATGCTCCAACAAAAAATGCAAAAGCTAATGACTGACAAAGGAACAATAGAAAGAAAATACAAGCAAAATATATAGATTACTCACCAATCCGTCTTCTTGTTTTGCGAGCAGGCTGGTTAAACCAGGTTTTTACATAGTTCTGCCAGTGCTTCTTAAAGTGCCCATTAGGCACAACATTGTTATGCTTAACCATCTCTTACCTGTAGTCAGAGTATCAAATTTAAAATGTCAGCCTATTTTCCAAATCTAAATAGAGATAAATAAATCCATTTGATACTATACTTTAAGAACAATCAAAAACAAGAAATTTATTTGTTTGAAATCAGGATCTGGCAAAAAAAGACAAAACTCTTGTTCTATTTTTCTCAATTTCATTGTACTTGGTTCTCATAAAATTGGTATCAATAATCCAAAAAAAATTCCTTGAACCTTGCAAAATACCGAATTCAAGTTCTTACTAGTTTAGCAGCACACAGTATTTGAAAACAAAAACAACCCAAGCACTAAGGCTTGTTCTGATTGCAAGCGAATAAAACTTTGACAGATGCACACATAAAATATGAACTCATCCAACCAAAAAAGAAAACAATATATAAACTAACCAAAGAAAAGAAAGAACAAAACGCCAGAAAAAAAAATTGAACTCCGATTCCGAGTTTTAATTAATATGCAGACTTTTCTATTCATTATATTTCACAAGTTCAGAGACAGATACATAAACAGGGCAAAACATAAGATCCCAACATGCGATTCTCTCCATTTCCTTCCCATTACACATACAAATAAGAGCTAAGACGCAAACAAAGCCATTAAACTAAGAGAAAAAGAAGCAGAATCCCACAAGGTAGTCAATGGAACGAAAGGCGGACGCTGAGCACAACTCTCTCTCTCTCTCTCTCTCTCTCGCCTCACTCGAACTTTGCATGTATTAATGCGAAGAGCAGAAGGTAAAAGAGCGAGAAGAAAAACCCTAGTTTCTCTCTCTCTTTTTTGTTTCTTTGGTTCTTGGGCTACTTTATGGGCTAGCCCAGTAGTAATTGCAACGTCGGTGGTTGGGCCTTCGTTGATTGGACTTTGTCTCTTTATTCCTCCTACTGGGCCATTACCTATTTTTAAAATAAGATTTTATATTATTTACAATATAATTGATATTAATATTGTCTGTATTGCCATTCAAAGGTACACTTTAAGACTCCCTTGTGTTTCTACGAACATCAATAAAGATAGCCAGTTTAAAAGTTGTATTATAGATATATTTAGGCTATAATTGGAGCCACTTATTATTGATTTAATTTGGTTTTTATTATTTATGATTTGTTCTTATTACTCTTCTATTTTATTTGGAAATCAAATAAAATAAGACTAAAATTTAACTTATGAAGTGCTTCAAAACAAGGAAACTATGAATGTAAATTTATAGATAAAAAGCTCTTAATATGAAATACTAAAAAAAAAAGTTTTAGATCTTTAGATTATATTCCATAAATTTTTAAAATTAAATTTTTCCTTTTGTAATATAAAAATATGTAATATACATTCATTGATGTTGTTTTAAAAAAATAATGATGAATACAATCAATTTTATTAAGTTTGACAACAACAACAACAACAACAATAATAATAATAATAATAATAATAATAATAATAATAAGTGATTTTAAGCGATCTTTAAATGGCACTCTTCCCTTTAATTAGATAACCACTACTCACAAAAAAGAATAAAAATAATTTAACAAAAAAAAATTTCTCGATATTATCCGCTCTAAAATAGTGATGATCATCATAAAAATGATGATAAAAATATTTGTGGTAATGGCACTCAACATAGTTTTTACTTTCTATATGATAGAGCAAAAAATAAAATAAAATTAAAATTAAAAAATAAAATCAGACTAATTTGAATAACTCGATTCGGTATAATCTTTTATCTTAAAAAATCTTTGATTTTGTTAATTGAATTGAAAAAGAAAATAACAAGTTGATAATTTTTGAAAAATATTGTTAAAATATAACAACACATGACTTATTTTTTATTGGTGGTTTATCAAATTTTAATTAAATTAAATCAAATTTAGACTAACAACTCAGGAAATTAAACTAAAAATTGAAAACTTATTATTAGATCAAATAAAAAAATTTAACCAAACAAGTTCAAGTTGGTTTGTATTTTCATTCAATTTTTTTGGATTTTATTTTCAAAAGGCTAAATTTTTTTTTTTTTTTTATGTTTAACTTAGTATTAAGAAAACCCAATTGAACTACCATACACTATTATTAGGATAAAGAATATTGTAAGAATTTGATAGTTATTTGATTAAAGAATATGCTAATTAAGTCGATTTAATTAAAATTTTACTATATGTAATTTTATTATTATTTTTAAACTTTAATTAAAGTGAAAAAAATATACTTAAAAAAAGAAATTATGATATTATTATGGAGTACTAGACAAAAATTTTAACACTAAACTAAACCAATTAGTTATCTTACCATTGTTGATTTTGTTAGTTCTTTGTTATGGATGAGTTTGAATTCTCAATTTTTTTTAGTATTCTATTATCAATCAGTTTGTATTGATACTCAATTTATGAATGAACTGGACCGAAAACCAATGTTCTCAATTTAACATCTATTTCAATATTACTATTTAGTTATCATTTATTTTTTTACTTTTATAATTAAACCCCTTATATGAAAACACTTAATGAATATAAAGTTGAACTGTTGATGTGTTCTCTGAAATGTAAACGTGGACTTCTTGTAATGTTTGAAGACAAACTCCAACACTTGGTGATTTTTAATTTTTGGAAAATCAGTTTTCAAATTAGGTAAGTAGCCCAATTGTATCATGATTTGGAAGATATTGAGCACGAAAATCAATTGACTCCTCAACAATGTAACTTTCAACAATGCATACTTCGGAATGATTGTAATTATGAACAGAATCCCCTTGTATACTTTCATGCGTCGCTCAAATGGGTACATCCATCTAAGAAAAATCGGCCCACATAGTCGTACTTCCTCAACAAGATGGATTGTCAAGTGAACCATTACGTCAAAGAAGAAAGATGGTAGAAAACATTGCTCTAACAGACACAAGGTTACTTCATGGTTCTTTTGCAATTTGTCTAGATTGTCAGCATCTATCACTTTATTGCACGAGGTGTTGGAAGAACAAACATATTCTAATGATGGAATATCTAGTGGGTTTAGGTAAACAATTTTCAATGGCCAATGGCAATAATTGTTGCATCAAAATTTGATAATCATACCACTTAAGGCCTTAAAGACGGCAATCATCCACCGAAACAATGTTGTTAAAGTTGGAAGAATATTCATTGAGTACTTGGGTTTTTAAAATGGTCTGACAAAATATTTGTTTCTCTTTTTGGTTCCATGTGCAAGGTGCAGGAGGTAGGGAATTTTTTTTTTTTTTTTTTTTATTTTCATACGGAACTAATTTTGACTTTCTAACCATTTTCCTAAGATCTTTCCTAGTATTAATCACATCCTTTGTCTTACCCGTTTGATTAAGTATTGTGCCATAAATGCTGTAACATGCATTCATTTCAATATGCATCACATCTAATTGATGATGAACTAATAAATGTTTGTCAATATTCTATGTTAAAGAGTATGAATTTCTTTTTAAACAACTTCTCTTTGTCGCCATCAAAGCCTTATGAATTTCTTTTTAAACAACTTCTCTTTGTCACCATCAAAGCCTTTTTTTCTTTTTTTTTTTTGACTATTTTTTTTTAAAATTGTTCTCAATTTGATTATCAATTTTTAATAAATCTTCACCGGACAAAAGTTTGGGCTGATTAGCCCACTGATGCTCAACATTAAAACTACATTTCAATTTTCAAATGGATGATCATGTGATAGAAACAAAGATAATGTGTGCGATCAATATGCGGGCAATTCATAAAAAAATAATTAATAAATAAAATAGAAAAAATCATTTAATTTATATCACTACTGCATATATATATATATATATGATTGTTCTAAATTTAACTAAACAGTAAAAAAATTTAAATAATAATTTTTTTAAATTGTCACGCATTTTGTGTCATTTTTAGATTATTTCATGATATATAAGACTAAAAAAAAAATGTAATTTTAATCATCTAAAGCAGTGTAATGTAACTAGGGGCATAACCTAGAAAAAGACAATAAAATCTAGTTAAGAGTTAATTAATTTATTTAAAATAATACCAAATTTAAAAAACGCTAAATTTTAAATTATAAAATTATATTTTACTTAAATAACCAAAACATAATTTCATATATCAAAGTCTATCACTTTTGTTCTTTGTAATTTTTTAATAACATTTAATAAATATTTTTTTTAAATCACTTTTTAGATACTATATACTTTTATGTATAAATTTGTAATATAATTATGTACTTTTTTTATAAAATTATTGTCATCAATTTATTTTATATTGATAAATTTAATATTTTATGTAAATTATGTATTTATTTTGAATTAATATAAAAAATTTATTAATTTAATTAGATATATTATAAGTTTAAATTTGATATTTTATATTATACAAGTGTTATTAAAAAGACAAAAAAAATTATTAAAAATTCACAAATATTTAAACAAATTTAATAAATGTTAAGTACTTATTTAAGCGGATTAAGTAATAAAACATATAATTCACTACATATTTAGTGTAGATTTAGTATCAAATTTTTTTAGTGAATATGAATACAAGTTTAACAATATTTATTCTAAACCTGGTCCGCTACCAATTTTGGTATTTTGCTTTTTGTTTTGGCTTGGGGTATTTTAGTTTAGGATATTTTAGGCGTGCAAGTGAAATGGGAAAGATTGGCTAAGTATGGGAGGAAAAAATGTCCAAAAAAGAAAATGTAATAAACCGAAGTTCTTTTGTCTTAATTTTAATATTTTTCTATTTTAAATAAATAAAAAGAAATAAAAAGAAAAAAGGAGACATGTGTAAAACCTAGATTGTTTTAATGGGATTGAAATTGTCTGTCATTTAATTTTGTAATGCTATAGTATCAAAGAATACTAATACTATTACTAAAATATCAAATAGTTTTAATACTTCTTAGTAATTGTCAGCACATACTAATACTTACCTATTAGAAGAGTAAACAAAATGCTTAAAAAGGTAATTTGTTGATATTTTTTGAAAAAATATTAAGAACCTATTGTCATTGAATGCAAAACTTTTAGTAGTGAAAGAGATTATTGTCACTTGGCTCATTATTATCTTTCTTGGGATACTCTAAAGTTACAATCTATCTCTTTTACTGACCCAACTAGTTGAAGTGCTCACCAAGACTCACCTTCTTGACCCCTTACACGATCTCATTTTCAAACTCCAATCAACTGTCTTCATGTTACCTTGAGTTTGAGAAAGGACGTCAAAAACATTATATTTATAATAAAATATTTTGTGTTAGTTGATTATATTTATATGTTCTCTTCTAACTATAAAAGAATGTTCTCTTTTATATTACAATATAAAAAATACAACTGTTTTCTCATTTTTTCTACATTTTCAACACAAACTATATACAACCCATCAAAGAACAAAGTTAAGACAAAAGTAAAATTTGAAAATTTTATTCCAAATAAATTTAACTTATATATATATATACACGCACACACACGCACATGCGAGTATAAAAATGTTTAAATTATAATAAGCGTATTAATAAATATTTTAAATTTATATTTCAAAACTTTTATTTCAAATAACGTAATATTTATAAAGTATGTCATATATTTATAAAATTTTTAAAATTATTTCACCAACACTTAAAAGGAATGCAACATTATTTGGGATAAAAAAAAATTGAATATATGGAATTAGGCTTATAATAATACGTGAATATATTGGCAATCAATAAAAACATCGCCATGGTCACACTTTGAAATCATTAATGCAATTTCTGGATGAGGATTGTAAAACAATGAATTAATTAACCCATTAATGTGCAGTAATAATTCGGATTATATTCGTTAATTGATATCCATTTTTATCATGATTCGTGCAAGATGGCAATTGCAGCCACAAGTAAGAGAAAATGGAGGAGAAGCAAACCGTCTTTTCGTCTTTGCCTCTTTGGGCATATATTTTAAGCAAAAAATTTGACAACTTTTGATTTTACACATTAATAACTGATGCTATTACGAATCATCTATTAAAAGCTTAAAACGAAAAAAACGAAAAGGTGGAAGAAAATATAGGAAACTCTCAATACAATATTACAGATTGCATACAAAAATTTATTATCACGGATTCAACCAATCTAAATTGATCTACGGCATATTGGGCATCTGAGTTCATCCAAGAACCATCTATTGATACATTCGGAATGATAAACATGTTTGCAAAGTGGAAGAACCCTCAACAAGTCACCCTTCACATATTCCTCCAAGCAAATGGCGCAGCCAGTAGTGGCGGTGCTCTCGTTACCGCCATCGTATTTCTCAAGCGCTGGAAACTTTCCCATGGCTTTCTCCCTTCGATGTCTTGGCGTCTGTGGCCGCACCCACAAACCCAAATCTTCCCACATTTTCAGAAACATTTCATGAATGTCGACTGCTCCAACTCCAGGATCGACGTTAGTCATCATTTCGCTGTTTCCATGCTGCAATATTCGTAGATAGAAGCTGTGTATACACAGGCATAACTCGTAGATCCAGGTTAGGAGCAACGACATAAGAACAATGGTTAGGATATAAACCAGCACAATCTCAACCTGATGACTGAAAGCAAGATCCATGGATTTCTTATGAAGAGCAAGACTACGTCTGCGCTATGATTTTGTTAATAAATGCATCAGATAGAGCGTCTCATCTCCATCTGGTGAGAGTACAACTTGAATTTCGTTTTGAATTCTTGTAATAATTATTAACTTTCCGAAATGAGGTTTTCCAACAAGGCAATATAATCTGATATATATGCCATAGAATTTATTATCTGGCTCAACAATGCTTGAATCATCAGAAAAATCAAATCCCATGAAAGAATCAGAAAAGAAAGAACGGATTGAAATAAAGCAACCCTCAAAAAATGTAGATCTCTGTGATTAAGAAAATTTAAAGCTGAGTTTCTTGGAGGAATATTGCAAATTTAATGCTCTATTCATAATCGAGTCAAAATAAAGTAATTGAGATCTCAAAAGTGATGGTGGTTCGACCTTTTTAGATTCTCTATTCATAGCACTTGGATTACATTCCATTCATTTCCAAGGTCTATATGGGGCTCTTTTTTTTTAGTAAACACATTGTACAATCAATTCATTTATGGCAGGTTATAATATCTTTTATTTTGAATACAGTGAGACATTTGTTTATTGATTCTTGACATCAAATTAGTTTAATGTTATTATTGATAATGCTGTACGCAATTTCATGGAAGACAACAAAAACTCTAAAGCTTCTCATTATTCTTCATTTTAAACTAGATTTTAAGTGGGTATTCAATTAAATTTATTATGAAAATCAAACTATTATATTCATATTTTAAATTAATAACAATAATAAGAAGATACAATCTTCTCTACAAAGTGATGTGAGGACGAAAGTATAATTTAAATTGTGAGGGATCAAAATGTAAGCATCAAAAACTGGTAGTGCCAAAATGAAAAAAAAAAACTTAGTTTAAAGAACAAAAAAGTTAAAAATCAAGCTCATTTGTGAGAGTGTTATATTATTGCATGTCACATGTTTCGTCTTTATTTATTTAGCCCCAAAAAAAAAAGAAATTATTCATACAAATATTTTTCAGTGCTCATGTAGACGTAGAGCCAACTACATTGCAGAGCTGGGAGATATGGGGGCACGTCAAACCCTGCAAATTTTTTAAATCCATATATGAAATTTTGAAAAGTGCGTATTATATTATTTCTAATTTTTAAATTATTTATAAAATTTGACTGATTAATTTTACCATTTTTTTAACATTTTAATCTCTTACATACATTTATTAACAACATAACCAACACCATATAAAAGCTCAAATAGGTAGTAATTCGCATGGTCACACAACATTTGTTTTATTAAAAAAAAATTCCTTGCATAATAATAATAATAATAATAATAACAATAATAATAATAATAATAATAATAATAACAATTTTTCAACGTCGGCAACACCTAATTTCTGTGCGTGCAAATCATAGTAATTATAAATGCTACAACTCCACTCAAACAATAACAAATTTTATAAAACTCATAAAATTTAAAACTTCTTGATAAAATCAAAAAGTACATATCAAAATTTAGATAAAATATTTTTTTTTATAGAAAAAAAACCTCACCTAAATTTCTTTTATTATAATCAATAAATAGAGGACTCCTGCATTTAATCTCCATTGAAAGAAATTTCAAAAACCAAATCAATATTAAAAAAGTTTTAAAAAAATTTATGAATATTGTCAAGCACCAAATTGAATAGGATTAGAGATGTGATTTTTCTTAGCTACAAATCTCAAATATCATGAAAGCATTAAAAACTTTTTAAGATTTTAATAAATAAGAGTAGAACCTTATAGATACAAAAACCTTCACAAAAATCAATATCAAATATCTTAAATAACTTATAAAATATATTAAAACAAAAGTCTTGATTATCAAATCCACTGTGATTAAAAAGAAATTCTTAGATATTACGAAAGCATTGCAAATCAAATTCTCACACATATTACAAACTATTGTTTGTTCTTTGATTTTTCATAGTTTATTATCTTAATCAAATGCTTCAAAATTTTACGAAGTTTATGCTAACATATTGAGCCATTGATCATTGAAGTTTCAAAATTTTATAACATCATGAAATATTCAAAAAAAAAAAATTTCATTTTAAGTTGTATAAAAACTATCAAATAACTTTTGACAATAAGCTTACTCAAAAAATGAATAACAAATCATTTTTATTTCATAAAATCATCGGCTTTTGCATTTAAGTAGACATATACCCAATGCAATATTGAATTCTTATTTTTTGAAAAAGTATAAATATGTCAAAATAATTTCTTAATTTACGTAATTTTTTTAAAAATAAAAAATTCTCACATATCATAATAAATTTTAAAAAATTGTTACAAATAAAATTTTTGTTCTTTTTCAACAAAACAGTTATAAAATGCTCATTTAGATATTTACTTTAACATATCTAAAAATTATATTAAAATGCATATTATTTAATTTTTTAAAATTTTTGTTATAAACTTTGTGCATCAACCTTTTATATGTGTGTATGTGTGTGTGTGTGTATAATTCTATTTTTCTAATATCTTTACCCATATGATTCTAATCCATATATAATAAACAAGTAAATAAAATTACCTTATCAATCTTGTATTTTTTTTTTTTTTTTGCATAAATCTTCTATAATCTCTTCAAAATATTCTCTCCTAAATAAAACATAAGATGTATATGTTTTCCTAAACCATCTATTTATAGATATTATTTCCCTAAAACTTAGGGAATCATAATTTCTAAAAATTCTTTATTAATCTATTTTTATCAAACTTTTAAGTCATAATATTTATTCTGTAATTTTAATTATAAGGTTGATCCTTAGTCTTGAATAGAAGCTAAAAAAAAATAGACCTATAATTTAAAGTTAATTGTTAAATCCAATAATTTGGCCCAATATAATTTTTAACAAATATCAGAAAATTATTATTTTTATTATAGATAAATAAATCCAAAACTGTCAATCTTAATCAGATGCAAAGAAGCAACAACTTCAAATTTTATGACGTTCGTAATTTATATCAAGGTGTTACAATTGTCGAATGTCTCAAATTCGAAAGCACAACCCAAGGAAATAATATAAACCATGATTCCCACTCTTTTTTTGGAAATTAGTTGAGGTGCAAATAAAGTGGTTTAGATTTTTTTATAGGTACAATGAGAAAGAAGAGATTGATAGGAGCTAAATGCAAGTCAGAAATTGATTGTTTTTGGAGATAATTTTGTGTTTCTGTAAACTTGAGTTTCTTCTAAACTTGAAATTTTAACGTTTTTGAGAGTCTATTTTTTTGACAAAGTAATGCAACATATTTTTAATCGTATTAAAAATTTTCATTTCAAATAATGTGATATTCATAAAGTGTATAATAAAATGATATTAAAAATTATCAATGTGTATAATAAAATGGTGTTAAAAAAATGTCTTAAAATTATAAAATATATTATTCACTCTATAAATATTAATAATTTATAATGAAAATTTTGGGTGCAATTAAGAACATGTAGTGTTACTTGTTTTAAAATCTCTTGTTTAAAGTGAATGGTTTTTAAGTCAAAACTATATACACCTATAACCTATCTCAATTTCTAATTTTTTTTCTAAAAGTAAAAGATTAAAAAAAAAATACATCTACGATTCTTGGGTATTTTAACAAAAAAATTTGTCTAAAAAATGGTCAAAACATGTCTTTTTGCCGAAATTCAGACCCCCATAAAATAATAAATAAATAACAATTTGGTTTTAATGCTCAACAGTCGACACGTCTATCACATATTTGGCAATGTGTAAGCATCGAATAATGAAGTCATTTTAGCCATATTTTTAGCTATGAGAATAAGAATATATATATATATATATTCTGTAAATTAATATTGGTAATATTCTACCATGTATTGCATGCTGCTGAAATTACAAGTGAGTTATCTCTTAAAGACTTTACTGTAAGTTATCCATCAAATATAAAGAAAGGCTGATATGCTGGAGCAATTTTTTTTTTACTCTTTTATTTTTTGTTTTGTCCTTAGTGCTGAACTGTACAGTTTGTTACATTTTCTTTTCTTTACTGTCAGAAATGTAACACAAAATTGGTTGTCACTTTATTTTTCATTTTTCATTTTTGATTTATATAAACTTTGTAAAAAGAAAAGGAATAAAACAAAAAAAATACAAAGAAAACATTTCTTTCTCTATTCCCTTCTCAGTGTTCTTTATTTCAAACTTTCATTCTCTTTATTTTAATTTCTTACATGGTATTAGAGTAAGGTCAGTTTTGTTGATTGAGCTTCTTTCTTTTGTTCAAATATGGAAGGAGACTCTAGAACTTCAAATCCTACCACCTCAAGACAAATTTTCCACTACCTAAATTTTGCTGACCTAAACAATCCTTATAGAGTTGAGAATGGGGATAATATAGCTCTTGTTCTTGTAACGGATCTTTTCACCACTGATAATTATGCTACTTGGTCTTGGGCAATGTGTCGAGCACTTAGAGCGAAGAACAAATTAGGTTTCATCAATGGAAGCATTTTCAAACCTACCAATGAAAAAAACCCTTTATTTGATGCGTGGGAGAGATGCAATGATATGGTAGTGTCCTGGATTCAAAACTCCATTAGTGCAAATATTAGATCCAGTATAACTTTTGTAAATGATGCACAGACAATGTGGACAGAATTGAAGGATCGTTTTACACAACAAAATGGTCCTCATATTTTCCAGTTCAAGAGAAGGTTAGCAAGCCTGCAACAAGATCGAGATTTTGTGAATACCTATTTTGGCTTTCTTAAAACTCTTTGGGATGAAATAACTATTTATGACCCTATTCCTATTTGTACTTGTGGGCAATTGGAGATTATAAATGAAAGATACTAGAGAGATCGTGTGATACAATTTCTTATGGGTTTGAATGACCAATTTGCTAATACTAGGGACCAGATAATGCTTATTGAATCACTTCCCACCGTTAATAAAGTTTTCTCTCTTGTTTAACAACAAGAAAAAAATAATCAGCTCATTAATTTCAGTCTATCCCCTGACTCTATGGCCTTAGCTATCAAAACTTTTCATCCTTCTTTCAAAAACAATATTAAAGGGTTTGCAAACCAGAAAAGGGAGAGACCTTATTGTACGCATTGTCAGGTTCAAAAGCACTCTTTTGAAAATTGCTTCAAGGCTGATAATGCTTAAGTACCCATATGCACTCATTGTAACATCACAGGTCACGTTGTTGAAAAATGTTATAAACTCCGTAAATTTTCACCAGGACATACACTACACAAAGTTAAAGGGGTAAATTCTTATGCAAATCAAACCACCTTAATTGGTGAGTCTTCTCAAGAGATGGCAGCTGACAATAATGTAAGCTTCACCAAGGAACAATATCAATAGATTTTAAACCTACTCTAACGCAAGAATCTTATCGAGTCCCTTCCTTCAGTCAACCAAATACAAATTTTCTTCAAAGCTGATTCATTACCACCAAATACTTTTAAAGTTTCTGGTATAAGCTTTTTTTGTTACACCTCTTTTATGTCCAAATTTTTTTATTCAAATTTTACTCCTTAGATAATTGATTCAAGAGCTACACATTATATGATTTGTAGTCCTTCGTTCTTTACTTTTGATGTTACAAAGGTATCATACACAGTTAAATTATATAATGGCACTTCTGTGCCAGCCAATCACTTGGGTATTGTTAAATTAGCAAACAATATTACTCTTACGAATGTCTTGTGTGTACCTTCATTTTCCTTTAATCTCATCTCTGCTAAAAGGCTTACTGAAAATCTAACTCATTGTTTGATTTTTCTATCTAATGCTTATTTTATACAGGACCTTTCTACTTGGACCACGATTGTGATGGGTGAAATGAAGTGCAACCTGTATCAGCTCTTGCCTACTATTGTTTCCCCAAGTGCTTTAGTTGATACTTTGTCTCAATTGTCATTTTCTTTCCCTTCTATTTTTGAGACAGTAAAGAATAATGTTAATGCTAGTAATCTTTGGCATTGTCGTCTTGGACATATTTCTGATTCTAGACTTCATTTAATCAAAAACTCTGCTGTAAAGGATAGTGTCATCTCAAGTAAAAATATTCCATGCTACATTTATCCTCTTGCTAAACAATACAAACTTTCTTTTCCTATTAGTTCTCATAAATCTTCTGTTATTTTTGAATTAATTCACTATAATATCTGGGGACCTTGTTCTGCTATTGCTTATGATAGTTCAAGGTATTTTTTGACTATAATCAATGATTTTTCAAGGAGTACTTGGGTATATTTACTTCAAGCTAAGTTAAAAACAAGAAAATGCATTAAATGATTTTGTAATATGGTAAAAACTCAGTTTAACACTAAGGTTAAAATTTTTCGTAGTGATAATGGCATTGAATTCAAAATGATTGATTTTTTCAATCAAAAAGGCATTATTCATCAAAAATCTTGTGTTGAAACACCTCAACAAAATGGTATTGTTGAAAGAAAACACCAACATGTTCTGAATATATCTCATGCTCTGTTGTTTCAATTTGATCTTCCTTTATCATTTTGGAATGATTGTATTTTAACTACTGTGTATTTAGTAAATAGAACACCAACTCCTTTACTAAAGGGTCGAACTCCTTATGAAATACTATTTGATCTTAAGCTAAATTATTCACTTCTTAAGGTTTTTGGTTGTCTTTGTTTTGCATAAACTCTGTCATATAGCAGAAAGAAATTTGATCCAAAGGGGAAGAAGTGCATTTTTCTAGGTTATCCTTTTGGAGTCGAGGGTTACAAGCTACTAGATATTGAAACTCATACTACCTTTGTTTCTAGAGATCTTGTTTTTCATGAAAATATCTTCCCTTTCTAGTTTTTTTCTCCCATTGAACCAGTTAAAACTGACCAGCAAAATTCAATTTTTGTTCCATCTTCATCACAACCAGTGACTACTCCACCTTTTATTACGAAAACTACCAATAACATCTTATCTTTATCATCCGAATCTATGCCTACTAACTCTTCATCTCCTATCATTGAAACAAAACCTAACTCATCCAATTGCAATAGGTCTTCATCTTTATCCCAACCACTTCTTCGAAGATCATCTAGGATTAGAATAGCACCTAAATATCTACAAGATTTTTATTATGAGCAGGCTGCCTTCGTTTCAAGATCCCAACTGGTTCAAGTATCTCCTTCTTCTACAAATTGTTTGTTTCCTTTACATAATTATCTCTATTACCATTCCTTTTCACCTACTACACAAACTTTCTTTTCTAGCATATTTTTTTATTTAGAACCAACTTCATATTCATAAGCTGTCAAAGATCCTGGTTGGTGTAAGGCTATGGAAGCTGAGTTGTTGGCATTGGAAGAAAATAACACTTGGGTTCTTACTGACCTTCCTTATGATAAATGAGTTATTGATTGCAAATATGTTTACAAAATTAAAAGAAAAACAGATGGGAGCTTAGAAAGATTGAAAGCCAGGCTTGTTGCAAAGGGATATACTCAACAAGAGGGAATTGATTATCATGAAACATTTTCACCAGTAGCCAAGATAGTCATAGTGAGATGCATGTTATCTATTGCTGCTATTTAAGGTTGGTATTTGCATCAATTTGATGTAAATAATGCTTTTCTTCATGGTGATTTAAAGGAAGAAATATACATGCATAAACTACCTGGTTACACTAAATGAGGTCCTCAACAAATTTGCAAGCTTATTAAAAGTTTATATGGCTTAAAGCAAACTTCTCGATAATGGTATGCCAAACTTGCTTTGTGCTTGCTAAACTTTGGTTTTATTCAATCAAAGGCTGATTATAGTCTTTTTGCCATGGTCAAAGGTACCTATTTCACAGCTTTACTTGTTTATGTTAATGATATTTTAATGGCTAGTAATTCAATAGATTGTATCACTACTATCAAAGATTGCTTGCATGCCAAATTTAAAATCAAAGATCTGGGAACCTTGAAATATTTTCTTGGGATTGAAATGGCTCGATCTACAAAGGGAATTCATATTTTCCAACGCAAATATGCGCTTGACATACTTGCAGATTCTAATGTCTTAGGTTCAAAACCTGTTAAAATTCCAATGGAACAAAACATGAAATTCAATAAGGATGATGGAGTGCCTTTAGTTGACCCCTCTGTCTATCGAAAACTAATTGGCAGGCTACTATATCTTACTCTTACTCGTCCAAACATCAGTTACTAAATTCAAACTCTTAGCCAATTTATAGATAAGCCCACCTTAGTTCATTTGGCTGCTGCTTATAAGGCCCTAAAATACATCCATGCTGTACCTGGTCAAGGCATCTTATTGTCTACATCTTCTGATTTACATCTCGTGGCTTATTGTGATTCAGATTAGGCATCTTGTCCTAATACTCGTAAGTCAATTACTGGATATTGTGTGTTTTTAGGGCTCTCTTTAATCTCTTGGAAGTCTAAAAAGTAAACTGTTGTGTCCCGTTCCTCAGCTGAAGCCGAATACAGGGCAATGACTTCCATATGCTGTGAACTCACTTGGATTTGTTTTATTCTTACTGACCTTCAAGTGACTCATTTTCAAGTAGCTACACTGTACTGTGATAACTAGGCTGCTCTTCATATTGCAGCAAATCCTCTCTTCAATGAGCGTCCTAAGCACATTGAACTAGACTGTCATCTTATTAGAGATAAAATTCTTAAAGGATCTATATCTATAGCTTATGTTCCTACTTATCTCTAACGAGTTGATCTTTTTACTAAAGCTCTATCATCATCTCTTCTTTAATCTCATTTACGCAAGATGGGAATAGTTAACCTTTATTCTCCATCTTGCGAAGGGGTATTGCAGGCTGCTGAAATTACAAGCGAGTTATCTCCTAAAATCTCTACTGTAAGTCATCCATCAGATGCAGAGAAAGGCTGATATGTTGGAGCAATTTTTTTTTCTCTTTTATTTTTTGTTTTATCCTTAGTGTTAAACTGTACAATTTGTTACATTTTCTTTTTTTTACTGTCAGAAATGTAGTATAAAATGAGTTGTCACTTTATTTTTTATTTTTGTTTAATATAAACATTGTTAAAAAAAGGGAATGGAACTGAGAAAATTCAGAGAAAATATTTCTCTCTCTTCCATTCTCAATATTCTTCATTTCAAACTTTCATTCTCTTTATTTTAATTTCCTACATCATGTACACTGCACTGTATAATATGTTCTATAAAAACATGAGTGGCCAAAATTCATAGTTAGTAGAGCACAGCACAAGAGAGCCTCAAATGAAGCTGAAGATTGGATCAAGTCACTGTTTTTGTCTTCATCCTTGCTAACACCACATACGTCTTTCTTTCAATTTTTCTTGGCGTGAAATCCACGCTCGATTGCGGGGTTTTTTTTTTTTTTTTTTTTTCAAACTCAACCACTCCCTTGTGGCTGTAACTCTGTTTCAAGATTCATTTCTTTATTTTTATTTCCTTTCAATTTAAGATTCTCACAGCCTCCAAAACCCCATCACCAACCACCTTCCTTTACAACGCCCTTTTGTTTTCATTTTTTTCCCTCTCATCTGCAAACCTCCGCGCCCCCACAAAAAAAAAAAAAAAAAAAGAACCCGATTCATTTTCATGACCGTCTTTTAATCTAATTGTTTTGGGTTTTCTCATATTCTTAATCCTCTGAGATAACCAACTTTTCAGGCTTCTGTTCGTTTGCCGTTCTCGGTCTGCTTATTTTGTTGCCAGTAATATCGGCTCTGGTAAGATTCCCAGTATTTGTAAAATTTGTATACAAAAAAGTTAATGTGGAATGTTGGGGTAATGAATTTATATGGAGTTGCAAATGTGACTGGATTGGCTTACTTTGTATTGCAGTGTTTGATTTCTTGAACTTGTTTGTTTGTAAAACAGACTGATGAATATATTCATATTTATTATTGTGAAGGCTGCTCATTGCATACCATTTTCCCTTGATTGCGAGATTGGTGTTACATTTGTGCTTGCACGTGTCTGTAATGATCTCCTTGAGTGAAAGGCGGAAGATGAAGTTTGCTACTTCCCTTTTATTTGTAATAGCAGGAATCCCCGTTTTTAAAGGAATTTAAAACTTTGATATGTTCTATTTGTTCGTTCTTATCAATTTGCCGGAGATTTAGTCCCGTCAATCCGCCTCTCAATGATTAGAAGCAGAAATACAAATCAATTGAGGAAACTTATTATTGTTGTTTTTTAAGATTCACACGTACAAAGGAGTTCAAAGGTCTTAAAATGAAATTTGGTAGTTTCAGCAACGTTGATTAATACCTATGTTGTCCGCAACTGGTCTCTGTTAAAAATTTAGAAATATTTCTGTTAAAAATTTAGAAATATTTTATCTCAATTTCTAGACTCGCGAATCAACTAGTCTCTGTTAGCAATATTTTCAGCTCAATTTCTAAACTAGATCCATGATTTGGTAAAGATAGTGAATGACATTGGTTGTGCTTGCTGGTGAGCTGGATTTATGATGTTCAGTGGCAGTGTTTCATTTGTCTGCCTTTTTCTTTATTTTACTTGAACTTCTGGCTGATATAAAATATAATCTTTCAAGGCTTGTCTTGCTGATTCATGCAGCTATGGTAAGGCTTAGTTGAGTTGATAGCTATTTGCTTATTAGCTTATTTGAGTGAGTTATACCTGCCAAGAAAAAGTATCTGTTAGTTTAGTTTCGAAACAATTTCTGGAGTAAATGGACTAGGTGATGCTTCAAAATTAAAGTCCTTTGAGTGTCAAAATTTTGGTGCTTAATGGGAAATAGAATTGTACTCACGGTTATTTATCTATATTCTACGAAGAAGATTGATGCTCGTGTGTTTGTAATATAAGTTAGGTTGTCTGTCATCTTGAAATAAGTATTGTGAATTTTGTGGGAACTTCTGTTGATGAATAAAACCTTTATATATATATATATATATATATATGTATGCTTTTGTTTTTTTTTTTTGGAAGGCAAGTTTTTGGTGTCTTTGATAACAAACGAAGCATTAGCTGCTTGCTTTATCATAGGGTCAGATTAAATAGAAAAACTTTCAAACAATTCATGAAGTATCTTCTGCTTGGTATATTTGTTGGTAAATTTGTGTTTGTTTAATTAGTGTTATTGCTCATAGAATGGCTGTTATTTGTTGTTGATTTCAGTTTCCTTCAGTTCATGGTTGTAAGAAATAGTTTGCCCACTATTTTCATCTGACATCGAGAGAACTTGAACTTTGTGGGTTTTATCATCCTCCCCCCTCCCCACAACCCCCACCCCCCCTCCTTTTTTTTCTGTCATTTTGAATAAAAAAGACTAAAAGTAGACTGGAATAGGTCCTTATGGATGAGTACTAGGATCTAATGCTCCATTTAAACCCAGAACTGCAATTGGAGATGTTCTCTACTTGTCTGTTTGCAGTGCTCAACATTAACAATCATGAAATGATCCTCTCATTAATTTAAATTCATACTTCCAAGCTAATTTTGCAGATGGAAGTTGCCAAGGATCTACTATCTGGGACAATTGGAGGGGCAGCACAATTGATATGCGGACACCCATTCGACACCATCAAAGTCAAGCTACAAAGCCAGCCTGCTCCCCTCCCAGGCCAACCTCCCAAGTATGCTGGTGCAATGGATGCTGTCAGGCAAACTATAGCTGCAGAAGGACCAAGGGGTTTGTACAAAGGGATGGGGGCACCACTCGCAACTGTTGCAGCTTTCAATGCCCTCCTATTTACTGTAAGGGGACAACTGGAGGCTATGCTGAGGTCTCAACCAGGTGCCCCGCTTACAGTAAACCAGCAGGTTGTTTGTGGAGCTGGAGCTGGAGTTGCTGTTTCATTTCTTGCTTGCCCCACTGAGTTGATAAAATGCAGGTTGGTATTTTCATCCCTTTTCCCAAATAAATCTTGTGAGTGGATCATCTAGATTGATTGAACTTTGATTAAGCTTTTCCTTTCTTTTTTTATGCATTATAGTGCTTAAGTTATTTTATTTGGTGGAGCTCGGTTGTCACATAGATACAAGTTGTGAATGTTGATGCATGGCGGTGCAGAACCAATAAAATAATAAAAAGGGAAGAAGAATCATATCAAATTTAGAGAGGAAATCATAGAGTTGATCAAATAATTAGTAACCATCCAAAGTCTGGCTCAAAATTGAAAATTAGGGACCTATGTTGGTATATGTTCTAAGTTTAATAGTATTATATATATATATATATATAGCATATTCATTTTTTATGTATCATGACATTATTAATTTATATATTATTTGTCATTTCATTATTACATATTTGTATATTTAATAAATATGATAATGACTTTAAAATAGGTACTAGTTAGTGAACTAATATACTGGATCAATCAACTATAAAAACGCTCTATAAATTGTTATATGAATGTCATAAGTGATTTTTATAAAGATAATAATATATGTGATCCTTAGAGTTAAGATTACCATAGTTCCTAATATTAAAAATGACATATTTTGATATTTTTAAATGTCATCTGTAACAAGATAGACTATAAAGAAAATGGTCAGATATATTATGACTAATGTAGAGAAATATACGTGATTAAAATAAGATTTATCTTTCTTATACAATGGAAGTAATATTTTTTAGTCCTTTGATTGAATTAGATTATGAAAATACATAACTGTGTTTAAATGAATTAATATGTTATATTAATTTTTATTTGTTTGAATAAGTATACTCAGAATATTAAAAAAATATAAAAATTAAACTATGCAAAGATAACACATTTCATACTTCGTATACAATTAAGATGTCTAAGATAAATGAATTAATTACATAGTAATATTAGTCACTTGAATAGTTGTAATATGTTGTTAGACACTACTCACTATTTGTGGCATCAAAGTTATATTTTAGTATTACTGCTAAATTACGAGATTCTATTAGGTTGCACATTCAAATCGAAAATAATAGTAATGTTAATTGATAAAAATAAATTTATACTTAGAAAGAGGTATGGCTAAATTTGTTTCATTACATAATATATATATATATGTAATATTAGCGTTTGTCGTATGGATCTTGGTAAGCAATCAAAAAATATTTTTTATTTTTCTGGTACATATATGTTTTGAATTGCTTATAACTTATTTATAGTGGCCATAAGCCTAGATAATAGAGAAATATATGTAACATTAGTGTTTGTTGTATGGATCTTGGTAAGCAGTCAAAAAAATATTTTTTATTTTTCCACTACATATATGTTATAAATTGCTTACAATCTATTTATAATGGCCATAAGCCTAGACAAAAGAGGAAAGGAAAGCTACCTCCAATAAAGAAATAGAAATGATACTCTTCACACAAACAAGAAAAATCAAAACCAACTGAAATAAGTAATCGAAGCACAACTCAAATGAGAAAATAAGACCTAAACAAAGTAAAATAATGAAAAATAAAAATAACACCAAAACCAGCCCTTGCTCATAACTATGTCAACTGGACAATTTTTAGTGTGTCTATGACAGAACAGGATGTAAAAAAGGAAATAAAAAGTTATTATTTGTTAATTTTTATGGAGTTTTCTTCAACAATTTTGAGTTGCTTTGTTTACTTTCTTCTAGCTATTGTATGAACTAATGTGTGGATTATTTTAGAGTCCTGATTAATATTTAGAGTTCGAATTCTCGGGACAAACAATTCTTAAATCTATAACTCACGGTATTGTTATATAATTCTTAAATCTATATGTGTTAACTGATTGTGTCTCATGTTGAGAACAGATTGCAAGCTCAAAGTGCATTAGCTGGTTCTGGGCCAGTCAGTGCAGTGAAGTATGGTGGACCGATGGATGTGGCCAGGCATGTTCTTAGGTCAGAAGGTGGTGTAAGGGGTATCTTCAAGGGCCTGGTTCCCACAATGGCCCGTGAGGTTCCCGGAAATGCTGCCATGTTTGGTGTCTATGAAGCAATTAAGCAGTATATGGCAGGAGGAAAAGACACCTCTCAGTTGGGAAGAGGATCTGTGCTGTTGGCTGGTGGTTTATCTGGAGCTTCATTCTGGTTTTCTGTCTACCCCACTGATGTTGTCAAGAGTGTTATTCAGGTAGATGATTATAAAAACCCAAAATTCTCTGGTTCTATTGATGCTTTTAAAAAGATCCTGAAATCAGAAGGCGTCAAAGGCTTGTACAGGGGTTTTGGCCCTGCCATGGCCCGAAGTGTTCCTGCCAATGCAGCATGCTTTTTGGCATATGAGATGACAAGGTCTAGTCTCGGGTGATCAATTTGGATGCTGGCCTAGGATTTGGGTGAACATTTACCGTGGTTACCATATATGCTTATTTCAAAGACATCTTCTGGTCATGGAATGATGCCTCTGTAAAAGATTGTTAGCAGTATGGTAACAGGCTCTTTATTCTTCAATCTCTCTTTTAAATTTAATTTGGGTTCTAGAAGAACCATTCTTTCATCAATCACCCTTGCAGAACATTTTTCTAATAAAGTTTTCTTTCCGATGATTTTTGTGTTATTGATGTATAAGGCTCGTGCTTTTGAAGAGGGCCAGGGTAGTAGCCAGCTGCATGGATATCTAAATAAGAAAATCAGTGAATTTTGTTTGGTAAAAATTAGGAAAAAATAAATAAATAAAAATAAAAAAGTAGGAGAAGGTAGGGCTGCTGAATTCTCTGTTCGTGGCTAATGGTGGAAGGTGACTGTTACCAAACTGTTTTCCGAGTGGCGACTCATTCTCTAGAAGTTACTCTCGATCAAGATGATAATCAACTTATAATGAAGTTTATATTTTATATTTAGTAATTTCATCTCTGATATGGGATATTGGAATTCGTTGTTGAGGCTCGCTAGATTTGGGATATTGGAATTCGTTGTTGAGGCTCGCTAGATTTGGATCAAAGTGATGAGACCATGTCTGGTCTCGGTATTTAACAAACCGCCGGATGACCTGTGAGGTGTACTCAATAGTTTGACACAAAAAGCAGGGAATATGTAACCGTTTTCTTATATATGTAATGTAATCGCTTTATCAGATTATCATAACTGGAGCTGTGAAAGTAAATGGAAAATATGCTGCCCACTCCATGCCTCTTGTTTCCAGATTGGATGGTTTAGAATTGATTGCGAGTTTCTCTTCTGTTGTTTATTATTTGAGAAATATTCTGCTTTTCCATTTTTCTGAACTTGGATTTTTAGTTGGTGGGTGTGACCAAGCATAGATGAAAAACTTAGAAAGAAAAAAATAAAATGGAGCGGCAGAGTTCAGGCAGTGAAGAGACAATGCCCGCAGTTGAATTTGGCTGTTTGGGAAACAGCCTTTATTCAAAAGGATCGTGGTTGGATAGAGTAGCCTCTCTTGAAAACAGGCTTTTACAGGTGGAACTTTTTTAAATTTACCGTGTTATATAGTGTATACAATGCTTACTACCATCATAATTTACGTTGTACTCATCATAACAACTATTAGTTCTTGTATTAGTGGGGTTTCGGTAGTATTAGTGGATGGAAAAACCGATCATAGCAGATTATGCGATCTTACCTCAACAACTGCAAAGGTTGAAAATTCACAGTAACACGGCACCATGACATGAACCTAGACTATATTTTAGCAGATCATTATGAGTCAAGATGATCGAAGTCAGTATTTATTGGCAGACACAAATAATGACATTTTATCATAAAATAATCGGAATGTTACCCTGACTCATTGCTTGGAAGAAAGATGAATCAGACTCGTGTGAATGAATTTGTCTGTATTAATCACCAGGAGAAAATTTTCTTTTTGTCTGTTATCATTTGATTAATTTGCTTATGATCGTAAAAAGAAATTCTTTATTTTTCTTTCAAGTGGGTAAAATTTGAGATCGCAATGTTGCAGACATCTTATTGGGCATCAGAGAAAACTGTATAACCCATAATTTCATGTTAGATGTCGAAATTAAATAAATGAGCTGAGAAAGAGATAGCTTTTACCATTGATTTTCACCACCAAGTTGTTATTAATGAAGCTGGCTTGGAGTTGGAATCTAGCGGCAAATCGTGCTCTTCATCAGGAACGTCCTGAATAACAAATGATACAATTTCTCCTGGAATCACCAGTTTTCTTTTTTAAATTTGTCTGTAACATAAATGTAAAATAACAAAAATCCTCTTTTATAGTTAATTAACTAATAATTAAATGTTATGATTTTACTATTTTAAAAATACATTCTATTAATTTTTTTTAAAAAAATTATATTTATATATAATTTCGACAAATTTAAAAAAATATAAAAATATACATTTTTTAATCCAATACTTTGAAAAAAAAATAATATATATATATATAAAGATAAAAAAAAAAAATTTTTAAAAAAAAAATAAGACTTTATTTTAAATTCAAAGTGACACTATCTGTTTTAAAAGTAAAACTGAAAAAAATATTTAATAACACTAATTTTAATAAAATTTGTTTATTTTTTTCTTTAATATTTTGCATTTATTGCTTCCATCTTAAAACAAATATGGATTAAAAACCATTGTATTTCAATACTAAACAAAATTTAAAATCTAATCATTTCATTTTAATGGAAGTTGATTGACTGGTCAAATATCCATAGAAAAATACAATGAAAAGTCCGAAAGCGAAATTTAATCTGATAAAATATTTGAAGCGGGCAGCAGTTCCTAATTCAGGTTATTTATTATTCATTTTTTATTTTTCATTTGTACAAACAAATATTGTATGTATAGAAACAAATAATGTTACAATAATGAATTTATAACAGATATCATTGTAAATTTATGTACAATACATTATTGTATACAATCAAATAAACCAGTCAAATTATAAAATCACTTTCTAGATTTAAGAGACAAATAATCATTTTTATATAAATTACATTTCATCCATGTGCATCTATATGTATTACAACGTTATTATAAATTTAAAATTTATAAAAAATAGTTTACAATACAGTTATAATGAATTATTGTTGGTATAAAATATTTATTTATTTATTGACTATATTTATTTAATTATGTATTTATTTGAGTATGAGTATTTCGAAATGTAAGCTTATTTAATAGATTTAAAAACTTAAATTTATGAATTTTTTTATTTTATTTGAAAAAAGTAGTTATTTGCCCAAATATTTTGAATTTAAATGGTAAAGTGTGAAAGTTGTTAGGGATATTTATAAATAAATATTAGAGTGGAAGGTTATTTAATATTGAGTTTAGTATATAAAAAGAGAAAAAGTTAGGTTAAAATCATTTTGGATTCCTTGGCAGATGGGAAGAAGAAGAGGAAGAAGAAGAAAAGAAGAAAAAAAGAGAAGGAAAAGAAGGAAGGAGGAAGAAGAGGAGAGTAAGAGAATTAATTTTTTAATTTATATAAGAGACTCAAATATTAGAATATAACTTATTATTCTTACTTTAAGGAATATAGAGATAAATTTGTGATTTGTGAGTTAAAAATTTGTATTTAAATTGTGTTGTAAATAGGTTGTGAAATGAAGTTAAATATTGAATTTAATGACTGCAGTGCCTTCATTCATTAATTGGAACAACTGAAATTAGATTTTAAAGAATTTATTTTTAATTTAGAAAATAGACTCATGAAACTTTAATTTACCACTAGTTTCATTTGATTTAGAGTTAAAATGAATTTATTATAAATTTTTGAAGTAAGATGATGAAAACTTACAGATTATTGTTTATCCAACAGTCTTGAATCTTTTTATTTAATTGTATTGATTGGGCATAATTTCTAAAAATCTCTTTTTTTTTTTTAAATACTAAACTCATGAAACTTTAATTTACCACTAATTTCATTTTATTTTAAGTTAGAATGAATTTGTTATAAATTTTTAAAGTAAGGTAATGAAAACTGGCAAATTACTGTTTATCCAACAATATTAAATCTTTTTATTTAATTGTATTAATTGAGCATGATTTCTGAAAATCTCTTAGTTTTCTTAGACATTGGACTCATAAAACTTTAATTTGTCATTGGTTTCACTTGATTTGGAATTAGAATGAATTTGTTATGAATTTTTGAAATAGGGTGCTAAAAACGAAAAATTTTGTTCACAGGCTTGAACATTTCTAATTGACTGTATTGATTAGGTGTGATAGCTAAATGTTTCTTATTTTTCTTATAAATTAGATTTATAAAACTTTAAATTGCCACTAGAATTTCTTGAATTAGAGTTGAAATAAATGTGTGGTGAATTTTTAAAGATGTATATATAGATGGTCGGTTTACATATTTTTTTTTTATAATAAATGTTTATTATTACGTGGTTAAATATAAAAGTCAACGTTGAATAGGTGTCATAAGTCGAGTGGTTAGCATTAAGGAAAAATTTTTGGATTGTACTTAGCATATTAGATAGTACAAAGTTCATTTTAGGTATAAGTTTCAAAAAATTGTTGTGCAGCACAACGATGTTCATAATGCATACATTACTTATATCACAAGCATATAGTTAAAGTTTAAAATTTTATATTAATAATACAAAATTATTTATGTCGCATATAGGCTCAAAGAGTGAAAATAGGAGTTCACTTTCAAAAAAAAGTCGACAAGAGAATGAACTATCACTCCAAAAATGTGAGTGAATTTTTATAATGCCTTTTCTCCTATAGTAATATGTGTGTGTGTGTGTGTGTGTGTGTTATACATTTCTGTAGTTACAAACGTGTAGTCTATGGCGGCATTTGAGATGCATAGGTGAGTAGAAACTAGGTGGGGTAAGAGTGGTAGATGGATGTTAGTGCGGCCTTTTTAGTATATTTTGTATTTATTTGACTATGATAAATTGATATATTCTTGAACTGAATTATTATTAAACTGTATAGTTGTCTTGTTCATGATTGTTATATATTCACCAACTTGAATATTTTTACATTACACACCCAACTTGCTTTAATAAGAAGATGAGTACTATAATTATTCATTCATTGAATATAGTCATATACTCATTTTTTATTAATTTTTTCAGGTAATTAGAAAAATTTTGATCTCCTGAGCAGTTAAGTGTTGGAAAGATTGATCTTTCTATAATTCAAGTACTCAACTCAAGTTGATTATCAGGATCTACTAAAGATTTATCTTGTTATATCTAGTTACAATTATATAAGAAAACTTATATTTTAGTATATATAAATTTTGAATTGTGAACCTTCACATTGTGTAAATTTAGTGAGGGTCTTAAAAAAAATTAAATTAAACTTTTATTTTAACCTACCTTTAGATATTATTAGTTATGTATTATAAATTGTGTATATTTTACATGTTTTAAATTTTTATTTTTGCTTTACATATTCTTAGGGTGCGTTTCAATTAAATGAGATGTAATTTAAAAATATGTAGCGATTGTCATGTACCGATTACCCAGGATCGGAGCGTAACCCAAATCACATCAATTAAAATGGGAAGGAAATTAGTGCATAAAAGTTCTTTCACTTAGCATACCTTCCTTAATAGCACATGATAGATCCATTATTTTACATATATTTATAAGTAAAGATGAGAAAATAAGTTTTAAAAAAATAATTATAATTATATTATAATTCACAGGTTGCACAATAATTAATAAAATAATAATAACTTTTTCTATAAAATTTTAAATCATGTAATATTTTTTTATTAAAAACTAGATATCCATAAATTAGTAATATCTTACTCACCATCCAATTCAAAGTAATTTGTTTACAATAATTGAAATAATATATATTCTAAATTTTGACAAATTAAATAGAGATTAAATTATAATCAAAAAGGAATTTGTGCAAATTATACTTTGCTTAAAATGATGAGAAATATGTCATTATTGCTTTTATACAAGGAAAGCATATCATTACCTTCAAGTTAAGAAAGAAATCAAATTTTATAGGAAGAGCTTATAGAAAGCCAAGATCAAGAAAGATGTCTTCTTCTTCTTCTACTTTTATGTTTTTTTTTTTTTTTATGTTTTATTTATTTTTAATTATATTCTTTAGTAACTAATTTTTTTTAATTATGACTAAGGATAAAATGCTAAATTAAATCTTTAATAGTTTTATATTAATTTAAGAAATTTTCAAACTTAATTATGATGAATTTTATTCATATTATATTTAAAAATTATTATTACATATTTAAATAATTTTAGATTGCAACCTTTATGATTTGTGCATATAATATATTGATGTAAGATTTTGAGGACCACATCAATCCATTGTCTTTTGAATGCTTTCAATATGGATGAATTGTATTAATATAATAACCACACTAATTGGATTGTTATTGCATGAGTTTCTTATTTTTTATAGTACTTAATGCATTCTATGCATGTTTCATTGTTATTGCATGATTTTCTTATTTTTGTAGTATTTAATGCATTTTAGGCATGTTAATAATAGCCCACATCAAGTAGTATTACTTGCTTTAGAATATATTAGTTAAAATTTTACACCAAAATTTAATTCATAATTAACAAAAAGTTAATGCATATGATTAGAATTGTAATCATATTCAATTAGTAGAATTTCTTTATCACATTAATTTGCCATAAAAATGAAAATTAATGACGTTTTTTTTTTAATTCTTACACTTTTGTCTTGATTGATTTCTTATTTTTGATTTATTCTTTTAAAAAATTGTATTTTATTTTAATTATTATTTCTATTTTTCTTTAATTAAACTTTGATAACATTTATTTTTTTTACATTCATATTAGATTTTTGTTGTTGTTGTAATTAGCTTAATTTAAGGTATGGTAATAAAAAAAAAGTATTAATGTAACCTTTTCTTTAAGAAATTAGCTTTATAAAAATACTTATTAATATTATAATAATTTATATACTAAAAAATTTAAATTTAAATTTAAATTTTATAATAATTAAATTAAAGTAACTAGTGTTCAACTATAGTGCACAGAATCTATTAGACAATAGCTTGACAAAGGGTTGTTCACTTGGTCTCTTCGGAATCACTCTCACCAACTTGAGTTGGCTCTTCCAAAAGACATAATAAAAGATTAATTTTTTTAAAAAAAAAAAGAAATTATCTTTTACAATTTAAAATCTTTTATAATCAATTATTTTCTTATTTTGGGAGACTTCAAGTTTAGAAGAAAATCAAGCCATAGCATATAAAAATATAAAATAAAAATAAAAATAAATCATAATTACCATAAATTTAAATTTAGGGTGAGTGAGGCAAAAATGTTTGAAATTTATTTTTAGTTTTTACTTCTATGTAAAATGCACGTATTGTGTAGACAAAGTTTATTATTTTTGTTAATTAAATTTTCTCATATACTTTTATTATATCCTGCATTATTTATTTTTTTTTACAAGAATAACTAAAATATCAAAAAGGAAAAAAAAAAACCAAAAAAGTTAAACAGAACACAACTTGTCTAATTTAATAAGGAAAATCATGGTTAATCTCGAACACTCTTCTTCTAATTTGCCTGTTTTGTTTTTTCTTCTTTCTTCCGAATTTTGTTTAGTTTGGTTATTTATTTATTTATTATTTTAATGTGGGTGTATTTTTTGGGGTTAAATTTAGATCTCTTAAATTAAAATTCTAGCTAGTCTTTGAAATACTTCTTTCATGAAATAATTATAAATAAATAATTAATAGAATTGATAATTACAAAAAAAAAAATTTAAATCTTAGTGAATAAAATATATACAAAGAGAAAGTTCCCCAAAGAAATATCAACATCTTTTAAGAAACATAAAAGCTACGTGAAATACACTTCTTCTAATTTAACAAGGAATAATAATATGATGGTTAATCTAAAACTCTATTCTTTTTATTTGCATATTTCTTCTAAATTTTGTTTAGCATGATTATTTTTCATATAGTTGTATTTTCTTGGTTATACTTAGACCGATTGAAATAAACTCTGGCTGTCCCCCTATATATATATATATATATATTTCATCAATGAAAACAGATATAAATAAATAATCAAAAGTACAAGCGTGGAGGAGAGAGTCCACCAAATAAAATATTTACATATTTGACAAGTATAAATAGTCATAAATTTATTAGATAAGGACGATAATTTTGGGAAAACAATTAATGAATTAATTGGTATTGTTTTGTTTTTATATATATATATATATTAAGAGAAAAACAGAAAAAGACTTTTGCATTGAACTAAAAACTTATTAAAAGTAAAGAAACTTAATTACAATAAAAAAAAAAAAAAAAGTCTCTAGTGCAGAGCACAAATACCAAATAAACAATTGATATAATAAATGAAAAACAATTTTCAACCTTACCTTTTAGCCTCACACATCTTCTAATTATGATATAATGCAAGTGGCAACCTAGCTATTAATATTAGTTAGGTTTGTTGGCAAACCTAATTACGCATAATTGCAGATACTATTGAATGAAATAGGCAATAACAATAATAATAATAGCAACACTAAAGACATCAATTAATCAGGCAATGGAAAAAAATTAAAAAAAAAAAATCCAACATCACTACAAGACGGCACATTCCCTAAACCAACATGCAAATTAATTCTTCTCGCATACATTGAAGAAAGAGTTATGTGACAGACAAGAATCACAAACCCTAAAAAGTAAGTATTAAATATCACATATTAAAATATTACAAAAGGGGAAGTGCACAAACAAGAAGTGTTGGAAGCTGGTAGCTACCTCGTTGGCTGCTTCGCGTCCACCGAAATATAATTATTTTAATTTGCTCCATCATCGTGGAATGCGTATGCATTGTATATCCTATCGTTAATATTATTATTGTTTAGTGTAGTGTGTGGGCAGGAAGATTTAGTTGACTATTTCAATGATAACGGCGTCATCAAAAGGAATAAATCATTAGAAAATTAAAATAATATATAAGTGGGATTATTTGTTAAGTATAAATATTAATGGCTTGCTTAGCTGGACCAGCCTTGGAATGATGTGGACGCACTATTTTCTTTCTTTCCTTTTCAAATCAGTCGTTCCATTAGGATTCTAAATTATCGTTATCATTATCATTAATTAATTATGTTAAGATACCCAATCTTTTGAGTTAATTAAGATTCTGTCTACTTTAATTTAGATTCAAATGGAAATTATGACTGTCATTTATGTTTCATAAAGAAAAATATTGCGTTGTTAAATCTCAAATTAAATATATTTATATTGACGGACTGTAATTTTTTTTTTTATTTATAAGAGTAATTTTTCATCATTTAAAGTAGAAAGTTTTGAGATAACAAAGACAATGGGAGCCAACAAATCAATTTTACGTTCTCGTCATTCTTCCAACTTGATATACATCTAAAAAAGTCTACAGCTTTAATAGAAAGAAATAATTAATTAGAAAATTTATCCTATACATGTCATTCATGATAGAGTGAGTCGGCCTTCCCTATCGCACACTTTTTTACCTCTTCATTTTCCATCCAGACTTAAATTTATTTATTTATGTGAACCAGGATTATATCAGAAGTTCTTGGAAGAATAATTTCATGTGAATTAATTATTTGAGCTTCAAAAAATCGGTTGCATTGATAAATTTGGAGCATATCATATGGGCACCAACCAATTATCTTTAATCCTCACCAGGTGCGCCTACAAGAGACGAAGAGATAAAATTATGTTAGGCTCAAATTTTATATTAGCTTATTTTATATTGAAATTATTGAGTTTGAATTAATTTCCTGCGATGAGTAATGTCATGTAAATATAAATAGTGCCACATGAATTGTATATAATGTCTAGAATTATGACATTGAGATATTGCCAATTCAGCATTCAGAGCGATGAATAGTATCCTATGAGTGTACAATTATGAACAATATTATGTCGTCAAGCTAGCGCCAACTTAGACACTCAAAAGAATGTTTTACAAGGAGCTCGCCGAGTTAGCACTGGCTTTCCACACGGGCAGTGAACAATAAATACAAACAGGATTGCATGTAGTAATTAATTTAAAAAAATAGTATCGTAAACAGAATTGTGGCACAAAGTAAGCTCCAGTCTAGTGTTCAAACGGTGAACAGTTACATTGCAAGAAAGAATATAATTCTTAAAAAAGTTTAATTTAATTTTTGTGAAAGCTACTTTATGTTTTTAGATTTTCTAAATAAAAAAAATTTCTCTAAGTCTAAAAAAATTATTTATTCTTAATTTTTTGTTGAAAAAAAATAATCTAATTTTAAATAAGTGAGATTTATTTATCTCTTTAGAGCCTTTCATCGTACACTCATATTTCAAATTCAACCAAAAAATTTTCAATGTTTTAATTGTTATTGTTGGCAGGAATTCTAGATATTTTATTTAAAGATTTTATTAAAAAAAATATTTCAAAATTTTAAAGATATGATTGCTTAGAGTAGATCACTTAATGAGTTAGTTAAAATTATATTACAAGAATTTTTGTAAAAAGTTATAATTTATAAATTCTTCTTTACAAGTAAAATATTTTAATAATTCTTGTATTAGCTCAAAATATTTTTATTCTGTAAAAAGTTCTTTATAATAGTTTTTTACGAGAACAAATTCTTATATTTCTCATTTACTTTTACTTATTATTTTGAAAATTATTTATTTTGTGGTTTTGTATTATTAAATTGTTTAAAAGTTGTTGGTCTAGTCAATAAATTTTAATATATTTTAATTTATTAATAATTTAAGTTTTTCATCTCTTCAAATGTTCTAAGATTTAAATATTAGATTTTGTTAATATATAATCACGATTTATCTTTCACTTGATAAATTATGCATGTGTCATTTAAAAATTTGTATAATGATTGAGTTAATCTTTTCAAAATTCAATTTATATGTGTAAGTATATTTTTTATTTTAATGTTCACATTTTGTTAAGTTTTCCATCATCAAATACTTTGTACAAAAATTATTAACATAAATGTAAGGAAAAGTTTTTTTTTTTTTTGTTTTTTTCCCAATAAAATATGTTTATTTAAGAATTCATGAACTTCACAGTAAATGCATGCGTAGACCAGATCATACAACGAATCAGGGGGAACACAAGGAGAGGAAATTTAATAAATTTTAAAGGAATAAATGGATGAAATATAAAATATCCAACGTGTGGTTTGAATTAATTTTTAACTAACTTATAATTTGATGAAATATAATTATGAAATACAAACTGAATAACTAGTTGATGATACTATAATTCACATATTTAAACTGTTCTTCCAATTTTAAAATAAATGTAATACCACACTTTTAAAAATGGATAAAATTTTAGATTATGCAAAAATAAAAATAAAAAAAAATCACCAACTATCCGACATATATCATTTTTATTTTATGCCTACATTAATTGAAAATTAAATTTTAAGGTCCAACATTGTAAACCTCATAGTATTGTAAACTGATAGATAAAAATTTAAGATAAAATAAACATCTATTACTTAAAACCTTTTACTTAAAATGGTTACATAAATTTTAAGTAATTGATCTCATGTGACTTTAGATTAGATAAAATTGATAAGATCTGTTCTCGTAATAGAATTAATAAATTTTTTATTTGAATAATATTAAAAATTTTATCTATCTATCCATCTATAAAATCTTTCGTACAAATTGACTTGGATAATTTATTTTTTACTCTCATAAATTTTCATTTACTTTTGTTAAAATATAAGACATATAATAATAATATATAATTATCACAATAATTTATACAAATAAATTTGTATAAAATTTTGTATAAAGTATTAGTTTATTTGTGTACAAGTCAAACTTTTTTTAAGGTATTTTATTATTTATTTAATGTTTGAAATTATAAAAGTAAAAATATATTACTAATCTTTGAATATCTATTATTTTAAAAAATTAATAATTTAATATTTATTTTTGTATTTTAAAATTAAAAAATAAATATACTGTATTCAAATTCAGACATTTAAACCTACTTTTATTAAGCATTTCTTAAATTTTGTCAATATATTAAATATGTATAATATAGATTTAAAAAAAAAACACTTAACATGTAACAAAAAATTAAAATGTTATTATCCTTATTATAATAATGATAATATTTTTTTTTTCTTTAGAATAAATTCATAATTATTTCAAGAGAATATTTTAAGTAAGCAATCTTACTATATTAATTATTATGATGTAGTGAAAATATTCAATTAAAAAGAGAATATTATCTTAATTAGTTGTAAATTAAAAAAAATTAAATTTTCATTATTTTTTTTATCTACTACCATTTAATGAAGTTTTACTTTCATTAGTTAAATGATTTTATTACATTAATTTAATTGGGATAATAAAATTATTTTATTTAAAATTTTGTTATTTTAATAAAAAAATAAAATACACCCAAATACAATTATATAGAATTAAATCAAATTAAAAATTTATTAAAATATCCTTCAAAGGAAGTAGTTTGGTATAATATAATATCAGCTCGGCTTTGCAGTTGCAAACCAGTTTGATCCGTCAAGCCTCTGAACCCTAACCCCACCTGTCCTCTTCACCCACTTGACTCCTTCCTATTAACCCTATATATATATATATATATACCCGAACATATTATTCTATAAATTAATTAACAAAACCCCTAAACATAAAATATTAGCAAAAATGCTTAAATCTCATTTCTCATTCCCCTTTTTACCCCTAATGTTTCTTATAAACCCAAAAATAAACCCCCTTATCTCTCCCTCTCTTTCTCTCTCTCTCTCTCTCTCGTCAATGAACAGCAGACCAGAGGCTGCTTCAATGGCGAACCAAAACCCAGACCCAGATACCCAACCAACTTATACAGCCCATCACTTGATCACTCCTCCTGGCTTAAGTCGGGACGAGTTCGACGAGTTAAGACACTTTGTCATCGAGTTTCACACATACCGTCTCAGCTCAAACCAATGCTCTTCTCTGCTGGTGCAGCGAATCCACGCCCCCGATGACGTCGTTTGGTCGATAGTCCGCCGTTTCGACAAGCCCCAGACGTACAAACACTTCATAAAGAGCTGTTCCGTTTCGGACAACTTCACAATGACTGTGGGGACCACCAGGGACGTTAATGTTATCTCCGGGTTACCGGCTGCCACCAGTACGGAGAGGCTTGACATTCTGGACGATGACCGACGCGTCACCGGGTTCAGTATCATTGGAGGGGAGCACAGGTTGAGGAATTACCGATCAGTGACGACCTTGCATGGTTTTCATCGTGACGGCAGGATCTGGACCGTTGTTTTGGAATCTTACGTGGTTGATGTGCCCGAAGGGAATACCGAGGAGGACACGCGTCTGTTTGCGGATACGGTAGTGAAGTTAAATCTGCAGAAGTTGGCGTCCGTGGCGGAAGGTTTGGCAAGGGATGGAGAGGTTAAAAATCACATGTGATACGAAAATTGGAAAGCACAAAAAAAAAAAAAATGTTCCAAACCAGGAAGAAAAAAAAAAAAAAATTATTTTGTTTATTTTTATTTTGTGTGGTTTGTGAGTATTTGGTTTTTTTTTTTTTTGACTCGTGTGAATCACCGAAAATATCCTTCTTGTTAATAAAGTGATCGAGTGACATGCCACGTGATTTCGTTTGGGTAATGTTTGGGAATGCACAGTGAAATGAAATGGCATTGGAGTCGATGCAGGTGAACAGAAAATGGCATTTGGGTAATTGTGTAATTTTTCATTGTGAAAAAGAAATTCTAGTTCTGAATTTGTCTGTTCAGTTATTATTTTAAATGAGGAAATAAATAAATGAGTGGATATATATATATATATATATTGTGTAGTGTAGTGTAGTGTAGTGTAGAATGTTGGTTGGTGTGGGATAACGAAGGTGAAGTCTATTGGCTGGCTACGAATCTGTTTTGAACTTCTAATTGAGAGTCTCATTTGCTGCTCCTCTGAATGTGAATGAGAAGATGAATTAGACAAAAAAAACTGCAGGTATGTATATCGTTTTTGTGGGAATCCATGCTTTTGACTTTTTGGCTTAAATTTAAGAATCTTGTATTCCACAGAATGCGGCCATTTCTTTTTCCAATTTAAATTTAATATCGCAAAGAAAAGCAAATACTATGAGTCCAGAATCCGAATGATTTTCTTGTACTTTTCTGCTTTTCCTCCATGTTTTGTTCTGCATTATATACTGTAAAAAAATCACGTTTCCCCCTTTTTATTCAATTCAAAGCTCAACAAAGAAAATATATTTTAAAAAAAAAAATTCTCAGAAAGTAGGGTTAGGTGAGATGAATCCTCACTATTAGTGTTGGTAATAGAATGCAATAAGGGTAAGCAGCTAGCATTTATTTTACGCAGAGAGTAATTGGGGACAAGGTCCCCAACAAGAGAAGGGCAATTTGTTTTGTGTCAGGTGGGGCTGCAATTTCTAATTTTTAGACTGAGATTTGAGAAGTGAATGGAACAACGGTTAAGTTCGGTTTGGTAGTTGAAAGAGAAATATATATATATATACACACACACTACTGCTGTATAAGGAAAGAGAAAATATAAGATGTAAGGGTCTTATTATAATAATATTATTAAAATAATAAAATTAT
>CP135531.1:8253801-8363917 GCA_032402905.1 Khaya senegalensis | reverse complement strand
TGTGCTGGCAGATAACAACCAGACGGTTAAATTATGGAAGGGATTTTAACACGTAAGCCTTTTGAAATTTGTAATATTTTTATTTTGTGTTAAATTTTATAAAAATATTTATTTATTTTTAAATTTTATAATATTTATATTTTATAATAAATTTTATAAAAATACACACCTACCACATTTCTAATCTTAAATATATTAATTAAAAAATTAATATATTTTTTATTTATTTTTTTTTATAAATAACATTATATATTTAATCTTATTTAATTTTTAAAATTTATTAGATATATTTTAAAAATAAATAAACTAATATTTATTTTATAAAATTTTAATTACAAATATATACACATTACTTCTCTAATGAATTAATTCAAAAAATAATTTTATTATATATACATAATTATAAATTATTTTAATTTTTATTATATAGAGTATTTTTATATTGTAATAATTAAATTATAAAATTGTAATATAAATTATTTTTTAAAATAATGTGTTAATATATTAATAATATTTATTTTAAATTAATTAAAATTTTATATTAATAAAAATTTAGAATATAAAAATGTTTATATTTTTTATGGCCTATGATAGAAATCAGTTGCTTTCCTTGTTATTAAGCGAGTACAAACAAATGGAAATATAAGAAATCAAATAATTACAAGCCAATTATAAAAACCGGCAATTGCCCGTGCAATCGTAGAAATCGCCCAGAGGCTTCCGTGAAAGAGCCGCCGAGTCAAACCAAAAAATAGACACCCTAGTTAAACACTTTCTTGACTCTGGTTAGATAATTCCTATCTATCCTATTATGCAATGAAGATTGTTTGTTCGGATTAAGACATCATAATAATAATAATAAATATTTATAATTCAAAATGAATAATTGAGGCACGTGTTGGTTGATGGGTACGGTGAAAACAACGTTTTAATTTGATTTGTTGGGGCACGTGTATTAACCACTTTCCCATGTGAAAAAAACCCCACTTTCATTTTATTTTATTTTATTTTATTAAAATTAAAGCCACCTTCTCATCGTCTTTGGTGTTTTACTTTCATCTACCCACTGCGTTGACCATAATTACAACTTCTTGTATTATTACCCCGCGCCACACAAGACCAGACCATCTATTTTACATTCCACTGTATTTTACATTCACAAAATTTTTATTACTTACAATTTAAATTAAAATATAATTAAAATTTTAATATTTTAAATTTTTACTCTTTATTTTAAATTTTTATAATAAATTTTTTAAGTTATAAATAATAAAAATTTTAAATATAAAATATACTCAAATGTAACATAGTCAAATCTTTTAAGTTAATTAAAAAAAAAAAAAACTACCATAATAATACAATTTTGTAATGATAAGGATTGTAATTTATTTAGCATCTACTCTTCTCTGGCATAAATTTTCTTAAATTCGCTTTTTTCTAATAAATTTTTTATTAGTTTTATATTTATAAATTAAACTTTATGGGTGTTGATTAGTTCAATTGATAAAATTTTTTGCACAATTCAAAAATTTAGGATTTAATTATTGCTCAAATACGATTCATGAGTGGTTTAGTTTTGATTTAAAAATTTTATAAGTAAAAGTTTTCAAACAAAATTAAAATATTCAATGGCATTACAACTTTTAACAAAAATAGTGTAAGTACGATAATAAATAAATTTTTTAAGAAAAGTCATAAAAAGAAGTGAAATAAAATTATCAAAATAAAATTAAAATGTAAATTTAAAAGTTGTGCTCAAAAAATTTAAAATTTCTTGTTTATTGGGGTCAAGATAAAACAATTTTATTTTTATTTTCAGTAAGCTATTCTCTAATTGTAACTAAATGATGGGAAAAGTTCTCTTCTCTAATTGTAAACAAATGGTGGGAAAAGCTATTTCATTATTTATCTATTTATTTGTATCAATTGATCATTTGTTAAGGAAAAAGAATTTATGAAAAATCAAAAAACTCATTTTATATATGAAATAGCTTAAATTGTAAAATCAATACTTGTATCTTATTTGACTTAATATTACACCGCATTATGATTTTAATAAAATATATTTTTAATAGAATTTTTATTAAAAATTGCATAAAGGAGTAATTTTTTTGTTGAAAATTTTACTCATAAAATTTTTTAAAAAAAAAAAGGCTATACCAAAATAGACCCTCATTTAATTAATATATAATATTTTTAAATAAAATAAACTTGCTAAGTTGGTTGTTATCTTTGATAGATGTAAAAGAAATGTGGGATAACTTTTGATAAATGCCAATAGTAATAAAAAGATACACAAAAAGCAATTAACATAATTAATAAGCTGCTGCGTGCTTGATTGTGGGAATCAAGAATGGAATAAAGACAGGTCAACCAACCTAATCAAAACATAGAACCCTTCAATGAATACGCATCACTTTATTCCCCCAGGCTTAAACCACAAACAACTTTGTCACTTGTCAATCCCATTGTTATAATCTCACTTTCGCAATCATATCTTGCAACTAATTTCGCTTCCTATAAAACTGCACTGCATTCAACCAAACATATTCCATATTTTTTATTCTTATTTTTAAATTATGTATTTTAAATTTTATATAAAATTTTTTTATTTTAAATTTTTATTAATTATCTTAATTATTATATTAGCTATTTTAAATTTTTTATTTTATTTTTTAACTTTTACATTAAATGGTATAAATGTAATTAGATTCTTGTATTGATAATAGCTAAATTCATTACGGTGCACTTGAAAAACTATGATCAAAGAATAATATTTATTCTATCTTTTCTTTCTTTTTTTTTTTTAATTTATAAAAATAAAAAATCATTTATTCTAGATCATATTTATTACAATGATAATTGTCAACTATCGAAATAAATGTTAATGATAAATAATATTCTAGTAATAATCTTAATGAGTAATTACTTATAAAAAAATTACCAGTATTATTATTAGTAATTGAGATGGACCATATTCTTTTATTATTTTGACAATTAATATGATATTTCATTATAATATTTAGAATAATTAATATTAATATTTTTCAAATTGAGCATAAGATGATAATTATACAATATTTTAGAACTTTCTAGAAACATTGTTTGAATACTTTAAATATTATAAAAATTTTAAATTATTTTGTTAACTTTTAATTATTACTGTTTTCAAATACAAAAACTTACAAAACACAAATGTAATGCCAAAAGAATTAATAATGTTGAATTTCTTTCCTTAATTCTTTGTATCTAATTCAAAATATTTCATCAATAAATTATAATTTTTTATTAATAAAATATAATACAAAAGAGTTTTGGACGAAATATGCACTCATCTAATAAAAATATATCACATGTTAAATTCTTTTTTTTTTTTTGTTTTTAATTATCTATTAACCATGGTGCATTATTGAATCATTTTAAAATCACCAATTATTTAATAAAATTTAAATAAATAAATGTATAAACGACGGCACAAGACATCTATTTTATTCTAAATTTTCTTCATTTTCCAATGATAATTTCAATGAGAATAATATTATATATATATATATATATATCATACCAACTGCATGTCGCTTTTGAGAAGCAAAAATTTAAATAAATTGAAGATTTAGACCCTGTCATGATTGATAAGGTCACGCTTTAATTTAGTGATTAGAAGGGCTAATGACTTGTAATTAATTAATTAAAACATTCTTTTCATATTGTCTGTAGTCAAATCATCGAGTAATTGGAAGGCTAGTGGACTTATTTGAGGAACGCACATGGGAACATGATATATATTACAATAACTTTTGTTAGATCTTATATCTATCTATGTATCAATAGTTCCTGTACCTCTGTTAAATTTTAAAAACCTAACATGTAAAATATTTAATTCATATCTATCAATCAATCACATATTTATCTAATATTTAATAATTTTGTTTTAAATTAATAATTATAAATTAAAAATATGCAATTTTAATCTCCAACATATATTTTAATATTGTGAATCATTTAATAACACATCTAATTATTCAAATAATAATAATAATAATAAATTAGAGTAAGTGTGTAGTAGTTTTTTAAAAAAATTTAATGAGTGATCTTAGTATGCATGTCCAATAGCATGATTTTAATGTCCGAACTACATTTTTTTTAAAATGAAAAAAAAAAAAAGAGATAAACAAAATAAAAATAAAAATAAAATTTGTATAACAATTTTCAAAAGTTAATTTATAAAACAAAAATGGTTAAATTTGACCTCAAGTTTTGACACTACTCACCGTAAGTAAGAAAGAGAACTTACCACAATTGTAGAAAAATTGTGTCCACAAGCGTAGCTCCCACCCTACTGACAACACCCACCTATTGTTTGTTTTCAATTGGTCTGTCATCTTGGGCGGAGACTTCAAAACAGTGCCACAATACATTCATTCACATACACTCTCCCAATTTCGATAAAATTGTGATTTGTATATGTCAATAGGTACGTATCCCATTAATTTACCCATACTTTTAAAATAAAATTAATAACGCTACTACAGTTAAATGTACTAACAAATGATATAATTGTTGGCTTTCTTATTATTATTATTATTATTATTATTATTATTATATGTTAAATATGAGCTCTCAAGTCAATTATCACGTCATTAAAAAATTATAAATTTTTATAATCTTAATTTTAAACAAAAATATTTCAAGACTAATGCTTTGAGATGTATGCCCTTTTAAGTATACCACATTTTATAAATTAAAAAATTTGAAAACATATAAATAAAGTTGTTTGAATATTAAAAAAAATAATATTATATTAATTAATAATTAAGCAGTGACTAAAACTAGATATATATATATATATATTTTTAACTTTTTATATTGAGGTAAAATTTTTAATTGTAAGTGATAAATTGAAAAAAATAAAAATAAGTTATGAAGGAAAAATAAACATATAGTTAGTATCTATGAATTCAAATGATAGATCTATTCATATTTTATATTACAAATTAAGAAAATAAACAGTAATTCAAATTGTGATAGTTAATAAAAGATTATGAATTTTTTTTTTGGAGTGTGTGCGCGCGTGCGGGCGTGATTCCCCAGATTTTTAAATGACCAAAATGCCCTTCACAAGCTTTGCACGTGCTATTTAATAGACGCACCTCTTAAAAAGTAAAAATAATAAAATAAATAGAAAGGCAAGGCAGAGCAGAGCAAGTGCAGTGCACACACGACACCAGCTCAGAGAAGAGGAAAAGCGCGTGTACCATTTCCACCAATGAGAAAAGCATGAAAGCGACTGAGGGACTGGTGGGCGCCATTCTTGACAGAAGCAAATCATGCCTGTTCCCTGTCATATTATTCAATTACTATACTCACCAACAGCAAGAGCGAGAGCAAAATAAAATAGCGGGCGGCTGCTGCACATGTTTCACGCTCCAATTTCTTTTTCAATTAAAAATTGAAAATTAATTTTTCTTGCCAACCCCACACGTTGAAATTGACGTTTCACCTCGTGACCGCGTCACATTTCTTGCTTCTAGCCGCCGTCTCCTTCTTCACGCTTCTACTTTGGCGGCGACAACTCCGTTAGCATTAATTTTGGTTGAGGTGGCAGTTTCTTCCGTTCTTCGCCTGCGCTCCTTGTTTTTCTGTACTTATACTCGTCTTTGAAAATTTTGTTTTATTTGTGTTTTTACATTTTCCTAATCCTCAAATCTTAAATACTCTGCACCTCAGATTCAGAAGGGAGGAAATAACCATTCACAGAAAAAAATAAAAAATAAAAAAAAGAACAAAACAAAATAGAGGTCTTCCCCAAACTAAAATCATCGTCATCAATTGTATTTTATTAATTAATTATTAATTTTGGGAAGTTGGTTTCGGACGACATGACCTAAATATTACCATTCCAGATTGATTATATTGTAATTCTCTAGATGATAGAGACATTGGGACTGATACGTGGGCATTCTTTTTTTCTTCTTCTGTTGCATATACACACACACACACGTGTGTGTATACGTATGTATGTATAATTAATTTTATTAAGTTTTTTTAACAAGGTAACTAGAGTGATTTTTAAGTTAAAATTATTACGACACAAAAAAATATTAAAAAATAAATATTAATTAAAAAAAAAACGAGCGGTTAAATTTTTTTGCTTATAACAATTTAAGTAATAATTTTATATCAAAATCTCAAACACAATTTTAATCTACCAAATACAATCTTACATTGTTACTGGGGTGTCAAATTTATATATGTAATATTTATTAGGCTTGGATGTTTGAATTTTAAATAATAATAATAATAAATAATTTAATATTTTATTGTTTAATAATTATTTATTCATAAGTTTTAAAAGTAAAAAAAAATTACGTACAGCAAATATTATGTATAAAAAAAATAATTATATATGTGTGTATGCATATATGTATATATAATTATTATTGAAAAAATACGATAAGTTTATCAGTAATAATTAAGATAGAAGGGAAAGATAATCTAAAATACATAATATATTCATTTTTATAAGATGGTTGTATTATAACTTTTGGTGCATAAGTTGGTATGCATTAAAATATGTATTTACGGGTACAAGATAACTTCAGTTTCTTAACTTTCTCGAGATTGAAACTGAATGTCGTAGTCCACTTCACTAAATTAATGCTTATGATAATGAATTAATACACACTCCTTCGCAAATCTACCTCAATTAATCCACAATATCCTCTAAAAGATTACGTACCTAACCTAACAAATTAGCTTCTTTTATTGTAAAACCCAATTCAACTCCAATAATACTAATTACTACTTGAGTCTGAAACTTGTCGGTCCAATTTTTTTAGGAAAGTGATAAGATTTGCACTCTATTTAATAATAGATGCATGTTAGGCATGACGACCAAGAATGATAAGATTAATACTACTCAAGTACAAAATATGGAATTATATCTCTTTATATATACACAAAATCTTTCTTTAATAATGCTTTATATAAGAATAATCTCTGTAAAATTATAAAAAAAATTTATCTTAATTTAAACTAATGATAAGTAAAAATAAATTTAATATTATAATAAATTATAATTTTTTTAAATCTTATTTAAAAAAATTTGTCTTTGCATAATAATAATTATATATATATATGACAAAAAATATATGCTATACTATATTTAAGAAAGAATAAAATAGAATGGAATATTTTTTTAAATTAGGATAATAATTTATTATTTAAAGTTATTACTACATTATTAAACTTGTGGGTTTGTGACTCCACAACACTTTAAAATATTAATGGCGCACTTACTAATTTGTAATCGAAATAGGTTGAAATCAAAATGAACTGGAATTAAAATGGATTGGATTCAAAATGGAGAATAATAATTAAAATAAATTATTTATTTTAATTATAAGAATAATCGGAATCAAAATGGGCTGAATTTCTATTAATGTGTTTATTTTATATTGGAATGGAAAAAATTATTTTAAATTACTTAAAATATCTTTAATTAATATTTGTCATTATTATTATTTATTATAATAATTATAATTATAATTATTTAAGAAATTATTTTTATTAATAAATAATTATAATACCAATAATTTAGTTAATAATAATTATAAAAATATTAATAAAATAAAACTTTTTTTTTAATCTTAGATAATTTTATTAAAAGGAAAGAAATTATGGACAAAATAGATAATTTATTATTTTTATATTATATATTTTTTAAAAAAAATTAAGGATAAAATAGACAATTTATTATTTGAGTGAAGGTAAAATGAATACTCTTAAGAATAAAATTCTTATTTCCAAGTATTTAGAAATCAAATTTTTATTTCTATTGCGTGAGTCCTACTAATATTTTTCCCATTTTTATTATTATTTTAGTAAGTAAATACTAAATTGATTTCAATTTCAAATTTTGATTTTGGGTTAACAAACACACCAAAAACAGAAAAGAATTATTTAAATTTTTAAGATGCCTTTGCTTGTTTTCAACATTACATAAATATGAGTACTAATTTTTTGAAACCATATCTCTCTTTTATAAATGTATATATATTAAATTTGACATACTCTATTAATTAATTATTAATTTAGTTCATACTTTACTTGTATATCATTTCCATTAAGAATAATTAAGTCAAAATAATATATATCTATATCTATCTACATACATACATATATATATATATATATATATAATTATATAATTTGATTGTAGTTCATGTTAGACCATGTTAGTCCCTTTTTTGGTAATAAAGCATCCAAGGTAGACCACCGTTATAAAATAAAAATTAAACAAAAGAATTCAAAATAAATGAATAATAATTTAATAAAATTACATATAATATGTTATGTTAATAGTATACACATTTACTAAATATGCCATGTTGTCTCAATTTGATTGTAAAATTTTAAGTTTATTTGTCCTTTATGTTAATTTTATTTTGTACTTAATTTTATTAAACTTAATCTTGTATAACTTGTGAACTTATTAAATTTGTGTCTAATTAAGATTGATAATTTTTTAATTTTAAATTTTCAATATTTTTAATAACTAAAAGGATCAAAATATCACAAAAGTTAATTTTTTTTACAACTATTATGATGTGCATTGTTAGATTTATTTAATTTAGATTATTTTTATTCATTATTTGTGCTCTTGTGTGTTGGTTTATTAAATTTTTGAGTTTAAAATGTAAGTCCATTTAAATCCATGTGAGCTCTTGTATTATATCGACTTACTGTAAAATTTTTATAGTGTAAAATATAGGCTCAATTCATTTAACATCTCTCTCTCTACATAATTTATAATTATTGAATGATATTTTTAACTTGTATTTGAAGTTAAATGTTAGAAGTACCTATAAATATAGAATAAACAAAGTAATTCAATTGAAAAATCCCTTGGTGGCTATTGTCTAGTTGCATCTCTTCTGTCACGTGGGAAAAGAGGTTAAAACTTTTACGAGGTGAGTGTATAAATTGCATTAAAAGGATTGAATAGTGAATATACGTTTGCATACAAGATGTTTCAAGTGTGGGATAAGGATAGGGATGATCATGAACTAAGTTTGCAATGAAATCTTTTAAATTCACATTCACATTTGTTGAAAAAATTTAATATTAAATATATACTAAATTTGTAACAAATTTGACATTTTATTATCAAATTCATTTAAATAGATATTCAATATTTATTATATTCACATTGATATTTGTAAATATTTAATAATTTATTTTATATTTTTAACGATATTTATACTATAATTAAATATTAAATTTAAACTTATAAAATATTTAATTAAAATTATAAATTATAAATTATAAATTTTAGTATTAATTTAAAATAAAATACATTATTCACCTAAAATATTAATTATATTTAATATGAAATAAAATTCATCAGAATCATTTAAAATAATACACAGTTATTTTATAAATTTATATATAAAATATTAAAAATTCAAAATAAAAGTTCATAAACTCATAGTCCAAATTATGAATTGCCAAATTCATATATTCATTTTATTCAATTTATTTAACACTTACCCAACATGATTCCTACAATAATGAATAAGAAATTGTAAATTATTGAAAAATAAATCTTTTTAAGTAATAAAAATAATCAATTTATATTATCGATAACATTCTCATTCTCTAAATGCATGCAATTTTTTTTTAATTTTTATTAAAAATTTGAAACTAACCATTAAAAATAATAATTAATTAATTAAAAATAATAATACTTAAAAAGTAAAAAATTAAATATTTGCGAGTATTCATTGTAGATATTTATAAATATTTATCTATATTCGTCCTAAATTAAAATTTTTTTTTTCTAAATCCATCCTAAACTTATTAAGATAATTAAGTATTAGTAAATTTACGAGTTTGTAAATAAAATTATTGTACCTAGTCAAGGAAGGACAAAGAAGATTGAGAGAAGGGAGCCTCTGTTGTGTAGTTAGGATGGTAATAAATAGGATATCCAAAAAATTTGAAATATCCATAGACATATTTGATCAAAATACTTTATATGCATATCTCATCCGTAAAAGTTAAAAACAATATATTTGATATCCGTATTCGTATGGGACTAAAAAATTGGATACATATATATATATATTTAAAATAATAAAAAATTAATTAAATATATTTCAAATACCAATTTTTAGGTCAGAGATTGAATTTAAAATTGAGTTTTGATGTCCTTATTGGAGTAAACTTGTGTGGTCATTTAAATTTGATTTTAAGTAAAATATTGTTCCTGAACAAAGCATTATCTTAATTTATAATTGCTTTTAAATTTATTTAATGAAAAGAATATTTCATAATTTAAATTATCTACTTAAAAAATAAAATGTTATTATTTGTGATAAAAATATAGAATTAAAAATAGATTAAGCAACATAATGTTTAATTAAAATTTTATTAAAAATTTTCTCTAAAATTTATAAAAATTTTACTTTATAATAAATTTTGTGCAAAAGAACATTTACCCTTTCCTCTGACATAATTAAAAAAATATATATTATTAACTTATTTATTCTTCATAAATAGAACTTTAATTTATTTATTTTTATTTAATTTTTAGAGTTTATTAAAATTTATTTATATTATGTATCAATTTATATTTTAATAATATAAAATTTTAATTAATTTTAAAAATAATTAAAAAATTAATTTTTACAAAAATTAATTGAACTGAAAAAGAGTTTATTAACTATTATAAACTTTAAAAAATATATTCTTGATGGCATGCCGAATACTCAAGATTATATTGAACTGAAATTAATATAGATTTTTTATTTTTTGATCGGATATTATCCAACTAAACTGCCAATGGATACTGGTACAAATGGCACGTGAACAAGTTTTGCAGATGCACCACCACCAGCTGAGTGTATGACAAAATTAAATTGCTTTAATTTCCAAATTTGTTAGAAAAAAAGAATGGCGCATGTGAAAGCAACGTGTGTGGAGCAGAAGTGATAGGTTTACAGTGACAGACAGACAGCACCCAATTTGAATGAAACTGGTTACAGCCACGTTGTCTTAAACACGTGATTCACAACCTTACAAAAGCAACCCAACACTGTTTAGAGATCGCCACTTGCTTTTTCACTTGTCTTTTTTGTTGTTGTTTTTTTATTATTTATTATTTTTTTATTTTCCAATATCCGACAAAAATCTCACTGGACCCCACCACTGCCACTCTCCATTATCAATACCTCAATATTAATAAAAATTAATTTTATGAGGCTGACATAATAAATTGAGTTTATGTGTTTTTTCTGAAAGGGGACAGAGGAGGATAGTGTTGTTTCAGCATTTTAACACGCCCTAATTTCATTCTGTCTCCCATGCCCCACGCATAAACGTAAAATTAAAGAAACTTTTATTTTAAAATTAGAATGAGAAATTTTTACAATAAAAAGTCAAATTATTTAAGTTTTTTTTTTTTTATAAGTACTTTTTAGTTGTAAGTAATTAAATATTTATCACTTTATTTAATAATATATTTTATATTTAATAATTAGAGAATTTAAACTTAAAGTTACACTAACTAAAATTTAATCAATTTTAACCAAATTAAAAGTTTATTGAAAAAGAATGCCTATCCTAATTATTTAGGATAAATTATAAAACCCGTTGAAATTTTTTAGTTTTTATCTAATTTTTTTAAAAAATATATTAAATAAATAATAAATAAAAATAAAAATAAAAAAATATCAATTATACAGTAAAAATATTTACATAAAAAATAGAAAAAAATACCAATCATACAATATAATTATTTACATGAAAAAATTTATATTAGAAAAAAATTATAATCACCAAAGACGATAAAAACAAAATTTATTATCCCTCTTAAATATCAATTACACTTAATATCTCACCATTTCTCTCACTAAAATTAGTCTACTCTAAATATAGATACTCTATCTTAATAAATTTAAAATTAATACTAAACTAAATCTTAATAAATTTTACTGTTTTACTGTTTTTGGCAATAAAATTTATTTACCCTAAAAATGATTATTTTCTCCCAATAAATCTAACACTAATACTTAACTAAATTTCAATAAATTTTGCCTTTTTACTATTTCTTTTAATAGAATTTGTTTACTTTAAATATGCGTACTTCATCTGAATAAATCAAAGATTAATATTAATTTGTCCCATAAACTATTTATTATAGAGCTTATACTGCGAATAGCATAGAATCTTATTTTAGAGTGATCTCAACCTTTCATATATAATGACCAATAGCCTATATTTTTTAAAATTAATATTCCCTTTTCTCATAAAACTTCAATTCCACTTTAAATAAATAAATAAAGTACTGATAAAAAATATATTAGATATCCTAATTATTTAAAATATAAATTTTTGTTAAAAAAGGACCTATATCCCATCAAATACCTACTTGCTAGTGGCAATGTGTAGCCCTCCATTGCGGAAGTCTTTCAAATAATTAATTAAAATTGCATTCCCCGTCAAGGAGAGCTACAAATCATCACATCAACTACTGACAAATTGTATTGTATGAGGTTTATTCAGGAAAATTTTCTGTCTATAAATGAGCAAACTTTCTACAATATTCATTGAAGAAAATTCTGAGATCACCCGATCATGGCAAACCCTCTTCATGGGCATATAAGGGAAAATTTGACTGCTTTTATCTTTAGAATGGACCAGTATTTGACGTTGACTGCGCGACGTCGTCCATTCTGTACGTATCGATCGATCCTACGAAGAAATTAATGGCCATTTTGGAGATGTTTGGGTCATTAGTTTTTGTTTTGATGATACCATTTTCTTCGCGTGGAAAACCTGCTTAATTACAATGACATATATCATAATCATGTCCTTGTATTTACTACCCAAATCGTGGCACTCAAGGATAACCACGGAATCAGAAAAGATGTTAGAGAGAACAAATGATAGGTGCATTTATTTTTTAATGGAGTGAGCACTCAGATGCATAAAGTTAGACGTGCAAAGTGGCAGAAAAGTGAAAGAGATATTATAAGAATACCAAGCCCTGGCCCCATGCATGTACGTAACAACATTAATTTAATCAAGCACTTCATCTTCCTGTTTCTTTACATATACGTATTTTCCTTCTCTTCTTTCGTATGCAGTGTTACAGTCACAGGCGTGCAAATTGCAAAATAGCTGCAAAAGCTGGGTGATCGAATGAAAAGCAAACAATCTTGAATCTGCGCATAAACATTTACAACATCGTATTGGTGAATTTCTGATGCATGTGGGTCTCTAGCATTAATATCAGACAAAGACAACTTATCAAACATTTTCACCGATTTTGAGCCTTTTTCATTCAATTATAAACGTGCTCGCCCAGCCCTAGAAGTAATGGAGAAACGTATATGGGTTGGTTTCGTTTCATCTTGTTCTGGCCTCGAATTAATCCAAATGCAGACTTGAATCTGATTGTAATCCAAAATCTTACATGGAAATTAAAAAATTTCTGCCCATGTGGGATGTTTTACGAGTTTTAGTTTACTTTCTTATGATTAATGTCAATTAATTTCATACCTAAAGTTTAATACTAGAGTAAGGTTATTGCCACTTTATTTATTTATTTTTTTTGAAAAAAAAAAAAGATTAGGCGAAGGTGGTTAAGATAAATAATTATACTGATGATAGTTGAATACATGTATGTACCTTGATTTGATGTTATTAAGTATTGATACTGATACGCGTGCAAACTTTGGAGTCCAGCAGTTTAGAGGCTGGTCTGCTTGGGGAAGTTTTGGTTATTGTCATCCAAAGTGAAATTATTCTTTCACGAGAAAAACGAGCTTCAATCACACAAAAACTTATCCTCGTATTAAGACACCCCAAGTTTAAAATATACGTCGTGTAGAATCATTGAATGCAATCATAATCGCGCGTTTGTGTGCGTGTGTGTATGTTACTTTTATTTGAGGTCGCGTGATTTCGCAACAATTGACTAATTAATTAATTAATTGATTAATCTCCCTTCCTTGGTATATAATATAAACTCAGCATCGTATTCTTGTAACACCTTGATAAATTTAATAAGTAAGGCTATAATTGAATATTCTTTCAAAAAATGATTGTTTTATTACCTAATAATTGCTTTTCATGTGTAATGTGTGATTATTTGTATCCAAACAAATTCTATGAACACTCCGACTCATTATTACCAAAATTATACACAAGTTATTTGTTCAACAAGAAGAAGTACCTACTCTCTCTCTCTATATATATTATGATGACATGAAATGGGTTTGATTTTAAAGGGTGATAGAATTCTAAATTAAAGTGGATTTCTATTAAACATAAACCGCCGGGAGGGATTGAGAGAATTATTTATGTTTATTTAAATGGTTTAAGCGAGAATAAAAATAATTAAAAATAAGAACGCGGAGAGATTTGATTTGATTTGACAAATACTTAGTATGCATGGAGTTGGACATGGGTTAGGTTAGAAGTCCAAAGGCTCGATCTTGATCTGACATGTCATGAATGTTACAATTGTATTCTGAGTACGCCCATCCACTTTCATAGTACGGAAGCGAAAGCCCAAGCCTTCAAAAACCCAAAACAATTGGACACATATTGTTGTGTTTTCACTTAATTTTGAAAGGAAGCGCAGCAGTTAAAATAAATATTATAAACATTAATTTTTTATATATAAATAGACAAAAATTTATAATATACTTTTAATTAAAAATTTTGATCAATGAATTTGCATAGCAAGTGAAAAAAATTTACGTATATCTTAAAAAAGAAATTATAGATGTTTTATAGGTAATAATGTAAATAAAATAATTAAGTAGGTATGTATTTGTTAAGAAAAAAAATAATAATAAAAACTTTTCAATTCAACCAACAAATAATAAAATATTTTTTCCTTAAACTAAAATTATAAAAAAAAAAAATTTAAGTTAAAAAATAAACATATTTAATTATTTAAAATAATTAAATTTAATCAATTAAACATTAAGACAAAATAAATAAACAAACTGACTGCCTTAAGTTAAAATCTCTCGCTTAAAACTGAATTCATATGTATAATACATTTATCTAATAATAATTTTAAATTAAAAATTTTATAATTTATAAATTTTGTTTAATTATTTATAAGAATGTAATATATAAGATCACTAGTTTTTAAATGTTTATATTCTAATGTCTAAATTAAAAAAAAAATCATTTAAAATTATTCAAATAGTTTTTGAGGGTATTCTTGGATAGTTATAGCAAGATGATGTTGTTGTAATTAATGGATTCACTTCATTCCATTATGGGTTAATTCCACTGCCTAATGTCATTGGTTGATTGCATACAAATTGTGTTCCCTTTCCATGACCTACGTTGCAAGGTAAGCATTGGCCCTTTATGTAAGTGCGTGAATATATGTAATGCTTGTACTTGATAAAAAATCGAATTCAATAAAATTGAATCCTTACGAATTGGATAACGTTTTGCACATCAGTTAACTATTTTAAAGTTTTATTGCTCTTATATTTTTATATGTTATGTATTTTATATGTCTTTTTTTAAAAAAAGAAAAATTGTTCTAGTGAATAAATTCTGTAATTACTATTAAATATATGGATGATAGCGGTGTAAATTTGGATCGAATACCTTCAAACTTGCATTTGTATTTGTTAAAAAACTTTAATACTAAATTGACAGAGTTTAATATTTCTTTACTAAACCTGTTTAAATATATTTTTAATAATTATCAAAGCTATTTGAATATTTGCAAAATTTTAGTGATTTTTTTTTATATTTTTACACTATATTTATACCATTATTAAATATCAAATTTAAATTTATTTATTTAATTAAAATTATAAATTTTTAATATTAATTCAAAATAAAATACATTATTTACATAAAATATTAAATATATTCACCATAAAATAGAAAAAAATACATAATTTTTTTATAAATTCATACCTAAGTATCATAAATTCAAAATAAAAGTTACAAACTTATAATCTAAAAATAATAGTTATCATTCATATCTTCATTTTATTCAAGTGTAACTATCACCCACCCAATATAATTCGTACAAATTAAATAATAATATATAAAATAATGAAGAATATATATTTATAAATAACATCTTCATTTTTAGGCAATTGTACATTTAGGTAGAGCATTACTAGTAATTGAACCAAGCTATTAAATTAGCACAACATAAAATGATAATATTTTATTTGCAGATGCAAAGAGAAAGGAATCAAAATCTACTAGTAATGGGTGTGATGCATCAAATCAAGGAAAATTCATGACACTAACAAACATAATACAAACCACTTTCACAAGCAACTTTATATTCCAAATTTTAGATGTCAATGGTTTCTTCAATCACAGCCAGAGCCATATTAGCTATGACAAGCTAGTTATAAATGGCACATGCTTGATTGGGTATGCAAAGAACAAATATACTATGCATTGACGATTGAGATTATCCATTTTAAATGTTCAAAGACTTAAAAAATTTGAAACTATGACGGAGTTGTTACAACTAATTAAAAGGATCATTTTAGCAAGTCTGTATAACATTTGTTCATTACATACAAAATGCCATGTAATCAATAAATGCTCTTTCAAAAGAATACAATATAACATAATAAATAAGCATACTTTCCCCTCCTCCTTCAAAAACAAAAAAAGTTGAAAAAATCCACCTAGATCCAACATAAGCAAAAAGGCATAACTCATACATCCACCAATTAGCTTATGAAAACAACAAAATAACACAAATTCAAACAAACAAACAAATCCAAGATTTTCTTCCCACAAGAAAAAAAAAATTGAATTCAAATAAATCATTAGTTGTTAAAAAAATCACAAAATTAAATAAAGTAGTTGAAAAATGATCTACACATCCTATAAAGTCCAAGAATTAGGGCAACAAAAAGGAAAGACTAAATGAAAAAACTTTAAATTATAACCTATTACTTGTGGTATTTGATTAGATGAAAAGGAAAAGCTTTAGATGTTTAGGAGCCTGTTGTTTGTAGTGATTTAGAAGTTTAGGATATAATCAAAACGACGTCGTTTTGATTGTTTGTTAACATTAAAACAACATCGTTTCATAATTATAGAAAAAAATTTTAAAAATAAAATAATTAAATATTTGTTAGTATCCATTACGGATATCTACGAATATTTATTCGCATTAGTATTTGTCCTAAATTAGCTACGAGTTTTAAATTTTTTTTTTCAAATTTGTTCCAAACCTACTAAAAGGCATACTAAATTCATCCCATAACTAGCAGGTTCTAGCAAACTTATGAATGGAATTGTGATCCCTAATTAAATTGAATCTTTTACATTAGAAATTAAGAATAACACATTACATATGTTTGTGTTATTTCTTGTTTCACTTTTTTAAGCAGTATTGTTGATATAATATTTCTTAATTAATTATGTTGGGTTCTTATTTTTAATATTTAATATTTCAAGTGATATTATCAATACATATATGATATTACATATTATTATTATAACTTAAAGTTTGCAAAATGAAGAAGGTGATTAGAACCTGAATTTAAAAATCAATCTTATTAATTAGACTTGAAATTCTTAAATTCAATTTCTAACTAGAACTTAAAGTTCTTATATGGAATTTTTGATTAAAATCTAAAGTTTTGGATTTTGAAATTGGAACTTGAAGTTTTGCAAATAATTTGTAATCAAAACCTAAAGTTTTGAAAAACATAATTTCAAGAATAAAACTTGAAGTTGCAAATGTTAATTAGCAGACAAGAATATGAAGTTCCAATTGTACAAAATGTCATAAACTTGAAGATTTATGTATATTTATATGCCTTTACTATCATTATTGGATCCTTAGCTATTGAAATACATTTTCAATGCCATGGAATTGAAAGACATCATTCAAAAAAGAAAAACAAATGTTTGTACAAGGTAAACTTGAAAGTTATGTTTTTTTCTATTATGGTCATTAGAACTTGATTATGACCCTTTAAATGGATATATTCCTTCTAAAACAAAAAAATAAAATACTTTATAAGATTATAAGATTGCAAAATTATTACTAAATATAACTCAACTTTATTTGTGAATATTTGAAAGTTGAAATTAGGTGGTAAAAATACCATTAAAGAAGATATACTAGAAAATACATTCTCTACCTCTAATGTGGTACATATGCTTGAGAATACATTATTTACTTTTGTACCTGTAATGCGCTATTGCCATAATAATTTTGTAAGTATGGATTCAAAAATTATTTGAAAACACTTTCATTTTTTTTAACTTACTATAGATTATGTTCATTTAATTGTCTAAGTATTTTTAAAAGTGAATGTAAATTGATATTCCTAAAAATAAATTTAAACAATCACACAAATGAATACAAACACTTATGTAGCAATGAACATGGTAAAAAAATGGCAAAAAAAGCGCATTATTACTCATACTCATACTCATACAGTAGTGATAAAATTTTACAATGATAAAATACAAAAATATACATAATTATCAAAAATAAAATTTTAAAAGTATGACAATCATTGTCATCATTATGGTATAAAATGGTATTGATTATGTACCTATTAAATGTTAAAATATCCATAAAATTTTGTTTGTAATTCACAAAAACAAATTAAGGAAAAGAACAGCTAGATGAATTGTAATGATAATGAAGATCTAATAGATCTTATTTATTTTGATGTCTTTAATAAAATAAAATGTAGTTAGTTGAACATATGTATGCATATATAAAATATTATTCTTTGCTGATTTTTTGTCATTATGTTAAATATATTTAATGTTTTATAATTTACTGATCACTAATATGAAGTTCTTCAATTAAAGAATATGGATTATAATGGCCTTTTTTTTTTTGAAAAGGAAAATTGGTGATATATATTCAGCTGATAGCAACCACACACACCATATTTTGGAATAAGAAATTGTTGATACTTGATTTACGCTTGCCAAATATCAACATATGATTCTTTTTTCACAGGAACAAATTTGCTGAAATGCTTATTCTTAGGCTTTGTAGCATCTTCGGGTTGGAATCTTTTATGATGAACTTCAATAACTTTTTTAGTGCTCCTACAATTTCTAAAAGATTGAAAATAGATTAGAGATGCTAGAGTTTTGAGAATAGCTCTCTGATGCTTAAGACAAGAAAGGTTACTTTAATGAAAAATTTTTAAAAATAGTCACTTTTATTAATAACTTTTCTAAATTAACTATGTTATTAATTATTTTACTACAAAAATTAAATAATATGCATTTATACAAAAGTTCCTGCCAATAACCAAAATAAATTAAAAAGTATTTGAAAGTGCAAAAATTTTTTATGTGCACAAATAGTGTGTGCGAAAGCGATGGAAATTTTTTTTCACTTTTGTGCACAAACAGTTTTCATGAAAGTGGTAGAAAATTTTTCATTTTTGCACTTTCGCACACAAATAGTGTGAACAAAAATGGGAGAAATTTTCACTTTCGAATACTTAATTTTGATTATTAAAGGATATTTTTATACAAATGTATATTTTTTTGCTTTTTGAGAAAATAATTAATAATATGACTAATTTTTCCACCCTTTATTTTCTATCTTAGCCTTTATTTTTAGGCTTTTAACTTCTCCTATTTGTAGTCGGAACAAAACTCCTAATCATTTTATATTTAAACTACAAATATTGTCTTATCATTAATAGAATAAGACTTAAATAAATATTTATTCAATTAAAACCCTATTATTTATCTTTCCCATAATTCTATTAAGTATCGATTTCTTAATCTTTTTTAAGTGGAATAAGGAATTTGGTTAATAACAAGTCTTACTAAAATTCTAACTTTCTTGATGAAACCTTATTGAATTGGTGCCCCTTAGAAACATGACTTGACGACATCATTTTTGTCCTTTTCTAAAGGTGACTTCTGATGAAGATATGAATTATGTTAAGAAGGGTTTCTTAATAAGGACAAGAATTATGCCGAGGTGGACTTCTGATCAGGTAATAAATTATGCTAAGAAAGGCTTCTAGATGAGGTCATGAATTATGCAAAGGGCTTCTTGATAAATAGGAACTTGTTGTACTAATGTGGACCATTTTTAACAATCTAGAGGTGATTTGATTGATGGAAAATATTACGACCTAATATGAGTTTCTTAGTTTTCAGTGTCGATAAGTTTTGAGTCTAGTGCTAAAAATTAGAAAAATTGTTCTTTTCTTCTCTTTTTTATATCCTTGAATATTTTATCTTTGTTTGATATTCTTTTGTACTTTTTAAGGAGAGTCCTTTATGAATGACCTCATTTTAATATGTCTTCGATATTAGAAACCCTTGAAAGAACTTTAGGTTATTACCTATGGATTATCTTGCCTTACAAGATGTCATTGGATTTAGAAATTCATAATATAAGAATTTTTTTATTATCAACCATGGACTTATCTCACTTTATTGGGTGTCCTTGAATTTATAAACTCATACTTAAATAATTTTTTGGTTATCACCCATGGCCTTATCTCATTTAATTGGTGTCCTTAGATTTAAAAATCATATTAAAAGGATTTTTTAGTTATCACTCATAAGATTCATCTTATCTCATTAGGTATTCTCAGGACTTGGATCTTTCTAATTTTTGGGTTATCATTCGTAAGCTCATTTCATCTCAGTGGTTGTTCTCAGGATTCAGATCCTTTTGGTTTTCGGGTTATCGCCTATGGGATCATTTTTTATTACCTTTATGGGATGTTGGATTTGAAATTATTATATTTTAATGGACTAATGTGAAATTGAGACTAGTTTGTTACATAGATGCTAATAATTTTTAGTGATTCTCATGAAGCTCATTTGCAAATGATATAAGTTTTCATTTACAATAATATCACAATCTCATGTTAATATGCGAAAAAAACTTTTGTTGTTACCTTTTCTAATCATTTTGAGATTTTTACACTACATAAAGCAAGCAGGGAAAGTATATGGTTGTAATATATAATCAATTATATCAATTTTATGTGTGACATAGCCTCTATTATAAATATTTCAACAATAACATACGAAGATGATATTACTTGTGTTGCTCAAGTTTGAGGAAGATACTTTAAGATAAACTAAACTAAACATATAGTACTAATATTTTTCTACACCATTTAACTTCAACAAAGTTAAAAGATTGATGTTAAGCAAATGTATTCTTTGGGTAATCTTATTAATCTTGTCACCAAAGCTTACTTGCATCAACTTTGAAGAAATTGGTACATAGTAAAAGTATTTATCAATTTTACATATTGACAAATTGATATTTCTTGTTTTGATGAGGAGAATTTCATTAAAGAAATAGTTTCTTTTAGACAAAAATTTTAAAATAATCTTATTTTAAAGATTATTTACTTAAATAGCCAATTCTAAAAAGTTCTTACTAAAGTAACTAGTTTCCTAAAGGTTGATAATTTTACCTTTGCGTAATCATTTTCATTTAAAAAATTAAATAATAAATAAATAAAAATAAATATTAATTTATACAACTAATATTATTGGTAATCCATATGGCTTGAGTTCAATTCCTAACATTAATATTCTTATTTTTTTATTTTAAATATATAATGTTAATATATTATTTATTGACTATTTTTTGCATATATTAAAAAAATTAAAATATATATTTAAATTAAATTTTTTTAAAAATATACATAATAAACATATATCAAATGGTTTATAATCAAATTTATATAATATTATAAATAAATAAACAAATAAATAATTAACTATTAAAAAAATAAAATTTATTATAGCACTCCAATAAAATAGATCTACAGTGCGCTTATGGAAGCACACTATAATAACACTACAGTGCACTCATATAAATTCCAATGAGTGTGCTATAATAGTGCTGTAATGTGCTCGTGAGAATAATGTTATAATGATTTTTATTTTTTATATTTTTTATTAACAATATTATGTAAATTTTATTATTATTGATACTGGATTTTTAATGACCAATTGCCAATAGATTTTTTGATCTCTTTAGTTCTCGATCTTCGGGATAATTCTCCTTGGATATTTTTGCAAAAGAAAAATAAGTTATTATAAACTTATTTATTATAACAGTAAGAACCCTTCAATACTTAAGTTAGAGAGAAATTCTATATATTAATAATAGAATAAGAAAATTATTTTTTTGACAAAAAATTTGTACTCTTTTAAAAGGTTGGGATTATCTTTTATGAATTTCAACTAGCATTTATTATGATTTATGGGTAGTTATCTCAATTAATAAATTATTATTGCGTACTGATCCGTAATTAATGAGTTGTTATTTAATTTTTCATTAATGAGTAATTTTTCTCTATGATTATAATATTTATGACTCATTTATGGTCATTTTAGGCATTTTGTTCTTGGTATAAATTGTGTAGTTTGAGATGAATTTGTTTGTGCCATAGAGATAAAACTCATGGCTCCCCATCTTGGTGATCTTGCTTCTCTATTTTTCATTCTATTGAGAATATCCCTGACAAAATTCCCTTAATTTCTAGTATGATGTATTAAATGCTAAAAGTTAATCATCAAATTTTTAGTTTTTTGTCATTTTGTCACATCTTTTATAAATGCATCTTGATTATGCTCACCATTTTAAATGCTATTGTCTTTTTATTCAAGTATGCAAGAGAATTTTGAATTTCAAATTTAATAAAGATAGTGGTTTTCTTTAGGGATTACAAAGTGCTTATTTTGTAATTTGTGTGAATAATTCGTCAACCCTCGTCAATCAATTGTCACTGTTGCTTCATACTCCACAAACAAGACAAATACATTGATAGCTTTTAAATGCAAATGATTTTTGTCCATTTATTGTATGCCAAGTGTATTCCATCCATTATATGAGAAGTCTAATAGATAAAACCCATGTTATCTCTTTTTGCCTATTTACAGCTTTCACAACATTCCTCTTTTTCTCTTTACATTACCACATCCAATCAACTTATGTGCTTCCTTTTAAATCGAACTAGATCAATTTCAAAATTTTCAAAGAAATTTTATTTTTTGCTTCTAGGTTAGTATGTAACATCCTAAAAATTTAAGTATTTAGTTGACCTTTTATTATAATCATATTAAAATATATGTGATAAAAGTGTTGGATTTGAGAAAAAAATATAGAAAAAAAGTTTTAAAAATCTGTTAGGACAAAAATTGGATGAAAATGGGTGTTATTGGTAACAAAGGGCAAAATTGTTATTTCACAAAAAAAATTTTAATTGGCCCAATTAGAAGTTGATAATGTAAATGAGTATAGTGGAGTATGTTAGAAGTAAAGATAGAGTTTATAACCCCAGAAATGAGAAAATTCTTAGTTTGGACGAAAAATGTCAATTTTTGTCGAAAAAGGCTAAATGGTCATTACGCCAAGATTTGGGAGGACCTCGACAACAACCAACCACCCAGATGTCTTAAAAATTTTATAAAGAAGATGTAGGAAAAAAAATAGAATCGACTTTGGAGCTGATTTGATAAGGAAACTGTCGAAAACGGGCATAAAGAATACTTTTTACACTATAGTGATAAAATGGTCATTTTATAAGAAATTTGTGATTTTCATGTTGCTGAAATCTGATGGACTAAAATAAAAAAAATGTGAAAATGGCTTTGGTTCTTTCATAAATTGTGTTGTAGTTTGAATGAAATTTTAAAAAGCTTAGAAGCCAAATGTAATTTTGAAAAGTTTGTGAAAAATCTCATTATTTATTATTTTAAAATTAAAAAATGTTAATTTTCTTCTTCCTCTTGCTGCCGACTTCTCCTCTATTTCTCTTTTCTTTAATTTTTTTCTTTAATTCATCAAATTCATAAGGAAATATCTAGATTTTGGATTTATTTAAGAAGGATAAATTGATCATCAATGTAAACTTTTTCTTTTGATATAATTTGTGTATGATTTCATGGTAGAAAAATTTATGGGTTTTGAGTTTGATGAGCTTTAATGTTGAAAATATGCAGAAAAAGGGAGAAAAGAAGTGGTTAACGTTGGAAATTTGTAGTTAATGACTTGATTAAGATAAGAAACATTAAACCCTTATTTTTTTCTAAGTTAGGGTTTTGTGAATTGATGATAATTGAATAATTATAGATGGGTATGATATGAAATTTGTGTAATTTAATTGATTGATGGTGTTATTTGCATTAAAAAGAAAAAAATTTAATGTGTAAACTTTGAAAAATTTGGCCACGTGAGGAATGGTTGTTTTGAATTGTATTATTGGTGGTTTAGTTGTTAATTGACATAAATGAGCATGGAGGATTAAGATTTAAATATTAATGTTGAAAAAATTTTGATTGTATGGGTAAACATATATTCGGTCACCTTGGAGTTTTAGTATTCTAAATTGTTTTGTTTTATGTTTAATATCTATCATTGGTTGTATGTATGTTGTGAATATATGAGAGTAAAAAAGAATTAATTAGAACAGATAAAAGGGAAGAAATTGAAAAAATATATAATAAGAGAAGTTCGGCCTTTATGCTTATAAGTGTGGTGCATTGGTTTTTAACATATTTTATGTTGTATATATGTGCATAAATATATTAGAAAATAAATAAAATTGATAGGAAATAATTTGGATATGTAAAATAGAATAAATTTGAAAAAATAACAAAATTATTTATTTTAGATATTGTTCATGGAGATCTAAAAATAGTAAAATTTGATAGGTTCTTATGTTAGAAATTGTATGATAAAACAATGTGATCAATCGAATTGATTTGGTTTATAAAAGGATGAGATACGTGTGAAAAGGGTAAAATAGTAATTTTAATTTTAAGTACCAATTATGAGTTGTATTGCAGATAATTATGTGTAGTCAAATGCCTTTTAAGAACGTAAAGGAAAACGAGTGAATGTGGTAAGGAATCAGAATTTTTTTTATAAAAAATACGTTTTTGTATGTGTGTGTGTATTTATATATTTATATTGGTGAATATTTATAATTATAAATTTGGTAATAACTGTGCCAAATATTCACTACCACATTAGGTATTCTAAAATACTTTATCAGTATTGGGTATTTTAGTTAGAATGGTTGATATAATAATTAATTATTATTATCCTTATTATTATTTTATTTTTATTATTATTATTAACCTGATTGTTATTAATATTAATGTGGTTGTAATCATTATTTTTATTAATTGGTTAATTGTACGTATACGTGGATACGTTGCAAATTTGATAACTTGTGTGTTTCTTATTATGCTAGTGAAGTTGATAAAATTATCAAAATACCCTTTGGTATTGCCAGAGTTGAAATTTGTAATAATTAGTCAATGGTTAAATAAAATGAATAATTGAATGATTAGAATATCTATGGATCAGTAATGAATTTTCTTAAACTCTAACTGTGTTATTAAGTCAACTTGTAAAAGAATTTTATTTTAGTCGTGGCCATAACTGGGAAGATGTGGCTCCAATGTGGGCCTTAGCCAAGGTGGCACGATCGGATCTTCCCCATGCCTAAGTTTGGGGGTGGGACCGTGATATAAGCCTCTTAAATGGCATATGAGGAGTATGTTGAACCCATGAGAGGATTTATGCACAACCCGATAGAAAAAATGGGTGTGTAGGATGATGATTGTGCTAGAGTTATGACCATGATCCATAATTACCCTAATTATAACCAATCAAATAGAAATGGAACAGAATAATATGACTGAAATGAATAGAGTGGAAAGGGTATAGACGAGAAAAGATTTAGAAGGTAAACAGAATATTTATGTGTGCTAAATCTATTGGTAGATTGCGATCACAGTTGTTGAAACCGCAGCACGTTGTGATTATTTGGTATTAGGAATGTTTTGGTTTCCTTTGTAGGTTGTGTAGTCTATATATATAGGCGAACTCTTATAGAATTTTTATAAGAGTTATTATTTATTTGGTTAAGTGATACTATTCATATGATCAATTACTATTCATATAACCATTTGTGTCTATTCATTGGTAGGAGTACTATTCTATTGAATAGCTTAACATAAACAAATATTAGGTAGAGTTCTATCTTAACTGGTTATTAATTATGTGATTGGGACGTAATATTTACCCAATTGCCGGCTAGGGTTTTGTGTTTTTTACCGAGTAATTTTACATTACTCACCTCATTATTGAACATTATTTTATAGGTAAAGTTAGTAGAGTGGCGGATTCATAAAATACCTATGAGATTGGTTTAATGCAGATAAAGGCATACTATTATTTGTAATATGTTTAAATTTATTTTGTAAAATAATATTTATGATATAAAAATGTGTACATTGAAATCGTAATTAAAAAAAAAAATTTTCAAAGGAAATTCTGTTTTTGCATCACTATTTTTCAGTAATTAAAATTAACGTTGTAAATATCAACTCTTAATATATATATGTATATCTTGGTATATCTGTATATATTGGGGTTATGGGTTTCACTTAGTATATATGTACTTATTTTGTTTTGGCTTTCCATTAGGCTAGAGATTAGTAATGGAAGTTTATGTGTGGGATTATGAGTTTTTGTAGTGGTAAATATTGTTCTCATATATTAAAATTTGTGAATATAATGGGATAATTCTGATTGAGATTTTTTACTAGATTGGATTTTCTCTTGTATTAGATTATTGTTTTCTATATTTGATTTGGTTAAAATTGTTTTTGCTATTCTCGACTTATCTTTCTTGATTTTCTTCCATTTACCTTAAAATATCTAATGCCAAAAAATATTAGGATCTGATTATGAGAATATATATGGAGAATCCTCAAGTAAAGCGATAGGTAGTGACTTGCCAACAAAGATTACTACCCTTGAATCTTACATAGATTGGGGAACTTAAGATTAATTAACATTGGGTGCCCAATTAGATCTTTTAAAAGTATATAGAAAATTCCTTATAAGAAAGAAGGGTATAAATTAGGCAATAAACTCAAGAAGCTTATTAGGAAGGAAAACCATAACAAAAATCCTAAGAAGCCCAAAGGAATAAGAATAATAGAAGGGGGAAATAAGGCTGAGGAAGAGAAGAGAGCAAATTTCGAGGCAAGTTCGAGTTCTTAATATAATATTCCTCCTAGGTTTATGAACTTGACCTATATTGATAATAATAGTGAGTATGAAATTAATAAGATCTCATCATTTTTTACAAAGGATGACTTAAGGAGGATCCAAGATCGTTATTCCATATCTGAAAGTGTAATAAAGAGGTTAACATAAAAAGGAAAATGAACGAGTAGGCCTAAGAATTGCAAAGTTACTTTATTGGAAGTACTTTTCAACCTAGGTCTTAGGTTTCCTTTGTAGCCATATTTTGTAAAATTTTTGAGCCATTTAAAGCTCTTTCCTTGCCAATTAAACTTAAATGTTTAGCAAATGATCATTGGTACTTTCCTTTTGTAGAAGAAAGCTAGGTAAGGAGATCTATCATTGTAGGAATTTAAAAATATGTATCAACTGTGAAGACCTTAAATATAACATGTTTCAATACTATTTTGTGGCTTTTAGTAAAAGTCAATAACCCATATCTAATAACCTATTCTTTAACAAATTATAGAAGGAACATTGGTTTTTTGTCAGAGAAAAATGGGTCAGGTTTATCAAATGGGTATATGAAATTTTTTATCTTAACAACTTTTGCCATTCTAGGTTGATAAATTTTTTTTTGTTCATATCTAATTAATCTTAAATGTTATTTTAATCTTATGATTTTTATTTTAGTTTTTCTTTGCAAATTTATGGAGACACATAAAGACCTTGCATCTTATTTTTAAGGATAAGGTGAAAGTAGCCCTAACTATTAGGTGTTCAAAGTGCGAGCACTTAATAGGTGTTCCTGTTATAGTTATTATTTAACAATTATTCCTTCTCGTTTGACAAAGAAGATGGCTTCTAAATCGTAAATCAATAAAGCCCTTAAAAAGGGAAAGGGCAAGGCTAAAAATGGTATAGCTAAAGGCTTAAAGTAGTTATTTTAGCTTGGGAAAGACCAAAATCAGTTGTTTTTTGATGAAAGTCCTTCTCATCCTATTAAGAACGAAGGAAAAGCTAAGGTTATTATTATTAAGGAGGTAAAAGAATAGGTTTCTACTAAGAAAGTTAAACGTGCTTCTCACGAGAAGGAAAAAGGAAAGTTTTCAACCATGTTCGAGGATGGGGATTATATCAATGTCTCAAAAATCAAGGAAATGAAGGAAACTTGTGTGTATTGGTATATGCTCTAAACTCAATAGTATTTTAGATATTTGACACATTTATATCATGATATTTTAATTTATAAATATCATTTAATTAGTTTATTATTACATATTTGCGCATTTAATAAATATAATAATACCCTTAAAATAACAAATTTAATTAGTTAAATAATATTCTTAAATGTCCATAATCAAGTATTATTGTGAATATGGTAACAATAATGCATTGAGATTAGCTTGTGTAGTAACTGATAATAACATGTGTGTATTGTGATATGAAATATTAAGTTAATACATGGATACAAGGGAGTGAATTAATGTACTAGATTGACTCATCATGAGAACACTATGTAGATCATTATATGAATATCATAAGCAATTCTCATAGTGATAATGACGTATGCGATTTTTGAACTTGAGGTCATTATGATTCCCAATAAAGAGAATGATATATTTTGATATCTTCAAACGTTATCTATAACAAGAAAGACTATAAAAGAAATAATTAAATATATCATAATTTGTATAGAGGAATGTGTGTGATTAAGATATGATTGGTCTCTCTTATATAATGGAAGTGATATCTTAAACCCTTTGATTTAGTTAGACTTTGAAAAAATATATACTTATGTTCAAATAAGTTAATATGTAATATTGACTTTATTTAATAGGACAAGTCTATTAAGAATATCAAATAAATATAAAATTGAACCATATAAGGATGACAAATTCTATGTCTCATGTTCAATTAAGATATTTAGAATAACGAAATTGAATTACACAATAATGTTGGTTACGAATAAGGTGATATCAACCCATTGACATTCTCGTTACTTAAATAATCATGATGTATTACTAGACACTACTTATTACTTGTAATACTAAAATTAGATTTTAGTATTACTGCTAATGTTACAAGAACCTATTGGGTCGCACATTAAAATTATAAATATTATATATATATATATATGTGTGTGTGTATATATAAAATTTCAAATGAGTTTAGAATTCGTTGAGCTATTTGAGTATTAATTTCAATTAAATCCGTTATATAAAAATTGGACTAAATTTATTAGTCTTTACTTTACTAAATAAATTAAGTTTTATAAAAAAACCCTACTAAATAGTTTAAGTCAAAATTGAATACATAAAATAGTAATATATAAACATGTGATATTTATATTTTTAAGTATGTGTCTAGGGTTTGTTATTGTGTCTTTACTTTTGAGAAAAAAAAATACACAAAACATTACGCACTTAAAATATAAGAGTTAACATTTCGATTAAATTTTTGATCATGTGGATACCATAGAGATACAAAAGTAACTGATCCATGTTCGTAGTTTGACAAAAATTATCAACTAGAGATATGTACATACTTACGACATTGAATTATATACATACGATAATACTAGAGTTTACTGCATGGATATTAAAAAGTAAACCAATTATTTTGTATAATATCATTGCGTGTGTGTATTGGTTTGCTTACAATGTGGAACTCCTCATTCAATTAATCTAATTAGTCGAGTTTTATCCTCCAAGGGATTGGTCGGATAAAATTGAAAATCTTTCTCTTTCCCAAAATTACCATGTTACTGTAAGACTTTTAGTTAAGGTGAGCTCAAACTCATTTAGTTTGTAAACATGGTGCATACTTTTAACAAACATTCATTACCTTTGTAGGGACTCCATTTTCTATCTCAACGTTACAATCAAACTATTCTCGTGATTTGATAATAAAACTTTGAAGGAATAATTTTTCTTAAGCTAAAGAGAACATATTATTTTTGGAAAGAAGGATATAAGCTTGAGACCTTGAGTTAGTTGAGGTGAAAAGTATCAATGATCAAATCAAGAGAGAGAAGACAAAAATAGAGCAGAGGTATATAGACATGTATAAGAATTTAACCAACGTTAAAACATTCGAAAAAAAAGAGGTTAAAGAGAATCTTTTTTATGTATTCTCTAAGATTATAGGAATTTTTAAAAGTTGTTATTCTGAGATCGACTTAAGTTGGATGGATAAGATTTTTGCACCATCCTTCTAACCTCTTAAATGCGAAGATGAATAAGAAAACGAGATGGAAGAATCCAAGGTCAAGGTCATAGGGAGAAAAGTGTGCCGCTTGTTTAAGAAAACTAAACCTTAAGAATTATTGACCCGTTTAACATTATAGGGCCTTCAAGTGCCCATCGTGGGAATGAGAATGGCCTATAAAATGTGGTAATAAATTGAAATAAATTTTTTCTTTGCATTTTTCTTTTTTTTTTTTTAACCTTCTGCAAATTGTTGGTGAATAATTTCAAGAATTTTGAAGTAAATTCATTTGATAATAATAATCATCGAAAATATACCTTAATCTTTTTCATGCACAATAATATTCCTTTTAAGTCGAAGAACTTAGATGGTGTTCATCTTTAGGTTTTAAATATGTAAGCTTATGAGATTCGATCATTCAAGTTTAATTAATAACTTACACCGTTGACGTGTTCATAGGATTCGATTATTTATGCAACAAATTGCCTTTTTTTTAAGTTCGATATCCTTATGAGCTTCAATTACTCATAATTATGTGACTTTTTTAAGTTTGATGTAGTAAGCTTATGAGACTCTTTTACACATAAGTTAATAATAATCTTTTTTAGGTTCGATATAGCTAACTTATAAGATTCATATACTTGTAAATTATGATGATGATCATTTTTCAGGGACGGATCCATATTGGTTCTCATGCTTTATTACACAATTTCATTGAAACTATGAAATTTTTGAAAATTAAATTTATTAATGAAAAATATAAGGTACACAGAGATTAAAGAACTTATTGGTAGATTTTTTTTAACATTTTGGCATTCCGTAGTTTTGTCACTATTTTTCCATTTATATGAGCAAGTTCATACATTTTTAGGGTCATTATTTTTAAAACATTGTAAGGTCTTCCCTAATGTGGCCTAAATACTCCTTTTGTCAGGTTGTTGATGTTTTGTGTGACTTAAATTTAGATCTCCTTTTAAGAATCTCTGTGGTTTCATCTTTTTGTTGTAGTATTGAGTTACCTATTGTTGATAAGTTGCTACTCATATTAAGGCTTGCTTTTTTTTTTTTTTTCCTCTTAATCAAAACTAGATATGTAAACATAGTGTGAAAGATGGTTAAGACATCAGTTAGTTGATCAAATATGCAACTGAGGATGATCAAATATACAGCTAGTATAACAATTAAGATGATAGTTGGAGTCTTTATAAAAAGATAACAGAATTTGTTATTTCTGTTAATCAAGATACAATAAGTATATATAGCTAACGAAATTCAGTGTTTGAGGTGTTAGGAAATTATTCTTCTTGCATCTTATTTTTAGTAGAAAGCTGTTGATGTATTTAAGAGAGCTTCTTGAAAGTTAATAAGCTGGTGAAAGAGGTGTATTCTCAAGATCTGTAATTCCTGCAATTCTTGTACTTCTTGACTTTACTGCTGTGGATGTAGGCTGTATGCCGAACCCCGTATTTTTTCTTGTTTCTACATTTAATTGATGATTGTTATGTGTTGATTAAACTGTTCTTGATTGATTGCTTGTTAAATTTTAAATCAAGTAATTCTAAGTGTTAAATTACTTACTGTTCTTCATTGTTGAAGCCAGTATTAGTTTAAACTTGATTAATTCTTTTGATAAATCAATAAGTTGAGTTTATTGTCAATCCAACACATAGCTTTTCAGTTTTCTTCTTCATTGTATCAAAGTACTTGATATGTTACCGCTTCAACCTTTTTTAGTATCATTACCTTATAATCAAACACAAGTGAAAAATGTGTTTCCATCGTAATAGTTCTAAGGGTTGTCCTATATGCCTATAAAACCTTTGATAGCTTATTAACCCATGCTTATTTTCATTACCTTAACTGTAACTTCAAATTTTTCTTTATCACCTTGTTAACGGTTTTAACTTGTCCATTTGCCTTGGTATGCACTAGAGATGCAAATTTAAAATTTTTTGTCATTAAATTATTTTTCATTGTTAGTAAATATCACGCAAGGTATCATATGTTGACATATTATATTTCTTCAAACAAAATCAATATCTTGCTTCTTGGTGATTCTTGCTTGTTGTTCTGCTTCAACCCATTTAGTGAAATAATCGATAATGACAATTGCAAACCTTATCTGTCCCTGACCTATGAGTAATGGCCTTATCAAATCAACCCCTCTTATGCAAAAAGTTGATAGCTTATTTAGTGGTTAATGAAGAATATTAACATGAAGATGATAGTTTTCATATTTTTTCATCATTTCTTCAGCATCTTGATGTATAGTAGGTTAATAATATCCTTGTTTGAGAACCTAAAATGCTAAAGATTATGCCCTTGCATGACTTCTACAAATGTGAGAATGAATTTCTCTTAAAACATAGTTAGATTGTTCTTCATTTAGACATCTTAAATATAGCATCGTATAACCTCTCTTATATAGGACCCCTTTAATTAAGGTATATTTGGCGGCTTTGTATCTCATTTTTTGAACTTTAATATTGTCATTTGGTAAGTTACCATGTTTAAGTATGACCTTATTACCTTATCCACAAAATTTTTGCTTCAATAGTGTTAACATTTGGCCTTTTTCTTTTTTGTTTGATGCTGGGTTTTTCAATATAGTTATAAGAATAAATCTTGTTAGCATTACTTAGAATATTGAAGCCAACCTTGCCAAAAAATTTGATAGAGCATTTAATGTCCTCAATATATGCTTTTTTACTATTTTTTTGAATTGCCCTTAATTTCCTTCACTTTATCCTAGTACATGATCATTTTTTTTTTTGTTTTCTGGCTTAAAATTGCACATTTATTGGCTTATTATGAGCTAAGAATTGCTACTCATTAATATTTTTCTTACTCTCATTGATAATGCTATCTTTAGCTTTGCTAATAATGTCTCGTACTTTACTTTATTTGATAAGTTAAAAACCAAATTTTAATGCATATACAACTTCATCGCTTGTTAAACTGATTAAAATGATCCCTACTTTATATTCTTATACATTAGAGACTCTATTAATGTATACTTCTCTTTTGGAATCATTGCAATCCCTTTCCTTAATTGCCATTACTAGTTCAAGTTAATTCTCGAATATTGATTTATCAATAAAAAAATCAACCAAAACTTGTGCCTTGATTGCTTTTCTCAGTTGGAACTTAGTATTAAACTTACTGATCTGTATCATACATTTAACAAGACAATTAGAAAGATTAGGCTTGTGCATGATTTGCAATAATTGATGATTTGTTAACATAATTATTAAATGAGCCTTAAAATATGTCCTTAATTTTTGTGTCGCTACCACAAAAACTAAGGCTAACTTTTCAAGCTTCGTATATCTTTTCTCAGTATCTAGCAGTGCTTTACTGACATAGTAAACTAATGTTTGCTCTAAATCCTCTTCCTTTGTCAACATTGCGTTAATGACATTCTTTAATACAACTAAATAAAGATAGAGTTTATCTTCTTTTTGTGGCTAAGCTAAAATAGGTAACTTGGCCATGTAAGTTTTTAGCTCTTGAAGCTCTTTTCACAATTTTCAGTTGACTCCAAGCCTTTTCATTTTTTTATTACTTGAAAGAATTCAAAATATTTATGGGTGGATTTAGAAATGAAGCAATTTAAGGATGCTACCTTCCTTGTTAATTTATGATACTCTTTTTATGTACTTAGGGATGTCATTTCTAAAATAAACTTTACTTTCTATAGATTTACTTCAATTCCTTACCTACTTATCATAAATCCAAGAAATTTGCTTAAGTTAACATCAGAAGCACACTTTTTAGGACTTAACTTCATCTAATACTTTTTCAATAGATCAAACATTTATTTGATGTTCTCCATATGATCTTTAAGTCTACTAATCTTGTGATCATGTTATCAATATAAGCCTCCATTATTTTTCCAATTAAAAGCTTAAAAATTTGGTTTATTAACCTTTGTATGTTGCCTCAATATTCTTCAATTTAAAAGGCATTACTTTGTAACAATATAAGCCTTCGTCTATTACAAAAGTAATATCTTTTTGATTAGCTTTATGCATCTTAATTTGGTTGTATTCAAAGAATGCATCCATAAAACTGATGAGTTCGTAGTCCAATGTTGCATTAACAAGTTGGTCAATTCTTGGCAATAAGGCCTGCTTTATTTAAGTTGGTAAAATCTATATGCATTCTTCATTTTTTATTTGCTTTCTTCACCATCTCCACTTTAGCAATCTATTCTAGGTATTATGCCTCCTTTATAAACCCAACTTCCAACAACTTATTGACCTCCTTTTTAATTACTTCATATCTCTTATGATTAAACATTCTCTTTTTTTACTTTATTGGTTTGAATCAAGGATTGATAGTTAACCAGTGAGAGATGATTTTTGGATCTATCTCAAGCATATTACTATAGGACCATGCAAAAACATTTGAATTCCTTCAAAAAATCTAGAATTTTTGTTTTGTCAGATTCACATAATTTTGGCCTTACTTTCACAACTTTATTCGAGTTCTCATTATCTAGTGCCATGGACTCAAGCTATTCTATTGATTTTATTTTTTTATTTTATTTTTCATTTTTCCCCTCACTCTTTTCCTAAATTTCTCCCATTTTCACCTTTTTTTCCATTGAAATTCAAAAAGTTTTATTTGATGTAGTTGCATAACAACTTCTAATGTCTTTTTAATTTCTACATACGATTCTTACCCTATCATTAGTTAGAAATTTAAATTTTAGGCAGCATATAAACATTATGGCCTTGGAACTTTGCATAAACAACTTCCTTAATAAAACTTTGTATGGCATTGGTTAATCGACCACCAAAAAGTCAATCATTATAGTTTTTAAATATAGTTTCTCCCTTATTGTTACCGAGAGTTGAATCTTCTTTAACAGTATCATATACCTATCACTAAAATCATACAAAGAAGTTTGTACCCTTTTTAATTTTACTTCTTCTATTTCTAATTCACACAATGTTTTTTTGAATAAAATGTCAACTGAACTCCCAAGATTAATAAACACTTAGCTAATTAAAGAGGATGCTATATTCATGATAACTATTAAGGCATCATCATATGAATAACTGACATGCTTCGTATTTTCCTTGGTGAATATAATAGGGATACTATTTAGCCTTGGTTTTTTACTTGCTTATCTAATGAAAACAACATGTACACTGTACTCACTTTTATTGAGTACTGAATAATACTTTCAAGCTTTGATTGATTCTTGTACTAAAATTGGTCCTTCTGCAACAATTATCGTTCTTCGCTTTTCCTAGACCTCAAGCTCTTTGTTAACTTTATTTCTTTGGTTCACGACATATTCTATCAAATAATTATTTTTTATTAGCACCTTGAATTGCTCCTTCAACTTCACGCAATCTTTGATATCGTATCTTTAGACTTGATGAAAAGTATAATACTTAATTTTGTTTTTGATACCTATTAGTATATTGAGCTATCTCAATATTATTAATGTTCCTTTATTTTTTATATCATTATAAATTTTGTTTAATAACATATTCAATACTGTGAATTGCCTTTATTCCTCAAATTTTTCTACCTTTTTTCCTCAACTCTTATGGAAGTGTGGCAATCTTTCTTTCTTATCTCTTTTTTCTTCTTAGAGTCTTCTCGATGGTAGTTAATTTTGCATATGTGGTTGTCTTTTCCATTGTTGATTGTTGAATCAAAGACTTTCCATTAGATTACTATATGCTTTCGACATTTATTGATCGTTATTCTTCTTAGTTTTCCTAAATCTTAAACATTCTTTACTAATTTCTTCCTTTTTTTCTTTTTTTTTTTTTTTGTAACTTCTTCCTTAATTGTGATTGCTTCCTTTGCTTTATGGTATGCTCTATCATATAAAGGCACATGCTTTTATTTCATGTCATATCAAAAAGCAAACAATTTCATTGCCTTTCTTAGTTCTTCCAAAGCTATTGGGTGATTATACGCCCTTAACTCCAAAACTTCGAAGTGGTACTCTCTCATAAAATCCTTCAAACTTTCATTCACTTTTTACTTCATTATTTCCAAATTTTTCATGTCCTTGATTCATACATTTGCTTCTTGAAATTTTTTAATGAATTCATGGCATGGTTAATGAAAAGACTTTATTGATTAAGAAGCCAAAAAACAGAGCATGAAGAAAGAAATAGAAATAAATTAAGGTTTTGAACAAAATTTTCAATGTTGAAATTAGATGCAAACTAAACAATTAAGGAAACTTGATTAACAACATTCATATTATTGGTTGAAGAATTATCCTTCTATTTTGGCTTCTATTTAGAACAATAAGCATGCAACTTATAACATCTATCAATGGTGTGACTATGAAAATGACAATGAGTATAGAAAGGCCTTTCTTTCTTTTTGTTTCTAGTTGCATTTCCAGAACTAGATTTACCACAAGAACCAGTAACTCTAAGTTTGTTAGATTGAATAGCGCTTATAACAAATGCTATGGAAGAATTGTTATTAGTTGGAACACCTTGAACACCAATCCTTCTTTATTGTTCTTCTTGAGAAATAAGTGCAAATACTTTATTTATTGATGGCAATGGATCCTTGAGTAACAATTGCTCTATGATTTGTAAGAATGAATTATTTAATTCCATAAAAAAGACATGATATATTTCATTTGATAATGCAAATTAAGTTCTTTAACACTTCTATACGTACATTTTTCATATTTGCACACAGGTCTATAATTATTCAATTCTTTCTAAATTATTTTCAGCTTAGATTCATGAGCTTACGTCTAAGCCAAAAAATTCTTGGATTATTCTTTTGTTGAAAATGCTCCTTTAAATTATTTTAAATCTCATATGCAGAATTAACAAAGATTATGCTAATAGATATGTCTTTAGAAACTGAATTTAACAACCATGAAATCACCTTATCATTGTTCATGATCTATAAATTCAAGAGTTCAAACTCTATATCTATAGGTTTAACTAGAGATTTATCAACAAATCCATGTTTATTTTTTACAAACAATGCAATCAACATAGCTCTACTCTAACATGCATAGTTATCACCTGTTAATGATTGAGAAACTAAAATCAAAATTGGATTATCCAATGATGCAAGAAATAAAGGCTGGAAGGATCATCAATGGATGATCTCATTAAGTACAATTTTGATCCAGTTATATTTGCAGATGGTGGTGAATTCATTCTAATCGGAATGAATTACAAGATGTCTTGAATTAGAAACAAAAGAAAATTTTGATAGAAATACAGCAAGATTAATGCTCTGATACCATGTTGATCAAGAAGACAAAAAAAATAGAAATGAAGAAAGAAACAAAAAGGAAAAAGCTAAACTGATATTTTTGCAACTATCATCAAATATACAATTGTCCATACACATATATAACATAGTTGTTCATTTAATAACTAACTAATGTAACTAACTAATCAATTACTATTTACAATTTAACTAATCACATTTAACTAACCAACTAACTATTATTCCGTTAATAGGCTTGATGCTTCCATTGGGTAAGTTTTTATACTAAAACTGAGCATGCCTTTCTAATGTCAGCAAAAAAGACCCACACATCTCTATTTCTATTAGTCATTGTATATGCATCATTTCTTTATACCAATCTAGGTGCAACATAGGATTTGTATGCCTCGTATATGTCGCAATATAAGGCATTTTGAACTTGAAAGTTATAACTTCATGATCTCTCAACATAAGGTCATCTCTATCTTGAACTTATACACCTTGTTCTCCTCAATCTTTCATTCTCTTTTTAATTCTCTCACCTCTTATTTTAATTTCTTTAATTTTTTTAGCAATCCTCTGTGTCTCACTCTCTTATGATGCCTTCTAAATTCTTTTTTTGAACTACTTTTATGACTTCAAATGAACCTTAGGGATCAATCACTTTTATTACTTCCTGTCCTTAGTATTCCTTCCTTGCTTTCTCTATAAACTCGTATAAGACTCACAACATTACAGCGATGGGAACTTTGCTCACTTTTAATCCTCTGTTTTTCCATTTAGGTTTTAGTGTATCTTTTTAGACGATAATCTTCATCAACGCCTTAATCATTGTTTACTCATTCCTCATACATCATTCTTAAATCACCATCACAAAATCTAATTTCTTATTCTACAATAGCAAGATTTTATTTAAAATGTTCAACCATATTTTGCCAAATGTTCTTTATAGTTTCTTTCATGATTTTTACTTGCTCTATCTTTACAAGTAGCCTCTATAATACCTTTCTTTCTTCTTTATTCTCCTTAACTAAAGAATGGTTGCTTGAACCTTGATTATCCTCTTGTTAGAATTTTGCCACAACATCATCTAAAATTCTTTCCATTTCTTCTCTTCTAGAAGTAGCCATTTTTCTTTTGATAGCTTTTTGCTTGATCCCTACAGATGGTGCCAACTATTGATACTAGATTTTAAATGACCAACTGGCAACATGTTTTTTGATCTTCTTAGTTCTTGGTGTTTGGAATAATCCTTCTTTATTCTTTCTACAAAAGAGAAATATGGTCAAAGGTTACTAAATTTCCAGCAAGAACCCTTCAATACTTAATTTAAAGAGAAATTCTATATAACAATAATAGAACAAGAAAACTATTTTTTTGACAAATTTTCGTACTCCTTTGAGAGGTTGGGTTTACCTTTTATAAATTTTAATGAACAATTATTATGACTATTGGGCAATTATCCCAATTGATGAATCATCATTGCGTATTTATTAAGTTATTATTTTATAAGTAATGAGTTGTTATTCATCTTTTATTAATGGGTAGTCATTCTCTGCTATTATGACATTCATAACTCATTTATAGTCATTCTAAGCATTCTGTTCTTAGTATAAATTGTGTAGTTTGAGATGAAATTGTTCATGTTGTGGAGATGGAACTCATAGCTCCTTATTTGGGTGATCTTACTTTTTAGTTTTTTGTTCTGTTGAGATATTCCTTAACAATTATAAATAAATTTAATTTCATATTTATTATATATATTTATTTTAAATTTAAATTTAAATAAATTTTTAAAAAAATTGATATATTTTTCCAAAAACAGATACGAACACAGGTTCCTATGCTAATGAATTTTCACACAAGCATAGGGCTCCCACTCTCGTGGCCTTTTTTTTTTTAAAATATATATTTAAATTAAAAATATTTAAAATTAGATTGTAATTTTTTTGCTTTATTTTTTGATTTCTTTACTATGCAAACTATAGTTTTTTTTTTTTTTGAAAAAACTACATTAATTTTTTTAAAAATACATATATTTAAATTAAAAGTTTAAAAAATAGGATTGCAATTAAATTTTTTTTTTAAAAAAATGTCAGAAATTAAAACTTTAAGTTTCTAATAAAATTTACATAATGTTGTAAATAAAAAAGTAAAAAAATATTTGCCATAGCACTAATGTAGCACTATTGTAGGGTGCTCGTAGGGATTGGGGATTCTCACAAATGCATTTTAGCACTATCGTGCTGCAGTGCAACAATAAAGTTTATTTTTTGATTTTTTTTTTATTTATTTATTTCTTTATAATATTATATACATTTTATTATAAACAAATTTAATTTTATGTTTATTATGTATATTTTTAAATTTTAATTTAAATATATTTTTTAGAATTTTTTTAACATATGCAAAAAGTAGTTAATAAATAATATATTAACATTGTATATTTAAAATAAATACTACAAAAATATAAATGCTAAAAATTGAACTCAAGTGACATGAATGACAAACAATATACTCACCATTGAGTTACAGTACTATTTGTTATATAAATTAATATTTATTTTTATTTATTCATTATTTAATATCATTTTAAATAGTTATGTGATGGTAAAATTATCCAATTTTTGTGAACTAATTAATTTGGTAAAAATTTTTAGAGTTAACTATTTATGTAAATAGCTTTTAAAATAAGGTTATTTTAATTTTTTTTAAAATATATAAATTTTTCTAAACTAATCAACGCTCAACTCTTTGTTTCTTCAATAAATTTCTATCTCAATGCATTTTATTTATAAAATTTTTAATGAAACAATATTAAACATGTCCAACTTAATTGAAAGGAATGCAATCCAAAAGAAAGTGTTGCAATTAATGGATTCCCTACCATCTATTATTAGTTAATTCCACTACATAACACATTGGTTGTTTTCCATGAAATTGTATTCCCTTTCCAAGTCCTACATGGCAAAACAAATACAAGCCTCCTTTAACTTTTCCACACGCACGCGCACATATGTAATATTGTGCTTTAAGAAAAAAAATTGAATTCAATAAAGATCAAAGTCTTATAATTGAATAATATTTTGTACTCTAATTAAATATTTTCTTTTTCTTTCTTAACTTATTGACAATAAATATGAATTTTTCAGACAACAAAGTCCAACATTTGACTTGTAAAAAAGGTACTCAACCATCTATTTATATGTAAAATATAAGGTAGATTTTTATTTTTTTTATTTGAATTTTGAATAAAGGGTGGCTTTGAATTTATGTTGAAATGGTTAAAAGTGATTTTATGTGGCTAACAATTATTTTAAAAGTTTAATAAATGAATTTTAAAGTCGCTTTATTATAATTAATAATAATTATGTTAAAATGATTAATCTTTTTATTACAATAAAAAATTTATAAATTTGTGTTAGAGATATAAAATGTGTTTCGTATTCTAATTAAATATTTTTTTTCTTTCTCAATTTATTTACAATAAATACGAAGTTTTTAGACAACAAAGCCCAACATTTGACTCGCAGGGAAAGTATTCAACCATCCATTTATATGTAAAATATAAGATAGACTTTTATTTCTTTTATTTGAATTTTGAATGAAGGTTGGTTTTGAATTTCTGTTGAAATGGTTAAAAGTGATTTTATACGACTAATAATTATTTTAAAAGTTTAATAAATAAATTTTAAAGTCATTTTATTATAATAAATAATAATTATATTAAAATAATTAACCTTTTTTATTACAATAAATAATTTATAAATTTGTGTTAGAAATATAATATGTGTTTGATTAGAATAAATAATATTAAGTTTGCTGTTCATTTTATTAATATAATTCTCTTATATTTTTTCTTAAAATTTTTCTATTTTATTATTCTAAATTCATATGAGTATTTTATTTAATGTACAGAATTACTGAATCGATTATGTAATCCTGTGTTTAAAGGAGTTTAGTAAATTTGTCTACTAATAAATTATGTCATAATTTGAAAGGATGAAACTATTTATGTATAAGAAAAATCATTATAATAAGTTGGACAAAATATATTTGACTACATCCCTGCATGGACTGATTTAGTAAACAAAACAATTGATTGCTATGTAACTAACAATTTCATGAAATGAAAGTTTACCATGCGTGTTGGAGCAAGATTGCCATGTAATTTATTTATTTAAAAAAAAAAAAAATGCTTTACGAATTTGATTTTTCGTTTTGGTCCTCTGCTACGACTGCTTTCAAATCGAGTCTTGTCCCCACTTAGTCAAGGGTCTTTTTTGAAAAACCACCCATAATTAAACACACATTTGGCGTGGGCTGGCGTCGTTTTCCGTTGGGTTCATTTTGATTTTTAGTTTTTGTAAAAATTCAATTTTAATTATAATCTTTTTTAGCCTAAATCTAAAAATTTAAAGGTTGACGAAACGCGTACTTCCGTTGGTGAAGCTTTAACATCTCCAAATCAGAGGTGTCCAACGCTTCTTCATTTTACGTCATTCGCCCTCCAAACGATTAAACGACACCAACACATGCATGACCAAAACTTACATGGGCATTATTGTCATTTCATAGACACTTCCGGCATACAAAAGGCAATCTCTTTTATTTAATTACATTTTTGAAGAAAAGGAAAACACAAATTGCGTTTGCGGTTTCTCTTATTTAGCCGAGGGAGGATTTTGTATTGTACATCTTTCAGGCTCACAAAAATTTCACTCTCTCAGTCTCGAGGTTTCCTTTTCTCGCGATGGCGTCCGATAATTTGACAGACAAGAACGCCGTTTTCAGAAAATTGAAAGCAAAATCGGACAATAAGGTCTTCTTTTTTTTTTTTTTTTTTGTTTTCTCTCTTTGGTTTTATGGATCTGATTCAGATCTGTGCAATTCGTTGTTGGATCTGAAATAATTTTAAGTATTTTCTGTCGTTTTTATGTAGATATATATGTTTTTGTTTGTAGATGTGCTTTGATTGTAATGCAAAGAACCCGACGTGGGCGTCTGTGACGTACGGAATCTTTCTCTGCATCGATTGCTCCGCTGTTCACAGGAGTCTCGGTGTCCACATCAGCTTCGTTAGGTATTTCTTTTTTCATTTTTTGATTTCCTATTCAATTGCCTGATATTAACTCAGCTGTTAGTCTGTTATACAATTTTTTCGACATATGAAAGAAGAGCTAAAATTTTCTATTTAGTGGTTTTTGAGTCTAATCTAGGAGGCCTTAAGGTTTCTAATTGATATAGAAGGTGATGCCTTGATGCCTTAATTGATATCCGTATAGATGAATTGCGACAACAACTTTTTGGATAGAAATTTTGTGATTGATTCGAGTTGGCACGTGATAAGATGGAGTCGTACGGACGGATGCCTTGGGTTGAGAAATGTGATTGATTATGCTTGTACAATTTCTTTTATTAATTCCTTTTCTTTTTGCACTATTAGCTGTTGAGATGTTGATGATGGTTCTTTGGGTTTGTTGTGGAACATGGAATGCAAATTGTAGTATGATCTTCTGATCTCTAGTCCTAATTAGTAGTTAACATGAAAATTCTGTCAACTCTGCTAGAATACTAGAATAAGTTGGTATTTCTCTGATATGAAGTTACCTGAATTTCTGTTGAGAGGTTTTTCTGCTTCTCATAATTGTTATCTGATTAGAGAAGCAAATTGCTGTTGGCAGCTATTATGCAATTCAGAGGATCTTAGTAGTGGCACTTGCACCACTGCTGGGAGGTTCTAAGAACAAGTGTAGCTTGTTGGTTTCCATATTGGCCAAACAGTCTGCTGATTTTTCATCAGAAGTATTTTAAATGATCTATCTGGAATCCTTGTTGGAGTTGTGATTGAAAGATTGCTGCTTTCTGTACTCTCAAATGCCTCTTTCTGTAATTATGAACGTGCCATATGCCCCTTGATCTTTTTTCTTTTGAAGGTTTTCTATACCTTGCAGTGATTGCCACCTTCCAACTTTGAAACTGAGAGAAAACATTCAAAAGATAGGTATTTGATAAATGTATTCAAAATGTTGAAAAATCTTTGATGAACTAGTGTTTTTGGTACTTAAAGTTATTATTTTAAAATTTTAAACAATCTAAATGCATTCATTAAGGGATAGAGGGAGTAATATTCCCCCTTTTTTTTTTTTTTTTTTTTTACTTTTTAGGGAAAAAAAAATATAGGTAGTTGATGAATACAATGTTGGATTATGTTGTTGACAATCTTAATGTTATTGTTCTTGCCTTTTTAGTTGTCATTCTGCTCAGCAGGAAGAGGGAAACATTTTTATGTAATTTGCCTTATGTTAAATTTGTTTATGATTGGAAAATTCGTCATCATTGACAATCTAGAGCTCATTTAAGTTTCATCAGTTGCTTTGGTTTATATCTTCCCACTAATGTTCTGCAGTAGCATAAATGTAATGATTAATTTTAAGAGCTCTTAATTTTAATTTGATAAAAAGGGGAAAAATAGTTGGTAATTGAAAGCCTTAGAAAAAGCATTGTCATTGATATGATATTTTTCCTAGATATTTGTTAGTTTCAAATAGTAATAAGAAAATACAAACACATTGCAAAGACACCTTGAATTATGAGATTAGTTTAAAAGCTTATTGGTAATCTTTCTAATGTCATTCGAGGAACTGCATTTATGTGTTTGACCATTTTCATTTTGCTTTGATGGGTTTGGACTTCCTTGAACATTGTCTTTTATTTTAAAGAGGAGATGGTTCAACGATTAGAATTTATGAGCGAGCATATTGGCTTTCTACACTTTGCAAAATCTAATTACGTGTACCTTCGGCCTTCCTGGGTAAATAATAAAACTGTGTATCACATTCTTTATTTATATGCTGTTCATATTTTAATTACTCAGAAGTAAATAAAAAAGATAAGGGTTTGCATTTTAACCTACAATAATTCTATATTTTTCTTTTCATGGTAATGCCTTGTCCAATAACCATCTGGGTGTTTGACTTCTTAATTTGGCTCTGAACAATTTTCTATTTCATTTAATATGCCAACCACAGTGTGTTGAAGTGCTATATTATCCCATAATGAAATGTTATATTTTAGCAAGTTAAGTTTTCCCAGATATATATTTATTTTTTGGTCTTCTCATATAGGTCGACAAATTTAGACTCATGGAGTGCTGAGCAGTTGAAAATGATGATATATGGTGGAAACAACCGAGCACATGCATTTTTTAAGCAGCATGGATGGACTGATGGGGGAAAAATTGAGGCTAAGTATACCTCAAGAGCAGCTGAGTTATACAAGCAGATACTTGCAAAAGATGTTGCTAAAAGTACGGCAGAAGAGACAGTTTTACCATCATCACCTGTTTCCTCTCAATCAGCACAAGCACCTAATGGACTTCCAGATGTTAAGATCCAGGAAACTCCTAAGGAAAATTATCTAAGAAGGCAAGAAACTGATGATGCTCCTGTTTCGCCAAAAGTGTCTTGTACATTTGTTTCTACTACCGTCAAAAAGCCGATTGGTGCTAAGAAAACTGGGAAGACTGGGGGGCTAGGTGCTCGAAAGCTTACTACAAAGGTACATTTCATTTTTTCAACCCATGTGTATAGTTTAACTAGCAGCAGTAGTATGCTGTAAAAGATATCTGAAGTTTGCTATTTGATTGTTCATTTTTATTAAAACTCCTTATCTCAGAAAAAACATTTTGACTAAATGCAGTCCAGTGAAAGTCTATATGAGCAGAAGCCTGAAGAACCAGCAGCTGTCCCAGTTTCTTCTGCAACTAGCAATGCTTTGCCTGTTAGTTCATCATTTGCATCTCGCTTTGAGTATGTGGACAATGTCCAATCTGCAGAGTTGAATTCCAGCGGCCCACAAATGCTTAGCCATGTAGCTCCACCAAAGTCGTCAAGCTTCTTTGCTGACTATGGAATGGGCAATGGTTTTCAGAAGAAGTCTAGCTCCTCGAAAGCACAGGTAAAGCTATGTGACTTATATTCAGTGACTGGTCGGCATTAACTAGGTAAAATTAACTTAAGCTGCATACGTCAGCTTTCAAGGACATTATCATCAACGTATAGGCTTTTGAAACTCTAGTTCGAGACTGCATGTAGGCTCTATTTTCTTGGGCTATCATGCATAGACACATCTGTCTAAAAAGTCTAATTAACTGGATATAGTCACAAGAAGAACATGGTAATATGTGTTTATGCTATCTTCATACAAACTTCTAACTCTATATGTTAAATTATCTTTAGATATTTCTTGTTTTTTTCTTTCAAATGTGGTTCCTGATATGTGTTATCCTTTCATAAAATCATATATGAATTATTATAGTGTGCTTTACATCTGACAATCATAACTGGGAGAAGGCTTTATTTTGAAGTATCTTCTACATGTTTTGTATGTAGATTAGGATGCCAAAGCGATAATCATATTTTAAAATAAATTGTGTACTTCTAGTTTTTCTCACACAATTCCAAGGAATGTAGGAGATGTTCCAGTGTCATAGCCCACTGTAAAATTGTCCTTGTCTGCTAGATAGCTGATTTGTGGCTTTGTTGTGTTGGATTTATTGCGCATATGATGGAAGTTTTAGTCCAAAATCGATACTGATTTGGCCCCAGAACATATTAATTGTTTGGAATATCTTATGTTCAAGCTTGATTTAGGCTGCTGCTGATGCTGTTGAAAATGCATTTAAAATATAATACAATGAACTTGTTGGAGTTAGGTTAGAATTTGTGTTCCAGGAGTCTACATCGTTTTCTTCATGAATCATTCTCAATTTCTTACATTTATAAAGATAAAGCTGCATGTTTCTGGATTTAGTGTTTTCAGTGCTTTCTTTTTGTTTATTGGGACTGGCACAACATTTTATATGATTTTTAGGTGCTGAAAATATCATGTGAATTGGATCAGTCAGTCTGTTGGCTACATACATGCATAAGTGATGCATGTGGTTTCATGGTACATTATTCTTATTTCATCCTGATATTGTCAGATTCAAGAAACTGATGAAGCAAGGAAGAAGTTCACAAATGCCAAAGCTATTTCATCAGCCCAATTTTTTGCGGATCAGGACAAAGCTGACATGGATTCACAAGTTTCTTTGCAGAAGTTCTCAGTATGTGTCCTTCCTTGTGCAGACTTGTTGGAAAATTATTTGTTAAAGTTTGTTTCAAGTGACTGTTTATGTGAATATGCAAATAGGTTTCTTTCTATGCTTCATGCTGCGGACTTGTTATTAGCCTACAAATGTCAATAAATTGAAATAGTTTCCTTGGGCAATTTTGATCACAAATAGCTTGCTTGTGACACAAAATGCCTATCAATTTTTTTTTTTTTTATATTGGCAGAGAGGGGTTTGAAGTGGTAAGCAATGAATCGAGTATTGATCAATGCAGTAGTTGGGCTAGCACGTCTTATGCAATGATAAATTAATGAACTTGTATTTCAATCTTAATGTACATGTATGATCAGATATATTTTCTTTTTTTCACTAACAAATTAGAAATTGCTTTAAGGGTCATGTGAAATGGAATTTGTACCCTGATATTTTGTTTTTTATGGCAGTAATAAACATTTTTTATTTCCAGGGTTCAACTGCCATCTCTAGTGCTGATCTTTTTGGTCAAGATTCTGATTCCTCTATTGATTTTGCTGCTAGTGACCTAATCAATCGACTCTCATTCCAGGTAATGTTGTAATATTGTAATGTTCACAAATTGCTCTCAACTGAATTTATTGTAGTCAAATGTCCATGAACTTGTTTCATCTTTGTTGGAGTTCAGGCTTTGTATTTCTGGTTTTTATTCTTTCTTGAATTTGTTTATTTTTTTCACCGTTCATTTCCTTTTCAGGCACAACAAGACATATCCTCCCTTCGGAACATTGCAGGAGAGACTGGAAAGAAGCTAAGCTCGTTAGCATCAAATCTAATGACTGATCTTCAAGACAGAATACTTTGAAATTGATGATGTGTTCAAAAAAAATGTGTGGAGTTTGTTACATTTACCAGCCAACATCTTTTGTAGGGAATGTAAAAAGAGTTTGATCATACAATCTCTCGGAAGACATAAAAAATTTAAAACTCTCCAGGCATACTACAGACTCGGGTTTTATTATTGTTTTAGCAGTGTATTGAGACTAATTATATGTGCCATTTCAGTATTTCATCTAGTGAATTTTATTATACTTCTGTAAACGAACCCATGCTTCCTGCCGTGTTTTAGTAGTGCCAGGAACTTCTAGCAATATAATATATCTTGTTGCATTATGGGTGGCAGCATGTCCATGATAAATAATATGTTTGGTTTTGGCAGCATGCAGCCACAGTATTGATTCAATTACCGCATAATTGTTCTTAAACTAAGGTACGGTACTTCATCCAACGGCCATTGAATCTTGTGTCCGGTGACACCATCGCGTGTGTTTTGCCTTTGATTTCTGGATCTGTGAAGTCCTTCTCTGGCGTCCAGCATATGGAAGCCGTTGCTAAGAGCAAAAGCCATGGAAGGTTCAAAAATGCCTTGGACCCCAAGATTAGACATTAAACTTGGATGCAAAATAAGTGACAATGCATATGATCCAATGAAAAAAGTGAATTAATCTTTAGTTGATGATTTTAGACAATTCTCACAATCGATGAAGTCAACAATATTATTTGGCTTCTCACTTGATCTTATATTTAACGAGGAGTTGCTACGAGTAGCCTTTTTTAGTCATAATTCCCAAACTGAAGAATGCCCACAATTCCGATTATAGTGTGTGTGTGTGTGAACTGGAGTGGTCTTTATACATACCTAACATTTATATTGGGGATTTCTCAAATTAAGATTTGATGATGCAGTTGAGGTGTCCCATTTGATGAGGGCTAATACTCCTGATAGCTGTTCTACTGCATTTTTATCTATATATTTAAAATAGACATATATATTTAAATACATATTAATAAATATGTATTTATTGAACATATTTAATTGTAATACATATTATGTAATTACATAGATATTTATTAGGAAGTCTTATTATAATTATATAAATATTTTATCATTTAAATATAATGTTCATTTTAATAAATATACTTATTTAGAATAATTTTATAATTAAAGGTATATTTATGTATTGAAAATATAGTAATTACTGTATTCGATAAATATCAATTTTTATTTTGGTAGTTAACTTTTATCAATTCAATTTTTGAAGACAACATTAACTTTCAAATTAAAGTTTAACAGTATCTTGATTCTATATCTTGTTGACATTTATTATACGATTGTAACGTAATTATGGTAAGTGAAAACACATACACTCTCAAGGTTTGGCTAAAAGGATTAGTCCTTTTTACTTTTAAATATTTACATGTAAACACGGTCATAAAAAAATGTGCTACAATATCCTCTAAATCATAATTGTTTTAACAGTTAAATATTCTAAATTATTATTATTTTTATCCAAACTTATGGATTGAACTAACGGATTTATGAACGAAGATTTATGTGAATATTTTTGAAACCAATAGAACCAAAGTGTTTTTCAGGTCCAAACTTGGAGCGTGTAAGTCAGTTGTCTTGGAACAGTAATATTATTAAGAATGCAAACTCTATTTTACTAACTAATGTGGAAATATTATATTATTATTATATGTTCTTAATAATTTGTTTTCTTCTACTCACCCAAAGATTTATTTTACTCATAAACATAAAAGATACAGGACAATAAGATAAAATTGCCACATTTACTTGTATGAATTAAATAAAACTATCACATGGATGAATTTGTATATGCAATAATACTCTAATTCACTTATATCACATTAACAAGTTTGTATACTTTTGTGATACTCTAATTATAATCTATAATAATTATTTTTTATATTATTTTATTTTTTTTATTTGGAGAGCAAGTTGACTTAAGATTATTAGATTATTTATTTTTATAAATTATATAATTATATCTAATTAATATCATATTACTTAACAAAAGATTTAAAATATAATCTTCATAAGATGGTTTATTTAGTATTTACATTAAAATAAGAATAATATTTAAAATACAAACTCTTGTACAAACTTTATACAGACAAAATATATCATATCAAGTAGTATAAATAAAATTTATACAAGAGTTTTTGTAATAGCATATTATTATTATTATTATTATTATTATTATTATTATTATATTTATTTGGTAATGACTTATTATTATTTTATTATTATTAGTGAACGATTTTGAAATGGACCCTTGGTGGAAAACAAGACTAATACTAATCTTGCCAATTGTCCACGCACGATGTTCGTGCAAGCAACTAGTAGATTTATAGTATACGAATGTATTGTTATTATATTTGTTAGTGGAAAGAACAATAATGAAAAGTATAGTAGATTATATTGATATTATATTTGTTAAGTTGAGAAAACATTGAAGACAAATGTGCATACATACAAGAATTGGCATGAGTATTCGATTTATTGTCAATAAGAAAATGAATTTAAGCATGCATGGAAGATCAACAAGACACATGGCATTGAACCTTTGTATCTTTTAAATTGAAATCACGTTGACAATTCAAAAAGAAAAATTTTAAAGAGGAAGGAAACTGGAGCAGATAGAAGAGATTAAAAATATTAAGGTTAATTCTATTTTATGTCAAGATTTAATTTTGTTTTTGGATTATTATAGATGTGTATTAATATTATTGTTGTATTGTGAGCTTTAGTTATTATCTAGATGTATATGTGTGTGTGTGTGTACAAATTAGTTTTATTTCATTATTAGAATTTTATTAATATATTTGTTTGATTATAGTGAAAAAAGAAAATGAATAATTTTTTTTAATTAAGAATTAGATATGAGTTTGTTTGTTATATTAGTTAATAGTTAAGAAAAAAAAAATCTATAATTACTTGGGACTTATTTGCTACCCTTGGATAGTAACATATCAGAAAAATTAATAAAAATTATATTAGGTTATTTTTGAATTTATTAAAGTATTAAGTTATTTTATAAATTAGTAGTAAGTAATAATTTGAAATCTTATTGATATTATCTATTTATAAACAGTAAATATATAATTTTTGTTTATGCTTACTGTTGTTGTTGTTGTTGTTGTTTATATATTACTAATTACAAGGGTATAATTATGGGTTAATGATTTTAGAGAATTTATTTTATTAACTTTAAGATTATACTTTATTTTTAGGTGATAAAATTTTATTAAGTGAAGGTTTTAATCGCTATTATTGAGTTAATAAATATTATTATTAATTTATTTAGCAGGTGATTTTAAAGAAGAAGATAAATTGATAAAAGACTAAAACAGCTGAATATTTAGAATTCAATGTAGATGTTTATGTATAATTGTAATGATTTTGATTTTACAAAACTAAAATGTAGGGTGTTTAATTTATTAAAGATTTACGTACATGTGTATAAATTTTTGAATACATATATGTGCTGTGATTAAATTGAATTTGTTTTGAAATATTTGTTTAAAACTAGAGAAATTATTTTTTTTAATTTTATTGGACAATATGAAATATTATAGTTTTTGTTAAGAAATTCTTGAATGTAAAATTGGTATAGCCTTAATTGATTAAGAACCAATGACTTTGGACGTAATTTCTGTCATACAGTTTCTATTCTATAGTGAAAGCCTATAAATAAAAATTAAATAAGATGACGGTCCCCAAAAATAATGCTTATAAAGTATATTAGCTATTAGTAGAGCGGCAATCCCTAAAAATAATACTCTTAAAGTATGCATAATTATTTTATGAAGTTGTTCATAATAGAATAACATTTATTTATTTCATCATCTTTGAAAATGAATTATAAAAAAGGAATTTTAGCTATTATTCTTTTAAGTGTTCTTGGAATTTAAAAAATAAATTAAATTGATTTATTTTATTTTAAAACTTCTTTTGCATGTAAATACTTATTGGGTATTAGCTCACTCTTTTTTTTTTTTTTTTTTTATTCTAGTAAGGTTAGAGACGATAGTTAAAGCAAATTAAAGGTTTTTTAGTTAGAATATATTTTGTTATACTTTATTTGAATGTTGAAACATAGTTGATGAAATGAAAAATATACTTGAGAGTGTTGAAATTTCAATTTTAGGTTTTAATTATAGGAAAATATTCAATTTTTAAAAGAAAACTTTACCAAATTTTATAGAAATAATTTAAGGACAAAAGCTTGGTATTAGAACAAATGTTATATATTCTATAAATAGTTATTGTTATAATTAGAAAGTATTAAGTTAGTTTGGGTTTTTTATTGCTAATTTTTTTGTTACTCTATGATTTTATAATAATCATTTTGTTTGATCTTGTAGTATGGCTAGGACTAAATACGATCGATGAACATATGTCAATCAAAGTGAACAGTGTGTATTAGGAGGTGTTTTTGTTAAAGACCTTAAGAAACTTCAAGCAGGCAGAATTAAAGCAAGCTTGAGAGCAAGCTATAGATGACAGAAAGTTAATATTTAGTTTTTAAATATTGATCTAGGCCTAAGAGTTTCTAAGAAAATTAAGAATAATGCTTTGAAGGGTCTAAGAGTTTATGGTAAGGAAGTAAATCAGAACAAATTTGTGGTCCAATATTTGTTCTTCACTAAGAGGTCTCTTAATACTTTTCATATTGTAAAAAGTTGGTTAAGGAAATTGACTAGTAGTTCACAATGCGAGATTAGTAAGGAAAAACCAGTGACATTGGAACCCTCTAAAATGATGAAATTTTTTGAACCACCAATAATAAAGAGAGATTTTAAGGATTAGTGAAGCATCGGTTCTAAATCTACGAGAATGTTTTATTTGTAATTTTGTATATGTTTATATTAATCATTTTGTATTTATGACTTTAACTACTTAAATTTGTTATTTTTTTTATATATTTTACTCAATTTCTTTTTAAGCATTGTAAATTCCTATAGTTTATATAAGAATAACCTTGTAGCGACATATTTTGCTATTATATAATATTATATAGATTAGGTTATTTTATTTTAACTACTATGAATAGTACCATGGGTTTCAATATGTTTGACAATAGAGAATTATAATCATTCTCTCCTAAAAAAGAAAATGGGTTTGGCAATTTTCATAGACAATGATAGAATTTGTAAATGCATTTTATGATTTCACAAGTAATGAGCTACATAGCCTTAAAAGTAGTGAAGAAAGTAAGGGTTTATTAGCATTAGGAGAATTTAAGAAATTTAATCCCCCCACGTTCAATAAAAAAGCTTACCCATTAGTTACTAAAGAATAGGTAGAATAAATTGAAAGAATATTGGATGCTATGTAAGTGTCTAAAGAAAATTGGGTGAAATTTGCAACGTTTTAACTAATTAAAAATGCTAACCACTAGTGAAACACCTTTAGGATTACAAAGGAAAATGGAAAATGGAGATTGGACATGGGATGCTTTTAAAAAAGTTTTTTTTGAAAAATATTTTTCTAAAATTTTTCGTGATGCCATGTTAGTTGAATTTATCCATCTAATTCAAGGTAATTTATTAATATCTCAATATAAAACGAAGTTTAAAGTATTGAATTAGTTTGCTATATTTATAATATCTTAAGAGAATGATAAAATTAACCGATTTGCAAAGAAATTGAAAGCATTTCTTTGCCATGAACTGGTAATGTTGAATCTTTAAAATTATTTGGAAGTGATGGAATGAGCGTTAATAATAGAGCAAGATGGAGATAAGATTAAGTAGAAATTTGAATCCAAGAAATGGAGTTCAGATAAAAAATTTTCAAAATAAAGGGAGAAAAGACAAATAAGGGGATAATTTTCTAGTCAGAATATTCAAAATTCTTTTAATATATTGGGTACTTGTTGTGAATGTGAAAAACCAGGCCATCATTGAAATGCATGTCTACATTTAAAGTAAACACAAAATAAAAAAATTATTTCTAATTAAGGAAGCTACGGAGTTTTCAAGAAAATTTCGAAATTTGTTACAAGTGTGAAAAAATAAGGTTATTACCGAATATGTATCTATGTTTGGGATAGGCATCAAATTAAATGACAAGTTCTGATCAAATACGTTGTCAAACAGTGCCACAACAAACTCAATAAAGTAGACAACCACAATAGGGTCAAAATAAGCAATCTTCTTAAGGACCTCACTCATCACAAAGCTATGGTAGGCCGAGGACTCAATGCAAAACTTATGCAATTACTGAGAATGAGAATCAACCTAATCATATTGTGGTAGAAGATATTTTTCTTTTATTTAACACTTGGGTTAGAATGTTATTTGATTTTAGTGTTACACATTCCTTTATCTCTTCAAAACTTGTAACTTTTTTAGGCTTGGAAACTGAACTATTAGAATATATATTGTCAATAGAAATGTATATTGGATATGGTATAAATCTTGATACAATATGTTAAAATTGTGAGATTAATGTAAGTGGTTACTAAATATCTTTTAGGTTGATTATGATGCAAATGGTGAATTACGATGTGATGTTTGGGATGGATTGATTATTGTGTTTTAAGGTTGTTATAGATTGTTAAAGGAAAAAAGTAACTATTAACCTTTCTAATGGTGATAGGTTTCGTATTTTCGAAAAAGGAAAGGATAGCTTTTATTGTTATTATGCTAGCCATAAAAATCATAAAGATTACTTAAGATGGATGGCTAATTTAGCGAGTCATGACTTCAGTGATTCCAAAATTCAATTCACTTTTGTAATTGATGAATTTTTAGATGTGTTCCCTAAGGATTTATTTAGGGTATCACATAGGATTGATGTAAATTTTACAATTGAGATTTATCCAAGTACTACACCTATCTCTATAATTCTATATAAAATGGCTCCAACAAAATTACAAGAGTTACAAAATAAGGTTTATTCAACTTAGTACTTTTTATTAGGGTGCATCTGTTTTATTTATTAGAAGAAGAATAGTAGTTTAAGATTGTATGTGGATTATACACAATTGAATTGAATAATTATGAAGAATAAATACTTGTTACTTAGAGTAGATAATTTATTTGAATAGTTGTACAATTTTAAATATTTATCATAAATTGACTTGCAATTTGAGTATTATCAGTTAAGAGTTAAAAATAAAAATATTTCAAAAATCACTTTTTGTACTCGGTACAACATTTTGAGTTTGGTATGATACCATTTGGACTAATAAATGCTCTCACAGTATTCATGACTTTAATGTATGAAATTTTTCATCCTTTTCTTGATCAATTTGTCGTGATATTTATGGATGATATTTTAATTTACTTTAAATTGAAGGAGAAGTATGAACAATATTTACAGGTTGTTTTGCAAGTGTTAAAAGAATATCAGTTATATGTAAAACGAATTAAATGCGAGTTTTAGTTAATTGAAATCAAATTTCTTGCTCATGTGGTGTCTGAAGAAAGAATTTTTGTATATCCTACTAAAATTAAGGCAATGTTAAAGTAAAGTAGATCAAAGAATGTAACTAAAACTAAAAGTTTTCTAAGTTTGACAAGATATTATTACAAATTTGTTAAGGATTTTTCCAAAGTAGTGGCATTTTTAACTCATTTGATTAGAAAGAGAGTGAAGTTTATGTGAAATGATAAAAGTGAATATGCATTTGTGGAATTAAGAAAATGATTAACCTCAACTCTAGTTTTAATAATTCCTAAGTGACAAGTTGGATATATAATTTGCTGTGATACCTTACGCGTAGGTTTTAGTTGTATTTTGATGCAATTAGGGATAATGATGACATATGATTCACGCCAACTCAAAATGCATAAGCATAATTATCTTACATATGACTTAGAACTTACTATTATTGTATTTGTATTGAAATTGTGGAGGTATTACTTATATGGTGAGAGATTTAAGGTATTTTTAGCTCATAAAAGTCTTTGACATTTGTTTACTTAGAAGGAATTTAATTTGAGACAGATTAAAAGGATGGAGTATTTAAAAAATTATGATTTTACTTTATAATATCATCTTAGTAAAGTTAATGTGGTTACAAATGCCTTAAGTAGAAAATCACAAGAAATGCTAACAAATTTCTATTGTCACAGATGGAAAATGCGTAACTACTGGAAGGAATTTGATTTAAGAGTTTGTGAAGTAGAAGATCAAGTTTGATTGTTTAATTTAGTAACACAACTTACTATTTTCTATTGGGTGATTCTAGCCCAACAAAATGATCCTAAAATTGAATATGCGCATGCCAAATTAGAGAAAGATAATACAATAGAAGGATGATCAATTGATTTCTTTAATAGTTTGAGGTTTGTAGGTAGACTTTTTGTACTATCTATTAAATCTTTTATAAAGGAGGTTTTTAATAAGGCTCATAAATCAAAATTTACTACATATATGGATAGTACAAAAATGTATCAAAATTTGAAAAAATATTTTTAGTAAAATAGAATGACGAGAGATGTGGGAGAATTTGTGACTAGATGTTTAGTATGTTAGTAGGTAAAAATAGAACATCAAAAGCCAACTGGATTATTTCAATCTCTTCTAGTATTTGAATGAAAATGAAAAATTGGGATAATAGATTTTGTGAAAGGATTACCCAAAACCTAAAATGGTTATGATAGTGTATGGGTGATTGTGGATAGATTAACTAAATCGATTCACTTTTTACCTATTAAATTTATGAATTCCTTAGAAACCTTAAGTAGATTATATATGTAAGAGATAGTACGATTGCATAATATAAAAGAAGCCACGTGAGAACTTGAGGCTTGCATGCAAATGCAATATCCAGTATTATTTCAGTAAAATACGTGAAATTTGAGAATGAATTTCTTATAAGGAAGGTAGATTGTAATACATATTATTATTATATTTATTTAGTAATAATTTATTGTTATTTTATTATTGTTAGTGGAAGATTTTGAAGTGGACCGTTGGTGGAAAATAAGACTAAGACTAGTCTTGCCAATTGTCCAAGCATGATGTATATGTAAGCGACTAATAGATTTATAATGTATGAATGTATTGTTATTATATTTGTTAGTGAAAAGAATAATAATGGCAAGAGTAGTACATTATACTAATGTTATATTTGTTAAGTTAAGAAAAAATTGAAGACAAGAATACGTACATGCAAAAATTGGCACAAGAGGAAGTCGAGTATTCAGTTAGTTGTCAATAAGAAAATGAATTTAAGCATACACTGAAAATGAACAAGATACATGGCATTGAACCTTTATTTGTGTCTTTTAAATTAAAATCATGTTGACAATTCAAAAAGAAAAATTGCAAAGAGGAAGGAGACGAGAGCAAACAAAAGATATTAAAATTATTAAGGGTAATTCTATTTTATGTTAAGATTTAATTTTATTTTTAGATTATTACAAAAGTGTATTAATATTGTTATTGTATTATAAGCTTTAGTTATTATATAGATGTATGTGTGTGTATTAGTTTTACGCCATTATTAGAAATTTGTTAATACATATGTTTGATTATAGTGAAAAATGAAAATGAATAATTTTTGTATTAAGTATTAGATATAGGTTTGTTTGCTATATTGGTTAATAATTATGAAAAAAAAAATTGTAATTAGTTAGGACTTATTTACTATCCTTGAATAGAAACAAGTAAGAAAAGTTAATAAGAATTATATTGGATTATTTTTTTAATTTATTAAAGTATTTGACTATTTTGTAAATTATTAATAATTTGGAATCTTATATTATCCATCCATGAACAATAACATATAATTTTTGTTCTGCTTGTTATTATTATTATTATCATTATATATTACTAATTATAAGAGTATGAATATGAGTTATTGTTGGAGAATTTATTTTATTAACTTTAAGATTATACTTAATTTTAGGTGATAGATTTTTTTAAGTGGATGTTTTAATTGTTATTATTGGGTTAATAAATATTATTGTTAGTTTATTTAGAAGTTAATTTTAAGGAAGAAGATAAATCGGCAAAAAATTTGAGCGATCGACTATTTGAAATTCGAGGTAGGTATTAATATGTGATTGTGATGATTTTGATTTAACAAAATTAAAATATAGGGAATTATGCACATGTTATGATTAAATTGAATTTATCTTAAAATATTTGTTTAAAGTTAGTGAAATTAATTTTTTGTAATTTTGTTGGATAATATGAAATATTATTATTTTTATTGAGAAATTGTTAAATATAAAATTGGTATAGTCTTAATTGATTAAGAACTAGTAATTTTGAACGTAATTTATGTGTTACGATTGAAGTTTGTAAATAAAAAATTAAATAGAGTAATGGTCATTGAGAATAATACTTCTAAAATATATTAGTTATTAGTAAGGTTAGAGTCCCTAAAAATAATGCTTTTAAAGTACACGTGATTATTTTATAAAATTATTCATAATAGAATAATATTTATTTATTTTATCCTATTTAAAAATTAATTATTAAAAATAATTTATATATTATTTTTTTTAAATGTTCTTGAAATTTAGGCAAATAAATTGAATTTGTTTATTCTATTTTAAAATTTTTATTGCATGTAAATATTTACTAGGTATTAATTTACTTCTATTTTTTTAGATTTTAGTAAGATTAGAGATGATAGTTGAAGTAGATTAGAGACTTTTCAACTAAAAAATATTTTGTTATACTTTTGTATGCTTAAATATGGATAATAATTGTATAATTTTGAGTAGTACATGATATATGTTGATTATTTTTTCATTTAAATGTTAAAAGATTGTTGATAAAATGAAAAATATACTTGAGATTATTGAAATTTTAATTACAAAAAAATATTCATTTTATAAAAAGAAATTTTGCCAAAATGTATAAAAATAGTATAGAAGTGCTATAGTTTTTATACTCGTATTTATTAATAAAAAATTTTAAAGAGAGTTTATGGAAAAGGCTTTTATTAATAAATATTAAATATTATTGCTAGAATACTTACTTTTATACAAATATATATAGTTTAATTTGGATTCTCTTGTTTCCAAGCACTCGTAGGAAGTGTGAAAATAATGCAAGACTAGCACTTAGGAATACGTGTATACTAGTCAATATGAAGTAATATTTTAATTGGCAACGAACTCTTTGATTGATTAATTTATTTTTTATAATTACAAGGCATGAATAAAAGAACATAAAAAGTTTTTATTAAAAAAGATTTTCACTGTTCCAAAAATTATGTAAAAAAGAAAAAAACTAATTTCCGAATTCGAAACAGCAAAGTGCAAACGAGGGAGGGCATTCCAATTTGCATCTCTTTCGTACCCTGATATTTGTTATAAGCAAAGCAATACAGGCCAAAAAAATGGCGGCTGAGTTTTCCCTCTCTTTTCAAAACATTCCCAAAATACGCTTCTAAACCTCTTCCCGCTTTTTTTTTTTTTGGTGCTCTTCAATTTCTTAACAAAACCCCCCCAGATTCAGATCCAATTACAAACAGAGAAGACCGATCAGACTTCCAATTTCAGATCCCTCCATTATTTTCTGTTTTCTAATGGAGACCCATCCCTCCAAAACCCTAGAAACTGACTCTGTTTCTCAAGAAACTCTTGATGAGCCTTCACTATCTTTGCATAATGAAACCCTAGGCGGCGATACTTCGGTTTATTTATCGTCAGATCGAAATGGGTCTTCGCCGATTTCTGCTATAGTCCCTTATAAACTAAAAATTCTTAGCCAGTATTCTTTACCGGTTGATTCATCAATGGAGGAAACTGAAACCCTAGATTATAATAATCAGTCTTCGGTTCAATATGGACCTCTTCCAAGAGACGATACTTTGAATGTTGGTGCTAGTCTACAAACAACGAAAACTCAAGAAATGCAGTCATTGAATGGTATTGAAGAAGATCAAAACGAAGATGAAGACGAAATTTATGGTGATATAAAGCCTAGTAGTTCGTACAGACGGCACTACTGGGGACCACTATCTCATCAGTTGCATTCACTCTCACAATCGGAGAAGCAGTGGCCTGTCAAGATACAGTCTACTGGAGTGGTTAGTATTTGAAAATTATTTTCAATTTGTACCTGTATTGTATTATATACTGGAGTGATTAGTGTTTGAAAATTATTTTCTATTTGTACGTATTATATTATGTTGAATATTAGGCTGTTGAGTTGTGTGTTTTTGTTTTGAATTTGCATTACATAAAGACGATACTCTGTAAAGTGGTTAAATTCCTGAGTAGCGTGGGTTTGTTTATGTTATGTTTATTGCCTTGCAGGGGGCGGGCCTTGAAAATTTAGGTAACACATGCTTTATTAATGCAATTCTACAATGCTTCGTGCATACTGTGCCCCTTGTTCAAGGTCTTCGTTATTGCAATCATGTAAAGCCCTGCTATGGTAATGTCAGTTATTGTTTTTGGTTTTATATGTTACTCTTCTGTTGTAATTTGATTTGCTTTATGATTTAATTGTGGATATTGCAAATTTTCAGGTGCTAGTGAACGGTTCTGTGTCATCTGTGTTCTTAGAGACCACATTGAACTATCGTTAGCTTCTTCAGGAAAAGTTGTCTCTCCTTGGAAACTTGTTGAGAATTTGAACCGTATCCTTTTCCATCTTTGTTTGTAATCATGCCTAAAGTCTTTACTCCTTTTTTTTTGGGTGTTGGTTTGATTACTATAGGCATTTTCTTACAAACAACAGGAATTGGTGCATTTAATACTTGGAATGATACATCAGTTGTATGTGTCTGTTGAAAGATATATCTGATGTTTAGTAGGGCTGCTATTTCACTAGTTCATGTATTTAATTTCTATCCTTGACGTGTAATCAGACATTTCATCATCTTTTGAAAGATACCAGCAAGAAGATGCTCATGAATTCCTGCAATGCTTGTTAGATAGACTTGAAAGATGCTGTTTGGATTCAAAGAAAATGAGTGAGAGTTTGTATTCTGAGGATGATAACATAGTGGCGAAGATTTTTGGTGGCCGCCTTATTAGCAAAGTATGAAGTGACTTAATGTCTTGACCTTCTACTCTAGTGAATGGTTATGTGAAAAAAAATATGTGATGTGCAGTTTATAAATCCTTTTATTGTTTGTTTTCTAAGTACTGGTGTTTGCATTTCAGTTGCGATGCTGCAATTGTGGCAATTGTTCTGACACGTATGAGCCATTGATTGACCTGAGTTTGGAGATTGAAGATGTGGACTCCCTTGAAAGTGCATTGGAATCCTTTACTAAGCTGGAAAAAATTGAAGATGCAGAGACAAAGTTTACTTGTGAGAACTGTAAGGAACAAGTGTCAGTGGAGAAGCAGCTTATGCTGGACAAGGTCCCTTCAATTGCTGCATTCCATTTGAAGAGATTCAAGACTGATGGAACATATGTTGTGAAGATTGACAAGCATGTGAAGTTCCCATTGGAGCTTGACTTGCAGCCTTTCACCAGTGGTGGTCAAAACATTGATGTGAGTTAAACATTTTCTGAGTTCTTAGCTGGTTATTCTGGGGAAGCATAATTTTGTTGCTGAATTGGGGAACTTTTCCGAGATGATCCTGAAAAGGACCTGGGAATATGAATGTTGGTTGGATCATTAGTTACTTGTGTTTGTGTATTCTTATGTAATATGTTGACATGGTTTGAGTTTGCCTTTAATATGCATTATATTTTGCCCCTCTTCAGTACAATAATTAATAAATTTTTATTGTGCTGATGATTATCAATAGGTAGAGTTAAAGTATCATTTGTATGCAATTGTGGAGCACACTGGTTCTTTACCTACTTGTGGGCATTACTTCTCTTACATTCGTTCCTCTCCAGACACATGGCACAGGCTAAATGACTCAAGGGTAATTTTTTCTCATAATTGTTCTGCAGTTAGCTTTTGTGTGTACTTGTTTTGCTTTTAAGGTTGCTTATTGATGTGAATGTTGCTCAGTTTTTGTTCCATAACAGTGAAATGGTGAACTCAAATCTGAGTAGTTTGGGGGATTCTTTTGGTACTTATTGAGCTTTTCCTTATCCCAATACCTTTTAGTTTGGGGGATTCTTTTGGTACATTGAGTGTAAATTCATTTGGCATGTGAATTTTGAATCTTTCGTCCAAGCTTAGAAGAACTTTTATTAATTTTCCTGAAGCATCTTTTAGATATTACAGCAGTTGTAGTGGAGGTGAGTTCCATCTGTTTACAGTTTATGATTTTTTGGGATTCAGATTGAGGTGGCCAATAAAATTACAGTCTCATTAATGTTTGGATTAGTGTTGTTTTTATTTGTATTTTTTATGATTTGTTAAATGGGACTTATAGCATGTGATTTGAAAAAGAATATGGTTTTGGATATCATATATAACTGACTTTAGAAGTAATGTATTTGAAGATGCAACGGAAATCCATTTCTGGATGGAAGGATTGGTATTATTTGCATTTGAGATTTATGGTAGTGGAAGTTTTTTTCTTTGGTTCTTTTGTGTTGAATTCTGCCTTCTGTTTATTGTTCAATTTTTTGCAATTTGAATAAGGGTATTCAAGTTCAATTTTCTTGAATCTTTTATCCCTCACATCCAAATAACTTAATTGATTTTCTTTGTTTGATCTTTTTGTAGGTAACTAGGGTTGAGGAAGAATTTGTGCTCTCCCAGGATGCTTATATTCTGTTCTATGCCAAGCAGGGTACTCCCTGGTTTTCAAGTTTGTTAGAAGCTGAAAAGCAATTCTTGGATCCTGACATGTCAAATTCATCCCCCAAGTCAGTTCTAGATAAAATGGACATTGGTTATGCTTCCTATTCTAGGGTAGCAAATGCTGAAAACTGCAACCATGATGAATCCAGAGATTGTGTTGGGAGTGGTTCAACAAAATTCTCTTGTGAAATAAGATCTGAAGATGTTGAGTTTAATGAAACTATGGATAATGTGAAGGGAATATCTGCAGATTTTACCTTGGCATCCAGGCAGAATATGGCAGAACTTGAGACTAGAGATGATACTCCCATGATTGATGCTTCCAGGCCACTTAGAGTAAGTGATTGTCATGATGGAAGTTTTGGCAATGAGAAAGTAAATAAATCCTCCTCTCTTGATGACAATAACTGCAATCAGCGCATTGAAAATGTTAAAAGCCAAGATGGTTTCCGTCCTTTGACACCAACTAGACCTCCTAGTGCAGATACCTATTCTGGCATGTCTTCAGGTAAACAAATACACTCCCATCAATTGTTTTTATTTATATGAATGTTTCCTTATGTATCAAGTATAATTAACATAGTGTGACTTTCAAATTTGTCAGAGATCTATCATGTCCCATGTGATCATCTGATGTTGGATAATTTGAAATCAGGGAGTAAAGTAACTTGTAAAAGACAGTTGCAAAGGGATGAAAGACAGTTGCAAAGGGATGACAAGAATATAGAGAGACAGGAAGCCATTCGATGTATAAAGAAGACAATGACTGGTTCAAGGTGCATGAAACTTATGGCTGCTATAAATGATAGTTCTTTAAACAAGAGGAAAAGGTTCAAATTATCTCCATGTAAGAGGGTCAGCCCACCTAGTGCTCGCCGTAAACACAACCATGGTTCAGTTATGCGTCGTGTGGCACTATGATGCTAAACAGTTATGTAATTTTGCTAATAGAACTAATATTTATTGGGATCATGATTAAGGTAAATCATCTTATATGTTAATATTTTCCGAGTGAAAAATGTAAAGGTCTATTGAAGTTCCCTTGGCAATTTTTTTTCCTTTATATTCTGAAATAAACTTGAAATTCCCTACGAGTGGGGATGGCAAAAATTCCTGGGCGTCTGTTTCTTCCGGGATGAGGATTGTGGATTTTCTAATCTCCGCATCCTATTTGGTGGTGGTAATGAAAATGGCATCTTGTGCGGGGTCCATTCCCCGAAGGGGTAGGGATGGAGGATCTTCCTGTCGTGGCTCTTCATTTAGAGTCGAGTAAGAATGGCATCTAATGTGGGGTCCCACTCCTCCGGGGGGGGATCGGGGATCTTCCTTCCTATCTTCGTTTCTTATATTTTTTGGCTAGGAATAGGAATGGCATCTTATGTGGATTATTTATTTATTCATTCTTATTCACGTTCTGTAGTTCAGGCCAGAGAGAAGAATGTACAAGATCGTTTTCGGCTTGTTTCTGTTTATTAATGGATTTATTTTTAATTAATTAATTAATTATTGCTAATCTTTTTCTTTTGGATTTTTTTTTTAATATTATATTGGTGAATCGGGCTACTGGGCTTTAGAATTTTAATGGGAAATGTTTGCTCCGTCTTCGATTAAACAAAAATAAGGATCGATCGGGTCGGGTCTGGGACGGGGATTTCATTCCCAAACGTTGGGAATGGGAATGGAAATTCCGTTACCATCATCTTTACTAACGAGTAATTGTCACAGTAGGTATAATTTCATTCTTAAGGTTTTCAATCAATCCGCTCATGACACGTGTTCAAACATATCATTGTAGTATGTTAAAATTAACAGATACCAGCAACATGAATGAATACATTGAGAATAAATAAAATAAAATAAATTATAAAACGACAGTAAATTATTATGTAATTGTGTAGAGTCTGCTCTACAAGATGAGTTAAGAGACGTGGACGTGTAAAAATCTTACCTTACGGGCTTCAGCTTAAAAGTTCCAACTCTATTTCAATTTCAGGTCCTATTTTAGTCGGTCCAACACAATCATAAGTAAGTAATTTTTTTTTTTAATCTTTTATGTATAAATTTATGTCTTGTCTTGTGCCAAGATTGAGGCTTTTTTTTTTTTTTTTTTGGCTTTTTGTTTCTATTTTTCATTAAATAAAATTAATAAAATATCACTCAATTTAATTGTTTCACAAATATTATTTTGAGCATTGTTTATTTTAAAATGAGTGTTAGAACCTTGGAAATATACAAATTGTTGCTTCTTGATTAGGGATGAGATATTTTCGATTCTGTTTGCCTCGCCCTTAAACCGAATTTGCACCAAATAAATCGGTTGACAAATTTTAAAATCCTCCTTAATAGTTATTTTCCATTTGATTAAGTGTAATTTCTTTCTTTCTTTTTTTTTTTATGGATATAAATTCAGCTAGAATTATATTTAAACATTTTTTTCAATAAAAAATAGGATAAGAAGGCAAGTCAAAGCTTAATTAATATTTTTAAGTCCATCAATTGCCTCGAGTGTTTGAAAACTGAGTAGTTAGTCAAATAAAAATATTATTTAACCACCTCCATCGCGCCTTTAGTGATATTTTTGAACAAGTTTAATTGGATCAATTATGTTAAATTTTTTTTTTTCTTAATTCAATTAAAAAGACATCATAAAAGAAAGAAATTATCACATCAAATAATGTTATATGAACAAAATAAAAAAATATTTGAATTTATTTATTTAATTTTTTATCCACTCTCATTAGTGATTGTTTTTCACTATAATATAAAAAAAACAATACTATCTAATTTGTACAATTTTTTAAATAGATTTTTTTTATAATAAATTTTGTGTTAAAAAAATTTTATAAATAGTATTTTTAATAAAAAAATATTAATTAATTAATTATTTGATTATCAAGTATCTCTTCCAATAAAATTGTGTAGTGAATAAAATTTTAAATTTTAATAATTTAACTTTTTCAAAAAAATGAAAAAAAAATTTATCACAAGTTAAAATTTTTTATTTTTACTTTAAAAATAAAATAATTTTTTAAATCTTCATAAAAAAATTTTCAATAACACCTACACAATGTAAATAATTTAAAAAGATATTTTAATATAAAAAAGTCGTTTTTGGTAGTAGAGAAGTCATATGAAAGAGAGAGTACATGAATTTATATTTCCTAGAGCCCATTCGAATTGTTGTAACATGCTGTGTAACCCATGACATTTATCTTCTTGCCCACGCCGTAGAATTTGAAAGAGGTAGTTAACTCCGTCCGCATGCGGCAAGCTATTTCAATTCGGTAATTATAATAATTAAAAATAAATAATTGCTTCATTTAACAATTAAAAATCCCAGAGGAAAAACAAGATTAACAAAAGAAAGGAAGAAAAGAGAGAAATTTAAAAAAAAAGAAAAATTAAGAAGAAAAAGAGAGGACTAACCCCACCCCCCACCAAAAAAAAAAAAAAAAAAAAAGAGGAAAAAAAAAGAGAAAGTACATTAGAGGAAGGAGGAGGAAAAATACAGTTAAATAAATTAAAGAATTAAAATTGTATGTACTAATTTAGTGAATGATATATTTAGAAAATTCAAATAGTTATATTATAGTATTTGCTATGCGTAACAAGTTTTATATTGTTTGTAATGGTTGATTTTTGAATTCCATGTGTTATAAGGTGTTTCAGTAATCAAGTAGTCATAGGATCTTGACCATAATCAGAATTGAGCAATAGGATTGTGAATGACGACTATCTTTAAACTACTCTATACATCATTTTAGTAAAAGGAAAGATTAGTTTTAAGCGATTTTAACTATATCTGATTATATTTATCAAATACATGGACATTTTAGATAAACAAATGATATTATATTATGAATTAGCGTTAGCATGTTTAATTCATGATCATAGTTCCAAGAAAGCATATGCATGAAAAATAATATTTTATTTCATGCATGATGTTCAGTACACATAGATGTGAATGTGATATGAATCAATATCGTTAGTGGTTTACTCAAGAAATGAAGTTATTTTGCTGGGTATGACTGGAATTTTCACTGCTTTGATTGTGCCATTGGCCTTATTTCTCTCTTTTCTTTCAATACAAATATCTTAGCCATTTAAATAACATGGAACGAGCTCTACACAACTCCCTTCCCTCTCTCGAGTTTCTTCAATATTTAGCAGCTAGAATTAGCAAGTAGCAACAGCACGGTTATTAATTACTCAACAATGTCAGGGGTGGATGGCCTTAAATGTGTTGTCATAGTTATCGATGGCCTTAATGATTTCACCGTGTAGACACTAGAGTGGGCACTTAATAATATTAAAACTGCTGGCTTTACCATCACTCTCTTGGGTCTGATGCAGTGGCTTAACATTCCTTATAAGCATTCGTCTTAAATGTGTTGTCATTGCGCCGTGCAATTCAATTCAATATTTTATACATAGTTGATTGTAGTCATTTTTAAGATTAATTGTAAACTGAGATGAATATTTTAGAACATCTATTTTGCTGCTTCTTCAACTTGGTATCAATGCCTACACGAAAAAGGCTGGTAGTCATAATAGCAGCACCTTACAAATCAATCCCACAGCATCAAATCAACAAACCAATGCCCACTTATCCTTTACAACACCCATAAAACTCACAAATACAAACTATCTACTGTGAAAATCACAGATTTTACCCAGCATCCGAGGCAATAATTTAGAAGAGTTTATATATGGAACTAAAAGCACACCTAGAAGGATGAATGTTGTTATTGATAATCAACATAATGTGATTACAATAGAACATTCAAATTTTCAAATCTGGTTGAAGCAGGATCACTAAGGAGCTGGCTCTTGTCCTCTATGACAGAAGGGGTTCTCTTTCTACCATTCAACATTCTTCCTCAAAGAAGCTGTGGACAACTCTTGGAAGACCTTCAAAGCTCAAACTACTACCAGCTCTCCGTAAATTTGATATTGCCAGATCTATGCAAATTCGATACCGGATTCAAAACACCAAGAAGCAAGGCTTGACAAGAGATGAGTACCACAACAAAGTGAAGACACTTGTGGACAACTTGAGGGCTGTTGGCAATGAGATATATGATGATAAATTAGTTGTGTTTTTAATGGAAGTTTTATGGTCAGAATATGACCCAATAGTTGTTAACATCACTTCCAGAGCCAAGAATCTCCATTTACAAGATGTCTTTGCTACGTTATTAAGTTTTGAGAATCATCTTGAGAGAAACGTTGATTTTTAAAGCAAGAATTTTCAGCCAAACATCTTAAAAAACTATGCTCAAGGAGGGAATTATTAGAGAAGGCCATGGAATGGTTTTAAAAAAGAAAATTTCAATAAAGGAGGCTCAAGTTAGCAGAATTTTCAAGGAAGAAATAGAGGCAGACTTGGTAACAAGGCCAACAAGCTCACATGCCAAATTTGTAATAAAGTTGGGTATGTGGCAGCAAGTTGCTGGCATAGGTTCAATCTAGAATTCATACCCTTACAAGCAGCAAGACTAGACCCAAAGACTGCTTATGTTACTTCACCTAAGAACCCTGCTGAGCCAACTTGGCATATTGATAATGGGGCAACAAACCACATTACCAACATTATCTTTAGCATAGAAGGTTAGGGCATCTACATATAGTTACTCTTAAGCAAACATTGTCAAATTGTAATGTTTCTCACTCAAATGAAAAACAAGTTCCAGAATTTTGCAACACTTGTCAATTTGGGGAACCATATAGACTGAGCTTTCCAAGTAGGGAAACTAAAACTAGAAGTCCTCTTGATTTGATTCATTCAGACCTATAAAGTCCAGCACCATTGCCTTCTAATCAAGGATAAAGATTCTATATTTTATTTGTTGATGACTTTACAAACTTCTCTCGGCTCTTTCCATTAACAAGAAAATCAAATTCTGTAAACACTTTTATTGTCTTCAAAACACAAGTTAAAAAATACTTTGATAAAAAGATCAATTCTTTTCAATGTAACATGGGGGGAGAATTTAAACCTTTTGAATGATTTTTTATATCAAAAGGCATTCAACTAAAATATTCTTGTCCATACACATACAACCAAAATGGCAAGACAAAGTGAAGACATAGGCATGTGGTAGAATTTGGCTTAAGCCTTATGTATCATGCTTGTTTGCCATTAAAATGTTGGTGGAAATCATTAGTGTAATAGCTTATTTGATAGACAGAACATTAACACCAACTCTAGAAAACACAAAAGCATTTGAAAAGTCATATGGGATAAAATTTAACCTTTCTTTAATTAAAAGTTTTGGATGTGAGTGTTGTCCCTTGCTTAGACCCTGTAATAAGCACAAGATGAATTTTTATACTTCCAAATGTGTTCTTTTAAGATTCAATGCTTTTCACAAAGACTATTTGTGATATGAAATTCAATAAGAGTTCCTTTCTCTTTAAGAATGATTCACTTTTAAAATATGTATAACCAAAACCCTTCAATAAAATCCATTCTTTAGCTAATTAATTTCAGTTTATCACACATAGCCTTCAAATTTGTTAAACTAAAGCAAACTTAAAGAATTTTTCTCATTGACTCCATTTAAGGAAGCTTCCTTATGTTTAGGTAATATTCCTAATTATACACCTAAATCACATATAAAACAATTTATTTTCACTTATAAATGCACATGAAACAACCACCAATGCTGAGAACTTAAAAGAACAACTCACTCAAACACTCACCACTCAACTAGAACTACCTTAACATAAAAACTATGCCTATTCTCATTCATTCAATGATCACAAGAGTCAAGGATGAAATCTTTAAACCAAAAACTTAACTTGCAATAAAGTCTATGTCAGTTCTAACTAATAAAGGTTAATGTTTAAATGATCCCAAATGAAAAAAAATTATAATAAGAGAACATAAAGCACTCATTAAGAATGAAACCTAGACTCTTGTATCCTATGAACCTAACCAAAAACTTGTTGGCATATAAGTAGGTTTATGAGGTCAAAGAAAATTCCGATAGCAGTCTTGTTAGACTAAAAGCCAGGTTAGTTAGTATATACTCTAAATCTAATAGTATTTTTGATATTTGGTATCATAACAGTTTTTGATTTATATATCATTTGACTATTTTATTATTATATATTTTTGTATTTAATAAATATAATAATACCTTTAAAATAGTAAGTTCAATTAATTGAACACTATTATAAAATATCCCTAATTAAGCATTGTTATGAATATGATAACAATAATGCATAAAAACTAGTATGTGTAATGATTGTGTGTTATGATATGAGATATCAAGTAAATATATGGTATAAATTAATAAACCAATGTACTAAACTAACCCATCATGAGAACATTATATGGATCATTATATGAATGTTATAAATGATTCTCATAGTGATAATAGTATATGTAATTCTTGAAATTGATATCATTATGGTTCCCAACATAAAGAATGACATATTTTAATATTTTCAAACGTTATCTGTAATAAGATAGATTATAAAAAAAATAATCAAATATGTTATAATTTATGTAAAGGGATGTGTGTTATCACTATAGAATTTATCTTTTTTAAATAATAGAAATGATATCTTAGACCATTTAATTGAGTAAGACTTTGAAAATATATGACCATGCTTAAATAAATCAATATCTGATATTGGTTTCATTTAATAGATTAAATCTACTCAAAATATCAAAAAAATATAAAATTGAATCACACAAGTATGACACATTTTATGTCTTGTGTTCAATTAAGATATTTATGATAATAGGATTAAATTATATAGTAACATTGATAACGGATAAAGTGATATTAAACCACTTACATTTTTGTCATTTGGGTAGTTATGATGTGTTGTTAGACATTACTCGTTACTTATAATACTAATATTAAATTTTAGTATTACTGCCAATATTATAAGAACATATTGGATCGCACATTAAAATCGAGAATAATATATATATATATATAAAATTCTAAATGTGTTTATGATTCGTTAAATTATTTGCGTATTAACTTTGGCTAAACTCATTATATAAAAATTAGACTAAATTTTATTATTGTCTATTTTACTAAATAAATTAAATTTTATAAAAAAGTTTAACTAAATAGTTTAAATTAAAATTAAAAATATAAAATAACAATATAAATATGTGATATTTGTGTGTTAGAAGTGTGCTTATAGTTTGTTTTTTGTATCCTTACTTTTGATAAAAAAAAGAACGTATAAAACATTACATTATCAAATTATTGGAGCAAGCACTCTAAATTAGATTCTTGATTGTGTTGAATACTATAGAGATATAAGGACAATTGATTTGTGTTCGTGATTTGGTAAAATCGTCTAACTATAAGTACGTATATATTTACTACGCTATAATATATACATATGATAATACTAAAATTTATCGCATGGATTTTAAAAAATAAATAGTTTATTTTGTGTATTTTTGCTGCGTATATGTACTAATTTACTTATAATTTGTTTCAACTAATACAAGTTAATGCTTAAATGATCCTAGATGAAAACAAATTATAATGAGAGAACATAAAATGCTCATTAAGAATGAAAGCCAAACTCTTGTATTCTATGAACCTAACAAAAAACTTGTTGGCAAATAAGTAGGTTTACAAGGCCAAAGAAAATCCTAATAGTAATCTTTCTAAACTAAAAGCCAGATTAGTTGTCAATGGATTTCATCAAACTCCTATTGTTAACTTCTTTGAAACATATAGCCTTGTGGTCAAGGCATGTACAATAAGAACTGTTTTAAGCTTGGCAGCAACATTTGGTTGGGAATTAAGGCAGTTAGATTTGAATAATATTTTTCTTAATGGAGAACACTTAGAAACTAGTTTCATGCAATAATGTGAAGGACTAGAAGACATTTTCAAACCAAATAATGTTTGTAAACTCAAAAAAGCTTTTTACAGCTTAAAACATGTACTTAGAGCTTGATTTGATAAGCTAAAAATAACACTCTTAGTTTGGGATTTAAGTACTTTAAAATTTAATACTTTTCTATTCTTTAAAAGAATTAAAGATGATTTTATTATTGTCCTAGTTTATGTAGATAACATAATAATAACTAAAAGCTATAACACACATATTAATGATCTAATTAACAAGCTAAGTGAGTCATTCTCACTAAAAGATCTTGGTAACTTTACTATTTTTTAGGTGTTAAAGCCACTTGAGTAGAAGACACTCTCTTCATCTCTCAAATTAAGTATGTTCAAGATATCCTCAGCAAACTTAATCCAGTTAATTGTGAGGGAAATATCATACTATTACGTGCTAGCCTGAAGCTTAGAAAACTTGTATAGAAGTGTTATAGTATGCCTATAGTATGCAACCTAGACTAAACCTGATCTATCCTATACAATAATTAGGTTAAATCAATTCATGTCTAACCTATGCAACCCTACTAACTTGCCTACAAAAGAACTCTCGAATACATAAAGGAAACATGTGATTATGGCCTTGAATTTCATACATTAGATGACACAAACATCACAAGCTTCTTGGATGCTCATTGAGCATGTGATATTGATGATAGAAAATCTATTAGTGTTTATTGTGTGTATATTTGTGAGAATATAGTTTCATGGAGTTTCAGAAAATAAATTGTGATAACAAGGTAAGTGCTGAATATGAATATAGAGCAATTGCCCTGGTAAGCAGAAGTAACTTAGATAACCTCAATTTTGAAGGAGTTTGATGCGAACCCTAAGAATATTAATCTTAAAATCTTATAATTTGAATTGAAATTCAAGTTTTAAGAAAGCTAAAATTGAGATTAAATAATTTTGATTTAATGATGAAATTAAGAACTAACGGTAAAAATTTTGACCCAATAATTTATTAATAATGAATTAAAAATATAAAAAAATTTGAATACTTCAAAAAATACTTTTTGATAAGTTTATAAAGTTTTTTGAAGAACTAAAAAGAAGAAAAATGTTCTCAATCTTAATTGAATAAAATCTAATATTTAACTATAATATTATTTAAGTCTTTTTATGTGAGGCTCACAATAAAGTCCTAAACAATTAAGATTAAAAATTTTAATACAAAATAAGTAGAGATAAAAAAATCTAATTTAAAATAACTATGAATAAAAATCTTAAAATAAATAGAAAAAAATAATTAATTAAAATATATACTTATATAATATTTTTAAATACACTAAAAAATTTACATAAAATGTTATAAAAATATATCTCAAACAAGTTATATTTTCTCTCTTATCCTTGTATTAGATTCAATTGGTACATGAAAAAAAATCATTGTGTACTTAATGTTGATTTTCATAAGAGTTGAATGTTCATTCATTGAATACGCAAGTGATCTAGTGTGATATCATGAGAGCAATACTCTTAATTTTAATTGAACAAAATCTAATCTTTAACTACAATATTGTTTAAATCAAGGATTACAATAAAATCTTAAACAACTAAAATTAAAAGTCCTAATGTTAAATAAGTAGGAATAAATATTTTAAAATAAATTAATTAAAATATATACTTATGTGACATTTTTAAACAAGCTAAAAAATTTAGTTAAAATATCATAAAAATATACCTTAAATAAGTTATGCTTTTTCACTTACTCTTGTATTAGGTTCAATTAATACATGAAAAAAAATTATTGTAAACTTGATATTGATTCTCATCAGAGTTGAATGTTCATTCACTAAATACACAAGTGATTTAGTGTTATATCACGAGTGCAATATCCATAACCTCCAACCTAGTATACCATGCCAGAACAAAGAATGTTGAGAGTAATCTTCACGTTAACAAGGAGAAAGTAACAACAGTTGAGATTGAAGTTAGATACATACGATTAGAGGAAAAAATTATAAATTGCTTTACTTAGGCACTGCTCTAGAAAAGCTTTAGCTTTTCAAAAACAAGCTCAACATTCTCCCAAGAAGCATGAGCATGAGAGGGGGAGTTGGGTGAGAGCATAAGTCATTAGGTGATGGATTGTAGGCAGAAGAAGAAGCATACCTGAATGATATAAAGAATGTCATTTTTAACAGTAATTGAAACTTGAGAAGAATATTTTCACAGCCTCCGTTTTGCTTCGTCTTCAACTTTGAGTGCATGAATTTTACAATTTGTCATTAAAAATGATGCGTACTATCAATATTCTTTTGCCATGATCGTTATACCCCATAAATTATCTTTCAGCAGGGGTGGAGTTATTAAAGTGCCAAATTATTTGAGTAACCAAAATTTTTGGTTCAATTTTTGCATTGACTATGATGTACATCTTCGAAGACACGAGATGTTTGAACTGTTGAATTTTAAGACTTGAATGTCGCTAAAGAGAAAAATAGTTAGTGGAAGAACGATACAAAATAAATAAAGCTTCAAGTCGGTCTGGATCTCTGCAAAAAATATGAGCTACTACTACGGAGATTATCTAACAAAATTTTAGCTTCATGTATAAAATCTATTTGCTTGGTAAAATGTATTGCATCTTACGACAATTGAAGAATATTTGTCATGGTATGAAAATCTAATGCACGTTCTGCCACAAAAGGAAGTAGGAATGGGATATCCTCCACGACTACGTGGTTCGAGATAGAATCATTAGCCTTCACTCAACATGGGTGACTTTTGAAAGGTAGGTTACGGTGCATGCAATTGCCTGCGACACAAGCATGTTTAATTGCCACGAGAAATTAGTTGTTCTCGACCTAGAAATTAATTGTATTTTGATATGTGCATGCAATGACGGGCATCGCAAAAAGAGTAGAGAATTCTGTGCAGAAAGAATTTCGCGTAACATGGTGATGGTGAATGAAGGAGGAGGTTTTGACACGATCAAACGGTAGCCAATGATTGATAATGAATAAATACAATGCAGGAGAATCGCTGGCCTCTTTAGTGCCTACTCCACAGTTGATTTCTGAACGATTGAAGGGAACGATGGAAGAAACAGTGGCCGAGGAAGCCGATGAAGACTAGCAACATTCGCATGACAGGGCTTTGCTTTTCTGTTTGTCAAGGTTGACTCATTTCTATATACACGCAAACGCACGCACTTGGAATGTTTCAGTTTTAAATTTTTCCCCTACCATATCGAAAATTTGTTGTGTACTAAAACAATCAACGCTCAGTTATTGCTTTGGGATATGGCATTACTTTACTTGCCTCATGTAGTTAATCATATCCTTTTCATGAGCAGAATCTATAGTTGCTGTTGTTACTACTACAATTTACCAGGCACAACATTGAAAAAAAAAAAAAAAAGAATTTCGAGCACTTTAAAAATATTAGTACGTAATTGAATTACGGAATTATATCAAATTATTCTTGTAAGGAAATTAAGGAACTATATCAAATTATTCTTGCAAGGAAAACGTCGAAAGCTGTTGGAACAGTGCTTTGGCAGGTCTTAGTGGGATGTTGACTTTGTGGACGACGGCAGAGGTGACTGGTGATGCCATAATTATTTTGGCTTTGTGAAATCTTTTGGTGCACCGATTTTTAGTTTGATATTAAACTAACATATTTCTCTTGCATTCTATGGTGGCATGTGCAGTAGACAAGATTTGCAATCGTGATATTATGGCAGCTGACTCCCACTGGTGTCTGACATTATTCCATATCAATTCCAACACTACTTGCAACCTACAATATTGTAATCGTTTTTAATCAAGACCGAAAAAAAAAAATCACCATAATTAAAATAAAACAAAGAAAATTTGACAGCAAAATTCTTCGATATTTCCAGTGATAATATAATACACCACAGACTTTGTCAGTGTCAGGCATCCTGCATGCGGTTGTCCTCTTTCATTGAAGGAGTATTGGAAACAACTTAATTCTTTATCCCACATGAACAAGAAGAATCAAAGAGGAGTCTACAAATCATTACAAATTTTTAACATCCATGCATCTGCATGCTCTGACTGCAAACGCATCTCAATATGCAACCACTCCACCAGAGCTGAGCCTGACCAATCGACCAAATGGTGGGCATGGGGTAATTTATCATTTATGTACAATTTCGAATAAAAAATATTTTAAATAAAATAATTTTATTATATTAATATTATTAACGTAATAAAATTATTTAATTAATTAAATAAAAAATATATTTATTAATATTAAATTATATTATTTAATTAATATAATAAAAAATTACAAAATTTTGATTAATTTTTTTATTGATTATTAATAAATATATTTTTTTATTAATTAAATAAATTTATTATATTAATAATATTAACATAATAAAATTATATTATTTTTTTTAATAATATAAGATAAATATTGCTTCATTTAAGCTTTCAAGCATGTTTAGTACGTAATTAACCTTTATCGACTCACATTTTCGTTGTTCATGTTTTTGCACGGAAACGATGATATTCATTTCTTCACTACGATGATGTGTTTTCTTTATTACCTTTGAACGAAAACGCAAATATTGCGAAACACCTTTACTGTTCGATATTGACAAGAACAGAGGAATTAAGCTGAGCATATAATCATCACTGGAATCGGCAAAGTTATTTGTTGTGTTGGCAACATAATTAATCGATACTTTGAGCAGCTAGTTAAGAGATTCATGGTTGATAAGTACGTTCGTTCATTCCCTGCTGTCGCCATGCCATTAGCATTCTATTATTGTTATTATCATACATGTACTACGTAAACATCAAAATCAAAACGACTAATTGACAGATGATTGATAAATAAATTTATTTAAATAGAAGAATATGAATTATGATGAGAAGATACAGTCACAGTCTCAGTCCATCCATCTTCCATATATTACTTATAATTTAGAAGTATCCTCTTTACCATAATCAACGTTATTATTTGTTCTTAATTTTATGGGCAAAAGCATATCTTTTTTCTATGCAATGAGACGTTCAGCACTTTTCAAGGAGCATAGCCACCATGACCGCCTCCACTTCCACCACCTCCTCCACCACCATATCCAGCCCCATGTTCACCTCCTGCTCCAAACCCACCACCGCTACCCCCACCTCCTCCACCACCATATCCAGCCCCATGCTCACCTCCTGCTCCATACCCACCACCGCTACCCCCACCAGCACCTCCACCATACCCACCACTAGCTGCACCGCCGTAACCTCCTCCGGCTCCTCCACCGCCACCGTATCCACCTCCATGTGCTCCTCCGGCACCATAAGCTGCTCCGCCACCTCCTCCGCTCCCACCGCCACCTCCATACCCAGCACCGTGTTCTCCACCAGCTCCATAGCCACCACCAGCACCGCCACCTTCTCCACCACCATAACCACCGGCATGTTCCCCTCCAGCACCATATGCAGCCCCACCACCACCACCGTGACCACCTCCGCCTCCATATCCAACCCCATGATCTCCACCTGCACCGCCTCCTTCTCCACCTCCATAACCACCGGCGTGCTCACCTCCAGCACCATAGGCAGCCCCACCGCCACCGCCACCACCATGACCACCTCCACCACTATATCCAGCCCCATGATCTCCACCAGCACCTCCACCTGCACCACCACCACTTCCATATCCAGCACCATGCTCACCACCAGCACCATAGGCAACTCCACCTCCACCCCCACCCCCACTGCCGCCACCACTCCCACCGCCATGTCCACCCGCACCTCCATAGCCACCACCAGCACCACCACCACTTCCATATCCAGCACCATGCTCACCACCAGCACCATAAGCAGCTCCACCACCACTGCCGCCACCACCGCCACCACCATGTCCCCCAGCAGCTCCATAGCCACCGCCAGCACCTTCTCCCGCACCACCACCACTTCCATATCCACTGGCACCAGTTTCTCCTACTACTCCATTGGCAGAACCACCACCACCTCCTGAGCCACCTCCTCCACCATGTCCACCAACGGGACTACCATATACAGAACCACCACCGGCACCATGACCTCCACCATAGGCAACTCGAGGAATGTGGCCGATTTCGTCAGCATTGAGGAGGACTCTAGTGGCAGAAGATATACCTAAACCTAAGAAAATAAAGAAAACAGCACCAAGAAGTTTGTGTATAGACATGATGGAAATATAGTGAGTAAATCCCACAAGCTTGGTTGAGAAACGAAGGGGAATGTAGATATATATAGGAATGGGATAGGGGTCCAAAGCCAAGTTGCTTGCCTAGGAAGTGGTTGAAGGCACATGCAAAAGCGAAAATGGATGCCCACGCACTCAAAAACCTACAAAATCATCACTTTACACTAGTAGAGTCTCCCACTCTGATCACCTGTAGTGTGTTTGTGCTGTCCTCCACACCACACATGCGTGTTCTTGTTTGGAGAAAGACTTTTTCTAAAGTTTTTAGAAACCCTTTAATTTGACAAATGCTAGTGAATATCAAGTAATATTTACAAACCCGAATGAAACCCGCATTATTAAATGATCCTTATGAATTTATTATCATGTTAGTATAATTTCTGAATACTCGTTTGATTTGGATATGATACCATTTTTTTAAAATTTTATTTCTCCTCTTAGTGTCCATAGTTATTAATTTCATGTATCTTGTGTTTATTGATCAGTTCGATCCTCTCGTCCTTTTTATTCTTGATTAATTTTTATAAGTTAAAAAATTAAAAAGATAATAAAAATTAAGTTAAAATAAAATCACAATCTTTTATTCTGTTTTATATACTTATGTATTGCTAAATTTTTAAAAGTTAAAAATAAAAAAAATTAGAAAAAATTTCTTATTTTAGTGTAAAATATAAATTTTAGTCAATAAATTAACCGACTTTTAGGTGATCGAAGATGGAAATAAAATTTCAGAAACTTACGACATATGATACTAATGGAAGGAGTAAAGTTTACAAGGTATTATTAAAAGATTCACAATGGTTAATATTTGTGGCGTTCTGACCAGAAGACAAATATGAGATCTTCCTTCTACTTGGGGTGGTTTTTTAACAGACTTTCCAGAATGGGAAGAGGCAAATTTTTCAGCAAATTATATATAGTTGCGAAAATATTTCGAATCAAAATTTTAATTACCTAGAATGATTGTGATTTCTTTTCTCAAGGGATGTTATGCATACAAAAATGTAGTAGGCGGAGAGAGATTGTGTTAGTGACTTAGAAACCTCATTAAATACTACCCGGCTTGGACCTAAATATTTGGATATATGGTTAATCATACAAATATTTTGGTATATATAATTAATTAAGAAGGATATGTTAGCTAGATGTGTCAAAAATTAGAAAGACAGAAAATGGAACATCAACTCATTACTTAAAACTCATTTTTTGGTGCTTCATGAGAAAAGTTTCAACAGCATGCCTTTTTGTCAGAAATTTTGTTCATGTGTGCTACTATTCCAAAAATGCATTTATCGAGTGGACTTGGGCAGTGGGCAGAATGGACCGATTAGGTTTGTCACCGGTCGCCGAGTTTTAAAATATGTTTAAATTGAGGTATTATAGTTTAAAATTATAATTATTATAAAATAAAATTATTAAATATTTGTGATTCTTATAATTAATTTTTTTTTATTTAAATTGATTTTAAACCATTAAGCTAAACAATTTAAGGGTAGATAAAAAAAATACTGAATTGACAACATCAAATAATATATTTGTTAACTTTTTATTTCAATCATCAAATTTGTATTAATTAATGGTCTAAAATTAATATTATTATTGTAAATTACAAATTTTAATTAAAAAAATTTTTACCCATTAAATATTAGGAGAAAAGTGAAAGATATTTATAAAGAATTAATATTTATTAATTACTTTTTTTTATTAATTTTATTTTCCCACAATATTAGAGGTACCTAACAGGAGTAATTTTCTTAAATTGTTGCGAAATAATATGAGATGGGAAGTTTGTGCTTAGGTGAACTTCACTGAATGTAATTGTTTGCATGATAAGGATACCTAGAAAGAGAGACACTCTTGATCAATTCTTTCTTTTTCTTACTTATCGAGGTCGGCCGCAATTTCATAGATCCAAGCTTTATCTTTTCACCGCAAAGTGCACGGATTCTCTTCTTTTCTATTATTTGACTAATTTCAGTGTACACTTCTGTCAGTTTCTTCGTTAATCAATCGTTTTCTTTATAATAATAATAATAATAAAGGATTTATATAAATTACCTTAATTGGATATGCATGCGTGCATGCATAATTAGCAGCAGTTAGGGGCTGAAATGATTGGAAAAACACGATTTCATATTAATATCATATAATTCAACTTAGGGCAGCGTACAATTGGCAATATCCATAGTTTCTTACTTTACATTTGATGGTTTTCTTACCCAAAGTATCCTTATTTTGTCTTAATATTAGAGTTGAAAACACACTTCGGTTTGTGGTAGTCCAATACTGACGAGAATATTTTCTCAAGGTGCATAGCCACCGCCGTGGCCACCACCTTCACCACCTCCAGCACCAAACGCACCTCCATGTGCACCTCCTGCGCCATATCCACCACCTCCACCTCCACCTGAACCACCTCCACTGCCACCTCCAGCACCACCGGCTCCACCTCCATAACCTTCTCCTGCTCCTCCACCGCTACCATATCCACCACCATGTGCTCCTCCAGCACCACTTCCACCACCACCACCACCATATCCATTACCACCAGCGGCAGCACCACCGCCACCGCCACTTCCACCGCCACCGCCACCTCCATACCCAGCACCGTGTTCTGCACCGCCACCAGCACCCGCACCACCACCTTCACCACCCCCAGCACCATATCCAGCAGCTCCACCAGCAATGCCACCTCCACCACCCTTGCCACCACCTCCACCACCACCATATCCGGCTGCACCTCCATAACCAGCACCACCACCTTCTCCAGAGCCAGCTCCACCTCCATATCCACCAGCACCATGATCTCCTACAGCTCCATATCCACCACCACCACCTCCGCCTGAGCCACCACCACCATTGATGCCCACATCAACACCAACACCAACGCCAATCCCAGCACCGGCTCCAGTGCCATGGGCGGTTAGAGTGTGAGAAACTTCTTCTTCCAAGGAGAGTAAGGCTCTCGTAGCAGAAGATATACCTAAACCTAAGAACACAAAGAACACAACGCTTGCGAATTTATGAGTAGCCATGGGAGGAATGTGTTTTATATCCCAGAACGATTGATGATTTGATTTGCAAGAGAAGCTATGTATTTATAGGAATGTGATTGGGGTCCAAAAGAGCGTTTTGCTGCAGTAATTTCAAAAAACAATTTTGAAGGTGCCCCACAAAGTGGTCGAGTAGACAGCATCCGGCATGTACAAGTTTACACTCGTACTAGTAGAACACACTAGTGTGCTTTTGCTGTCCACCATATTTGATCTTGTAAATACAATTTGTTAATCCATAAAGCATTTTAAAATCTATTTTAATTTATCCACTAGTATGTTTAATGGATATCCGACTCATATATATTCTGATCAACAATGTTGCCTGAGTGATCAATAAGTACTTCTGAGCAACTTGTTATTGGTTTTGTTTTGTTTGTGTGTATATATATATATATATATATATTTGTGATGATTTGAATGGCAATGGGTTATTTGCATCTGTTTAATTATGATAGAAAGCAATATTCAACAGAAATGTTGGTGGATTTAGTAGTAAACTAGAATGAATGGAAAAGGGTCACATGCTTAAATGATTACCAATCTTTTCGTTTACTGGCCACTCTGCGAAACTCTGAAGACGAAGTAACAGTACGGATTATCGAGAAGCCGCAAGTCTTTGAGCCATTACCAATGTGTATTAATAGACTATATGTGTGTTTTATTTCGACCCCAACCCAATCAAGAACAATCGAATCGAAGAATCATTTAAACCCTAGAAGACAAATGTGCTTTTTTTTTTTTTTTTGTCTTTTTTAAATTTTATAGCTGTGTCTTGAATTACAATGAACTATGCACTGTAAAACGGCAACAAGTCAACTAATATAGCCTTCAGTCTACAGGTGTACGATTCTAATTTGGCTATCAACTAATTGGCTTCAACTAACCTTACATGCCAGCATAACTACTCAAAATAGGAAATAACAATAAAAACAAAAAAAAAAAAAACAGAATTAATATCTTCACAATATGAAATAGTTGTTGGTTAAAGACAATTTTCTGAACCTTATCCGCATTTACAAGATATAACAAGCCGCAAACTAGATTATGGTGCTACCACTTGGTTAATATTACATTAATTTATTTTATAATGTTCTTAGTGCGGGGTTGCCGATCGAGAAGATTGATAAGGATAATACCGTGGAAAACTAGAGCTGCGCGTCGCAGTTCGTGATGAATTCAAGAATCATACGTACACACAATCAGAATTAGAAGCAAGAGAACTGCATTAACTATTTGGCCTTTGTATTAGGCAAGAATTACAGTGATTTTAGGTAGCACTGTATGTAACAGTGTGCGTTGTATGGGCTATTGTTTACTCACCCTAAGGTTTCGGTTGATGTAGAGTAAGTTACTCTTGTTTCCATTATCTGATTTACACTCAGGTATAGCTGAATTCGGATACCAGTAGCTTTAATTATCCAATTTTTGGTGGATAATAGCGGGGCGGAGAGGTAGATGTTTACTCCATATTATTTCTAGTTAAAAGTCATTACTTCATAATTATTTTCTGTAAAGGGCTTATTAATTGAACAGGGTGGCTTAGAATAATATCTTCCTTGACGTAGTAGTTAGCATTTTCATTGCACTAAAGGGCAATGTTCTGCAGAGTATGTCGTAAGCCTTAAGAATTTATGTGGTAATAACTAAATAACAATTATGCATGTCTTAATAATTTTTAATAATTCATATTTCCATAGAAATATAATACAATTTCTGAATAATTGCATAGTTATAAATCTTTGATAATTGTGAGTACATTTAACATGAATAATTAATGCATAAGCAAAATGTAATTAATACATGCACTAATCTATTACTCCTGTCATAAATTATATAATAAAATCTGGATCCTAACCTTTTTGAATAATAATAAGTAAATTCTTGTAATTAGTGTTGCCAAAATGTTTAAAAAAAAAAAAAAGTGAGGAAAGAAAACATAGTAATACTCATCTGCATTTAAACATTTCTTACGGAATCAAAACCTCCACCAAAATTCTCATATCACTCCGAAAGTTTATAAGTTTTAGATTCTCCTCTCTTGTTTGTATGATTGTGACCGCTGCCTTCCTTTTGAAATCTGATTGAACCGCATTAAGCCGACTGAAAATCATTTTCTAAATTGGCAACACCGCGTTTTAATTTTTCCTCCACTTTTCAATTTTGGTCATTTTTCTTGATGAGGAAACTAAATTTGGGAACACTCAATTCATCAAAGTTGGAACACTTACCACCCTTCAATATGCTGCCAACTAGTTCAAACAATACATGTGATTCAGTATTCATTAGGGGTTTGCAAATGTGGTGCCATCCAACCAAGCATTGAACTAATTATATTGTCTAATCGATAGGGATACATCATGATGATTGCTATACCTTTTAACCTAAGTAGGATAAAAGACACACACTTAAGCAGCCCCACCGCCACCGACAATAGAGCAAGGGCAGCACAAACCAATCCAATACTCATTTTCATCGATAGTCTGTAGCGCATGGTGCTTAACTTCAACTTTAATTTTTCTTGAATAAATTAACTTAGGAATTCAATTAAAGGAAACATGCTATGTAAATAGTTTGCTTTTTCTTTGTAGAAATTATCCAGCATGCAGATTATGAAAGGATGGAGTTCCCAACAGTTTGTTCTCTCTCGAATCTCTAAATTTTCTGATATATAGCATGAATATACAGCAATATTGTGAGCCTGTGGAGTTGCTGCGTGCACAAGAAAAGAAAAGAATAAGCGTCAAAACAAGCATAAGGTCGTTATATTGTTATATGCATGCATGCCACTGTTTCCTTGGGAGGGCATGCTGCTTATTTTGCATTTAATTAGTAACGTTGTAATGGCAGCAACTCAGACAGCAACGTATGAAAAAAGGAAATAGTTTCCCTCATGAGTTTATATAAGAGTCTCAGTATATGAGATTGTCAATTTCTTCAAACCCTAGCCATGTCCATACTCCATAAAATGAATATCGGCACACATTTTTTTTTTCTTTTTAACAGCGAGGCGATCAGTTCGAAAAACCTTAGCTATCTCCATCCTCTGAATATCCGTATAAGCAAAATCTATGTATATATGTATTTGACATGATAATTTCCAGCAACTTACAAGCTAAAGTTATTAGAATGTGTACATGCCTTTTAAGTGTTAGTGGGAAATCACATGCAATAAAACAGTTCATAAGTTTGCACTTTCTCTTTTGTTCTACGGTGTGGGACCAATCCATGTCAATTTGCTTGGGTAGTGGATCATTCTTAATTTCCACGCTTGACAGATTGGTGTATATACCAATTCCTTTACCAACATTCGTTACTACATCATCTGTGACGTCTTAACATTATTACAGGATTAGGATTATCCCCAATCTTTATTTTCTAGAACTTCACTATTATACACACACACACATGTAAGGACCAACTGGCATTTTGTTCTTACGATGTTATATAATATATTAGTAGGAAAAAGAGCGCAAATAATTAAAGTTGAATAAATGGATTGATTAAACAAAAAAATGGAAAGAAAAATAACAGAGTTCTAATGAAAGAATAAAATTTATTGAGCTTCAAAACAAGACTTGATTAGCCAAGAGTGATGCCATTCAATGCACATACAACAAAATGCCCTATTTTCTCCCTTATTTAGGATTAAAAAAGTTATTTGAAGATATTTTATAACTTTTTTTTCATCCAATTTAATATATTCCTAAAGTTAAGGGGCATTCTTCAAATTCTTAAAAGTTTTAATATATCTTCAACTTTAAAAGTGCTTAAGAAAAAGTGTGTTTTCACCAAACTTTACAAAGAAAATACAATTATCCTCTTATATTTATTTTATTTTTTGCATTTTTTTTTGAATCTCTTGGTCCTATCTTTTACGTCAAAGACAAAGTCAAAATTAAAAAATTTAGAAGATTAAAGTATTAAAAATGTAAAATTACAAGAGCTAAAAATAAAATTTTATTAATAGTCGAATAGAGATATAATGATTTAGGAAAAAATTATTATTATTATTATTATTATTATTATTATTATTATTTTTTTATATTTTTAATTGTATTTATTTTATCTTTAAACAACTATAATACAAAACACCCGCTCACTCTAATTTTGAAAGGATATTAATGCAATGCATATTTGTGCTTAGAGTAAAATAAGATGAGATGCATGTAAAAGTAATATGTATTCTTAAAATATATTTACCTACACCCTATTTTTATTATACAAAAATAAATCAATTCTCAAACCTTAACTAGTACAAAAATGAGTTGTAAATTTTATGCCATTGAGTCATTTTACATATATCAAGTGTAAGATAATGTGATAAATAATAATAATAAAAAAAAAAATTGTAAAAAACATATCATCTGTATGAAGTGTCACGAAATTTGAGATGAAAACTTAAAAATATTTAGTGTTGTTATATTTTAGTTATATCCTTTTTTAATAAAAGTTCGTTTAGAGCAAGTTTGGGTAAAAATTTAGAAGCCCAAAAGTTAGTTTTATAACACTGTAGACAACTTTTAAGCCCACACTTGAAAATTTTAAGCCCAAATTAAATAATGCCTTGTCATGCAACAAGCCGAACTACCACCTAGCAATGCTTTTCTCTATATTCCATCCCTCCCCCTGTCATAGAAATTAATACTAAAATTGTTATAATATATCTATGGCATTTAAGGGTGGCAAAATTTTCCGAGGGACGGGTCGAAATCCTTGTCCCCGTTTTAAAGCAGGGCAGGGATAGAGGGGATAACTCTTGATCTTTGTTCTTCTTTCCCATTTTAATATTATAATATATTTAAAATTAAAAATAAAATTTATAATATTATATATATAATTAAAATTAATATATATATATTAACTTTTTAATTAACTAAAAAATTATCAAAATAAAAATATAAGAATTAATAGATATTAAATTAAATAACTAATTGTAATCATTGAATTAAGTTTTTTTAAGTAGATTAACACAAGATTAACTCTAATATTTTATTTTTTTCTACATAATTAATAAGAAGATTTAATATGTTTTTCAAAAAATTAACTCAAATTTAATAAAACTCTAAAAATTTTATTTAATTTAATTTTTAGTTATTTTTTATTTAAAATTATAATTATAAATTATATAAATATTAATTTATTATTTAATTTTATTAATATGACTCTTAAAATAATGATAGGACAATTATTATACTCTTATTTTTAAACACGCTAATTAAAGCACGGGTAATGAGTATAACTATAGTCCCATATGTGTTGAGTAAGAAGAGATTTGGCTATCAATTGGTTGAAAACTAGACTGTCTTTCTCATGAGATTAAGATAGATTAAAATCAATGGGATGCAAGTTATCATAAATTGACCCTTGAATATATCCTATTTGAAGGGTGTCACTCAGGTTAAAAAAAAGCGTGTGATAATTAGTATCAAGGTTAGGGTGAGAAACTCTACTAATCTCATTGATCCTTGAAAGAAATATGTATTAGAGCAGTAAATTAAAAGAAGTCTACTCATTTAAATAAGGTAATGTAGGGTGTCTCTCAGCTTGAGTCATCTGTCATAATGCTCCCACAAAAAAAAATGTTTTCATAACAGAGGATCTTTCATGATTGAAAGATGAGAAATGGGTGGTCCTATGGATAGAAATTGAGTTTCCTAAAAATCTACTCCAACACTAATTTTAGGGAAGAATGGCGCCACTTCATTTACAATAGTTGACTGAGTTGAAATTTAAGAAAATTATCCTCGTGTACAAGTGTGTGAGATTTTTAATGAGGGTAATGGGTCACACTCTTTTTTTGAAGCATACTAAGTGAGATGTAAATAACGAGTGCGATTTTAGTTTCATATACGCCAAAGTGAGAAGAAATTTAGCTATTCCTAATATAAAACTGATGGAAAGTTACAGATATCATCCTAATAAAATCAAGATAGATCAAAATTAATAACATGCATGCCATATATTATATTGAAAACTGGCCTTCAAATACATCCCATTCGAAGGATAGCGTGTAGGTTGAAGAAGAAGCTGGTGACAACGACCGCCATGACTCAGCACTTCACTCCAGTTAAGAACTTGAGAATAATTCCGTAGAATTACGAAAGGGGCGATTAAACGATACATTGAACTCTTGATTTTTTTTTTTGTTTTTTTATTACGATTTATGAGGAACACAAATGCAAAAGAACGCAATTCGTAATTGTAGCGACCAAGTGCCATGCTTAACACATCATAAAACATTAATCTAAAACATGCACAATACAATAGTCTTATCTTCTTTTATTAAGATGAAAAATTATGACGGTAATCAACATCTATTAATCAGAAGAAGACGACGACGACGACGACAAAAACAACGCAATATCATCAACAATACAGGCACTAATTGCCTTGTCTTTAACTCTGTCCTCTTTGCTCACATAATCTCTTCCCTCTTTCTCTGTATACTCTCTTATTCCTACCCTCCCTTTCTTTTCCCACAACCTCTCCCCGAAACTCCTATTTGCAAAATACGCCTCTGCCTCCACCAAAACGCCATCGTCTTCTCTCCGAATTTGAACTGGGAGCCTGTCGTAGTGACCGATACTCGTGCCTTCCAACTCGTCCATACGCGCGAGTCCCTCAATCGACACCGAGTACAACTCGCCCTTGACCCGGTTGCCCGATCCGGGAAGGTTGATGAGATAAGGGATGTTGTAGGGACCGCACACGAGTGGGAAAGGTCGATGGGTGATGTATGGGCCGAGACAGACGGCAGCGTTTCGATTCGTTAGATCTTGCATGAGATAGTGGTTGGCAAAGCCTTGCTTCAGCGTGCCGTATGTGAAGATTAGGGTTTGTTTGGATTCATTGAGATCAGTCATGGCTAGAGGAAAGAGACGGACAGAAATGGTGGTGGTTATGGAAAACCGAAGGAAAGAAACGAATCACGGCTTTAAGAGCGAACGTTTCGGATAGAAAGGTAACCCATTATTTATTGCCCAATGCCGACATTTTTTCACTGGCCTAATTCGAAGGCCTACGAGCTTGGTCTAATATTTCTACAGCCCAATGTTTTTCTTGCTTCACAAAATTGGAAGAAACTAGCTCTCAATGTTTGAGCTTGATCTAAATCAGCCCAAGCATAGGCCCATGGTCAAATGGTTTGGTGCAAAAAATAAAAAAAAAAACACCTTATTATATTTTTTTTTCAAGTACTGAGCAACGATTTCTTGTTATCTTTTGCTAATGATTAACCACTCTCAGTTTCTTATCTTTTAATGATGGTTTAAAATTTTAATTAATTTATGAATATCTAAGACATCGGAGAAAACTAAAAGTTTTTATAAATGATACAAATATCTCTCTCAATCTTTTAGCTATTTTATAAAAATAATTAAAAAAAACATATAAACAACAAAGAAATAATATTCTATCTAATTAATTTTTATGTTTTTAATTAGTAAATTGTTTAATAGTTTTTTTTTTTTTTTAAGTAATAGATTTGTTATTTTATATTAGTGTAAACAGTCAATTTCGTAGTTTATTGAAATGGGAGGAACGGGAGTGAGTAGCATTAGCACACCTAATAAATTCGCCGTTGGAACCAGGTTGCCTCGTTGTCCATTGAACAAATGCGTGAATTCTTCTCATTTGGTAACGCTGTCAATTACCAATTGTCCATAGATAAATGGCTTGAGTGGCGTAAAGTAACCAACTTTTGGAGGCAAAAACGCCCACACGTGTCCTACTACGATAGACCTGCTTACGTGTGATAATCATGAATGAGTCTTCTTATTGAATTAAAAAAATGCTATCGTCTAAAGCGTACTTTTTAAAAAAAAAAAAAAAAAAGAAATAAAATGGGCACAAAGGTCCCAAAAAAGGAAGATGGTTTGATTGGCGATGGCAGAGTTTTGGAAGGCAAAAGGAAGTGGATCTCATTGTCGAAGCCCGAAGGTGTTGCGTACGACAAAATTGGAAAACGACACCGTCAATTGTTCGGTGGGGCATCCTACCACTTATAGTTGTTCCTTCCCACCTGGTTTTCCATAACTGTGACATGCACAACAAAGTATTGTAATATTTATGAATCACTTGTACATTTATAATAATAAAAATAATACAATGAACTAAATGAATGAAAGAAAAAAATATATATTAATTAATTATTAAAAAAAGAGAGATATAAAATTTGAAAAATTAATAACTTTAACTAATAATTAAAACTATTTGATAATGCACTCCTAATTGTTATGATCTAATATGATATTTGTAATTAATGCATCAAAATTTATGCAAAAGTGAACTTTAATCTTAACCATGCAAAAAAAAAAAATACAAAAATATGATTGGGTTATTGCATTTTTATGTAGAAATTTAATGGATAATATATTTATAAAATTTGAACAATTATGTTCTTATATTTGTAATATGTATCATATTTTGAATCAATTTAACAATTAATTTTTAAATATTGTGTGATTATGAGCTAGTGTAGTAGTGAGAAATTTAGGAGACTTAAAAGTTTCTTATAATTGATTATCGAGCTATGAATATATATTCTTTTAAATTGCGTATTTTAATCCAATAAATTATAATATAATTGAATTTCATAAGATTATATTTGATCAAATACATGAGTAACTTGATAGGAAATAATATTTTAGACATTCATGTCACACTCTTGATATTTAAATTATTTGTGAAATAATATGTTGTATGAAAGTGATTTTTTTTATATGGGGGATATGTTGTGGTTGTATAAGTAATTATAATGTGTTGGAATATTAATTTACATTCTACAATTCTACTTGATGACGTGATGAGGATGCTAGGTATAAGTATAATATGATTATAACTTATACTTGAACGATGATATGAGGTTACCAAATACGAATATAATATGATTATGATTTATGTTTTACTTGAGTGTTGATACAAGACTGTAAGTATGATTTTGACTTTTCCACCTAAATGAAAGTGCTTTTGCCAAATATGGTATATTCCCCTAATATTAGGTTAGTATGATTTTGCATTAGTTATACTGTAAAATATTTTCAACATGTGATTGATACTTGATTTATGCATTGTTTAAGAAATTTCGTAATTACACACACACACACATACATACATACATACATACATACATACATACATACATACATACATACATATATATATTAACCACTCACTGAGTCGTAAACTCATTTATTTATATTTTTCCTATTTTTTTCTAGGTTACTTAGATTCGCCTAATTTATAATTTTGACACATAAAGTTGGAACCACTAAATGTATATTGCACGGGTCATCCTTTTGGGCATGTTATGTTTATATGCATATATTAAACATATACATATGTGTGTTTATTTCAATATAGATCATGTATATATATATATATATATATATATATATATTGGGAGGCACGAAGCCTTGACGAGTGACCATAATGAAGGCTCAAGTCCGTTTATGTTTGTTTCACAATATTTTATTATGTAAAATTATGAAAAAAGTATATAAAAGTAGTAAAGTGCAAGTATTAGCAAGATTCACTCAAAATTATAAAAAAATATCGGAGTGGCTCTTGTCAGTTTGGTATTAGATCATAGTTTTGGTTATGTAGACTATTTTGTGATATATACACATTACGTGCATCATGAAATAATTTAATATTGATATAAATACACGTAGGAGTTGTCAACCTATCATGAGACTTGTTGTAAATATGAATTTACTTTTAATTGAGGAGGAAAAGAGAAAGAGGAGCTAATTTTGTATCACATGTACTTGTCAATAAACTTCATGTAAATTCTAATAGAGAGGGATGGAGGATACTATTAAGCATGTTCATAACTTAAATGCAGCAAATTTTGAAGGTATTAGTGATCTTATGAATGCAAACTCATAGTTAAGTACATTATAAATGATACTTTAAATAATGAGTGAACACTATTTTTGTTTGGGGTAGAGCATACTATTAATGGGTATCTATATTACAATAATATGTAGGATACAAAGTTTTCACCTAGGCTTATTACAATGATATTGCTCTTATATTTATGAAGATACTAAGATGAGTAAATTCCTATCGCTGGTCCAAGAGTGAATGATTGTTAAAGAATACAAGAACAAATTTACAAAATTATCAAGATTTATTTTTGTTGTAGTACAAGATAAGATAAAAAGATACAAACAAATCAAGGAGGACCTACATAATAATATTAGAGTATTTGTGGCTGGATTTGGGTATAAACATTTTGGCAACCTAATTTTGGTTGTTGTTAAGGTTAAAAATGTTTGGCAAAGGTCTTTAGAATTGAACAACCAAGATATAACCAAAATCAAATTTGGTTAATTAGTGGCCTTAATTATAGTAAAGTATTTTAAAAGGAACAATAGATCAATGGAATATACTAATAAATAATATCATAGTCTACATCCAAATTCATCAGAAGGACATGCACAAAATTTTGGTTAAAATTCTATAACCCTAAATTATAGAAGTGGCCAACAAATTAGTAGTACTGATAGAAATATATATTTTTCTCATGCGACATGTGGAAGACACCATGAAAGGCAATGGCTTACAAGTGCAATACATTTTTATCATTACAAACAAGCAAGAAATCAAGAGAGAGTGCTTTGCTTTAACAATGAGTGCTAATGGTATAATGTAGAGTGGAGGGACAAAATGTTCTTTGAATGATTGTAGTTGAAGTTAGAGATTAGTAAGATCATAGATGAAAAAATTTATGTTCGATAGTGTAACATAACCTAGTACTAAAGAGGCTGGTAGTGGTAGACAGATAGACAAACTAAGTTGCCATTGTGCACAAGCATGTGTTTTTGTCTTGATTGAGTAGGAGGCACAGGACACACTGGATGTAGCTACAAGTATGTTAATACACGTGGAGTAGAGACCATTAGATTATAGCTTAGTGGTAGTTACAACATTTAGAGACTCATTATTGGACGATAATGTGTTTCGGGAATGTGTCATTAAAGTTTATGGCTATGATAAAAAGGTAAATTTTAATTTATTTGGATATTCATGATTTTAATGTTATATTGAGGATGAATTGGCTTGTGAGTTATCATGTTATAATTGATTACTTTGAAAAAAAAAATGATCTTTAAAGATTAAATGAGTATGACATTGTTTTCAATGGAGAATGGCAAATTCTTCCATTTTTTGCGTTGTTAGCCAATGTTAGTAGTAAATTATTAAGAAAGCTTTGTTTTGCATATTGATTCATGTTATTGATACCTAGGCCTACTCAATTAAGATTAAAAGATATTTTTTTGGTGAATAAATTTTCAAAAGTTTTTCTTAAAGATCTTATTAACTATTTATTTACGATTAATTTAATTCTAAATACAACTTTTATTTTTATAACAACTTATAAAGTGGCTTCATTAGAGTTGAAAGAATTAAATGTTCAATTATAAGAATTAGTAAATAAGAGTTTCATCAAACGTAGTGTATCATTTTAAGTAGAATAAATATTACTAGAGAAGAATTAGTAAATAGTTGCACAAAGTCACCATACACAACAAATATCATCTTTCTTGCATTGATGACTTATTTAATCAATTATAGGGTGCTAATATTTTTTCTAAGATAAATCCGTGTTTTAGATATATTAGTTGAAGACTAGAGATGTTGATATACCTAAAACTATTTTCAGTTTGAGTTGATTAATGCTCCAACAATATTTATAGATATCATGAATTGAGTAGATTCTCCTTATTTAGATTAATTTTTTAGTATGTTTATTAATGATATCTTGATTTATTTATGAAGGAAAGAAAACGATATAGATCATCTAAGGGTTATTCAGACATTGAAGAGTAAACAATTTTATACAAAATTTAATAAATGGTCATTATAGCTAGATAAATTCACATTCCTAAACCATGTGATTTCAGCTGATAATATTTAAGTGAGTCCTCAAAAAGTGAAAACTATAATTACTTGGGAGCAACCTATTAATATTATAGAGGTTAAGAGTTATCTTAAATTAACTAGATATTATCAAAGATTTGTTGAAGACTTCTCCAAAATAGTGAGATCATTGAAAAAGCTAAGTAGAAAGAATGCAAAATTTGAGTGGACTAAGAATTATTATAGATTTTCTAAGAACTCAAGAGAATATTAACATCTACTCCTATTTCTAAAATTCCAATTGGTAGTGAAAAATTTATAGTTTGTAGTAATGCATCCAAACAAGGGTTGGGTTGTGTATTGATGCAACAAGGAAAAGTAATTGTTTATATTTTTCAAAAACTTAAGAAACATGAGCTGAACTATCTAACCCATTATTTAGAATTGGTAGTAATAGTAATTGCATTGAAGATTTTTAAATATTATTCATATGGTGTTATTTGTAAGAGTTATTTGAAATATTTGTTTACAAAAATAAATAAATAAATAAATATTGGACAATAAAGATAAATTGTACTAATTAAAGACTATAAGTGTACCATTAATTATTATTTGAGAAAGGCGAATGTAGTACTATATACATTTAAGAAAAAAATCGTCAAGCTCTATTGTTCATATAAAAGTAATTTATCTTCTAATATTAATTGATTTAAGATCACTTGGAGTTATTTAGAGATAAGTGAGTATGAAGCACTATTGACTTATTTTTGAGTTAAGCGTGTATTAATTAACCATATTTGATAGGTATATAATCAAGATAAAAATATTTTAAAGTCGAAGTAAAAACTGAAGAATGTTCTGCAGACTGACTTTTGTTGGGAGATGACAAGATGTTAGTTATGAATAATAAATTATATGTGCCAAATAATCCAAAATTTATGAAACAAGTTTTAGAAGAAGCACATAGTTCAACATATGCAGTACATCTTGTCAGTTTCAAGATTTATTGTACTTTAAAGGAGTATTACTAATGACAAGGCATGAAAAGAAAAATTGAAAGATTTGTATAATGATGCTTAACTTATCAATATATTAAAGTTGAGTTTTAAAGACTCATAGGATTATTTTAACCACTTCTTATTCTTGAGTATAAATGGTACCATATTATGATCAACTTTATCATTTAACTTCTCTGTACTCAAACATGGTCATGATAATATTTGGGTAATTGTTGATCGACTTAAAATTTTTGTTTGTTTTCTACCTTTTAAGAGTATGTATTGATTGGATAATTTAGTTAGTTTATATGTAGATGAAATAATATGCTTACATGTAGTAATAATGTCTATTTAGTATTAAAGATGTACTCTAGAACTAATCATGTCATAAGGTTTAGGGATATTATTCCTTTGTATATATACTTTTATAATTAGTTATAAAGATGATTATAATTAATATTATGACAATTATTTCATTTTTCATTTGTTCAATTACTATTCTCTAATTTATGTTATATGCAAACTAAGATCTCGTAATATATTATATGTCGAAACTCTATTTGTAATGAATTGTAGATATAAGTATAAAATTTCTTATTTAAATACATTCAAATTTGTTTCCTATTGAGATGATGTCATTAGGAATAATGACATTGCGTAATTGACAATTTTTATTGTTGACACTAATTAGCATACAATGTTAATAGTTAAGTAATGAGTCTCATATCACAAAGGTATAAACATGTGTAATATGTTAAAGAATATGTTATTAAATATAATCATAGGTGATGAATCATATGGGTGATTATCTATTAGATTAAAATGCTAATAACATGCATAAAATTAAAATATGTGATCATTGAAACATTTTCACAAACATATAGTGGACTAAGTGTACATAAATCATATATATGTATATGATAAGGGATGATTACTTACCTCCAATTATGTAAAAGCACCACCGAAGAAAAAGAAGAAGCTTTGGCTAAATATGCTTGGGAGAAAAATAGGTTTTTGCTTTTCTTGCTTAATATGGTAAAGTAAGTGTGCACATATATTTAAAAAATATCCAAATCTTTCTAATCTTACCTTTATTTTTTAATAAAGGTGTAAAAGTGGTATAGACATAATAATAATCATCCAATAATTTTCATTCTTATACATTTAAGTCCAATTACTTAAATGCAAACTATTGGTTAACTTTTAACTAACTATAATTAAGTATATATACATGGATTAATGTGTAATTATTCCATAATTACACATTTATATTTAAATCCTTAGATGATCAATATTATCAATTTAACTATATAATTTACAATAAATTATATTTCATTACAAATCTAAGAAAATTTTTTTAAACACTTTAAAGAATTTATAAATAAATATAACTATTATATATATTTATTTCAATTTAAATATTATTTCAAAGGTGTTAACTTTTGTTACTTATAACATTACTACTCTCAAATACTTCTCACTGTCTTTGGTTGTTGGTGTAACCATGTGAATCTATTGTGAAATAATTGTGAATTTATTTTGAACTTTTTGGATTTATCAAACTATTCGATTGTTTAATAACTATAGTTAACATTGTTATATATCATAACCTTTAATTTACAATAAAGTCACATTTTATCAATCTCTATCTTAATTGTACATATCATATGGGTAAAGTACTTCTATTGTCTAATCTCAATTAATTAAGGGTTTATGATACATTAAAATCTTTTACCGATAAAATATGAACCATCAATTTATATGCGTTAAACTCGTCATCATAAACTCTTTTGTATGATATTTAATCACTTTGATCAAAGATTTATTATTTTAAATATTTATCAATGTTCATCTGAGAATTCGAATCCAGATTAAATTAGCGAAAACTCCGATCTTATAAGTATTTAGTCAACATATTCTGTTTTAACTATCACGCGCTTTCAAATTCAATCAATACATGGCCAATCTAGTTTTATCATACAAAACATAATTAATCTCGTACTTATATACTATATAAACCATATGCATTTACATCAGATTTGTTAGTGATATCTCAAATTAAAAAATAATATCACACAATAGTACAACTACACAATAAATCATTGATTACATACAATTTCATGTAATTTATCATTGTATGGTCTTATTTGAATAAATTATTTTTTAACTATTTAATCCATACTAATATCTTAATAATATGATAATCATATTATTCGTACTAATGTCATTTTATAATATTCACCGAAAATATTTAGTATACTTATTATGTGATATCGTTATCCAATCGATATTACCTCTGTAGGAAATAGTTTTGATAATATCATTTAATTATTAAATAAATTATTTAAATAATTCATAAATATACTTTATCTATATGTAAAACTAAATAAAGAAAACAACATATATTTATAAATAAAAAACTCTTTATTTTATTAATACATAATGTATATACAAGATAAAAGTATCACTAAAGTCGATAACACGAATGACTTTTAAGGCATATTTTAACATTATTCACAATTAATCAAGAATTCATCATAGAGCTATATTAGTGTACTATTAATCATTTAACTTAATATATTATGATTACCCTCTACACTGAGGTACATTGTTCATTTATTTATATTGCACTGGGCTAGTCACGCTTGGTAAAAGAAACTTAATAGTAATGTATTCTTATTGTATGAGAATAGGTAATAATCAATATGAAATTTGCTAGTTTATATATTCGAACATGAGATTTTAGTAAGAATGTCATAGCGGGAATAAAATCTCTAATTGTAATCTTATAATCAAGTTAGGAATTTGAAGATATTATAGCACATGCTCGACTAAAAGTCAACAATAGAATGATTTTACTATACGTTAATGCGACCATAATAGTTTCATTTGAAAATACATTCTTTGTGTCTAAGAGTTATGATATCTTACTAAAGGTCACTTATGATTAATGAGAATTTTAATTACAATGAGTTATATCGAAATAATGCAAATAAGTTCTTATCTACTCATGTTTAGTTCACAATAAACCTAGAGAGTTACATACAATAGTTAATAGGTTAATAATAAATAAAACATATCTTTCAATTAGTTAATGATTTTTTGTATTAACAGAAATTAAAATAGCTTTGATATTTCAATTAGATAGTTATTATATTATTTTGAATAAAGAATATATTTTCTAGCTAAGATGCGCTAGCATTCGCAATGGTTGAGAAATTTTTCTTTAATTTTTTATATATCGCAAATACAATTGGCGAACTAAAGGAAGACAATCAGGGCTATCTTTTATGTGAGTTAATTAATCTTTAAATTATTTATTTGTTAATTAATTTATTAAGTCTTTACATGACAATTGAATAGTTGTGATTCAATATCTCTTTAACACATGGATGATTTAAATTATGTTAAGTTTTGAAATCTTCGTCAAGCAAATGTATGGCATATAGATGGTGGAAATTAACACACATTGCAAACAAATGGTGGGTGGAGATTTAATTACCTTTATCATTTTGATACTTCACCCATGTGATAAAAATAAGTGGTTATTAGTTTGCCAAATATAGATCAATTAATTAATATAATTAATTGGCTTTAGGAAATAAATAAAAATTATTTTTATTTTGATAATTTAAGGGCTTAAAAAATTTGGCCAAGGAGAGGAAGAAGCCATCCAAAATTTTTGCTAAATTTCAAAGTGTAAAAGAAAGAAAAAAGGGAGAAAGAAAAAGAGAAAGAGAATAAGGAAAAATTTTCTAGCAAAATTTTCCTTTTAAAAAAACACAACAAAACTTGGTTTTATGAAACCAAAATAAAAGCTTTAAAGAGAATTGTCTTTTAAAGGGTGATACCAGAATAATCATCAAGTCATTAATATGTAGATATGTTTAAAGGTACGTCAGAAATGATAAGCTATTTCGAATACTAGTAAATTGAGTATAATTTGTTAACCTTTACTTTTATTGTTTAAAATTATTTTAAAATTTTAAAACTTGCACAATTTCAGTATATAATCTTTCAAGAGTTTTTTTCGCATAAACTGTATAACAGCCATTACTTTTGGTGGTAAAAATCGTTACATTTAGTGAATGTGATAATTTTAAAATTAAAACAATTATATTTTTATATTTGCAATATGCATCACATTCTAAATCAATTTTAATGGTTGCTTTTCAAATTTTGTGTGTTTAAGATCAAGTTCAATGGTAAGAATTCTAAGAGATCTTGATACTTCTTAGGATTGACTATCGAGCAGTGAGTGCATACTTTTAAAGGGTTATATATTTTAGCATAGTAAATTAATTATAATTGAATTTTAAGTGATTATGTTTGACCATGTATATGAATAATTTGATAAGAAATGATATTTTTATACATTCATATCATATGTTTGATATGCAAATTATTTGTGAAATATTACGTTGCATACAAATGATGTTAATGTGTGATATTTTATAGTTGCATTAAGTGATTATAATGTATTAGAATATTGTTAGGTATGAATATGACTATCCAATAAATAATAAAAGGTTGTCGAGTATGAGTATAATATGATTATGATTTAAGTTTTACCCGGACCATGATGCAAGGCCTTTAGATATGATTATGATTTTTTGTTCGAGTGAGATTATTTCTATCAAGCGTGATATATTCCCCCGGTACTAGTTCAATGTGATTTTAGATTAATTATAGTGCCAAATATATCTAGCATTTGATTGATACTTGATTTAAGCATGATTTAAGAAATTTTTTAATTATTTATAAAATTATATTTTTTTTGTATATTATATTTATTCATTATTACAAAGTCATGCAGTGTGTAGTTTTGACCCATAAGATTAAGACCTGCAAATACATACTGAATGGGCCATTCTTTTAAGCATGTCATGTTTATATGCATATATTAAACAGATACATATGTATGTTTATTCAATGTAGTTGATGTATACATGTTTAAGGTAAGATATAGAGCTTTAATGAACAACAATAATGGAGACTTATGGACATTGATATTTGTTCAATAAAATTTTATTACATAAGAATTATGAATATATATATATATATAAAAGTATAAATATTTAGAAAAATTCACCTAAATTTCAAAGATGGGCTTTACAGATTTTGTCACATATAGATTTCCAAATTACAATGTAAAAAATTAATTTTTACATCAAGTTGAACTAGTTTCAAATCCAATTGAGTTAGCAAGGTTAATAAATTCTAATAAATTAACGTTTAACAACTTGAAAAAATATCTCATTATAGTCAATCATTTCTTTTTAAACTTAGCTTTTATCCATTAATCTTGACTTATAGTTAACTCTTAAGTTTCATGTTATTTTTCTTGAAGGAATTGCGTTTTTTCAATAAATTGAGAAAAATTGTAAATCTTACATCTTGTCTTATTAACTACAATTGATTCTCGTTGCTGTTGAGATTCCTAAGTGAAAACCTCTTCTTCATTTTTACTAACTTCTTAGATTACAAGATTATCATCATCTGTTACAACAAGTCTAGCTTGACTAACAATTGCCTCCAAATTCTTTTATTTTTGAGTTCACCAAAAATAATGTCTCTACTAAACACAATTTTTCTCAAATTCGAACACTAATGTTGATATCCCTTCACCACTAAAGTAATTCTTATGAAAACAATTTTCTTGACTCTAGCATCCATTTAAGCTCTCTTACTTGATAATAAGTGTAGTGGAATTGAAAGCATGTAAAAAGTCATAGTCATACACAGGGTTTTTCAAATCTCTAATGGAGTTTTTCTTCCACCATTGTCAACAATAATTGATTAATGGGATGACATGTATAAGTCACTGTCTCAACCTAAAATTTTATGTCTATCCTAACATTAGACAACAAATATTGGATATTCTAATATAATGTTCAATTCATATGTTCTACCACCCTATTATGTTGTAGTGTATTTTTTTACCACGAAGTGTTGAAAAATACATTCATCTTGACACATTGAAAAAAGAATCACTTTAATACAAACTGTCATTATTTAATTGAGCTATTTAATCTTTCTATCAATTTTTTATCCTAACCATTTTTTTCTGCTCAAAAAAATAATTATCTAATTGAGTTATTTGATCTTTCTATCATTTTTTGTCTCCACCATCTTTTTCTACTCATAAAAATAATTAAGTGCATCATTTTTAATTTTTATAACATACACCCAAACTCTTCTAGAAAAGACATCAACAAAAGTAACAAAATAGGAGATGTCTTAAAATTCATTGTCCTTGCTTTCCTAAAATACAATATTAACAAAAATCTAATTTGTAAGTCTTTGCAACTTTCAATAAATCTTATTCCACTAAACTCAATAAGACTTTTTCAATTGTATATCTCATACGCATATGCTATAAGTTGATTAGTTATGAATTTGCATTCTCATCTAAGACTATAACTGCTAATCTAGTAGTCGAATTGTTATTGTAATAGTACAAGTTATTTTTTTTTATGCCTTTCATAATCACAAAAGCACCTAAGTAACCTTTAAATTCACATCTACGATTAATAGAGAACAACCTTTAAAATCCAAAGCACCAAAGAGAAGATTTTTCTTAAAAGTTAGTACATATTAAACTTTTGTTAAAACTCTAATAGATCCATTTTGATTATCAATTGGATACCTATACTATTTCTTTTACATTATTTATTATTACTCATAAATATAACCCATTATCTAACTCTTCAAAATTGAAGAACCACTTCTTATGAGGATACATATGCTAAATATAACTTGAATCCAAAAAATATGCTTCCCAGATTAAGATTTTGATGAGAAACCAATCAATGCAAAATCTGCGTCTTCATCATGCTTTACCACACATGCATCAAAAGTATCCTTGCCCAAATCTTTTTCTTTCTTATGTAACGTTGGATAATCTTTCTTCAAATGCCTTTTTTCATAAAAATAGATACATCATCTTTACGAGATCTTCTCTTTGAATATGATCTTCTTCTTTTCTCTTGTTTATGGCTCTAACTTCTTTTCTATTATAAGTACTTTTGCTAACTCATTCCTTTTTTTTTTTTCCTAATCCTTCTTTTGAATTTTATAATAATGTTGCACACATTTCTTTAAAGGTATCATGAACACATTTAATACGCAAATGATCTAACTCATTTTAGAAGAGATCCAATCAACAACATAGCATTTTGCTTAACTTTGAAGGTTTTTTTAAATTCAATAGATCAACTATCAAACAGTTAAAGTTATAAATATAATAACTAATACTCATACTTGATTTCAATTGAGGTTGATAAATTATTTTTAACAAATAAAATCTATTGTTATTAATTTTTATCATATATATGTTTTGTAATGCCTTTAATGATTAACAAATGTCTTTTTCATGAATGGATAGTTTTGTTCTCTATAAAGACAACAATGAATCATACCACAAGCTTTTATGTTCCACTTAGTCCAATCTCTCATAATGATATCCTTTGGTTTTATTTCTTCCAAAGTTATATACTTATTTTGTTCACACAAGCCATCCATTACCTCACTTTGCTAGTAGTTGAATTATTCCAACTATCAAATTTCTCGACATCATTTTTCACATTTGTCACTAATATTGTCTTTACTAGTATGGACAATGATGATACTATTTCTATCATTACTACTTTATACTATAGCTTGTAATATAAATGGACAGTACCTAAAAGACAATCTTCTTTTAGCATTTTTTTTTTTTACACTATCCTTCCATAATACCCAAGCCTTAAATAGAATAGAAAAATAATATAAAGAATAATTATTATCTCTAGCTTTAAACCAACTATTATTTTCAGTAGTTATCAAACAACCGGAACAATATCAAACTTACAGCTCTAATACCATTTGTTGTGTAGTGGAAGTTTTCTATTTTACTAACACACAAATACTAATTATACTTATGGAAATATAATAAATATAAAGTAGAAAAATAATAAATGGAGAGAACACAACATTTAATGATGTTCAGTATAAGTACCTAAATCCTCATTTTAACTACCTTCAAATTTAGTAATTACAAAACTAGAATAAATTACAAAAATCTCATAAATAAATAGGGACACAAAAAGAAAAAAAAATACAAATTATAAGATTCTATATGAAATTAGGACCCCAGACACTCAATTGAGATTTTACTAGATTTTTGTTAATATTTGACTTGGAATATAAAATTATAAGACACCACTTTTAATTTATAAGCCCAAGCTAAAGCATTCAAAAGTTTAACCTCGTGAGATGTCAACATATTAAGTTAAAGCTAGTGTGCCCAATATTCAGAAGCAATATCTGTTTTAATTATTGTCAATAAAAAATAAAGAAAGTGTGCCTAAAATCTCAAGGAAGATCGCAGGTTTTGCCTATGTAAGAAGGCGTTTGATTCATAATTGCTTAATTGTGTATAGAAAGTTGCTTTGCCTTTTCATTTCATTATATAATTGAATATCAGTAGTCCATGTAAATAAGATCTTCGAATGAGAACATATCTTCAGCTAGTCTTTGATGGTAAGACTTCAAACTTCCTAAATGGGAATGCGTGTAAATAAACCATCCATAAATCTTTAACTACAATATAACGTTAAAAATATTGGAAAAAAAATGTGAATAGTAGTAACCATAAAATATGGTCCATAACCCTTAATGACTACCTTAAACTTTCCCATGTGTTTTCATAACTCTAAAATATGCCATTTGAAAGTGAAAACTGCCATGATTAATGTTTTATAACTCTTGTATAGTTTTTAATGGAAAAACTTGTATAAAGAAGAGAATGCATACTAGATGGTTCCCAAACTCATTTTTCTTATCAATTACCATTAAGTGAGAATTAAGAGAGTTTAAAAAATCTTTTTATCAATCTAAATTTAATAACAATAGCAATGGTAAGAGGTAAGCTTTTTTGGGCAATTTAAACTTCCGCAATTATTTTTAATCAATAGTTTTCGCTTTTATGCTTAATTTTGGTATCGGAACATATTAATAATCTCTGCCTTACTGAGTTTAATTAGTGTTTTTAAAGAAAATAGGAAATGAGAGTTATGGGTTTATGAAAATTTTAATTTTTCATGCAACTTGAATTTGTATGTTTTTTATGTAATTTTATGTTATAAATCATCTTAACATTGAATTTATGACATTTTGAATGTAAAAAACATTGAAAACGACAGGGTTCGAACCTAAGTCTATCCTCCAATATGCAAGCCCGACCATTGGGCCACGCCTTACTTCTGTGCTATAAAAGCGTATCTACATGTTTTTAACCGTTTTCAGCTCTATATTAATGGTATGAAAAATTTAAGATACCCATAATTAAATTATTATTTTGTATTTAAAATATATTTATTATTTTATAAATATTTTAATAAATTAAAATTAAATTAATTAAAAATTTAATTTAATTTTTAATTTTAGACAAAATTAAATTATTCAATGAATTTAGTCTAAAAATCTATTTTTGTTTATTATGATTTTGGTCTAAATATATGTTTTATATGCCATTTAATTTTAAATTGAATTTAAATAATTTTAAGTGCATATTATTTAAATTTATTATATAAAAATTTAAACTCAATTTAAATATTTGAATTTGTATATATTATTTATGTCATGTTGAATTTAATTGTATATTTTAAGTATATAATTTATGTTTTGTATATGTAATAGAATAATTTGCTTAATTTATGTATTTATGCATACATTATAGAAATAGTAGTTAGTATGCAGATTCATTAAAAAAAACTGTATAAAATTTAAGCAAATGATAAAATATCATATTAAGTACTATTGTTAGATATAGTTGTAGTATTTTATTTACTTCTAATTACATGTTTGGAAAAATTCTATCTAAAGAAGTTGGATTTTAAGTGGAACTGCTTGTGACCCCTCCAATCTTTCTTGGGAATTGACCTACTATGATTATTAGTTAAATAAATTACTCTCTATTACCTGTACAATGAATATAGAAATATTTTAGAGAAAACTTCTATAAGACATAAATATTAAAACATAATCATATATTAAAATGTCTTAATGATCCATAAAGTTTAAATAATAGGGAGTAATCACAGTATCCTTAAGTTAAATTAAACTTTATATTAAATTAGGATCACATAAAGTTTAAAATATTAATTGTAATTAATCATATTAGATGTGATAAATCTTATCCCACATAAATTTTTATTATATTTATATGATTAATTAGGATAAAATATTATATTATTTTTCTTAATTTACTTACAGGAGTTAACAAATTAGATATAATATAATAATTTTATCATTAAAATATGTGAATTTATTTGAATAAAATACTTAGCCCACATGTAGTATTTTATATCATATGATTCATATTTTGTACATATTTTATATTAATAAAATATGATAATAATTAAACCTCAATAAAATTCATCATAAGTATGTATTTTTGCAGTATCACAATTTACAAAAATATTTAATATCAACTTAGATGTTCCTGAATTAGTTATAGATAATTATAAGATATGGAAAGAGAAAGTATTGTTATATTTAAAGTGGCAGGATATAGATTATGCTATACGAAAAGATGAACCACCACCCATTACTGATGCTAGTACTCTGGTACAAATTAAGTTTTATAAACGTTAGGAGCGATCTAATCACCTTAGTGTAATGTTCATAAAAACTAAAATTTCTACTAGCATACGTGGTTTGGTCATTCAATATGATAATGTTCGTGCTTTGATGAAAGCTATTGATGAACAATTTGAATTTTCAGATAAAGCACTAGCTAGTACCCTTATTATGCAATTCTCTTCCATAAAATTCACCACTATTACTGGTGTGCGAGAGCACATCATAAAGATAAAGGACATTGCGGCTCAATTGAAAACTTTAGATATGACAATGTCTGAACCTTTTCTTGTGCACTATATCTTAAATTCACTTTCACAACCATATGGATTCTTCAAAATTTATTATAACACACATAAAGATAAATGGTCAATTAATAAATTGTTGACCATGTGTGTTCAATAAGAAGGGAGGTTGATCGCACAGATGGGAGTAAATATTCAAGGTGCACATTTGGTAACGAAAGGAAAGATTAACAAGAAAGGGAAAGACAAAATACCTATCCAGACTGAAATAAAAAAAAAATTCAAATGTTTCTTTTGTAAGAAAAATGGACATATAAAGAAGGATTGCATTAAGTTTCAGTAATGGCTAAATAAGAAAAAGTATTTTCTTTTCTCTTGTAAATTATGAATCTAATATGGGCTGAAGTTTGTCATAACGCATGGTGGATTGACTCTGATTCTACAATCCACATTACGAACGTTTTGCAAGACTTGCAAAATCTAAGGAAACCAGTGGGAGTTAAGCGATTTATCTATTTTGGAAATAAGATAAACTCAACTATGTAGGCTATTAGGACATACAGTTTAATTCTCAATAGTGATTTCGTAATAAAATTAGAAAAAATCTTTTATATTCCTAATTTTTTTAGAAATTTAATTTCTATTTCTAGACTTGTACCCTATGGATATTCTTTCAATTTTTCAGATTTTTTTGTGAAAATTTTTTATAAATCAAATCTTATTGAAAATGGTACATTATCTGATGGTCTTTTTCATATTAATTTACAAAATAATACTTGCATACTCATATTGATGTAAAAATAAGTGTTATGAATAAAAATTCTTCTATGTTGTAGCATCGGAGATTATGACATATCTCTATAAAAAGAGTCAAAAGGTTAATAAATAATAAAGTACTTAGTGCTTTAAATTTTACTGATTTTGAGACTTATGTAGACTGTATAAAGGGTAAACAGACCAATAAGTCAAAGAAAGGTGCCAAAAGGAGTTCAAACTTATTAGAAATCATACACACAGACATTTATAGTTCTAGCATAAACTCATATAGTTACAAGTATTTTATCACTTTTATTGATGATTATTCACAGTTTATGTATCTTTACTTACTGAATACTAAAGATGAAACATTAGACATTAAAAAATATTCAAAACTGAAGTAGAGAAATAATGCGATAAGCAAAAGAAAAACGTGAAGTCTGAAAGAGGTGATGAATACTATGATAGATACACAAAGAATAGGCAAGCACTTGGACTATTTGCAAGATTTCATCAAGAACATGGAATTGTTGCCTAATATACTATGGCTGATTTTCTAGACCAGAATGGTGTAGCAGAAAGAAGAAATCGAATATTATTGGACATGGTACGGAGTATGCTTAGCAATTCCAATCTTCCTAAATCATTGTAGACAAAAGCTCTTAAAACAATTGTGTACATATTAAATCGGATTCCAATTAAGGTAGTTTCTAAAACGCCATTTGAGTTATGAAAATGTTGGAAATCAAGTTTGCAACATGTACGCGTTTAGGGTTGTCCTTATGAAATAAGAGTTTATAATCCGCAAGAAAAGAAGTTAGATCTTAGGACCATTAGTGGATATTTCATTGGATATTCAGAAAGGTTTAAAGGATATAGATTTTATTGTCCATCATATCACATTAAGTTTGTGGAATCAAGAAATGCTAAACTTTTTAAGAATGACTTGAACAGTGGGAGGGATCAATCTTATAACAAAATTTCTGAAAATGATTATTCAGAACCATCCACTTCAAGTACTAAAATGATTGTCATCAACAACATCCTTTCAATATAAATAGATGTTGATCAAACAACAGTTGATATTCAACCAAATAATAATCAAATTTCACAGACTAGTAATACTTTAGTAGATCAGGTTGTTGAACAACCAGTTGTACAACATATTACTAACAAAATGTTAAAACAACATTAAGAAGATCTACTAAAGTAAAAATGTCACCAATTTCTAGTCATTATATTGTGTATTTACAATAGTCAGATTATAATATTGGAGCTGTAAATGATCCGGAATCATTTTCACAAGTTATAAGTTGTCAACAATCTAATTTATGGTATAATACTATGAAAGATGAGATGAATTCTATGTCAACAAATAAAGTCTGGGATTTTGTTAAGTTGCCTAAAGGGTTCAAACCCATTAGATGTAAATGGATCTTTAAAACTAAAAATGATTCATTAGGCAATATTAAGAGATACAACACTAGACTTGTTGCCAAAGGGTTCACTCAAAAAGAAGGAATCGATTACACAAAGACTTTTTCTCCTGTGTTTAAAAAAGATTCTTTTTGTATAATCATGACATTAGTAACTCATTTTGATTTAGAGTTACATCAAATGGATGTGAAAAATGGCATTTATTAATGGTGATCTGGAAAAAGAGGTTTATATAAAACAACTTGAAGGATTCTCTTTCAGTGGTGGTGAGCATTTTGTTTGTAAGTTTAAGAAATCTACATATGGGTTGAAACAAGCCTCCAGACAGTGGTATTCAAAATTTCATGAAATTATTTCTTCATTTGATTTTGAAGAAAATATCATAAATCAATATATATACCAGAAGGTTAGTGGGAGTAAAATTTGTTTCCTTGTTCTATATGTAGATGATATATTACTTGCAATCAATGATAAAGAGTTTCTACATGAAGTGAAATAATTTCTTTTTAGAAATTTTGATATGAAAGATATGGGTGAAGCATCTTATATCATTGGAATTAAGATACATAGAGACAGACATAGAGGTATTTTAGGTTTGTCTCAAGAAATCTATATCAATAAAGTTCTAGAAAGATTTTGGATGAATGATTGTTCTCCAAGTGTAGCACCAATTGTTAAAGGAGATAAGTTTAATTTGAACCAATGCCCTAGAAATAATCTCAAAAAAGAACAAATGAACAATATTCCGTATGCTTCAGCTGTTGAAAGTATTATGTATACTCAAGTCTGTATAAAACCTAATATAACTTTCGCAATTGGAATGTTGGGACGATATCAGAGTAACCCAGGATTAGACTACTGAAAAGCTGCAAAGAAAGTTTTGAAGTACCTTCAAAGGACCAAAGATTACATACTTATGTATAGACGAACTGATAATTTGGAAGTAGTTGGCTACTCAGATTTGGATTTCGCTGGCTATGATGATTCAAGAAAATCAACATCTGGATACATCTTTATGTTAGTTGGCAAAGCCATATCTTAGAGAAGTGCTAAGCAATCACTGATTGCTACTTCCACTATGGAGGCCGAGTTCGTTTCGTGTTTTGAGGCTACCTCTCATGGAGTATAGTTAAAGAGTTTCATATCTGAACTTAGACTTGTGGATTCTATTTCTAGGCCATTGAGGATATATTGTGATAATTGATCTGCTATATTTATGGCTAAGAATAATAAAATTGGGAGTTGAAGTAAACACATCGACATTAAGTACTTAGCCATTAGGAAACGTATTAAGGAAAATAAAGTGGTCATTGAGCACGTTAGCACTGAATTAATGATTGCAGATCTTTTAACAAAAGACATGCCACCATTAAAGTTTAAGGATCATGTAGTTCATATGGGACTTGATTCCATTATGTAAACTTATACATATTAATATTAATGAAACTCTATATGATATTTTCTAATTATGGTGTACACATTTGTGAAAGAGAAAAATCATTTATGATTATGACTTAAAATAAATATGAGATTTATTTATTAAGTTAAAGTTATTAAAGGAAAATCAATGATAAACATAAGGTTTATTCATAAGTTTTCACATATAGAAAGACAGATAAGAAATATAATATATTGTAATACATGGAAGAAAAATTATCAATTTGTATAACTTATCGCCATGATTCATCTATTTGTTTCTTAATTATGTAAATTTATGGATATTATAGACCAAGTGGGAGAATGTAAATAGTAGTAACCATAAAATGTGGTCCATAACTCTCAATGACTACCTTAAACTCTCCCCTGTATTTTCGTAACTCTAAAACCTGCCATTTGAAAGTGAAAACTGCCATGATTAATGCTTTATAACTCTTGTACAGTTTTTGATGGAAAAACTTATATAAAGAGGAGAATGCATGGTAAATGGTTCTCAAGCTCTTTTTCTTGTCAATTACCATCAAGTGAGAATTAAAAGAGTTTGAAAAACCTTTCTATTAATTTAAATTTGATAATAACAACAATGGCAATAGGTAAACTTCTTTGAGCAATTTAAGTTTCCGCAATTATTTTTAATCAACAGTTTTAACTTCAACAGTTTTAACTTTTATGCTTACAAAAAAAACCCACAAAACCGCTTTTATCTTAGATGAACTAGTTCTTCGAAATGCAAAGCATAAAGGCTTCATTGTACTCAAATGTTGGAAGAAGTAGATTGAACTCCGGCCCTTCCCTTGAGTGCTTAATATGAGAGTGCATGCAATATGTCGACGAAATCGTTTAGAAGTTGTGTGTTCGTTTGGACGTTTTCTGAAAGCACATTGCACTACCACAAAACGATGTCCTGCGATTCTGGGACAAGCAGCTTTAAGCTGCCTTTTCGGATTGCATATTATCCAAAAGTCAGAACCCCAATATTCTTTCATATCCCACTTTCAGATCACCTTTTTCGTGTAGCAATAGTGGTAGTAGGACATTAATGGAGCAGTAAATAGAAACATTCCATGCCCAAAATCTCAGGAACAAGTTAAAAGCTACCTTGGAATTTTAATTAAAATGTTAAAACCATGCTGGCTGGCCGGCTGTCTGAAAAAATGAAACAAGAATTGAGAACTGTTACCTATGCTAAGCTATTATTATTGACCTAAATTTTTGCAAACTTGTATTTGCCTTTGCTTCTTATCAACTGTCGCTATTTCCAAATAATCTCAAGATAAACTTGTTTATCAAATTTGATGTAGACTAGGGAACTATGATTTCCCGTGAACTTGCAGTTGACATGAGCCTTCAACCTAACAAAAGGACAATTAGTGATGCCTTAACGCAGAGAGTTTGCAATGTTACAACATGAGTTTTTCCTAGTAACCACGAGCCCTCGTCTTAAATTTTGCTGCCGTCTTATAGAAATGGGGCCGCAAACAATGCACAAAACCAATAAGTGAATTAGTGTAATTGATTAACATAAAAGATTATCCAAAATTAATTCGGACGAAGGTTAAAACAGTTAGATCTTTGATATATATCAATTTACTAACAGAGTGAAATTCGAGTCACGTGTGAGATTAGTTTACAGACTAATGCAAGAGTCTGCATTTCTTTATCTCAAACACAGTTGGGCGGAGGATTTATTTATTTATTTTAAGCTTTGTGAAAGTAAAAGAAGTTATTAAATTAATCTTATTTGGAATAATTTATTCCTAACACTGGATTGGAATATCTTGTTAATTCAGATTTACATGTGCTAAGGTTCCAAAGATTTGCATATAAAACATTTGTTGCCTTTTTCTATTTCAGTTCATACTTTGGTTCAAATCCACTTGCAGATTCTCTGTCGAAATGGTTTCAATATTCTGTATTTGCCATTTTATTAGTATTATTGCCAACAAATGCTAAGAAAAATAGTCTTATAATAATTTATAATGTCGGGAGATTGGGAAATTTCATCTTAACTTTGAAAAACTTTGACCAGAAATTTGGTGAATCAGACTTCTTGGAGCAAAAATTATATAAAGTATTTGCTTAAGCTTCACGATGTTATGCTTATGCACACAGCTCACACTTCACAGATTGGAAACAACTGCTCATCATTACCTTAGTCCCCAAACATCAAATAATAATAATAATAATAATAAATAATAAAATGGAAATTAAACTAAAAAAAAATCTACTTTGTCGTGCCATCACCCATCAAATTATAATTCGTTATGATTTGCTATCTAACTTAGTTCAAATTGACTTTAATTAATTGAATTTAGTAATATGAAATTTATATGTATACTGGGAAAGCCATGTAACAAATTAAAAGGATAATAATGTGTGCGCTTTTCATCATACCTTCAATAATTTTCTTTTCTTTGTAATGATTATATAAAAAGATGAGATGAGTACTAACAACCAAAAATGATAAAACATTTTCGATTGTTGTTTGGGATTTGATCACTCAAAACTTTAACAGTGAATAAACCCATTATTGTGATCCAAAACGAATATATATATATATAT
>CP135531.1:8204460-8248833 GCA_032402905.1 Khaya senegalensis | reverse complement strand
TAATTTATTTTTTAATTATTAAATATATAAATTATTTTATATTTTAATATAAAAAAGTATTTTTGTCTAAATAAAATATAATAAAACTCATTCCTTCTGTTATTTCATCCATAAACAAATAAAAAAATATATTCATTATCTTTTTCTTTTCTCTTTTTCTTTCCTTTCTTTTCTTCTTTTTTTTCCTCTTTCCTTTCCTTTCTTAAAAACAAACACAACCTAAATATAATAAGGAAAAAAAAAAAAACCCATGTATTGATACTTTTATTATCCAAGGTTTCTACTCTAAGGATGGTTAATTTTTATCCTTTTTTTTTTAAATGTTTTCTTTTCTTATCTCATCATCTATTTTTCTCTCTTCTATTTATTTTTTTCTCTCTTCACAAAAACATTTTTCTTTTCTCCTCCATCAAATCATTTTACATTTCAAAAATTACCGATAGAACAAAGGTAATAAAAAAGCAAGATAAAAACTAAAATAATTGTCTCCATTCTATTATAAGAGACATGTAAATTTTTTGTCTATTTTGTCGCTTTGGTAAAGTTTAGCAATATGACTTTTAATTGTTTTGTCCCTCTTTAACTAAAACTAAGGTTAAGATTTTAAATTTTCAGTGTTATGATCAAAATTATGAGAGATTAAGTTCATACTCGTCATGCCATCTTAAATTACCAAAATGAAAAATATCATGTACGGAAATGTTATTCTTAACTTTACACTTTGAAAAACATTTTTCGTTAACAACACCAAATTAGAAGTCAAGGAAAAGGGTACATAAATTACTTTTAAAATTAAGTGAAATTATGATAATACCAATTATATCTAAAACTCCCACTAGCAAACAAGAGGGGAGAATTGGGTTTATGAGTGACTAATTTTTTTTAATTAATCTAAAACAAATTAAATTTTAAGTGTGTGAATAAGTATATGTAAATGTTATAAACAAAATAATGAAATAAAGAAATAAGAAAAAAAAATAGAATAAGACAATATTTTTACATGGGGTTGGGCAACCCCAAGGATTTTACTATCTTCTATCTTTTATGACTAAAATTCTTCAATTGACTTTCAAATGTTAATTAACCCTCTTACAATTAGTTGGTTTATTTTGGTACTAATTTAAACAATTTACTTTTAACGTGTTAATCAACTTATACAATGTATGTGTATCACTCACAAATGTATCCCTACTCTTGCATGCATCATATACAATACAAGAATTGATTATACAATTAAAAGCCCCTTAAAAATGTATATTCACAAATTCAGTTTAAACATGTGTTCTAGACTATTTAAAACAATATGTGAACTCAAGAACATTGAAATACTTTAAAAAAAAAATGCACGTATGAAATTTTTAACCCAAAGAAGTTGAAATAATTTGCAAAAGTTCATGTAGACTTCACCAGAAAAAAACATAGTATTCTGCACCTATTTTATATTTTTCTGACATGAATCTAAAATTTTGAGTTGTCAAATTAAAACTTTGGTTTTTCATGTGCCAATTAATTTTGAAGTCTCAATGGTACTTGAAATTTTTTATTTATTTATTTATCTTTTACTTTCATATGCTTAGCTTACACTTAATATGATAAGATATTAAGGGTATGTTTGGTATATCTTTTCAAGTAAAACATTTTAGACTAAAATTTTTTCAAATAAAATTTTTCTAAGTAAAATTTTTGACAAAAAATTATAAATTTTTTGTTGCCAATAATATTTTCTAATAAAAATTGTATAATTAACACAATAGATAATTTTTTTTAAAGTTATGTTATGAGAGAAATTAAGTAAAATTAAACTAAATTAATAGTGTTTTAATTAATTAATTACTTGAAAAAGTTGAAAAAAACTCTATTCTCAAAAACTTAAAATTTGGGTTTCTGCACTTAGTAAAGTAACTTTTTCAATCTTTTAAAAGCTCCAATCACAACCAAACAAGAAAAAATGACAGAAGGAAAAGAATGTTTAACAAAAAAAAAGCCTTTTGGACTGTAAAGTTGGCATAGCCAAGGCACACTAAGCCTGCAAAGAAAGTTTGGAAATGTTAAAACAAATATTACCATTTACCAAATGTATCAACCGCTTTCATGAAATACACGAATCATTTTCTCTTTTCTGGTCTTGTAAGAGATCTTATTGGGCCTCCTGTGGCTCAATTATGTTGTCTCCATTTGGTTTTCTGCCATCATTTCAGGGAAGGGTGAAATTCCGCAGTGCACCAACTCTCATGCAATAAAAGGGCTGTATCTTATTCAGAAACGGGTGTAATCAGAATGCTAATGAAGTGGTTTTGGCATCCCTCTGCGTGGAAAGTAAAAGTTTTATATCATTTTTTAGTCACCTATTCTCATTTCCAATATCCTATCCACTTTTATTATCGAAAAAACGGAACAAGAAAACAACATAAATAGCCTGGAAAGAGGTTATAATAATTCTGAAAAATGTTGCAATAAATGATGACAGGCTAAATATCACCCCTGTTAACTAACATACTTTGACCTAGCATTTGCCTGCCTTTTTGAGTTGCCCGTTTAAATACTTGATCAATCTAGTTCTTATGCACCTTGGATTTCCAAATTTGCTTCTCGCATCAATTGCTCATCAATTTCAAACATGATTCCTGGAACACTCCCCCTTCATCTTCAAAGTTTTAGCGATAAACATTATGCTGCCAAAGTATTTCACCGGCAACGGGCCATATCTTTAACTCCTGCTGCAGGAGAAGCAATAGAAAACGATGACCTCCTTCTGCACAAGCGCTCCTCAAATTCCAACTTGTCGACAAAAGAGAGCAATGTCTCATATCTGAACCCCCCATTTCTCTCACCTTTGGAAACCCAAATATGTTGCAGGCTTGTTTTTTGTCGCAAACTGGTATTCACATTACCCGGCATACAATTTTATACCTCTGATGATGAAATCAAAACTACAAAAATGCTTCAATTTAAATGTCTTAAAACCATTGAAACCCGTGTCATAAGTATTGTGCATTCTTGTAATGTTTTGTTACTCTGCTGCTCTAATTATCATAATAGGCGTATCTCCAGCGGCAACCATTACATCAACAATCCCACCACCAACAACATGACGACTCTTCCTCCGCTTCAAAATCATAATAGAAAAATTGCTATTAGTATTTCTTTAGCCTTTGATCCCATCAGATCTTCTCATTACAAGGTTATACGAATCTGCACGATGAAAAATGCTGGAATACTTATCAATTTGAGATCTTTTCGTCAGAAACGGAACATGGAGAATATCAGGAGATCCTTTTTTGTTTGATAACTTGATACTTCATAACGACGTCTATTGCAAAGCAAAGATTGTCAGGCTTAGTCTACAAACTGAAGCATTCGTTGGTTTTGAGGTAGATAACGAGGAAATTGGTGAAATACCAAACACTACAACAAAAGCTGTTATTTACCACTCAGTTACGATCGTTTACAAAGAAAGATAGTGATTTAAAATTAATATTGATAATTGGCAGAATGTGCAAGTTATTGGAAGTCTGAGAAGTGATATAAATACCATTCACAACTGCAAGTTTTATTATTGACCACTTTCAATTTTATGCAAGTGGTTAAAATTTATTTTTTACAACATGCAATAGCTTGTTATATATTAACAACATATCATTTTAATGAAACCAGATACCATATCATTTTTGTAAACCACGAAAATCCTCATATAAAAAAGACAATTATGTTAGCAAAGATTCCATAAAAAAACACTTCCATTGCTCTTGGTAGTTGTTCATAGAAGCTTAATCAGTTAATTTTCCATTTTCATGTCGAAGGAGCCATATCATCTTTTTTTAACCCATTTACCATGACAATGTTGCTTAAAACCCATTTGCATAATGGTGGTGAAGGTAAAAGAATTTTGTTTTAAGATCCTTATAGTTTTCCCATAATTAAGAGGAAAACAAAAGTTTTTAAAAATAAAGGTAAGGATTTGGCTAAATTGTAAAGATGCAATAGCATAGTATGAAGTTTTAGCCAAATATTGAATTATGACATAACTCAATTTAATAGGATGATTAGCCAATATTGTCTAATCTAAAATTTCTTTATATTTTCAATATCTCCTATATGTCTCGTCTTGTAGAAAAGCAATTGTGATAATGTGGGTAAAAATTTTGCTTCTCATGGACAATTTTAAGTTTTCAATCATATATCTCTTATTAGGCACACAATCCAAATCACCAATATTCTCATAAATGCTGCCACAGGACAAATTCAAACTATTCACAAAATTTATTTTACCATAAAATTCATCCCCATTATTAAGAATTCTAAGAAGTCCACAAGTTTATCACATTTAAGATCTATAAAGATCCCTTTCACTTTTGATATAATAATACACTCATGAGCTTTGAAAGTAAGATTATTATAAAATAACTTTATTAAATTAGGATAAACATCATCATTAAAGTACACTAGATGATCTCAACCTTGATTACTTAATGAAGTCTCTAAATTAAAGCAAGTAAGTATTCTTGAATTAATTAATCTACTTGGATTAATAGTCTTTTTACTAAAAACAGTTTCAAACTTCTTAAAATGTGAAATTAAATCAAAAAGAAATTGATCAAACTTTGATTAAAACCCAGCTAATCGGTCAGTCATTTTAAAGAAAGTGGTTCATTGATTTTGGCAAAGCTTCTACTGGTTGACTAGTTTCTATGAACCAGTCAATCAATTGCCCATAAGCTCACTGTTGGTAAAATGGTTTGTATGAATCGGTCAGCCAATTTTTTCATTCCATTAGATATTTGGTCGATTTTCATGAATTTGTCCTCCATTTTTCCTTTCCAATTTCTCATTTCAAAGCTCAAAATAAAAAATCCATCAAAAAGGGTTTTCATTACTTTAAATACTTATATTATGAAATCCTTGCATTCTTCCAATCCTTGATTTTAGAACATTAATGTTTAGCTCCAATAAAAATAAATTTTAATTATAGTTGATTTAGTTTCCTTTCTCAACCATTTTAAATATGATATAATAATTCTAGCAAACAAATGATGTGATATAAGAATTTAAGCAATTCTAAAAGACATATTCAAGCTTATAGATAACAAATTACATAATTCACTTTTAATGCATATGTTCACACAAGAATTAAGTGTCAATCATGTAAAACACACATAACAATTAAGCAACAATAGATATTATGATATTTGCAAGATTCCAAGTTCTTATCTAGAAAGCAAAATCTCTCTTCACCAAGGAGGTTTGTAAGGATGTTAGCTTAATATTTATTAGTAGGGATAAATTCTATTGAAAAGTTTCCTTTTGAATATGATCTCTAAGTAAATGATGTTAAATTTTTATCTGTTCAGCTCTTGAATGGCAAATCAAATTTTTTGAAAGATAAATAGCATTTGTGTTATCACACATAATAGGTGAATTATCAATGAAAAAAACCATAGTTTTAAGTGTATATAGCATCCAAAGTGTTTGAGCACAATTATTAGCGATTATCTATTTAGCCTGGGTGGTGGATATGGCAACCGAATTTTGCTTTTTACTAAATTATGAGACTAATGAGTTTTTTAAAAAATGGAAAGTCTCACCCTTATTTTAAAGTTGTTGTCCATAAGTACTATTTACATAATACTATTCACTATTTGAGTGTTAAGTAGGCACTATCTCCATGCAAGCAATTTGAAATTTTGTCACTATTTATCATGACTATTCACACAACATTACTCTTGCATACTATTCATAAATTACTATTTATAATTATTGTTTATCGCTCAAACAAGAACTAAGCGCTGCCTTATGTTGAGATTATGGACAACAATTTCATTCTTTCGCTCAAATGCTCATTTGGTGTTAGGTTTGCACAAGGCCTTTATTCATTGAAATACTAACTCAAACTTAATCATTTTGATCTAAAATGAGCCAAACATAAAATTTGAACATAACAAACTCTCTTTTAAGCCATTTTGTGATAAAAAAAAATAATAACTAACACTAATATAAGCATAAACAAGTACATGAATTTTGTTAATCACCAAACATGAAATTCTTACATGAGTAATACAACAAAAAGTCCTAAAACTATTGTATATTATATAATTTTAAAGAGCACTGAGCAATACTTTTTATCCAAAACAAAATTGAAAATACCAAGTAAATGCAAGGGATAATCATAATAACAACTACTATAACAAAAGATTATCATCATCAGAAATCACACCAAACATAATAAGAAACAATTAATCATAACAAAAGTTATATCTCTCTTAAATCTATGCTCACTACAATATCCTTAATTTCTATATCTTCTCCTTTTAAATTAGAGATCAATTTCATTTTTTTAATTTTTTATTACCTTAAAAATATAAATTTTCTAACAAGGCATATTCAATCTTAAATGAAATATTCACATTACGCATAAAATATTTTATAAAAAGATACACTAGTCAAATGTCAATTCAATCATTATAACATATTAATTCAATCATTATGACACATTATGCACAATGAAAAGTCATACAACAATCTTTGCACAAAACAAAGAAAACAAAAATATTTTTATAGATTTGTAAAATTAAAAATAATGTATAAAAACCAACAAGTAACTTAAAAACAAAAAGAAGACAACTCAAAAAAACTACAATGTGAATCAATAAGATTAATAGTCTATCATATTTTTAAGAGGTAGTATATGTTTAATAATGAATTTAGTCAAGTAGGCATGTTTATCATTGATTATCTAGATCTTCAAACCTAAATTTACAACTTGACAAGCAAGACAACTATAGTTAGACTCAAACATATAAATAATAAAGACTTTATTTTTTGTCCTCAAGATAGTTTAGTCTAATGTGAACTATTTTATCACATTAATGACATGTAGGCACAGCCTTAGAATGAGGATTGACCTTATGAGGTTTAGCATTTCTCTTATCCATTTAGGGATGACTTGCACAATAAAAAATAATTGTACCTTTATCCTTAGTCTTCTTAACCATAAGAACAATAAATGTCTCATTTTTCTTCCTTTTTAACACAAATCAATTAGACCTAATATAACCAACTTTACCACATTCATGGCAAAGATGAAGCATTGACTTTATGGGTTTAATGATTATTCCTTTTAACTAAGGAATGACTTGCAACCTAAGAGTCAATTTTTCTATTAAACACATTAATCTTAACATTAGGATTAATTGCCTTAGAGTAAGCTTGAGTTTTACTCTGTAGAATTAGCGCTCTCTTAATTACACATGTACTAATAGAAGTTAGAAACACAATTTTTAAAAGCAAAAGCACCAGCAAGATTAGTTATGGAAAAAACTAATCCTTTTTTACTGTTAGAGTTTTGGTCAAAATTTAACAACTAATTTAACTTTTTAGTGCCACTTAATAATTAGGTAAGTTGTAACCTAGCATTCATCTTCTTTTTTTTTTTTTTTTTAATAACATACTCCAATACAAATTGAAAAGTGGTATTAACATCAGTGGTGGACTATCTTTACATGTTTTTTTTTAAGTTTATGGCATGTTGAAAAGATTACAGTATTTAGAATTTGAATAATAGGATAAGCTTTATATGAAATTTATTGTTTATTTTTATTTATAAAGTTTATTGTTTATTTTTATTATCATTTATGTTCTTGAATAATTTCCCCAAGTTTTAGATTAATTGGTTGTCAAGGATTGTTTCTTGATAGGATTAATTTTCTTAGCATGGGATGCAATCATGTTTTAACCTCTGCTTAAGAGAGGTTTTGGTTTAATAAAGATTACTGGATAGTTCAATCCAAATAATATGGTATTGGAGTAGTGTTTATTACCTCCGAAAGTTTAAAATTAAAAATGTCAAAAATTGCTATGACTAATGTTACCCGAGATAAAAGTCCCAAGGCATATACTAAGTCTTCACAATAAGTTCAATTATGTCGAGTCTTATTCTCTCCAGCTTATGAAACAAAAAAGTCCATAAATTAAACTAAATGGATTAATTTTAGATAGTTTTGTTTCTAATTCACGTCAAGGGGAGAATGGACTAGATCACTAGGAAAAAAAAAAAACCCACAAGAGTAGGAGGTTAGATATTGAATTTGTGAATTAAAAAATTCCATGGTCACTCTGTGGCTTCTCAACACCATAGAATCATAAATTAGTATAAACTATTTATCTTATAAATTTGCTAAAAAAGTATAGGATCTTAAATATTTGAAGTGGAATCTATTTTGAGGGATATGAGATAAGGAAAGTTTAATGTAATAAATTACTACAATGTCTTAATGGACCTTTGGCAAGAACTTGACTATTTTAATGGGGTAAATTGGCATTGCATGACTAAAAATCTAAAATATGTAGAGAATGTGGAAAAGAAATGATTGTTCAATTTTTTTCATGACCTGAATAGATATTTGGACTAGGTTCATGGAAGGAATTTTGGTAATAAAACCACTATTACTAATACAAAATGCTTTTCTTAAAGTTTGGCATGAGTAGAGCATAAGAAAATTTATGATAAAATCTGATTCGGTGAAAAACCTTACATAGAATTCAAAACTTGCAACAAAGAGTTATAAAAGTGCTTACATTGAACCATGACTTAAACATGACCAACAATCAACCCAAGAGCAATGGAGTGCAAAATGAGTGTGGCGTGGCTATTGCAAAAGACCTAATTATACTTGGAAAAGTTGTTAGAAGTTATACGAAAAAACTGGCGAATTGAAAGTCTAGATGCGAAAAAGATCCGGTAGAGATAGCCGAGGGTTTTGGATAGCTTTAGACGACAGTAATTAGCAAGAAAATTAACATTTAGTTCAAAAATAATCTTTAACACTCAAATCCAAATATTTTCCATCAACCATAGCATGGTCTTCAATTAAATCAAAGCACCTTTCATTCAAATAATCCTTTTTACAACATAGCACAAATAGTTAATTTTTCAATTTCTTTGAACACAAGGACAATATCAAACGATATTTGAATAACTGACTTAGGGGCTTTAGATTGCATGATAGTAAATCTTGAGTTATTTTTCAATGGTACACCTTGTTTTGGATCATGTAAAATTAAAAAATCATGATGGTTTTATCCCCAATTGTAAAAAAAAAAATAAAAATAAAAATAAAAATAAAAATAAAAAGGAGACTATTATATTCTCATCATTTATTACTCTTTATTTAATTTTATATATTCTCAATATTTCATGTAATATAGTCTCAATAAGTAAACAAATTAAAGATTGAATTGTGAAGCTAATTTTCACCATATATGTGTAATTTCATATTTTTATTCAAGAAAGATGATTGATTGTACTAAATAAAGCTAAATTTTATTACTTAAAGATCACAAGGGAATTAAAAATAACCAAGATGAAGCTTATGATGGTAAAAGTATTTCTAATACAAATTCTATTCTTATTTTTGTTATAAATAAATTGATGTTATGTTATAAGAGACTAAGACATCTTAGTTTTATATATTCAAAAAAATTATTTCCTAATTTATTTTATAATAAAGATGTAAGCATGTTTCATTGTAATTTACGTCAATTAGCCAAACACACTTGAACCACTTATCTCATACGACCATATAGATTGTCTAAGCCATTTTCCATATTCCATAGTGATATTAGCGGACCATTTAAGATTAAGATTATTATAAGGGTTAATGTCATGCTCCGACTCAAAGGCTGTCACATAACAATCACCACGTACCTTTACTTTCTATTATCATGAAATGTCTCATGAGAGTTCGTAAGGCTCTTAAATACCATATATACTATACCCATAAATAAAATACACACGCACACACATCCAAACTCAAACATTTATTAAACTTAAAAACTACATATAGCATGGTATTTACAAAATCTAAAAAAAAAAATCTAAATTTAAATAATATCCAAAGTACACAATGTAAAATATTAAAATATATTGTTTAAATATTTAGCTAATAAACCTTAAGAATATGAGATAAGTCAAGGACCTATATCAAAACTAATGTAATGATAACTATGTCTACCATCATTACAAGGAAGTAAATGAAAAACTTAAGTTAAAAGTGATAAGTGAGGTGGGGGTGAGAATGTGTGGGGGACTCATAAAATTTGAAGGTATCAGGATATTAAAAATAATTTATAAATTATAATCATTTGCTTGACTATCTCACATTTGTTTCAAAACTCATTAATGCAATTAAAACATATAATATTATAAAATACAAGCCTAATGTGTTTAGTTGCTTTAAAAAAATTTTGGTTGCCTATTTTTTCTTAGATTGTCATCATAGACAGGATAGACACCAATAAGTTCATTATTTTATATACATATATATATATATGTATGTATGTATGTATGTATATGTATGTATGTATATATATAATATGTGTTTAAGATCAATTCATATTTTAATTTATGAAATTAATTTATAAAAATTAATTTTGTCAAATCATGGACCGATTCACTAGTGTTGGCCAAAGTAGCCACAAGGTGACAATGGTGATGCCCTTGCATTACCTTTTACGAAATGGGCTTCATAACATCATTTTCTCTTATAACAACCTCAACTAATGCCCAATCACTTATGTAGCTTTTACAAAAATTCATCCATACACTACTTCTTATAGTATTACAACAAAACTAATACATCACCAATAAAAATATTTTATAAGATAAATCATTTAAATCGCACACACACGCGCGTGCGCGCACATGAAAAAAAAATAGTAATAACATTTTTGTAATTAACATCGTACATATACAAAACAGTAGTAACATATAAACCGCATGTCTTATCTATGCCAATTCATTTATATACTAAGCTAGTATCCAAGCAACTTAAAATAATTTTAAAAAAATAATTTATTAAATTAAAACATACGATTCAAAATAATTTTTTAATAAATTAAATATTACATATAATTCGCTCATTATTTGAGAAAAGGTATACACTCCCATGCTAATCTTTTCATTGGCTCAGATTGTCTCTTGAAATGCTGATACCTAACAAACATATAAGCATTTATATTAAATTTGAACTCTAATAAAATGTTTATTTACCCCAAAATGAAATATGCTTGCATGATGAATATAAACATCTAAGTTGACACATCTATTGAGATTTAAGTTTATACAAAATTATTTAAAGAGAAAATAAAATTTTTAGTTAAAATCGACCTTCGAGAATAGTTTGATAATTTCAAAAATATTATAGTCAAAATTTCAAAAAATATTCTATTAAAGGAAGTAACTTACAAAACAAACGGACAAAGTGTTAGGCACTGCAATGTGTTACAATTACTTATTACAGTATTTTACTATAGTAAATTTTAAAATTTTGAAAATAAAAATATTAGGGCCACGGTGCCCAATCGAGTTTTTGCACAATGAACCATAACCAAAAATAAGAAATGGATGTTTTTGACAGGATAAATGAACTCCAAATTAAGTCTATAAATACTCATTGAAAAGGTTTTCGAAAATACTACAACTATATTTTTAATAGGTTTTATTCAAAAATATTTCTATTTTTGATAAAATAAGAAAAACTATAAGAAGGTTGAAATTTGCAAAAATTCATTTCAAGTCTTATTGATGCCTAACTCGACTTTTTTCAAATCAATTTGAAATCAAATTTTAAACCTAACTTCTAAACTTCAAAAACACCCATTCTAAACTTAAATTAAATCTTAAATACATTTTAAATCAAAATTTAACTTACACATTACCAAAACTCATTTCGGCCTAAAAATTGATTTCCAAATATTAAAATTCTATAGTAAGGTTTTCTCATTCTCATAAAACTTATTAAATTTTCAAAACATTATACTTAAATCAAATACTAAAAAAATTAAATAATAATGCAAAAATACGCAATTTAACATAAACATCATAAATTCTAAATTAAAATTAAAATTAATATAATTAAATGTTAGGAAATACATCCCCAATTTTCATGCAAGTGATGAAAATGAATTTTTATGATAAAAACTCATTATTTGAGTTTTGGGTACTTGAAATGAATGCACTTTGACTTGAAAACTTGTAACTAAAATAAAGTATTTTCTTTAAATTTTTTAACAATTTCTAAAGTTAAACACCTGAGAAATAATTTTATAAAGTTGATTTCACAAGAAAAGAATATAAAAGTTCTGAAATTTGAGAGAGAAAGGAGAAATGGAAGAAATAAACATATATAGTAAATAAATAATAATTTAAATTAATCAAAATAAATAAATAAAGAAAAACTTTCATCTCATAAAATAAATAATAAACCTCAATAATATATTAACTAGTTATAAAGTATATATACGGATAAGAATATAGTTTAAGTATAAAATAACTAAATTATCCTTAAAGTCCAAAACATATGTTTTCCAAATAGATGATTTATTACCATTATCAATGATTACACTAGAGTATACCAGATATTCTTATCGAAAGAAAAAATAAGAAACAGAGATTACCTTTTAAAACTTTCATAATATGACTAAAATTCAATTCCAAACCTAAATACAAATACTCCACACTTATAACAACAATGAGTACCTTAATCATATATAAGAAAAGTTTCTCCTAGATTAAGGGATTATTCATCAAAGTACTTGTGTAGCTACACAACAATAACACAATAATGTAGAAAGGAAAAATAGGCATTTATTAGATGTTGTTAAAGTCTTACCTTTTATAAATAATGTCCCTAAGATGCTTTAAAGAGAAGCTAGCTTACAGTATCATATGTAATAGATCAATTGTCATCTAGTGTCCTAAACTGTCAAACTCCTATTTAAAAACCCATGTAATTTTATTCTCATAATAGATTATTCCAAGATTTTTCTGTCAGAGTTTTTGTTGCACTGTATTTGTTCACTCATTGACATAATGTAACATCTTGAAATTTTTATACTCGTAAAACCCTATCATGGAGTTATAATACAGTATTTTTGAGAGTTTTGATAAAAGAGAGAGTTGGCCAGTATTCGGGACAGCGTACTATATAAGCAAAAAATACAATATTTCATTACCGGTATCAGAAATTTGACGACGGAAGCGGAAAGCTGTAATTTTCGTCGTGCGTGCCCGACTATATAAGTGGGACGGGGTCGGAAAATCTGAAAAATCAATTTCACTTTTTTCCTTCATTTTCTCTCTCTCCTCCATACAGTTCTCTCTCCTATAAACAGTGACTTTCGTCACCAGACCTCGGATCACCTCACCACCGGCGAGTGGAGGACCGCCGGACCGTCGCGAGTGCAACGCCGCCAACCCCGCCCCGATTGCCGCTGCCACGAGCCCTCACGCGCCGCCCGAAGCTCTGCCGACGTGAACTTTGACCGGCGATTCACTGCGGTCCACCGCGAGTTGACCGACACTCCGGCGCGTCTGGCACCGTCTCACCGCCCTCTTCACAATGGTGTGCCCCGTTCAAGCATTTGGTCACCGGATTCCAGCGTGGGAAGGCTAATCAGGAAGGTGTATTTCCGGCAAGATTTTCGGCGATTGGTGTAGCTCCAGTGGAATTTCAACCGACCAGTGTGCTTTCCGACACTCGTACTCCAACGCGGTATGTTTAGATATCAATTTGGAATGAGTTTCGATGATGATTTTAGGGTCCAAAGTAGGTACCTTAAAATCTGAAATTTTAGGATGATTGGTGATTTTGAAGGCTTTAATTTGTGTTTTGTGGCATATGGACACCATGAACAGCATCCTGACATCGCAAGGGTCGCGATGGTATATTCCGTTCGTGAAACGAAAACCGAAATTTTGTGGGTTAAATAGTGACTGTAAATAGTACTCGTAAATAGTGCCGGTAAACAGTAACTTGCACGTTTTTCGAGAAAAACTCCGTAGCATACGAAGGAGTATTTCGTACGTGTATACCCTCTCCGGGACAGCTTTTCATCATTCGTATAGGTACTGGGTGCCTGGAGGTAAGATAATATAATATTTAAATTGTGAAAAAATAAGTTTTAATATTTATAATTGCATGAATATACATCATAATAATGGGTTAAATTATAAAAAAGTCTCATTGACGGGGAATGGGCATGATTGTGCAATTAGAAGTGTTGATATCTGTGTCTTAGATATATATATATATATATATATATATATATATATAAAAAGTATAAGCGTAACACCATTACCGTCGACCTGCAGTGCTAGATTAGGTATTCTAAAATACCTATACAGTATTGTATGTCCCATGTTTGTATTTACATATATTTATATGGTAGGAACGCTTATATATATACATACGTAATTATGCCCTTATGATCCATAATGTTCACCAAATGGCCAGTGGTCTAGAGTAACAACCATGATCCATAATGTTCCTTAGTATAATCGATCATTTGTAAACGCAATAAAATTTCTATCACCAACCTTCCGGGAGTGGAAATCGCATACAGAAACAGTGTTATCGTTTTACTAACACCATCGGTTGTATCTATATTTAGGTGTTTGAAATATCTGTATCCTATGTGGGTATTGATTGTGTGCCTAGGATATTTTGGCTATCTCGGGCCGAGTGTGTGATTGATACTGTGTGGTTATACCGGCTTCTAAGCAGTTCCTTTGTATGGGACCGCGGCATTAGTCGTTATTTATACGAATAACTATGTAATGATTTTATATGATAATGTATGTGTTCGTTGATAAGAATAGAAATAGAATTTAAACGGACACAGGTGATAAAGTGATTCATTTAGAAAATATATATTGATTGAGATTGCATTATCTGTATATGGTATATCATGAGAAGTGTTACTATAATTGAGATATTTATACATAATTCATAGATGATATAGTGCTTAGAATTCAAGAGGAGATGATATGATATCTTGTGTACATTATTGAGCATATGCTTGTTGGAACATGTACATTGATATGTGGACATGCATTTACTTGTGTGTGTGGAATTGCGTGAAATGGCTAAAATAAGTAGGGATTCAAGTAACATGCTCCTTCCTTTATTTAAGTATTGTATTATCTTACTGAGCCATGTGGTGTGCTCACCCCTTTGTGGGATTATTATTTTCAGGTGAATACGATATTGCGGTAGCGGTTTCGGAAAGTGCAGTTGAGGCAAAGATTTTCAGACAGGGCATAGTATATATAAGGTTTAGGCCATTGTTATGTAATTTTCTTTCTGTATACTCTGAAGTATTAATTTCATTAAAATGCATAACAATTCTTTAGAAAAAAAAAATTAATACTATTTTAATTATTACTATTTATGTAGTTACTATTTATGTAGTTACTTTTTATAAACTCTTTTGAACAAATGAAAATTTCGCTTCACTATGAGAAAGCGTTAATTTTTGTCTTTTCGATAATTTCAATGTATTATATGCCACATGAATAGAAGTGAAAGGAAGGGGGTGTTACATTTTTGGTATCAGAGCACTTTCCTGCTTTTCATGTGTTTTATCTTAATGAAATTGTACATTTTGCGAAAGTATTATGCCCTTATGCCTCAACGAGTGCTTCCGAAACTGGCTGCTGTAAGGTATTTCTGTTCCTTATTTTAAGAAATACAAAATATTTTTGAACTGATTTTTGTGAGAATGAATCATATAATATAAGTGACCAAATTGTGTGTGTCTACCATATGATTACTGATAGCTACATAAGAATTGTATTACTTCCATTGAATTTTTGGCCTAGCATGAAATGCATTATGTGTTTGATTCGATTACTATCACTATGTGCACGTGATGGTGAACCACACATTCGTGAGGTTAAGGTATGGAGTAATATATGTGGCATAAATCCTTATATTTTATATATTCTTTCATTAAATGCGTGTGATAGATGTGACCGGTGATAGATGCAGGAATAACTGTAGTGCATATCTGGTTATGTGCTACAACTTGTTGAGGACTCTATGCTTAAATGGCCCTGCCAACCCTGCCAATGGATGGTAGAGTAAAAGTGTTAACTGAAAGGTGTGCACATGGAATCGCATATACACTCAGATCAAAGTCGAGAGTGGCGCCTCAACGGTACACACGTTGTATGTAAGTCTGTAATGTTACACCAAAGTGGTGAATGTCAAAGTCTAGCATCTCGGTGATGCATGTATGGGTCTAATTCACACCTGAATGGTGTGTCATTGGTCTGTATCATGGTGATACATATACGGTTTATTCTGTACCTTGGTGGTACAAACGTAGTCTGTCATGTACTTGGGTGGTACGAACATAGTCTGTCATATACCTTGGTGTATGAATAAGGTCTATCATATACCTTGGTGGTGCTTGATCTCGGGTCTGGTATGTGAAATTAAGGATAATTTCCTATGGTGCACCTTGACCAGTTACTACTTTAAGATGATTGCATAAATATCGCGTATTATTTAGATACATGATATTGATGATTGTTATGCTACAATATATGCCATGGTATTAGACACATTGCATACATAAAGATGAATGGGCATCATGTGTTCTGATGACGTGATATGTATGCTGTGTTGCATTAAGTGGAATAAAGAAAAATTCTGCCTCGCTGATAGTGATATTGTTCTTTTATTAATAAGTCTGTTATTGTTCACTTAGTATACGCTAAGTTCATGAGCAATAATAAAATTTTCATTGTGATTTTATGTGATGAACAGACTTGAATATGTGTTGGTTGGTGTCTCTTATTCAGCTAATGGTTAATAGGAAAGCTGTAAAATGACTTGTGCATTGTGTGTGTGACTAATATCATGCTCTAAAAAGAATAAGTAAGATATTGATGGGACATTTAAATGCCTTGGTAACTTGTTTTCGGACTGTGGTGTTCGATTGGTTGTTGTTGAAAGTTTAGAGGAATTACTCAATTAGTTCAACAATATAATTATATTGAGTAGTTTCTGTTCAAATGGATTTTTGTGCCTATTAATTTGGTATGAATGCATTTACCCCGACTATGATATATATATATATATTTATTGATAAAGTAACACATGTTCTTGGAAAAATATTGATGATGATTCCACGTTTATTAATATTCGATGGCAAGGGTGTGTGCATTAAACATACCTGTTTTCAAAGCCCTTGGCATGAATGCCACTGTCTTGATGTTGCTTGTATTGCGGATGTAATGCATGTTCTCTTATGCCATGGCAATGAATGATATATTCATTAGCATGTGTAATTTTATGGATTTTTTTTAAGCAAATAGGCATATTTAAATATAAATATATATATATATATATATGCAGGAGTTGAGAAAGATTTTATAAAATGTGTTAGAAAAGTTATGGATAATATGGATAAACTTCCCTTCAGTTTGTGTTATTGAGCCTAGAACTCCCTACCCAGTAGCTAGTTTTGAAGATAGCTTTGAAACTGGTTCTTTGTGTGAATCAAGAATATGCACAATCCAACAAATAGCAGTATGTTGTGAACCGCGAGAATGTGTAATTCGGATTGTGAGAAAGAAGTAGGGATTGGGATTGTATACATATATATAGTTATGACTTGATATCCAATTTATCCATAACTGTTGAAAGGTTCACCCTATGGGTATTATGTTGTCCAACTGTGTGATTATGAGCATATGTGCAGGATTGCTGATGTTATATGGTTTCTTGTATTTGTGAACTTGCACATGTTGCTGATATTATATGGTTTCTTGCATGTGTGAACTTGCATATGCATGTGACTATGTTATGGATGATGAAATGTTCAGAATTATAGTGCTATCGTGTATAAGTTTCAAAAAGGTGCATTGTCATGGAATATTATGTTTTAAATATATATATATAGATATAGATATATAGATATATATGTCCATGATTTAAATGGAAATAAATGTCTTATGCATTTCGTATGCATTAACATGGTTTTGCAAGGACAATACTATGGTGATAATTTCCTAAAGGAATGAAGAGTGATAGATTGGCACTGTAAGAAGTATTGGCATGGGATACTTAGAAAATGGTGAATTTTCAAAATATAGATTTTTGAAAATTATTGTTTATAAATTGAATTTGTGGGGAAAGTATGATGAGAAAATAACGGGCCGTTATGCAGCGTCAGCAGGAACCTTCTGAGATGGAAGGGTGAAACTGGCCACCTAGATGGGTGGGAGCTGTTATAATTTGTTATTATGAGATAGAGGATCATGGGTTGGTTTGAGTAACCCAAAGGCTGGGCCTTATCTCCTTTTGGAAGTCACTGAATGTGACTGTGTAGGCCGTATTTCGAGTCATACTACCCATGATTGATCAAGTGATCAGGGAATTCAGAAACAAAATATTCTGTACATGCCAATATTTATAATGCCATACTTTTCTATGAGAAATGGTTTTAATGAAAATTTGCATCTCATGAGCATAGGTACCACTATCAGGAATAGTTAAGTAATGACTTGCATGTAAGCGATTGCTTCTAATGTATGTGAATTTCAGTATGTACAGGTGCTCAACTATGACATTCATTGTACATGGGTTAAATGTATGATGCTTGACGCATATGTGGTATCCATTGTGCATGGAATAAGCGTGCAATGATATCTAGAAATGAAGACATAACCTTGCTTCTCGTGGTAGCAGCTGAAATTTTAGGTTACATATCAAAAATTACGCATGTGACTGGGTTATCTTAGTTATGAATCTCGATACTTGAGATCCTTCCTATTCGTAGTGGTTTTATAGTCGGTTATATATGTGTGTGGAAAGAGACATCAAACTTAATAATTGAGTTATTAAAGTGAAATGTTGCAATCATGTGTTGAGTACACATAGATGACGTTGCTTTTTATGAATGAGCATGAGCATTTTGTGGGTAGCGACGTAGATATTTGATCGGAGAAAATTACTTGATGGTGTAAATTATGGCCGAGGTGGATGAATTATTGATTCTATTTGACCTACTTTCACTAATTTCGAGGACGAAATTCCATTAAAGGGGGAGATATTGTAACATCTTGAAATTTTTATACTCGTAAAACCCTATCATGGAGTTATAATACAGTATTTGTGAGAGTTTTGATAAAAGAGAGAGTTGACCGGTATTTGGGACAGCGTACTGTATGAGCAAAAAATACAGTATTTCATTACCGGTATCAGAAATTTGACGACGGAAGCAGAAAGCTATAATTTTCGTCATGCGTGCCCAACTATATAAGCGGGACTGGGTCGAAAAACCCAAAAATTCAATTTCACTTTTTTCCTCCATTTTCTCTCTCTTCTCTCTCTCTTCCCCACGGTTCTCTCTCCTATAAACAGTGACTTTTGTCACCGGACCTCGGATCACCTCACCACCGGCGAGGGGAGGACCGCCAGACCGTCGCGAGTGCAACGCCGCCAACCCCACCCCGATCGCCGCTGCCACGCGCCCTCACGCGCCGCTCGAAACTCCGCCGACATGAACTTTGACCAGCGATTCACAGCGGTCCATGGCGAGTTGACCGACAGCTCCAGCGCGTCTGGCACGGTCTCACCGCCCTCTTCACGGTGGTGTGCCCCGTTCCGGCATATGGTCACCGGATTCCAGCGTAGGAAGGCTGATCGGGAAGGGGTGTTTCCAATAAGATTTCCAACGATTGGTGTAGCTCCGGTGGAATCTGAATTGACCAGTGTGCTCTCCGACACTTGTACTCCAACGCGGTATATTTAGATCTCAATTTGGAATGAGTTTCGATGATGATTTTAGGGTCCAAAGTAGGTACCTTAAAATCTGAAATTTTAGGATGATTGGTGATTTTGAAGGCTTTAATTTGTATTTTGTGGCATATGGACACCTTGAACAGTATCCTGACATTGCAAGGGTCACGATGGTATGTTCCATTCGTGAAACGGAAACCGAAATTTTGTGGGTTTAATAGTGACTGTAAATAGTATTCGTGAATATTGCTGGTGAACAGTAACTTGCACGTTTTTCGAAAAAAACCCGTAACGTACAGAGGAGTATTTCGAACGCGTATACCCTCTCCGGAACAGCTTTTCATCATTCGTATAGGTACTGGGTGCTCGGAAGTAAGATAATATGATATTTAAATTGTGAAAAAATAGGTTTTAATATTTATAATTGCATGAATATACGTCATAATAATGGGTTAAATTGTAGAAAAGTCCCATTGACGGGGAATTGGCATGATTGTGCAATTAGAAGTGTTGATATCCGTGTGTTAGATATATATATATATATAAAGTATAAGCGTAACACCATTACCGTCGACCTGCAGTGCTAGATTAGGTATTCTAAAATACCTATACAGTATTGTATGTCCCATGTTTGTATTTACATATATTTATATGGTAGGAACGCTTATATATATACATACATAATTATGCCCTTTTGATGGAATGATTGAGTAGATGCTGCATTCGATGTTTTGCAATGCTATTCGAATTAACATGTATGCATACGTTAGTATATTATAATTACTGTACCGTAGTAAGGTAATGAGTATATTTTTACTTGTGATGATGTGTTGGGATTGCGTGTAATGATGCAATATATGATGACCGAATAAAATATGTTCTGTGAATTTGTATTAATAGTAGTATGGGGTATCCATGCGTTTGAATTGTAATATATTTCTGTGTTTTATCTTGATTGTCTTATGGTTTATTTATATGCCAGAGTGGAATATGTTTTTATAACTAAGTACTATTAGCCTTACGACAAATCCATACGTATGAAGTCCTTTTAGAATATAAGGACTAATAAATGTGTTGCATAGGTAATTATATTACCTATCATGAAATTACTAAAATGCTGCTTGATTAATGTAAGCAAAATGGTCATATTGTTATGACTGAGTCGACTATGAATAAATCTGTGTGGATAACTGATATAATTGGGATAATTATGGATCGGTAGTTTTTCCGTTACCCTAGTAAAGCCGCTCAGGACGGAGCAGTATCATTATGATAAGACTGTGGTGCCCTTCGAAGTATGTTGAACCCACAGCAGCTCCGGATTGATAATAAGACTATGGTGCCTTTCGAGGTATGTTGAACCCACAGCAATTGAGAAATGATAATAAAAACTCTGGTGCCCGCGGGGTATGTTGAATCCATGGTTGGAAGCAGCTGTTTTTCATAGCGTCCTTGCGTACGTGCAACCCATGGTAGAACTAATTATCCTTTTGGTCTAAGGAACCTGGTGTGGCCAAATGACTATTGTATACATATATTGAAGTGTACGGTGGATATCATGTCCACGATCTATAATTTACTTAATTATGACAAATCTATAAGAAAATGAATCCGTGTGCCTATGATATTCAAACTGTATGGTAGAATACTTCTATCTGCTAAGAGTTGCTTGTGTCAGTGTGAATTGCAATGGGGCAGTAACACGTTGTGTTTTATTTGGTATGGGGACTGTCATGGTTTTATTGTGCAGGTAGGGCAGCTTATAGGTATAGGCAAACTCTTGCTAAATTCCTATAAAAAAATACTATTCATATAGCTATTCATGACCTCCCTTTATATTCTGGTTTTCATATGTCGAGGTGGGTCTAGGATTACCTTTTATTGCAGTCACAATCGGATTTTCGTTATGACTATAAATGGCGGAAATGGTTGAAGTCTGAATACACTTTGATAGGTCTCAATTATTTAAGAGAGAACTTAACTTTGTAGAAACAGGAAGCTAGCATCAGCTTGAAAATGGAAAGTTAGGAGTTAAATAAGATAATGGGTTAGGCAATATCTAGGTCGCGTAACTTCTAGTAATAGAATCTTGTCTAGCTCACCGGTATGCTTATGAAACAAAAAAATTATGGGTGAATCCATAATAGATTGAAGATCATGTGAGAAGTTTGAGGATATTGTTGAAAAGGTGTATTGGATGTATTGCGGGTCATTTGATTTATTAGTTTACACGTTTATAAGTGTGTTTATGAGTTTACATTGTTATCATCCGTACACGTTAGCGAACAACTAGGATTAAAGTGATATGTGTCCTTATAATAGTATAGTGAAGGTTTAATGTAGGTGAAAGAATTCCTAGTATGGGATAAAGAATGGAGGACGTGTATTTGTGATTATAGTATAACTGTCAGGTTGTCTTGCTTCAGTGAAAATAAAGAGATAATATGAATGTATGATAACATAGACTGGTAATGAATCAGTATTGAGATAATTGTGATACGTGAATCGGATATGTATGTTCCATCTCCCTCAGCTGGGCTTGTAAACCAGTTTCTAATGGAGGTGTGACGTTAAGACTGTGGTACCCTGAGGGGTAGGTGGAATCCACAACTGTCCACCAAATGGCCAGTGGCCTAGAGTAACAACCATGATCCATAATGTTCCTTAGTATAATCGATCATTTGTAAACGCAATAAAATTTCTATCACCAACCTTCCGGGAGTGGAAATGGCATACAGAAATAGTGTTATCGTTTTACTAATACTTTCGGTTGTATCTATATTTAGGTGTTTGAAATATCTGTATCCTATGTGGGTATTGATTGTGTGCCTAGGATATTTTGACTATCTCAGACCGAGTGTGTGATTGATACTATGTGGTTATACTGGCTTCTAAGCAGTTCCTCTGTATGGGACCGCGGCATTAGTCGTTATTTGTACGAATAACTATGTAATAATTTTATATGATCATGTATGTGTTCGTTGATAAGAATAGAAATAGAATTTAAACGGACACAGGTGATAACGTGATTCATTTAGAAAATATATATTGATTGAGATTGCATTATCTGTATATGGTATATCATGAGGAGTGTTACTCTGATTGAGATATTTATACAGAATTCATAGATGATATAGTGCTTAGAATTCAAGAGGAGATGATATGATATCTTTTATACATTATTGAGCATATGCTTGTTGGAACATGTACATTGATATGTGGACATGCATTTACTTGTGTGTGTGGAATTGCGTGAAATGGCTAAAATAAGTAGGGATTCAGGTAACATGCTCCTTCCTTTATTTAAGTATTGTATTATCTTACTGAGCCATGTGGTGTGCTCACCCCTTTGTGGAATTATTATTTTCAGGTGAATACGATATTGCAGTAGCGGTTTCGGAAAGTGCAGTTGAGGTAAAGATTTTCAGACAGGGCATAGTATATCTAAGGTTTAGGTCATTGTTATGTAATTTTCTTTCTGTATACTCTGAAGTATTAATTTCATTAAAATGCATAACAATTCTTTAGAAAAAAAAAAATTAATACTATTTTAGTTATTACTATTTATGTAGTTACTTTTTATAAACTCTTTTGAACAAATGAAAATTTCGCTTCACTATGAGAAAGCATTGATTTTTGTCTTTTCGATAATTTCAATGTACTATATATGCCACATGAATAGAAGTGAAAGGAAGGGGGTGTTACACATAAACAAAAATAAATCCTAAGGTATCAAATGCATTTTCTTAGGTTATTCCCTAAGTTAAAAAAGGATAGAAGAGATTTTGTCCTAGAACTATAAAGCTATTTCTTATTATAGATATGACATTTTTTAGGATACATATTTTTGTTAGAATCCACTTAAAAGTAAGAATATAAGGGAAGTGGATCATCAGGATTGAATTTTTCTTCAAACAATGCAAGAACTTTACTAGTTATTGTTTCTACTAAAGCGACGCAGCAACCTTTGCATTCCTTTGCTAAATTTGAGATTCCATGAGCAACATAACAGCTTTTTCTTTCCTTTACTGAATCTGAAATTCCATCAACAATTGAAATTAGTCCACCATGATTGATTTAATTGTTGACAGTAGCAAAAAGGCCCAACAAAAATCTAAATTGTTTACTCATTCCTAAAGACGTAAGCAAGTACAAACTATTGCATCTCTTGAACACAGCCAAGTGTCTGACTTGAATTCAGATCATTAACAATCTCCTTTGGCTTTTAGTAACTTGGGTAAATAGTTTGATCAATAGAATGAGTCAAATTTACCTATTGCATTTAGGAAGGAACAAGGTCATGCTCTCAACTCTCTTTACATAACTATATGACATTCAGCAACTTGTCATATTCCTATCAAGTCTTATGTGTGAAAGCATCAACTAAAACTATTCCTACAACTCTTACATAATGCTCTTGGAGATCCTAAATAAAAGAATGTTATTTTAAAGGAAATGAATACCTTAAAGAAGGATAGTAAAAGTGATAAGTTAAACTTTCACAAGAAAAACACTCAGTTAATTGTAAATTGTTATTCAACATTATACATAAAACTAATGGGAATATTGAAACGGCCAAGGTGCAATTAGTTGCTAAGGGGTTTATTCAAGTCTTTGGCATAGAGTATGATGAAACATTTGCACTTGTAACCGAGGTAACTATTATTAAGTTCTTGATCTTTGTTGTTGCGAATCTTGATTGACCACTTTTGCAAATAGATATGAAAAATATTTTCATAAATGAAGATTTAGAAGAAGACGTTTACGTAGAACTATCTCATAATTTAAAAAATAAGTTTGGGAGTGCAATAATATGTCTTAATTTAATTTAAGAGATAACTTTATAGTCTAAATTAGTCATTCTAAAGATGGCAACAAATAAGATATTCAAAAAATTTGAGATATTCATATCATATCCAATCAAAATACTAACATTCATATATTATTTATAACTGTTAAAAACTATATATTTAATATTCGTATCTGTATTCAATTAAAAAATGGAATATCCATATTTATTCGAAATAATCGAATATTGGTTAGACATATTTCATATATCAATTTTCAAGGTCAAGACTTGAATTTAAGATCAAGTTTTGACGCCTTTGTTAGGGTAGGTTGCGGCCTGTAATGTATTGATTTAATTTGTAATTAATTTCAAGTTAAACATTACCTATTGAACAAAACATTTTATTAATTTGTAGTTGTATCAAAATCTATCTAATGAAAGAATATTTTTGTCTCTAAATTAAACATATCACAAATGAAATATATCATCATTTGTGATGAAAATTCATATTTAAAATGCATTAATCAACAACATAATACTCTACTCAATCATTTTAAAAAGAATATCTTTTGTCAAATGATCAAGGAATTGAAAAATCTTGAAAAATGAATTAACAACAACATATGTTTGGAAATTGACTATCGTTGAATTAGTTAAAACTTTTCCTCTGAATCAAGCATTCAAGAGAAGAAAAGAAAATTATGTTAAAGGTAAAACAATAGTTACCAAGTAAGAATAGAAATCAATCAAAAGATGGAAATGTTTATGTTAGGATAAGCTAGAATTATATAATAATGGAAACCAAAAGGATTTTGTTAAAGCATTGATTAAAAGTTGAATTTGAAACAAAAAGAACTTGACAAAATTGAAAAATATGGATCAAGTATATATTTTTAAACATGGTACTAAACAAGATTAAATTTGTTTCAAGGCATGAGACATAATACTTACAGATGATAAGGAGAAGCTTTACATCAACTTCATTATTAAAAACAAAACTTTTAAAAGCAAAATATGGATGAAATCAAACCAAGTGAGTCTTTTTTTGAAAAAATATATCAATTGAATACAACATCAATTACATAATAAAAATTTGATTTACATTAAGTTGTTAAATATTGTTTACCAATGAGCCTTCATATAGCTTTTCCAAACATAGCACGTTTTCATTCTTCTTCGATTTGCCAAATATTACTTTATTTAAATCATAATTATGATATAATTCATTATCTTTTTTTTTATGATTCTTTAGCTGTGAGATAAGAATTATTTTGGAAACACGACAGGCAACAGGTTGGCAATAGTGAAGGTCAAAGGAGAACAAAAGGGAAAAATAATTAGAGTTATAATTTCTTTTATTTTTATAGCATAGGGTGGAGATTTGGCGTAGAATAATTTATTGTAATTTAACATTATTATTATTTATTTTTAGTTGGATATTGAATATTCAATACTCAAAATCATATCCATCTAAAAATAATTTCAAATACCTATTTTTATAACCAAAATTCATCTAATATACGATAAATTTTAGATATTAAATTTTGATGGATCGTAAATGAACTCAAGATTGATTCTTTATGTTGAACCAAAATAAGCAAGAACTGAAAAAACCAACTCCAAGAACTAAGAACAGCAAGTCACACTTTCACAGAGAATTCCCAGAACAATGACCAAAGCAATAATCAAGCAAGATCAACTAAACCAACACAAGATCATCAACAATTCAATGCAAGAACAAGAAGAATTACATGGTTCAGCAATTAGCCTACATCCACGGCAAAAAATCAGCAGCTAAACTTATTTATTCATCAAGCCAAAAATTGAACAAGAATCACAGAATTTACAGACCTTGAGTACAGAAAACTCAAGCTTCTCAACCTTTCAAGAACTCTCTTCTGAAACTAGAATCAAACTTCTTCAAGTATAGACTCAGACAGAAAAAGAAAAGAAATTGAAAATGAATGAATGCTTTAATTCAGCTGACTTTCTTTATATAAAATTCTTGACTTTAATAGAAATAACAAATTCTATTAAGGAAGGATAAAGCTACCAGCAGTCATGCTTCCTTCCATAACTGATGTCTTGACCATCCTTCATAGATTTCTTTTTATCAGATAGCATCAATATCCATGATATCCATCTAAATTGCTATCCCTAAAGTCATCCAAGACATGGTTTGATTGCTTGCCAAATCTATTAAAAAATTTGAGCATTCTCAAGGTTAGATAAATCGCACATTATTTTTTAAGCATTCTTTAAATGGAAAGATTACTATCTTGCTTATGTATGTCAATGGCATTCTTACTTGTCTTAAGAATTTTCTTGCCCAAGGATTTGAGATCAAAGACTTAAAATAACTACAATACTTTTTGGGATAAAAATCGCAAAAAGTAAGAGATGAATTATTATTTCACAAAAAAAAAAAGTATACAATAGATTTGCTTTAGGAAACTAGTATGCTAAGTTGTAAATTTTGTGATCCTTTAGTTGAACTCAATGAAAAATTGGGTAAAGACATAAGAAATCTAGTAGACAAAGTGAGATACCACAGATTAATTGGAAGATTAATTTATTTGTTTCGCACCAGACTAAACATTATCGTTTAAAGGGCATTTAGATCTTGTCAATAAAACTTTAAGGTACTCACAATCCTCTCTTGGAGAAGGATTATTTTTTAGAAACAAAAAAGTGGGAAGATTTATATGGATGTTGATCGGCTAAGCTTAATTAATGACAAGAAGACCACTTCTTATTATGGTACATTTGTTCAAGGGAATTTAGCTACATGGAAGAGTAAGAAACAAAATGTTATGGCAAGAAGTTATGCAATGCACTTGCTCATGGAATATGTGAGATAATTTGGATAAGAAGACTCCCAAAAGAACTGGAGCAACCTTTTATAAGCCAAAGAAGATTCTATACGATAATAAAGTAGCAATCAACAAAGTTCATAATCTCATCCATCATAATCGCACCAAACATGTAGAAATTAATGAAAACTTTATAAAGGAGAAGGTTGATACTGGTGAGATTTGTGTATTGTTTATTTCATCCAAAGAGCAAGTGTTGAGTATTCTTACAAACGTGTTGGAAGACAAGTCTTTGAAGATTGTGTAAGCAAGCTAAGAGTGATAAATAACTTCGCACCAATTTGAGGGAAAAAGTTGAAAAGATTGTATTATTTAGAATTTGAGTAATATGATACATTTTATCTGAATTTTATTGTTTTATAGTTACTAACTTTCATGTTTTAGAACAAGTTACTTAAGTTTAGGATTAACTTGTTGTAAGATGTTGTTTTTTGATAGGATTACTCTTCCTAGTTTGTAGATGTTATTTCTATAGGATAAAACTATGTATTAACCTCTATTTAGAAGAGGCTTCAATTTAATAAAGATTGACTAATTATTTAATCAAAATAGAATGACATTAGGAGGCAATTATCTAGGTCATATTTAATCATAGCATATGTGAACTACTAAATGAGTTGTATTTCATTTCTAATGACTTTCGGGCCAAGTGTGGAACACCTCAATGGGCTACACTATGCCTAGAGTTTCTCTTGCTTCTGTGTTTGGTTCCAAACAAGAAATGAACTGGTCTGCATTATATCTACACATAATGCAAATCTGTCACTAAAGGGCTGACTCATGGGTAACCCCGTGGTTATCTCTACAGTACTCTATTTTAATAAATTTTATCTACTTCAATCCATTACAATCCAATATAATTTAATTCATTTAAAATAATATAGTCTAATACTACTACTAAGCATGCCCTTAATAGCTCTGTTACATAAATGAAAGAGAAGTCATCCTTTGATTAGTCAAGCAATTCTCTTTTTATTTAGACTTTTATTACTTAGGATTTCTTTTACATATAAAGCAATGTAACAGATACAAAGTTTTGTACAAATTATTCCACTAAAATTAATGTACTACAAATTTTAAATTTTTTTATTCAATTTGAAAACAATAATATTTAGTGTGAAGTAAGGATAGATCTAGGATTCTGTAGTTTTCTTCTTATTTCCTATAAATTCTTTTCTCTTTCTTTTCCTAGCATGGATTTAATCTTGTAGTATATTGGGTGTTCAGAATGGGCACATCAAACACCACTTGTAAACTTACTAATTTTTAATTGTCATTTTTTTAATAAATTTTATCTTTAATGATGTCAAATTTATTTGATACTTTCAATCTATTGAGTGTTAGTTGTTTTAAATAGGTATTTTATTTTACTATTTTAACGAATTTAGTTATAAATTTATCCATGTAAAAGTATTAAGTACGGGAATGGATAAATATTCCAATATCCAGCTAATATTTGTACATGACCTTGTTTTAAAAAAGAAAATTGATGATTCAACATCCATTGTCACTAAACCTAATAGCTCATTTTTTATTTAAAAAATAATTGAAACATATATATTAGAAAGAATTAAATATATTATATAAATATTCACGTAATCAAACTTATTTGGTGAGAATTTTTTAGAATAAATCTTCTTTATTCTTTTTTTTTTTTTGGATGAGATATGTAAATTCTAAACCTAGGATTTCATGAAAATTTTATACTTTATGATTAATTTGAAATATTTTATGTGTAGGTAATTTAGATTATATTAAATATTTATATTCGTTTAGTTGAGTTGATGACATATTGTATTACTTTTTTATAATGTGTATTAAATTATATTTTTACTATTATTATTATAAAAGATAAACAAATTTTTTCTATTGAATTTAAAGAAGGACTTGTAGAGATTGGCAAAACCCGTTATCACAATAGTATTTAACGGATTTGGTGTTACTTAAAATTTAACAGATATTTGTATATAGATGAATTTGTTTATATTTATGAATCATATTTACAATCTTCACTAACTTTATTGATTTATTTATTTATTTATATGTGACTGCTTTAGAAAATTATTAAAAATGATGATTAAATAAAATTTCTTTGTACTTACAATGGTAGGGCCAAACTAATTTTGTTACTACCAAAAAAATTATAACTTAATAAAAATATTATTACAAAAATTATTATTTTCATTTAGTTATTTTTAATATAAGTAATAAAAAGGTAAAGTACACACTAGATTAATTATTATTTAATAAAGTATGTCAATTTCAATATTTAGACATTGATAAAAGAGATAGTTATAATTTTAAAAGATTAGTATTGTTTAAAAAGATAGGTTTATTTTTAAAAGATTAGTGCACGTGTTTAAGTAGTGTTGAAACTATATAAAATGATATTAAAAATTTAAACGGTTGCATTTTTTTAATGTTTTTCTTTCAACTTAAATTCTATAAATATTATTTATTGTATAATACAACTCATGCAATCTTCAATCAATTCAAGTGAATTTTTTTTTCTTCCTCTAGCAAATCAATCATGCCAACTAAAATTAATGCACAAACGCAATTGACCAAAAATTTTTGTGTTGAGCGGTGCAAAATAAAACAATTAAACCCTAACCAAAAGCAAAAGGATCTTATGAAGTGAAGTGATTAGAAGATACTCATTATCTTAAGGTATCATAAGCAATAATATTTAAAACACTCCAATGACTTCAGAAAATTATTTTATTCCATATTTTTCCCCTTTAATGTAATATAAAATATATTTGTTGTAATATACAGATAATTATTACTATGTAGAGACAAGTTCTTTTATATATGATTTAAAAAAATTATAATTTATTATAATGTAAAATTTACTCTTATTTATAACTAATTTAAGTTAGGATCAAAATTTTATAATTACATAATAATTATTCTTAGATAGAGTATCATTATAGAGAGATTTTATTGTATAAACACTCTCTATTAACACTTTCTAACTCTGCCTTTTTATTTGCAACGCAATTGTACCACGGCCATAAAAATCCCATCATAAAATGAAAGAGAGACTAAAAATGAAAGTGGAAACCATAGTAAGAGTTATTTTTAGTTGCATTGGGAAAATTGTCTTGTTGGCTTGGAGCATTCAAAACTCTCCTTTCTAATAATATTTTAATTATTTCTTAGGCTTGCATATATTTGAAGGTTGCATCGGGGTTGGTTTTGTTTTTGTTTTTGTCTTTGAAAAATATCCAGTAAGTATTATGGTGCGGCCTTAGATGTGGGGCTATTTTTATGGGTTGCCAATTGCATGCATCACTTGGGCCACAATGGATTCGCTTGCAAGGCCATAAAAGATTGATGTAGTTTAGGGCAGAGAAAATTTCGAGCAATCTTAATTTTAACATGCATATCACTGAGTTCCAGTTTGATGATGATGCATTATTCTTATACCTGTAAAATTAAATGGGATACTTTAATGAAAAGAGCTAGTTGTATATTAAATAAGACAATTTTTTATTTTTATTTTTTTTAATTCTGTCTTTTCTTTACTCATACACATGTGCACACAGGAGAAATTAATATTGACATTTGAAATCAATAATTACTCATATTTTGGCTTATTCTACTTTTAAATAAATATTTAAATAATCAAACGCATGCATTCAATTTACTTGTAAACTATTTACAATTATTAATTTGATCCATAAATACATATGGTTTGTCCAAAAAAGAAGAAGAAGAAGAAAGAAAGAAAGAAAGAAAGAAACTTCAATTTATACGAGAACTCTATGTATTAAAGATGCTAATTTCTGGATCATATAACTAAATTATAGAGTGTTCAAATACTGATGTTTAAAGTTATATAATATTGACGCCAATAATAATGGGTAGGCATGCACAAATATTATATTATATTATATTATATTATATTATATTATATTGTGTGTGTGTGTGTGTGTGATTCAACGACTTACTTTACATAGTCATCATCATGCACGTTCTATTGAGAATTCGGCGACCTACTTAATAATTATAGCTAAAAGACAAGAAACTCTGTCAACTTTAGAGCAGAATCGCAAAGTGACCAGAACCGGTAAGAAAAAGCAAAAAACAGCGGCCACTCTTTTCTTTTATTCGTCATCATAATAATGCATTATGCAATGATAAAAAAGTTTGTATCTCTTTTAGTTAAGATGACTGGTTTCTTTCACAAACATACACACATTAAGACCACCTTCTCCTATATTATTTCGTCTGGATATAATATATATGTGTGTGTGGATAGCTTCCGCTTGCTTTCGTCGCCTTTACGACGAGCTTTCTTATTATATATGTAATCTATTGGAAGCTAGGGTTCGCATGCTTATTCTATTCTGTTTTGATTAAATGGTAGGAGGAATATATTCTTCCCGATGAAGAAATTAAAGCTAGCTGGGGCATAAACTACTTCCCAGAGCATAACCACACGCTGCCACTCTGAATAATTATTTCAACTCGCAATGTTACTTTAAAATTAGGGAAAACTTTGGTAAAGATTACGATTAATTCTGATGATTTCGTGGTTATTAATACATAATCCAAACACTACCAAGTCAAATTTTAATTTTTATATACATACATATATCTATTTATGTATACAATAATAATTGATTTTTGAATCCTTGTAATAACTTCAAAGTCAATAAATGCGTGCCTGTAGATTTTATATGTTATTGACGATTTCATTTTAAATAAAGTTAAGGCAGAAGTAACCAATACTAATTGTCTATAATAACAAATGGAGAAAGAATTTTGACTACTTTCAACGAATTACAAATTTTTTAATTAAATTTTTTTTTATGTGAATTTTTAATTACTCATAAAAATTAATATCAATACACACACTTTACAAAAACTTAATTAAAAATAATTAATTTAGCAATATTATTCACATTTAAGAAAGGATCTTGACTAATTAAAAAGAATTATGATAGTTTAAATATAATTAATTAGACTTGAATCATGTTTCCTCAGCATGCATGCATATAAATGTATTGTTCTCATAATGACCCATAATATTTATGAATTCCCCCAAAGTGACGAATGTTCAGAAATCGTACCTTCTTTTTGGTCCAAGTAGTTTCCACATTGCATGGAAGCACCAAGTGGGATTAATGCATGAATTTTAATCCTTGTATGATAACTTATCTAGTACTTGGGATTTGGGATGCTCTGCGTCGTCCCTACATAAAAAGAGAAGAAGAACTGCATAGATTTTAGTGTTCTCTACAGCTGTATCTTTCAACGAAAGTTCAAGCTGATGATTTTGAGACAGAGCCACTCTTTCCTGGACTTGAGAGAACGATATTAAAAAAATTTTTAAAATTTTGAAAAATTACGGTAACTGAGAAATAAATAAGAGTAAAGAATTTAAGAAAAAGTGGGCCATTGTATAATTTGAATAGTTTGGTAGTGGCAGAAAAATCCAAATATATCAAAGAAAAAGGTTGTGTACACTATTTACCAAACAGTTGGTCCAAGGAAGGAAGTGAGAAGTCATTATTTGAAGAAGTAATGCTAGTTTTGACAAACAAAAGAATTGAAGAATGTGAAGAGCCGAAGAAGATAAGTGAACAACTTGCTTTTACTTAATTACCACTGGTGGCAATAAATAAAAGAAAGTCGTGCCATGCCACTTCTTTTGCAGCTTGCTAGATTGTTCGTTCCGTTCTAATAAGATCCTCTTTATTCCATTTCATTCATACATTCTTATCATAATTTTATCACTAACTTTTCAATCATAATGATTACCTTTTGTTTTTCCCTTCTTTTTTTTTATCAAAAAAAAAAAAGAAAGTGGTAACATATTCTTATGATGCAAATTATTCTAGCACTAAGAGACGGTTTAATACTTTATGAAAAATTCAAATTGAGTTGCCCTTAATATCTACAATCACAATGCATATTGTTGTTAACCTTTTCTTTCTTTTACTATTTCAAACATTCTCCACCACCATGCAACTTATTTTGCAAAATAGTAAATTTTTAGTATTTTAAAATTTAAAATTTATGCGGGATAAAATTTAAAATAGTATTTAATAATAAGATTATTTTAGACTAATTTGTTAAGAGTATTGAAATTAAAGTATAATTAATTATATTTTTTTAAATTATTAAATAATTTTTAAAAAAATTAAAAAAAAAAAGATAATAATATTCTTACAAAAATTAATATTGAAAGTAATCATTTCAGTTTATATCTCAAATAGTCATATAACTAATTTTAATATATGACTAACTATTTATTTAATATAAATATTTAAATATTATTTATTTACAAAGAATTTCTTTAATTCAAAGTTTAAATAAAATTTTTTTATTTGTTATAGTGTAGCATTGCTCGAATATTAAGGTGCTTCCTTCCTTGTTCGAGTATCTGGGAAGGAAGGTAGGAAGTTGTCCACGTAATTATGAAAAATTATCCGCACTCAAAAATTGCTATCGGGCTGATGAAAATTTAAGGGCGGCCGAAGTGGTATCGAAACAACCATTATTTATTTAGGAAGGAGGCTGACAGCTAAATAGTTTTAAAATTATAATATTAACTTTTACAAATAGTGAGGAAAATCTCTCACAGTAAAACGCACCCATTTGATAACAGAAACCTTCCATGATGCATTGGTCAAATTTGGTGTACGTATGATGTGGCAGAAACTCATTGGGCCTGCAGAATCACACTATTATTCCACTTGGCCGGCCACGAAAGCAGTGCTCTTCTACTCCTCGAACCCCCACCTAGATCTAGGCGCAATCCCGAGGCTACTTAACCCGGTCCCAACTGCAATTATGGATAGCCTCGCGAGGACCACAATCATGTCCCACACGCCCTTAGACGCAGTGGCGTTTTTGCGAGTCAACACCCGCATCACGCATGGGTGTGAAACACGCCTGGCAAAACCCCTTTATTTATTTATTTTATGTATTATTTCGCACCAATTTCTTGGGGTCATCATGCGTGGTGCGCCGTGACCGCGGTTTCAAATCTTTTACTTTTTGACTCTTTGCGCAAGGCCAAAGCCAAAGCCATCCCTTGGATAAATTCAACCCTCGTATTAAATTATTATTGTCACTTATTTTTATTTTCATTTTAAAAAAATTATGTTCGAAGAAAAATTATAATTTGTTACTCACTATTCTCTCCAACTAGGCTCAAGCACTAATGAGGAGGGGTAATTATGACTTGAGCTTGTCTTCCATATGTTTGACAACATTTGTTTATACCCTTTAATGTATGAGTCTAATCTTAATACCTATTTGATAGATGAGTTGAACGTAAGCTCAATTTGATTGAATTCGCAAATACGTTTACAAGAAAAATAAACTTTAGTTTTTTATTTGCTCCACTTTGTAGCTCTGTTCCCTGCGTATAAGTTATTGTCGTAGAGGGGAATAGAATTGCCATATTAAAGACAAGAACTAATGCCAAACATTATGCTATTCAATGTTAGTTTTGAAATTTTGGAGTTATTGATATTATAAATGAATATGAGAATGTCTATTATTATTAAGTAAAAATATCTACTAATATGTTCAAATGTAATCAATTAATAATTTATTTTTTTATTTTATTTAAATTAAATATAAATTAAATTTAAAATTAATAAACAAATTAAAATTATATTTTATACACATATTAACTTTTATTTGTATGCATTATATTTAGAACATATTTTTGTTTCATACATAATTTTAAATTAATAAAATACTTTAATACAATTTTATGCTAAATATATAATCAGATAATAATTGAGTACTTTCATGTATACAAATTCTTATAAAAATTGATGTAATAATATTATATTATTATCATAATTTTATATATTTATAAAAATAAATAAAAAATAATAATTAAGAACAAAAAAATATAATAACAATAATTAAAATTAAACTTATGGTTAAATGTGTCCACTCATTTTGTCTTCATGAATCATCTCTAAGCATTAGTTGCCCGTTCGAACCAATCTCTATTATTTTAATAAATAAAAATATAATATAAAAGTGACATATTAATCCTATTAAAATAAATTATTTGTCGAAATAATATAATGCCAACCCCATAATAGACTTAACCCGGTTAACCTAATCCTTCGTGTTTATCATGTAATTTAAAAAATTAATGTATTCCTTGTAGCAGTGGAATGCATAATTAACTCGTTAATTAAACATGCTAATGGCACAAAATACCACCGCTCTCTATAATTACTTCAAATGTTTATCTTAATGTCCAGGAACAGTCACAAATAGATTTATTTCAATTGTTTTTAAAGATACTGTTTAATATTAATAAAAATTATATTGTTTAGAAAAATGATAGAAATTTGGTCTTTCGTGGACTCATTGATCAATCAACTTAAATTTAGTTTTTAGTACCAAAGACAATGATGATGAATTGGGAAAAAAATGTCATGTCACTACCCTCAGTAGATGCTTCTATAAAAAAATCTCATCTAAAGCATGATTTACACGTGCTCATAATATCTCCTTTTTTTTAAATTTTATTTTTCTATTTTTTTTTCTTAATTTTCTTCTTATCTTTAGTTTTTGCAGCAAATTGTGATTTGAATTTTACATGTAAGAATGCCAATCATAGCCAAAAATAACGCGATTATGGCCAAACTTGATAAAAACATGTCTCCACCCTGGTCTATGTTTTTTTTTAAAACCACTAAGCTAATAAGTGAATTGGGCAGCACAAATTAGTTTGTGCTATTGCTTATTAGTTGTTGTACCTAAATTTAAAGCCTATCTAGCAAAATATGTTACAATTTTGACCAATTATTTGTATTTTATTTATTTATTTTTTGGGTCCAATAATTATAACATATAAGTGTACAATAAATATGAAAGGAAAAATAACAAAGTAACCGACTTATTCAATCAATTACACCAAGTTAGATATTATTATTTGAAAATTTTAAAAATAATTAATTATATGTTGATACAAACTAAATAAAATAATTATAAGAAAACAATGAAAAGAATGGAAGCATAGAGGAGGACAAGGATTTGGATTTGGAGAAGGGGCATGCATTTCAACATTGTTGAAATAAAAACAAAAACAAACCATGACATGTAAACCATAAAGAGAACATCACATCTCTCTCATTTTAATAAATATATGAAATTTTTATTTAGTTCTCTGTCTTCTTCTTCTTTTTTCTTTTAATGTTCTTATAAATAAAGATATAATTATTTTATAAAATAATTATTTTTTTAAAATTTTCATCCATTAAATTTAATGAATAATGGAGAAAATTAAAAATTCACAACCATAATTAAAGAGTAAACATTGAGGGAAAGAATGTTTGTGATAAAATGTGATAACTTATTTATTTAATAATTTGTAAAAATAGAGAGATTAAAATAAAAAAAAAGTTAAAAAAAAAACTTAAATCTTTAAAATTAATAATCTCATTAAAGAAAAGGAAGAAAAAAAAATCTCCAATAATGAGTGATACTAATAATGTATTAAAAATTAAAAATAATATGATAAGACCAAAGCCGTAGTCAAAATAAAAGGGAAAATAAAAGGAAAGACGCAGGTGGGTTCCTTCCACACAACGCATTTAGGTTTGGAGTTAGGTTCGGATGTGTAGACTTTGTGGAGATAAGAACGGCCCCTCTTTTATTTCTTTGTTTGCCCTTACCTTTTCCTTTTTCTCTTTCATATTCCTATTCTTTACAATACAATTCAAACCATCGGTCATCTCTCTCAGCCGCCTCCACTTGTCTACTAATTCTACTATAAATTCTCTCTCTTCTTCCTTTCTTCTAGTTCTTTTAACTTCGCCATTTCTCTCTCTATCTCTCTCAAAGACTCTGGTCTCTCTCTCTCTCAAAGTCTCTGGTTCTGAAACAAAACTCTCTTTATACACAAATAAACGTCGAAAAATCGAGTACTCTGTTTTTTTTGTGATTGTTCAAGCTGGCGATCGAAAACCAAGAATCCACCGTCCGTGAAATCAAGCCTAAAAATCGTAGAATCATGGTATGGAACGCATTTTCACATTTTTTTGATATGGGTTTTGTTTATAGTACGTTGTTCTTATCTTATAACAATGGCCATGTGTTTTTTATTTTTATTATAGGGTCCGGATGAGGACGACAACAGGTGGCCACCATGGCTGAAGCCATTGCTACGAGAGAGCTTCTTTGTTCAGTGCAAGTTACATGCTGATTCGCACAAGAGTGAATGTAATATGTACTGTTTGGATTGCATGAATGGTGCCTTTTGTTCTATCTGCTTAGCCTACCACAAGGACCATCGCGCTATTCAGGTTCGATTATTGTCAATGAATTCATTGATTCCTCTCTTTTCTGATTTGGCTCCTGGGTTTTGTTAATTTTTGCTTTTCTTCTTTGTTCAGGCAATAATTTAAAATCTGCTTTCTTTTCTTTTTGTGGAATCTTGGGAATCCACTGGATTTTATCCCCTTTTTGGCATTTTGTTTTTCCATTGCTGGATTTATGTACCTGCTTAATCAAGTTTGTTTTCATTTATTTTTGTTTTTCTGAGTTACAATGAGCTGCATATGATAGTAAATCTGTTTTCCACAATTTGTTTTTATGGTATTGTTAGAAAATGAACCTCTGCAGTTCTTTGTGGTGAATATTTTGATTTGTACAATTGATGCTTTGTTTCATTGTTCCTGCATTTTCTTAGTAGCCATCAGAAACGGCATTCCTCTGTTCTTCTTCTAAACTAAGCTTTCATTTTTGGCTCGTACAGTCATCTATTTCACTTTTATTTCTTTGTTTTCTTCTATAACTGCTAAAGCTCATCACTTTCCTTGCTCTTTCTCTCTTGTTTTTCACATTTTCCAATCTCCCAAACGGAGTTGGTTCTGTTTATTAGTTCAAGGGTCATCATTGACTCATGGAAACCTTAAAATTTCACACATTAACTGGCCTTATATGGCATTAATTTAACAGCTAAAATTGCCATTAAGTCTGTTGTTGGATTTCCCTTTTTATCCCGTTTTGTCATTAATAATTGACAGATAGTCTTTATAGCAGCTGATAATCATCATTTCCTAACTGGGTTTTTCATTTGGTGATTGATTATGAACAGATAAGAAGGTCCTCATACCATGATGTGATCCGGGTATCCGAAATTCAGAAAGTGCTGGACATATCTGGAGTTCAAACTTATGTTATAAACAGCGCTAGAGTTGTGTTCTTGAATGAGAGGCCTCAGCCTAGGCCTGGGAAAGGGGTCACCAACACTTGTGAGGTTTGCGACCGCAGCCTCCTTGATTCCTTCCGCTTCTGCTCTCTTGGCTGCAAGGTAATTACTATTTCACCAAACCCCAATTTTCTTAATTTGTGTTGTTTGTTGACAAGAAAATATAGGAAAGGCAAAAGTATGGGGCGGGGTGCCTTTTTTTCCCCTCTGTTGTCTTAATTCCTAAGCAAACAAAAAAATTCAACCTAACAATATTGAATAAACTTGTTGTTTGGTTGGAGTGTGTTGACTTTTGTGCTAATGTGAAGCATTAATTTGAACTGGACTTTAAGGTTTATAGCGTTAAGGGATGGTACTCCTAATTTCTACATTTAATTTGATTAAATATGAATTTTCTTTCCTTTGGTTAATTATGAACCACATTTTGATGAAATGTTAAAATCGTGGAGAGCCCCCTTTTCATCAATTTACCAATTACCAGCTATGAATTATGTTGGGACATTCTCATAAATTTTCCCAACCTCTTAGTTCTAATTATTCTTTTGAAATTATTGACCGACCTACAGATTGTTGGAACATCAAAGAATTTCCAAAAGAAGAGGAAGAACCAACAGTTAATGAGGTCAGACTCTGAGGACTCATACAGCAGCAGCAGCCATGGCAAGCTCAAGAGCAGCCATGGAAACAACAACAACAAAGTGCAAAGCTTCTCTCCCTCAACACCACCTCCAACTGCCGTTAATTACCGAATGGGCAAGCGAAGAAAGGGAATTCCTCACCGAGCCCCAATGGGTGGTTTAATGACAGAATACTAGTATATTGGGTTCTCAATGATAGAACACTAGTATTGCTAGTACATATTATAGATTATCATCCTTTCAGCCCTGGCTTATAAAAAGTAGTAGTTTTAACAATGTGCCCTCCTACTGCTTCAGCTTTGTTCAGTAGTTTGTATATAGAAGCTGCAGCAGCAAATAGCAGTTTGGAGAAGAAGGGGGAAAATAAGACAAAAAGTTAAGGACATGATGGTAATAAGGTTGAAGTTTTAATATATAGATATAATATTGGGTGTTTTATACCTAAGTTTTGAAAATTGTTGTTACCGAAGATGTAAATAGAGGGTTTTGTGCTTCTTAGAGATAAATTGGGTAGTGGTGAAATGACAATGTACTCCTTGAGGGATGATTAGCTCTGTACGTGGGAACAAAAATAAAAGTTTTATCTTTGTTATCATTTACAGTGTTTGCCTCCTTCCATTAATAGAAAGAATTTAAAGGTAAGGCCCCAGGTTTAGTGGGGCCATATTGGGTATGTCACGTGTGACATGAATCAATACTTTGGGGGGTGTGAGGTGGTTAGGTTGTACGTGTCAAATGTGCATTGGATTTGAGAGGAAAAATAAAAAGAAATAAAGAAAAATGTCTTAGTTCTTGGAATCATAAAAATTGGTCAGCCGCCGCCCTTAGCAACAACCATTTTAATATGTCAGAAAGGCGGTTTGGTTGGTTAGTTCAAGTGGGGTTTCCTTTCTTTATAAGTGGACCCACTCGTGTGCATCGTGTAGATGGGGCTGCATGTTGCAATGATCATGGCTGTTGATCGAGGGGTAAAATTTGGGACTGATGTGAAAGAAAGAGCTTCTGGAAATTGGAATTTCTGGGTCCAAAAATTGAATACTTCTGATGGGTCAGTTGCTCAGAATTAGATGCTCCCATTTAACTTTCTCAAGCATATCCATCAAACCCAAGTGCATTTGAAAACTTTTGCCTTCCATTTTATTCAGGCAAATGTCACTTCCAACCATGTCATAAACGTGTTCCAAACTTCTAACTTAATTATATAGATTTGGAAACGTCAATAATACGCCATCAATTTTTTTACTGAGTTAACTTTGTCCAAAAACCTTTTTACAAGTTTCATTAAATTCACAAGTAATGCTTGATTATGTTATAATTAAGCTATAATTAAATTATATCTCAAGCAGTATGAGGAAGAATATGTTTGACTTGAATAGAAAAGCACATTACACATCCAATTCATTTCCCCTTTTCATTTGTTCTCTTTTACCGTCCATTTCTTTTTATTCTAACTTTGACCACCTTTTTCTCATATAAAAATGTTTCACTATCTGACAAGTTTTCCGAGGCCAATATTGATAATTCCACGTGTACTCTGCTCATCTAACGTGTTGATGTTCTCAAAGTTTCTTTCTAATTTTTTCTTTTCACTTTCTTATAATTTACAGTCTGCACTCGAAAGAAAACCGTATGATAAGACAATACAGAAGAAACTAGGTACCATATGTTTTAAATGAGGTACTGACACGTGGACAATCACGCAGTTTGATTTTTACACGATTAAGACTTTCTGTTTATGAATAACACGACCCAAAAGACACGTCAATGCCGGTCACTGTCGGTTATCTCACTTCTCATCTGTTTTATCTCGTTCATTGTGGTTTATAGATACTGCCACGTGTCTCTGAAAGCACTAGCTAACACGCTTGTGGCATGTGAACGCTCCAGCGCAGCTGAAAATTTGCTTACACGTGTTGCGAACGCACTCGACATAGAGTATTCCTCTGCAATTCAAACATTAACGGTGACGATTAGAGACACGTACATGGATCAAGATCGTTGAATGAAACTTGGGTTCCACTGTAATACATTAATGTAAGATTTATTTAATTTTTTAATTCTTATATTAATTAATTTATTTTTTTAAAAAAAATATTTTTATATTATATATTTCAATTTTATCTTAATTATTTAAATTTTAATATTTTATATTTTAAATTTTACGTTAAAAAATATAATATACATTATATATGAATATATATGTGTATTATATAATAAAGATTACAAAATTTAATCAAAATTTACAATTTAAATGATAATTTTAAATAATACTAAATATTTTAAAATTAACAATTACATAATAAATATTATGATAAGTTCATTTAGGTGATAAATTTTTATAATTTTTAAAATACGTTATTATTTATTTCAATTTTTCATATAATAAATGTTGCATGGCATAAAAGTTTTTTTTTAAAAAAAATGAATAATAAAATATTTAATAATATTATTATTTTAATTTATATATTAAATAATAAAATATTATCATTAATTAATAAATAAGATTCACAAATCAACACTAAATTATAGTGGCAAATTAAGAAAGAAAATCAGTGACGAGTTATATATATTCCATTTGAGATTAATTCATGCATCTCACCATCACCCTTTTGTTTGAACAGCTTTTCTTCCTCCCAGCAATGAAAGATACTATGTTTTAGTCAAGGGACAAAAAACATTGGAGATTAGGCAGATTTCTATTGTCCAGTTATTCGTAGTACCCCATCCATCACTACCACAAGCTTATGATGGAATCTTGTAGGGGTATATGCATGCATGCATGCATATAATATGACCATCATCAAAATATTTCAGATGGAAATTGCAAGCCTACATCGCGTAAAACACGTGCCCTATGTCTTTCTTTGATTTGTAGCGTAACTGACCTCTTTGTACATATTAAGCAAACAATATGGTCTGTTTCACTAGGTAGCTAGCTACTGATGGCATACACATCATAAAGTGTGCAAGTAGGTATTTGTTTTGTTGATGCTTTGAATCCACCACCTCAAATAGTTGTGTCAAAAGAATTTAACTTGCTCATTCTTATCTTCAACATTATATTTAACTTCTACTTAGTGCATTCTTGTCATTGATTATCTATATTAATTGAAGTTACACACACCACACTACACCTCCACACCCCACCCCACCCCACCAAAATAATAATAATAATAATAATAATAATAATAATAACAACAACAACATTTATTTATAAATATCACTTTTAAGACTTTTATTTTTTCATCTCATTCAGGTGGTGAACTTCTTATAAAAGTTAATTTAATACAATATGCTACTAATTCATTTTAATTTTTAAATAAACTCCTACATATCATATTTAATTAATGTATGTTTTTATATAACACTTTTGTTGATCAAAAGAGTTCTTTTAATATCAAAACTCTTAATTTTTTATTTTTTATTTTATATGTATTCTTGGGTTAAAATCAGAGAAAAACTTATAAATAATTAAAGATTGTTTTACCTCTATTAGAAAAAATTCAAAATCTTAACTCTTTTACCATAAATTATTTTTTAAATTTTCTTAAAGGTCTAAATTTTCAAGAATACATTTACTTTATTTTAAAAATTTACTTTGTTCCTTGATAAAAAAATCAAACAAAAATCATTCTCAATATTGACCGGCTAACTTATAAGAATTAATAGGTCAATCAAAATGATAGCCTACCATAGTCCGTCAAATAATTTATGAAAAAGAAAATTACTCAATTTGAATTATAGATAATTTTAATATTTAGTTATTCTCTATAAATAGAGGTTTTATAATACATTTTTATTTTGAGTGAAAACACAATTATTCTTCATTTGTAAGATTCTTCATCTCTAAGTAATACACTCTTAAAAACTTGTCTATTATTAAAAACAATAGACAATATATATTTTTTCCGTTAAATATTATGATTAACAAGTAAATAATCAAAAGAATGTATTGAAGTCTCCATGCATAAAAATTTACTAGTATAAAATTTATTGAAAAAAGTTAGGTCAAAAAGATTTTAAATGTAATATATAAAACACTCATTGTATCTTTATAAGTCTTTTTTAGAATTGAAAGTTTAATCTTAAAGCACTGTATATTCTTAAAGTGAGAGAAAAAAAAGATATATAAAAAGAATTTGAAAGGATTACACAAAAAAAAAAAAATGAAAAATAAAATTTATAGGTCATTAGTATTGTTTAATTTTTAACAATGTGCAAATGAATGTCATAAATCGGGCGTAATAGCACAATTTGTATTTATAAATTGATGGGTTAAGAAAATCTTGGAGGTGGTGGAAACCAAGTAAGAGTAGCACATAATTAAAAGTAAGTGGGTAGGATGAGGATCTCACTTTGCTAGCTAGATATACCAATTTGTGCATTATTGATATAGCCTTTTTTTTTTTAAAAAAAAAAAAAAAGAAAAAAAAGAATTGCCATGTTTTGATGATGCAACGCCCATCGCTACCCACCTCTTTTCTTTTCCCTAAAATAAATAAAGTTGTTTAAAAGCAAGCTTACAAGGCTCATGCCTCATATTTCATCATCATCTCATACTTTTTTATTCTTTCCCCATTGTTTATGATTGATTTTCCAATTAGCCAATTAGGTGGATCCCACTTTCATCAAATGGCCTAAGCCATGATGTCATTCGCTAAACCAACTCATGTCTTATCAAATCATCGATTCCCATGGGAGAGATATATAAAACAAAATAAAGGGGATTCTATTACAATGCAATCGTTGTTATCATATTACATCCGTTGGGATAATTTTCATTTTTTTCATTGTAATTTTCGTTGTTCATTTTTACTTTCATATTTTTAAGTACAATTCATAAGTAAAATATAAATTAAAATATATAATAAAAGTGTAGGCATTCAACAAAAAAATTTAAGAATTATATTAGAAAAGTTAAAAAAAAATTTATATAATACATAATTGTATATTTTTTTACTTTTCAGTCATAAAATATAACTAATGAAAAAAAAAATTGTATTATAAAATAAAAATTAAAATAAAAAAATTCATATTTATGTAAAGAGTATTAATGTTATACATTTAAAATAATTATTTCAAAATTCTATTTTAAATAGTTACATAATATTTATTGATTGTATAATAAATTTTATAATTTTTAAAATAATTAAATTAATTATTTTATTTTATTATTTAATTAATTAGAATCACATCATTATTTAGGACGATGAAACTTGAGTATTATAACATTACTCATAACAAAAAGTATTATAGAACTCGAGATGGATTTTTGTACAGT
>CP135531.1:8129265-8169698 GCA_032402905.1 Khaya senegalensis | reverse complement strand
ATCATGTATATAATGTTAAGTACAAACTCATTCAATTAAATGTTAATATGGATCGATAATAATCAGTTTTTATTATTTTTTTTAATATCCCCTGTGATCTTGCTTACTTATAGCAAATTCAAGTATGGTACTACACATGCATGTCAGAAGTTTTTTTGAAGACTACCTGAATCAGATTTAAATATGATATAATTCAAATGTTTAGATCCAAAAGGAGTCAAATTTAATTTAATATAGGGAGGAATTCACTTCTATTGAACATTAGAAAGACATCAAATTTATTTAATAGAAGAATTGTGACAAATTACTAACATATTAGTAATCTACTAAAATTGTATTGTTAGTAAAATATCAATTTTCATATGCAATTGGATCTTTACTAACATTTACTTATACCTTTTATTACTACAATTCACCATTCAAATTTTAAAATATTAATTTAAATTCACTACATTTTATATTTAGCAATAAAATAATATCGTGGTAAGACTTGTGCCTGGGATCCTTTTAAAAGTAAAGCATCAACCAAGCATTTGTAATGAAGATGAGTTTTTACCGCAACAAATAATTGTCTAATGCAATAATGAATTTTCAGAAACCGAGGAAAGTGAAATGAAATTAACTTGGAGGCATGCATGAACTACCTTAATTAAAGTGAGTATGCATTTTACAGATAAGATTACAAAATAGATTGTGATACAATGAAATGTTACATTAATGTGAAAGTCTGGTAAATGACAAGAGCTACCTCTTTCGATGCGTGCAGAGCAGGCGGCCATCATGTCTCCATCTAGTAACACAAGAGGACATGATTCTTAATGAGGATCAGATTTATGAGGCACAAAGAAACAAATTTTGAAGCTAAGATCCAAGTATGAATCAACATCCATCTGCAAACCGACATGCATCGATCCCACACAACACAAAACATACACTTGCTCGCATCTTTATCTCTACAGAAATACAAAATTTATCACTCCTTTCAATGCTCCATTGCTTCTATTACAATGTCGACCTTCCATTATCCTTACCAAGAAGAAAATTGAAAAATATGAGAGTGAGAGTGTGAGATTTGAGAGAGTAAGATTTCGTGGTAGGTTGTCTTTTTAAAGTTCATATTCATGTATTTCTTGGTAGGGTTGTCCTTTTAAAGTTCATATTCATATCTTTCCAAGAAAAAAAAAAAAAGCTTCCAAGAAAAAAGAAAAAAATAAAAAATTTGTTTATTTAAACTAGTTAAATCACATAATTTTTCACATCTTAAAAATATAAGTAATTTTTACCTAAAATTAATATTTATAAGTCACTTACTATTTATATTTAACTATTAATAATTAATTTGACAATAATAAATTACTTCTACGCGTACTTTACTTAATTTAAAATTATTATCCTTTTAAAATATGACAATTAAAATATTTAATAAATATTTATTTTTATTTAATAATTTTTATTTACCACTTATTCACACACTTATACTTGACAGCGCATGATATAATTTTTTTAAAATTAAATAAAAACTGAATGCATTTGAGAGTGAGATTATTTATGAATTCATTATTTTGTTGCTAATTAATACGATTATTTCTAATTTCTTCCCTATTGTTGCTTGGTATGGTTTTGCAACAGGAGTATTGTTGGCACGTAGCAATGAAGGAGTTCCCAAATAGAGAGGTGTATTTAACAAATGATAATAGCATAGCTATATATGTTCAATTTTATTTCTATCATTACATTAGGGCCTAGGGGTCCCAAAAATAAGATGAGCATAGGTTAAAGTACTTGTATATAATTCATTCAGCATCATAATAATCGAGACTTAGTAGAAAAAATAAATTAAAACAGTTAACTGTTTCTATATATTTTACATTTTAAGTCTTCCAAACTGGTCATCTCACACAAACCCAACTTTGTCAGCACGGCAGCTAGTTCTATGGCCTTTCTTTTTAGGGTGAATTTTGGTGGAACCCTACTTTGCTAAATAACCTTACAAGTCATGGTCAAGGAAATTAAAGACAAGCATGAATGTACTGTAAGCCACCCCGGTGGGTGAAAAAAAAAAAAAGCTTTACTGCAAAGAACAAAAAGAGCCTGGCATTCTCTTAAACATACTTAAAACTCAAGTCTAGGAGCAACAGCAAGAACAAGAGCACTATGGACAGCTAAGTACTCCAATTCCTTCAACATTTGCAGAAGCTTCCTCAATTATTCGAAGCATGTGATGAACTGCTCCTGCAATGTCATCTACTGTTATAAGTTGGCATCCTTCTTCAACCTGCATTTAGATATTTTTTAAATCTGGGCTCTAAACACTTTGATTTTCCAAGATTTATAAGCAAAGACTTTAGTTCTAAATGGGAAATATTAGAATACTAGGAAATAAAGCACTCTTCTGCCCGTTTTCCTCTTTAGCTCAAATAACAATAATTGAAGACCATCACTAGTAAAATGGCTGAAACGCCCTTACATAATTAACTTTTTCAAAATAGTACTTGGTTGAAATACATGTCCCGGTGTATGTTTTTGGTAAATGTCGTCCCTACTTTACAAAATGATGCAATTGTACATTGTCTTGTAAATGGTGTTTTAAACGCTAAATTTAACACTCTAATAACATGCGATATTGTCGTTTATAATATGATAAGTAAAATTACTTACTAAATTATTAATCAAATCACACGGGAACTTGAATTAATATCAATTATTAACAAATGATAATTGTTGAATTGTTTTTTTTTTTTTTTATATATATTTTATTTATTTATTTTTTTATTTTTCTTAAAAAAAGGTATAGGATTGCGGTATTCAATGTAGTAATTAATGTTGCATACCTTAGCACTGATAGAGTAGAGGACCAACTGATCCATGGAAGAGACATTAAGGTGAAGAATCGAAAGGTGAAGAGACTGAAAACTAGCAACTAACTTGGAGAGCTGTCCAGGACTTCGTCGAGAAAGGATTCGGAGATTTGCATGGGTTTCAATCAAAGTGACCTCGATATCAGCTATGACTGCCTTAGTCTTTGATGTAAACTTGTTATTAGGAAACTGAGACCAGCTGTATTGAGGATAAACAAAAAACTGCGAAAAAGGTGATGGCATAAATTCGGATGAGTTGTTGTTGTCTTCGTTTGGTAGTCCGTTTTGTAGAAATTGGAGTTTTTGAGTTTCCAGTGACTGCAAGACATGCTCAAGTTCCTTCAAAAACTCTATTGCTCCCCCTACTATAGAGGCCTGGTCACCCTTCAACCACAAACATCACGAAAATATTAAGAAGTAGTTATAAGAAACAATAATCGGTAGAAGAAGGCTGAAATTAATTTTGGATAACAATGAAAGAATTTAGAAATGAAAAGTTAATTGCCTGTACACTTTAACCAATGTATAGACAAGATGACAGAAATTCAAATTGTTTTCATTACATATTTTCAGAATATCACTGAATTTCATGTAGTCTTGCTTTTTCAAGAATGTTAAGAAGTTGGGAACGGCCTGAATGCCTGTTTCAAAAATGTGAAATGAACCGTATAGTTAAGGAGCCAGAAACACATGTTGCCTCATTCTGTTGCGAATTAGGCTCGTATTTTCGGGGGAAGATGATCCCAGCTTCCCTATGTTACAAACAAAACATAGAAATTGTGTCTGTAAGGATGAATGGCTGGTCTTTGCCAGGAAAGCTACCAAATTCTACACGATAAAGAGTGAAAATTGATAAGAGTCTTCTTCTTAAAATTAATGCAATTAATTATGTATTGCAATTTGATAGCGATATAATTAAGGGGCAATTACAGAAGGGAAAAATAATAATGAAAGAAGCATGAATGGACAAAACAAATTACCCTTTGGACATAAGATTCAGGCATGAGGGAGCGCAAAACAGCAAGATGCTCATTCATTAGTTTTCGGCGATTTCTCTCAACAGCAATGTGGGTCATTCTTTGTGTCTCGGCTTCTTCTTTGTTCTTACAAACTCTTGGCTTTCTCCTTCTCTTCTTCCTCCCTTGTGCCGCCAGGTTCTGCTTCCTTTCGACGACAGCTTCCAGCCCCACCCCGCCTCGGCTTTGTTGGGTCATTAGGGACAGTGAAGAAGAATTTAAAGCACCAACTTCTTCGTTCTGAGGTCTCACACTGTTATTGTCATTATTATTTTCCATTGAAAAACAAGCAGTGTCTAAATTTTCCTGGCTTGTAAGTGGGGTTGCGGAGATAGTGTCATAGATGATAAAGTTCAAAAACTCGTTAGAGGAAAGTGCTTCTCGCGTCATTTCTCCTCAGTACTGCCGCTAAGCCCTTCCAAATGAAACCCCGGATGATTTCTTAACAGATTTTCATGGACTTAATTTTGAGTATAGAAGAGAGAAGGATTCGGTGCACGTGAGAGGGGCAGAAAAAAGGAGTTGTGCTTTTTCTGTTTGCAAAAGGTGAAGGGAAAAAGAAAGAGAGTCTTCAGAGTCATGCTTGTTTTGGTTTTGCCGATTTCATAGATGCTGTCAACACTGACGCAGAAAGCTTTGATTGCAGAGATTAGTAAGGATTGGGGGACCCAAATCTATATAGAAATATGCATACAAACAACACAAGGAGCTGCTTAAATCTACTCGCATTCAAAACTGTGCTATGTTTTGCTACTAGCTCACGTACCCTAGATTCTCATCTTCGTCATCAATTACATTATACATTATTTACATCTAAGTGGTAAAAAGTGCATGGCAACCCATTTTCAGTACTTCATACTTTGCCATTTTTGTCTAGGTTTTTGATCATGTCGAGACCGTTGATAATGTGGTTCGATGATCAAACGGTGAATATTAATGGGCATTGCGGGAAGAAAGTGATGCACACAGCACCTAAAGACCATAATAAAGCTAGGGTTAAAAAGGCTAATTAGGAGTAGCTCGATAGTTTGTTTGGCACTTCCATGATAAGCCGACACATTTACAGGAAGGTCATTGTGATGTCAATTGTCAGTCATGATGCTCACGCTGGTGTGATTGTGAAAAGAGAAATCTAAGAACTAGAAGCCGTCACGGAGATATGAGAAAGTAATGCGAAGTTTGCAGTGTTTTCTACAATTGCACTAAAACTTTTGAGAAAATCGCTTTTTAGAATTTATAAAAAGATTTAGACTTGTTTTTCTGGTAAATGACAAATAATACTTAAATCATATTTGGCGTCAAAATTTATTCCCCCCCCCTTTTTTCCTCTTTAATACGTAAATCAATTTCCTCCACACTTAACGATTTTAATGTGATGGATTTTCAATATCAACGTCTTCTATTTTTAATGTATGAAAAAACAAATACTTTTAAGATAATTACTTGTTATTCTATAATACGAAGTGAGAATTAACCTTTAACTCATTTGTGTTAATTGTAGCACCAAGCATTCAACACTACAACACCATAAAACAAAGTATGATTACTTAATTCTAGAAAAAGAAAATAAAAAAAAATTATCGATTATTATTAATGAGACTGCCATTAGTTTTACTTTAGACACCTAGCTACGTCTAATAATTGAATTTATTATTTTTCATTGAACCGTAGTTTGGCAATTCATGCTGCTACCATATGCCATCTTCTCCTAGTGCTAGCCATTCAAGCGTTTGGCTACAATACAACGACCATCTTAAGAATGCCACCGTTATAACTCATTGATTGAAGTTTTAACATTACATTTCTCAGATTTATCGTTAAATTTGTAACTATTTTAGGAATAAAACTCATGTACGGTAACAAAAACTTTTATAGTTAAAATATTCGTCACTATGTATGCATATGCAGTCGGGCATTTGAATGTGAGAGAAAAATTTGAAACTTGCATGAAAGAGGAAAAATCTACAAATTGTGGGAACTGTTGCTTACCTGGTGACGATGACTGATGGACCTTGGACGGTGGTCCAAATTGTCAGAATCTTGCAGGGTGATCCATGTGACTTTGTATCAGTTCCCTATTCCAATACCATACTGTTATGTACAAACATCCACAATTACATTTTCTAATCCATATTTTCCCCTACTATTACTGGACAGATTGTTTAAAGCTTTTTGAGATGTGTATGTTTCATTCGTATTATTGGTAGAAGTCATGACAATAAACTATATTGTAAACATCCAACTGTGAGTTGTTAATTGCATCAATCTCCATGTCCCGATCACCGATTTGAGCACAGCTACCGTTGTTCTCCATAAGCCAATTTCTCATCAAATTTTCCTCTACTGTATTGTTTTGTTCATTTCCATAGCTAAAAAGCAGAATATCCACATCTCAAATTATAATAAGCAACTACACATCAACTGATTTTTCAGACTATTTTCTACTCTTTGCCCAAATTCTATCAACTAAATTTCCTCAAATTTTTTCCTCCCATCAATTTGTTTTTTTTTTAATTGTAGAAAAACATCCATGACTTAGATGAATGACAAAAAAATTAAATTAAAATAAAACAATAAAATAAAAAACATATAGACATTTAAGTATGATATTAATATCACGTTTTATATTAAATAAAATATGAGTAAATTTTGAGTTTATAAAAATGAGTAAACAGTACCACCTAATAGCTTAATCATTTAGATTGATAGTAAGAGCTTAGTTTACTCTAAGCGGTAATAAAGTAGATCTAAATTCTCATTCGTATATCAACCCTAAAACATCTGTACCTTGCACACAAATAAAAGATTGTCACATGAAATGTGAATTCCTCTATACATGAGGGGATGGACAATACAGGTTAAACAAGTTCATGATGAATTGGTTTGACCGTGACAAAAGAGTTACCTGATTGAATGAGTGAAAATATCACGTCTTATATCGAATACAATATAAGTGTGTCATAAATTTAAACGAGCAAATAGACAACACCACTTAATAAGCTAGTCTTTTTAATTGATTACAAACGCTCGACTCCACATGCATATGTGCGCCGCAGGGACCACGAATTCCATAATCATCTATGTTTATCCTGATGCAGTGTGATACAATGTGATGTGGTGTGGTGTGGTGTGGTGTGTGTACTATATTACACCGTATGAACCTAGCTTAAATATTTATAAAAATTGCATATGTACCTCAATTGTGGAATAATTTGCAGCCAAATGCATGGAAAAGAAAAAGACAAAAACAGAAAGAAAGAAAGAAAGAAGACAGAGAATTGATTGACCAGCTGAAAGAAATTTTTAATATGGATAATAGATCTTACAAAAACTTTATCGAGTGAAACAAGGTAAGCTACCAATATTTTAACCGGATGCCATAAAAATCTGCAATTCCAATGATCATGGATAAAGAGAAAGTGTAGACAAGCAAGATTGAAAGGGATGAGATCGACGAAGCAGACAGGGTATCTATTGTTAAGTTTACCAGTCCCGTGAAAATATTTGCCTGCATAAATAAAAAGTAAGTACTCCATGGTTTTGGCTATGAGCATGAAGGCTAAAACATATACATTTTCAGTCGTGAATAATGGGTAGGTTTGCTTACCAGAATGAATGAAGCAAGTAAATTTCGATTGAATGCTTCTTCAAGAGCTGAAATTTTACTTCCAGGTATAAAATGAATAAACATGAAGCCTCCTAGAAGCTGAAAAATTAACAAACTTTTTATTAGCCATACATCATATCAAAAGAGAACTAAAACCCAGTTAATCATGATTATAACCCCGAAAGAAACTGTAAAAGTATACACGAATGAATTGCCTCTTTAACAATGAAATTTTTTGCTATATGAGGATCAAAATGATTCCCCCAAAACCAGTAATGCAGAAATAGCATTTGGCCCCAATGATATCCCTTCATTTCAAGAAGACTGCTTAGAGATCCAATTTTCTTACTATATAACTGCATCAAATATGCCAGTACTGTATTGAAAATCTTGTCTCACCAATAACCATGATGAACTGCATATGTATTCACTATTCCCAGGCCTGATGCCTATGCCCGCATTGAAGATGCTTTAGTTACTATTGGTAAAATTTCAGGATAAACCTATCCAGTGATGTCTAACTTTATCTAATCACAGTACATCTTTGCATATCACAGTAATGGTAGAATGCTTGAACTAGAGTGCAAGGCAGCACCAAAAACAGAATGTGGCAACATTATTTTTCAACACCTTATCATATAGATGAACCCTTGAATCAGCAATGAAAAGATTCTCATCCTTACTGTTGTCAGTTGATAGGTATGTATAAAAAGTCACAGCTCATCATGTTGTTTGTATAAGAAGTAAGGACAGCCATTACTCGAAATCATATCCATCAGAGACCTCGTGAGATTGATCAAAAACTGGGCCACAGAACAAGAATTCTAGAGCACTAGCTCACTGGTGTCATGCAACTCACATGAGTTGAAAGCTTCACTAAAATTCTTGAACAGGAAGTCAAATCTATTCCTAGAATTTTCTAATCAACTTCAGCATTATAATTGATCCATCAATATGAAGAGAGTAGTAGTTCAGAGCAAATATTTATATCTATTCTTCCATTTTAACTTCTCAGCCATATAATCCATCCTCAATTTATCAGATGCTTCAGTTCTTTGATAGATTCAGACCAAATGCAGTTTAGCTTTCATCCCTTCAACAACAGAGAGAATAAGAGGAGCAGGTCTTGTACCGGTTTAATTAAGAAGTTTCCTGACATAAATTGTCATAATCCCAATCAACCCCCACCAGAAAAAAACGATGGAACCAGTCAATCTCACGGCAGCTAGTACTCACCACATCAACCAAATAGAATACTGCAAGCAGGTCTTCTACTGGGTTAATAAACGGTTCTTTGGCATAAAACCATCATAACCCCAAGTCAAACCCCACTGGGAAAAAAGGGTGAGCCTCCTCAGTCTTACAGTGGTCAGTACTCAAAATGTCACTTGATTGCATTAAATCTAACCTCTGAATTCACTTTCCTAATCTGTCAAATTATCTTTCTTTAAAACATGAAAACAACATTTCTCACTGAATGCACTGCCTAAACTTAAACTAGCAACTACTTTCCCACAGTATCATTCACCTTAAGTTGCAAATTCTAAACCAAAATAACCACAGTCCACTCTAATTGTCTCTCTTTGGAATAGTGCACTGTGAAAAACTGATAAATGACCACTTTCCCACACATTGCTAAAACATATAAAAGGAAAAGATTTGAAGCCATTTTACATGAGAAGATAACACTTCTAAATCAATTCTTCACAAAAGACTCTTTCGAAACATAATCAAGTTCTAGTCATTCAACTAGTAACTACTACTAGTAAAAACAAGTTCATGATAAGCAAAATGAAAACGTAAAAGGGACTCCACAAGAACACATCCATGACAAAATAACCTATAGATGATTAAGTTCAAAACTGGAATTCAGAATACAAAACAAATTTTTTATCTTGGCGTTTCAGAGACTTTCAATATTGGCATGGATGCAATATACGATAGATAATCAATATTCCTCTCAAACTCCGAATATGCATAAAAGTAGCTTGGAAATGAGAAATACCTGTAGGTTCAGAGACACTACCCAAGTAACATAAGCCAAGTTGCACTGCAAAAGTGAATATGGATGATTTCCATCAATATTGCAGACAAAACACTTCGCATAGAATTAAACAAGAAATTGACATCCTACCATTCTACGAGAAACTCTTTCAACGTGCTTGTCTAGCAGGAAAGTTAATAACCTGCAACACACATTGCTGAAGTTAGTTAGAAGGCTATCATCAGAGCAACATTCTCAACGAAGTGTTTAGAGCATAGCTTGATGACAGATCTCACCAAAAAAAAAAAAAGGAGGAGGAGAAGAAGAAGAAGATGTACCAAATCAGAAGAGAAAGAAGCCAGACTTTAATGCACACAGCTGTATTGCTTCTCAATGCAAAATAGGAGCTGTTTTCAAAGAAAATATAGTGACCCAACCAGGCACCGACAAGATATAAACCCCAATATCCTGAGAATAGCAATAATAATCAATATATAGACAAAGACTGCCCACAGAGAAATCACTTGATTTGAAAAAAAAAAAGGAAAAAGAAAAAGATAAACTGTAACAGACAGTAACAGCTAAAGCTACGAGACTAAACAGACAAAACACAGCTTTCTAGTCTCTAATCATAGAAGATATAGGATTGCAAGATACATAACATACATAAAACAAAACAAATCCACCCTCTCTTGAACATTTGACATTCTTGGTGATTCTAAGATTCCCAGTAGGCAGAAATTATAAGGCTCCTAAGTCTCTCAAATTAGCATTGTGCACCTCAGAAAGTAATACACCAACTTTATAATACAGTAACATTCATTCAATTTGCATTTCATCCGAAGGATCTCAAGGAAGGGATATGTTGAGGGAGATCGGGGGGCTAATTTAAGAACAAAATGACTCATTCAAGATGCTAAAAGCATAGTTATCTATATACTGTCATGTTCCAAAATTTCATAATAGTGTAAGGAACCTTTTAATAACAAAAATAAATGATTATGTCTGCACGAGTTGGTTCAGTTCAGTTTTTTTTTATCAAATATCAGAAACAAACTGAAGTAAACAGTTTACAGAAATAACTGAGGTTAAAATCTTAATTTATTTGCTTCGGGTTCAGTTTCCTCTTAACACCTAAGCACAAAACTTCATTTTGGTTCAGTTTTTGTAAACCTGAACTAAAACAAACATATGCATACTCTATTGTGTGCTCGATTAGTTGCCTATGCTATCAGTTCTGTGTATTGGTGCTTCTTTGAAAGAAATCACAGCCAGGAGCCATGTGAAGCATTGAAAAGTCTGAAAAAAATTTCTTAAGATACTAGATACAAGTAGCATGTGCAGACACATGGAGTGCATGCATGTGAACATGCATGCACAACACATACTGTTATTCTTCTTCCTGTGACAGTATCATTATAACCATCATGATAGAATATAGCCTTGCTTTCACACCATATTTAGAAAGATCCATCACCTTGTTTTTGCCACATTTAGCATCTAGACTCTTCCTACCAACAACACAAGTATCCGATGTCTGAGCATATTAATAAATATTTTCTTTCTCTTACCTTTTAAGACCCAACATTTCCATAGAACCGAAACTTCCGACAAACAAAAGTAACAAAACCAAGATGGATGTATAAAGCATTAACCAGAAAACCTATTCTTCCAATTTATCCTCACCGAATATGCTAAAAATCCCTTCTTTGTTTTGGCTTATGATATCTGTTCCCCTTTCATTAGAAAGCAGATACACATTTAAGCCACAACTCAACCAACTTTGATACCCTGAAATGACCAGTAATTCACAAAGATTAATAAAAATGACCTTTCCAGAGGCATATCTAGAAACAAATATTAAGTAGGATACATACCTACTAGAATTACCGAACCAAGAATCCCACAATACTTGGGGTGAACATTAATTATAGATGAAAGAATTGATACAGCAGCAAGTGTGAAAAAGAAATTCCAGTGCACTCCATATTCTCCAACATGAACCTATGGAGGTAAATAGAAAACTAGCTTAATGTACAAAAAGCATAACAAGGTAGCTTGTTCAGAATTTGACCCTAATGCCAGGATATATAAAGAATTAAAAGCCACTTGTTTAGCACTATGAAAGAGCAGAATCTCAGGATCATGCTGGAATATCTAAGAAATTGTCAAATTCAACTCCTTTACTTGTCTACTACTATGAAAGTTTATTGATAAGCAAGAGTATGAAATGACAAAATTCATTCAATAAAGCTTACAGCAATTGCTTTCAACTGAATCCAAAAAGAAATTGCTGAGTCCATACAGTGGGAGCATGACCTTATAACATATGAGGTTACAATTTCACTGACTGACATTTTGGAACCCAATACTAGAAATTTTAGAGGTAGAAGTCATTAGAAAGCCAAGCCTAGTAGATTTTCAGCACTAATCTCCAATACCACAAAGAGCAAGATAAAACTAACAATAGCTTCTTAGTTGGAGAATATATTAGGCTCCTCTATGTGGGAATGATATATGTTACAAATTGAGTTCCTCAAGGCCAATAGTACTTTGATCTTGATCAAAATATCAGACAACATATCTATTAAGTTTCTTGACCCAAAAGCTTAAGCTTACAAATAGGGGCTCAAATAATATTATTAAGTTCTTTAACATGTCCTCTCACAAGCCAAACCGAATTCATCAATAGGCTTGTCATGTAGATCAAACTCAATTAAAAACAAAAGATAAAATTAGAGAAATAAAAATAACAAATACACATGCAATCATGTCAAGAGATTCAAGCACAATATCACTTGGTTGAAACTTGTTTTGATACCGTGTTAAGTTACTGTATGACCCAAAAGCTAAAGTTATAAAGAAGGGCCTAAACAATAGTATTAAACTCTCTAACAATATCAATGAATGGAGACAAATCACTTATTGTTATTAACAAAGAATTAAAAATGATTTACAGCTACGAAACATTTTACATAAACTTTTATTTCAAGGAAGATGACATGTAAGTTTATGTATATGACATGTATCGTATTTTCACATCAACAATGAGTATCTATGATATGTTGGGTGTACCCAAATCAACACTGACCACTTTGCACATATCCTTTGGATATGTGAAGTATTTGCATGAAGGCTTTGCACATTCACAAAGATTTCCATCTATATTTTAGAGACTAGAGAGACATAATTTATTATTATTCCCCTTTTGTAAATAAACAGACCATACTCTCCTTACATGATGATGTAGAGCACTGACTCTGTCAATATAATAATACAGAGAACAATAGCTTAAGAAAACAAAATAATAAAATTTATTCTACCTGATAGTCCACACCTATAGTTGAAACAATCCGACCTAACCCTAGCAATATCAATGGACTGGTAGATTTAATTGTAGTCTTCCAATCCCTGTAGAAATATGAAAGGGAAAAAAAAAAAAAAAAGCGCAAAACTCTCTTGACATCATCATTAATTAAAAGATACAAGGTATTGAAATTCAAGTAATCAATGTATTCCAGCAACCTAAACTACAATTCCAGCGCATAGCAGCATAAATTAAAAATTTTATAAAGAGAAAAAATGAAAATGATAATCAAGGACACTTAAAATAAAAAAAAAAAAAGGAGTAACTAACATCACTAAAAATTACAAGAATTGTGACTCACATTTTACCTTATTACAATAAAAAGATACAAGGTATTCAACTTCAAGTAATCAATGTATTCCAGTAACCTAAACTACAATTCCAGCACATAGATCTAAATTTTTAAAAAGAGATAAAAATGCTAATGGAGGAACGCTTAAAATAAAAGATAACTAATATCACTAAAAATTACAAGAATTGTAACTATTATCACTAAAAATTACAAGAATTCTAACTCACAGTTTATCTTGTTACAATAAAAATTTCATACTACTTTCAATTTGACCAATTCCCAACTATTCTTAGCTGTAATTCCAAATCGCCCCTTTTATCAAAAACTATTCAAATTAAAGTTCCTACTATGTTTGATGTCTCTTTTTAAAATGTTACGATAAATAAGCCAAACTCCTCCCCAACCCTAGCGTGAGATGGATTCGAACTGCAAAGTTGTTGTACCCTCCCATGAGGTTTTACCAATAGAGTCAACTAGTACCCACTTTGATGTATCTAGACATGTTCCCTGATGTGAAGATACAAGGCTTAGATGTTGGCTATATTAGATAAGATGACAAAAAAGCCTTTCACAATATGTAGCTATGCCCATAATCTATGCACACAATTAATACTATTACTTAAATACCAAGAAAAAATAATTAGCAATGGAAAAAGAAGTTTCATAAAACATACACACAAAGAAAAAACCATTTACTTATAATCTCTGGCTCCAATTATCCATAAGCATATCTAAAAGTTGATATCAATATGGCCAAAACAATGAAGCATAGAATGCTCACGTTGATGAGATGTTTCGTGCTTGCCGTGAAATTATAGCATTTGTGAATACAAAGGAGCCAACCCCAAGATCCATCTGATGCAAGCACATAAGGTATACATTGGTCACTTGAAAAGAGGAAAAACAGAGCACTCTATCAACCAACACAATAAACATCAAAAAGTATGAGAAATTCAATAATCAAAAAGGGGAGGTCAGAGACACAGCATCCATCTCTAGGCCCCATCTAATGCAATCGCAAGGGTTTTGATTTTATTTTGACTAAGTATTTTGGCTAAAATATAAGTAATTGGTATTTATGGATATGAGAGGAATGTTAGCTTTAATAAAAGTTTTCATCTTTTCTTCACTGTTTAATTCGATTGATTTCACTTCTTCTTCTTTTTTTTCCATTGCTACAACAGGGAGATAAAAATTTGGCCACCTAAGAGCCCTTCTTCAGGGCCCAGTCTTCAAGGTCAAAACTATTACAGCTTGTCAATTAGCAGATGATGTACACAATTCACTCAAGAAGAAATGCAATTATTTTCAGACAAAAAAAACGTAAACAAAAAATAAACTTCCATATTGGACATAAGTCCATATTTAATTTATTAATTAATACTAAAAGGAAAAAACATGGGCTCTAGCAACACAATCCAACGTCTACCAAAATGTGCTTTTCCTAATTTCTGCACCGTAGACATGAGTAGCTGAAGTCCTTTTCATGGTAAGCAAATGACAAATAATCATAGTCCAGAAAAAAGAAAAGAGAAATGAAATATTAGCCATGACATTGATGACAATGATGAGAAGAATAGAACAGCTATAAGATATTTGATACAAGAAGTAAGAACTTACCACACTAGTACCATATGTCTCAGTCTTAGCATTTTCTCTTGGAAATATTTTGAAGTCGACGGCCAAGATACAGAAGCATGTTATCAACATCTGCAGCATTTACCGTCGTCACCAAACAAAAGGACATGATGCAAATACAATTCATTTTAAATATGACAATATATAGAAAATGTGAAAAAGAGATAGTGTACCACACAAACTCGGTATGATGATAAAAATGTCCTAAAAGAATGAGGCTTGTATTCCAAATCCGGAGAAGAACTATATCTGTATTCGAGCATATATAGCTATCAGTTAGTATATTGACTTAAAGCACTCAAATAACATCATTTAGCATTCTATGCCACGCATAATCCCAGCACAAAACTTGGAAGAAAAAAAAAAAGACATGACTTACAAGATCTAACCTTTTGGCTGCTGCGGTAATAAAAAATAGCATGTAGGCCAAAACTGACCCTATATAAACCCATTCTGATAGAATCTGTCATAGGAAGTTACGATTAAACAAAAAATGTGAACACAAGGACAATTGCAAAAACTAAAAAACTCATGACAAGATACTGTGGTTACAATATCCATAAAATTAAAAAGAGAAATAAAATGAGAACTTACAGTAAAAAATAAGGTCATGGGAACAATAATGAAAAGAAAATCTACTGTTAGTGTAGCAATGCATGCACTCAAATTCTTAGGAGCTACAATCAAATTATCATTCTTCTTCGATGAGGTCTCTGTGGCACGGCGATCTGAAGGAACAGATTGTCAACAGTCATACAATAATCATGCTCACCTGACAAATATTAAAACATTGAACAAAGTAAGTGTGAATTTAATTACCGATTGGGCGAAATGAGTTGGTGCAATGTCGCAGAACCATTGAAATCTGATGAATATAAATGAACAGAACAATTGCATAAGTAATTAAACAAATTGCAGTGATTTTTGGAATGAAAAGAGGAACGAACTTACAGGTACAAATGACAGAAGCGCGAAGATTTTGATAAAAGAGGATCCAGTCAAATTGCTTACGAATCTGAAAGATCAAAAACCGTAGAGTTTATTTAGAGAAATAAATTGAAATTACGAAGGAATGAGCGAATTTATAAGAGAAAGAGATTGTATACTCTTCTTTGAGTTGCTTGTTGGAGCTAAAAGACGCCATAATTTTCACGATCTCTGCTTTCAAATATGCGACGCTCTGGCAACACCGGTTAAAAGATATGATTTTCGTAGGTTTGGGGACAATTTCGAAAACAATTTTATTTTAACCCCCTTTAGTTAATAAATTTTTACTAAAATAATTATTTTAAACCATTTTTTTTTTTAAACTGAATTTTATATTTTTAAAAATTTTTTATTAAAAAAAATATATAATACATATTACATTGTCTTACTTTCAATAAATTATTTTTTAATAAATAATTTTTAATAAAAATAAAATAAAATTAATTTATAACATTATTAAAAATTTATTATTTTATATTAAAAATTAAAATTAAAATAAATAATTTTATATTAATAATTTTAATTTTAAATAATTTTAGATAAATAATAAATAAATTTTTATAAAAAATATTGATTTAGGGTAAGAAATAGGATAGGATAGGAAAGACAACCGAAAAAGGTAGAGGGGGAAAAACTGGCGAAAGAAGGCCAGAATGCCAAGCACATGGGCGCGTGACATTAGTGCGCCCTAGTGCCACGCGCAGGCGCGTGTGATAACCATTTTGAGGGAATGTCTTCCTACTTCCCAACTAATTATCATTTAACGAAGATATTGATTGATTCTAACTTTTAAGTTTTAATTTGCGACTTAAAAAGGTTGTAAAAATTTGATATTTACTCAGCTTGACATTCGTTAAATTACAAAATTTTATTTTTATTTAAAAATTAAAATTTCTTATGTTAATTTTTTATAGTATATGAATAATATATTTATTTTAAAATTAAAAATAAATATTGGTAACACATAAGTAATCTAGTTTGAATAGGTTTATAAATTTTTACATTGAATAGGTTTACAAATTTTTACAATTAATTAAAATAAAATTTTTTTTGAATAATAATTTTTATTTTTTTTAAAATTTTTATCAACTGTTTAAACATATAAAAATCAAACACTAAACTCAACTTTCCTTTTTGTTTATTATAAATAACAATCACTAAATTTCTTAAAATTAGAAAATAACAACAAATATTCATTAGGCCGCAAATCGATAAAACTTGGTGAAAATTCATTTACCGTGATGAATTTGATTCAGTTCATCCAAAACTTTGAAGCAAGATTATTACTTACTCAATTCTAACATTAAGTAGTTTTCTTAATGAAATGGTGATGGTGTCTCATATCAGGTTTATTTATTTTTTTAATAATAAAAATAAAAATAAGTTAGTTAGTTAATACTTTTAATTTTATTATTATTTTTTAAATTAAAAAATTGTATTATTCTTGGGTGAATTTGGGTTGATTAATAGTTTAATGCCAATTTGTCTACCTGTTTTTATAAGCTTAAGACTATCTTATTATTATTACTTTTTTTATTGAAAGTAGGATTATAATATTTTTTTTAATCATATGATATTTTTAAAATTTTTTATAAAAAGGGTCCAATTTTTATATTACTTTATGTTAATAGCCTAACTCAAAATAGACTTATATTTTGGGCTAAATATATTGTATTATAACTATTTTTATCCCATCATAATTTCAAATTTACAAGGCTACTCAAAAAATGCACCACCCGTTAATGTTCCCTTCCATTATGGATAGCAATAGTATGGCTGACCATTGTGGGTTATATTATATTTTTTCAAATAATTCATTCATTAACGATAAAAACCAGACATATTATTATAAACTCATAAATTGAAGAACTCGATTTCGTTCGGTGCTCAACAAACTTGTAATTATGGAATATCATATTTGACAAATAAGCAACTCAGTTAGTGCATTATACAAGTATGTTTTTATATTCAAAATGTGATAAATCAAGTTTGTATTTCTATTCCAATGTTTGTTTGCTTTTTTAATGCATTGTAAAGTTTTTAGAATATTAGTATGCTAGTTTTTTAGTGTGATTTTTTTTTTCTACTATATAACTACCATATGAATTGACAAAAGAGATGAGAAATAGTAAAAATTTTGAAAATTTTCTAAATTCTCAACAATTTCTTTTTTGATCTTGACAAAATTCATTAAGACTCGACTTTTTTTGTTGCAATTTTTTTTCCTCAACAAATTTCATTGGAGATTTTTTTACCTATACAATTTTCATCAAGGCACAACTTGACTTAACAAAATTTATTGAGAATTTTTATGTTTTGATAAAATTTGTTGAGGAAACTAGAAACTTTTGACGCAAAATACCCTATTTTGGTTTTCTATTAGATTAATAACATTTATATATTCAAATTTAACAATGGTTTTGTTTTTGACATAGATGGAAACTATTTACTTGATAATTGTCTTTAAAAAGTCATGGGAGACATCGGCAAATAGTTGTAAAATTTACAATAATGACAAAAAATATTGTTTAACTGTTGACTGTAATATAAAATATTAGAAATTGATTGACGAGTTGTATTCTTTACTCGGAGTAAGTCCAACTAAGTTTAAAATGAAATTATAAGTAATGTACGATGAACATTAACCAAATCCTCCTACAATTTAAATATGAGAGCATCAATAATATTCAAATTTCACCAAAAATATACCTTGAACATTAACCAAATGCATACCTGAGACTAAGTCTGTGTTGTGAGTGCTTTAAAGCACCCATGTATCTCAGTTCGTAAAAAGAGCACTTCATGTACAACCATTTACCTAACTGAGACAATCTCAGCATAGAATAACTCCTTCTGTCAAACAAATTGTGCCTCTATCTCCACTCGCATGACCTTAATTACCTTAAGGACCTCGTCCATATGTACATACTGAGGAACTTCTAGTGTGCACACCGACTTATCTATTGGGGAGAGTATAGTTGATGCATCTTCTTTAACATAAGATGGTTATGCTTGCAAACCATAAGATATTTGTTAAAATCCATATAACAAGCACATGACTTGTAAATTAAAATGAAATGAATTTAAGCATTATACTTTATCTATTGAGACATTGTTGACAAAAGACATAGAAGCGTCTTGTTAGGGTGCAATAAGAGAAAACGGAATATCCACCTCATAATATTCCTTAAATACCCTGCTAGCATGCAGTAACTACAAATATAGTAATAGGCTTTCTGCATGTATGGGAGCTAACTCATTTAAGGGAGTAAACTGTACCAATGATTATTTGTTAATGAGAATCAAACTGAAAGAACTAAATAAAATAATTGATCAATTTAAATGATTTAAAATGAACTAATTCTTACATTGGTTGTTGCAAACATTATCCTGTTAATGTCTTTACTCTTAGCATTCTATATTGTAATCCATTGCAAAATGCAAGGAAGCTCGTTGTTTGTCTTCTTACCATACTTTCTCCAATAAATAGGGATAGCCTTATAAATTTATATATAAAAAATGATAATTAATTAGTCAAGTATGAAAAAAATTTGGCAAAGTTCCCCTTATAATATAAACATCCTCAAAAAAATTAAACCTGCAAAAAAATAATATGTGCACTTTTAACAATTGATCATTTAACAAACACCAACAACATATAATCTTAATTAATATAGAGTTGTTGGCACCTTCTAATATATAGTAACATATTATTTATAAATAAATTGAATAAGTAATTACCTGAAAAATAATGGAAAGGCCTTCTAAGTTATAACATTCTACCTTATGTTTCACATCTTTTTGGTGCTGCTTCTTAAATTTCTTCACGTTCTTAATTAGTGCTCAAAAAAGAAACTTGTATGTTAGTGCCCATGATACTATGCCCTAAGGATAACTCTCAAATGCTTGTAAATCATCAACTAGTTGAAGCTCAAATAGGTTTACCTTTCCACGGGTGTGTCGTTTAGTAAAAACCTCTCAACAAATAATGCAAGAGCCATCCTCAATGCATTTTCATCATTCATGATGCTGAAATCTATATTTCGAATAAACTGGTCCAACTATGAGTGTTTGACATACAAAAACCCCAGAAAGAACTTAACACAAAGTTGATATGTATCCATCTTATCTTCTGGAATACTCTACCAAGCTAGATAATCATCAAAATTTAACCTAATTATTAGCTTAAACTCAATATTAGAAAATTGAATTACATGGCTAGATACCAAGAACCACATCTGCTATTTTTACTCGCTTCCAATTGTGATAACTTCCCTTAGCAATACCTTATGCATAAGCTATCCAGAAAACACAAGCTTCTGCATCTTTAAAAACTTTCAAAACATGATTTGTGGAACAAATTGAGTTAAGTCTCGGTTAGCTTCTTGTTTAACTTCTAAATCGCCCACATATGGGATAATAAAATCACAATAGTAAAGTAAAAATCTTGTTCAAAGGTTTCAAGAACTTGTTGCTTGTAGTATATGTTTGTCTTCTCCATTAAAAATGCATATTTTCAAATAATTTTTTAGTTTATTTTTTGGCATCTCTTCTTCGAGTTTTTTGAGATTTTTAAAAATGAACATATTGTATACTAGTGAGAGGGAAAAGAAGAGATAACAGTAACCTTGTAATCTAAAAATATCATAAGGATAATATAGTCACGGTATATTATATTTGGCCCCAAATATAAGTCTATTCTAAGTTGGGTTATAAATATAAAGTGATATAAAAATTGGGTCATTTTTGTAAAAAGAAAACATATTTTTGTCACATTAAACTATAAAGAAGAGGCATACTTAGTCAATCTAATAAGTACTTCGAATCAAACTTACAACAAGCTTAATCTTGGAAAAACATTTAAATTCATATAAAATATTTATAATTTAAACTAAAAGATATACATATTTATGCTTTGATGCCAACAATTTTAAAATTTTAGCATTTAACTCTAAATTTATAATGTTATCTCTAAATTTTAACCTATTGATTTTAGTTTTTTAATATTTTTAGGTATCATCTTTAAAAAATAAGCACTTAACCCTGTAATTTATAAGATTTCCAAAATATTTAATCTATTAATTTTATTCTTGTAATATTTTAGCTCCAATTTTTATTTTTGACTTCCTTATTTGTGTGTACTATTTTTAGAGATCCACATTTCTCATAATTAGCTTTGTTTTACTAGAATACATATATAAATAAAAATTCACTTTATTGAGATACGCATGTAAATAAAAATTTGTATTACATTTTTTCAATTTATTTCAAGAATGAGATAATGTCATACATAATATGAGGGCTTTAATGCCAATACAAAATCATTAAAGTAGACATCCATCTAACTATAAACAATAAATAAATATACTTCCAAATAACCATATAGATTGATTTTTTGAAAATTGACACATAAATCCTTTTTTTTTTGTTAATATTCAATTTATAAAATACCAAGACAGATATTTCAGTAAAAGAATCTTTAATGATGTTATAAAATGAATTTTAGTAAAACAATCTTTTATGATGTTATAAAATGAATTTCCAAAAATGAATACAACTTACACATAATAAATGCAACAAGTTAATTTGTCACACATGCAAATTTCTCAATAAAAATTAAAAATAAAAAAATAGTTTGGTACTATCTTGTCAATTGCATGTGAATTATGCAAGACATTCTTACATGATAAAATCGAAAGCTTGATTTGACTTGTTCGGTAATTTTATTTTGTACTCTTTTATTTGTCCCCATATCTTTATTGAACTTTATTTCTTGGAGCTTTATTAGCTTAAAGCATAAGAACAAGTAATTTTAGAATGAAAAATATAACCTCAATGCATAGATAGTACAAAGAATCCAAAGCCTAATGCATTCTTTTTTTTTTTTTTTTTCATTTTGTAAACATATAGAATTTTTCATCCTATGTTGTCCCCCAACTTGACAATGACACGAATTCTTTGAACACAGAGCCAAAATCAATGATTAAATTTTAAATCTTTAGGTGTTTATATTTTAATTTTTAAGTGATTAAATTTGTCTAAAACTTTTTCAATATAGTTGCAATTGACTAAGTGTATAACTCCCACTATTTTGTTTAACTTTGATATTCAAAATAACATCTATTTAACCAAGATATTTCATTTTAAATGTGAAAAATAGAAACTTCTTTATTTCTATTATGCCTTTCATATCATTACTACTTATTATCAACATAAAGACAAATAAAAATAATATAGTTATCGTGCATATTTACATATTAAAATTTATCAACATTTTTATAAATAAAATCATTTAAGAGAATAACAAAATCAAAATTTTCAAGTCATTATTTGGTTGTTTATTTCTAGCCATAAAAATACTTAACTAGTTTATACACTTTATACTTACATCTAAGTAGAACAAAATCTTTTAGTTATTTTATATACACCTCCCCATCAAGATAATAATTTAAAAATAATGTTTTCACATTTATTTCATGAATATATAGATAACATATTGATATTAAGACAAATAATATTTTAACAAAAGTTATTTTATTTACAAGTGCATATGTATCAAAATAATTAATTTTTTCTTTTTATCGAAATCTTTAGCTACTAATTTAGCCTTAAAGGTATTTAAAATTTCATCAATGTGATACTTCTTTTTAAATACCCATTTACAAATAGTAAGTTTAAAACTAGTTGGTAAAATAATAAGTTTTCAAGTGTGATTAGATATAATAGAATCCATTTCATCATTTATGACATTTTTTCAAAAAATAAAATCTCTTAAATACAAGACTTTTTTAAAAGTTCAAGAATCATCATTAACTTGTACAACTATATAAATTTTTCTGATACATTTTATCTTATTTTTTTCTATTAACTAAAAGAAATAAGTTAGGGATTTTTTTTTATTAAGTTCTAAATCTTTTATTTTTTGAGGTTCAAAATGTTGTTCAACAACCTTTGGAGATCTCCCCACTTTAGATCCTTTTTTATTGTAAGTCTCCACTTAACAAAAGTTTGAAAATTATTCTCAAAAAATTTCACATCTTCGAATTTTATTTATAGCATATCTATAAATGACTATTTGATTCCTTTAAGATCCAACTTCGTCTTTTTAATATCTGTTTTCTTGCAATATGCAAGACAACCCATACTTTAAAATACCCAATATTAGATTTTCTTCCTTTCTATAACTCATATAAAGAGATTTTATTTTTCTTTAAAGAAATTTTATTAAGATGACTTATAAGTAAAGCTTCACTTTACAAATTAAATTACAATTCTACATTTAAAAATATAACATTTATAATCACATTAAAAGTTTTATTTTTTTGTTTTGTTAAATCATTTTGTTTAGGTGTATGTGGTGCAGAGCATTAATGAATAATACTATGTTTTTCAAAGAAAATATTAAAATCATTTGGGAAATATTCCCCATCTTTATCACTTTTAAAATTTTTAATTTTTCTACCTACTTGATTTACTACTGTTTTATAAAGTTTCATCTTTATGCTTTAGTAAATATGCATATATGTATCTAAAACAAACATTAATGAAAGTAATAAGGTATATGTTCTCATTTCTAATTAACATACTATTTAGTTCATTTTTATTTGAATATACAAGATCTAACAATTAAAATGTTCTTTAAATATTTTTAAAAGGTTTCTTAACCATCTTGGGTTTAACATAGATTTCATATTTTTAAAAGTTGTTAGCATCATAAGCAATTAGACCACATTTAATCGTTCTTTTTATAGTAGAAATATCAATATGTACTAATCTACAGTACAAAAAAAAGAGAAATAGAATCAAGCATATAAGCAGAAGAAATATTAATTATACAAAGCTGGACCATTCTGTCACTAGAATAGGCCTTTTCAATAAAAGTATCATTATAAAAAAGAATTAACTTGCTCGATTCATACATAGTTTTAATCTCAAGTTTTTCCAAAAGATTCCACTTGTTAAGTTCCTATTCATATCAGGCATATGAAGTATATTTACTAAAGTAATTTTCTTTCCAAAGTGAAAATGGGTTTCACGTTCTCTTTGCCATTCACTTTGGACTGTACTTTATTTTTCATTTGAATCTCTTGTCCATCAATGACATCTTGGTACATTTTAAACAATGACCGATCATTAGTGATATGAATAATGGCATATGTATCATAAACCATCCTAGAACCTTACCTTGGACAATATTTACTTTACTTATAATAATGACAATCTTCTATTCTTGAATGGAATTCAATTTTGTCAATTTATTTATCTTCTTTCAAAACTTGCAATATTTGGTATAATATCATAGTTAGCCATAAACAAAGCACAGTCTTTTGGCTTTTTTGTTATTATAGATTTTTTTGAATTTTCTAATCTTGGGACCTAAATTCTAATTATTCTTATTTATATATTTAAGTTTGTTCATGGCATTGGATTTTGAAGTGTCAACATATTAGTTTTCAGTCTCATTTCTTACTATTGATTCTTCTTTAATTCGAATATGTTTATGAAACTGTAATAATTACACCAACCTAAAAAGACTTAAGAAATTCAATTTTTACAACCCTTAGTTTGTTAACAATAACATGTAATTTATGCATTTGAGGCAAAACAAGTTTATCATCAATCATTTTGAAATCAAAAAGTTTAAAAATCAAAATTTGTTATATACCATCCTTTTCTACTTGAAAGAACATTAAGAATATAACCATGACATATGAGTTCATCTTCAAGTCATTTTTGTTGTTGAGCTTTTAGTTGATTAGAGTTTATAGTAAAAGGTTCTAAAATTGATTCCAAATTCAAATCTAGCACATAAAAATTTTTTAGAGTAGTTAACAAAAATTTCAATTTGTCCTACCAGTGAGTAAATTCATTTTATCAAAATATTCTAGTTTGACCATAGTTTGATTCCTTAGTTTAACGGTGACAATAGAAGTTTCATTCTCCATGATAGTGAATAATGCTTTAAGATTTGATGAAAATCTTTAAAATAAAGACTTAGAACATGTAAGTAATACACTTTCCTTAAAGCATTATTTGCCTCTTTTTAATTAAGATTGTTAATGAAATTCACTTGCAAATCGTTGCCATAATATGGCAAGCCTTGAAAGAATTCTACACCAAACAATAGTGAAAAATTTACAAAAAATTAAAAAATAGCATTTTTGAGAAATTCAAGAAAGAAGAGAAATTGAAATTAGATGTGTTATTCCAAATTTTTACACTCAATTTATAAATATATGACAATCGTTGACTATCACCCTTTCAAATTTAACTGCTGATTTAAAGAGTTGCAACCTTATGAAAACGTTACTAACTTTTACATATTCATAACATTTTAAAAAAATTTAAAAATTAAAAATTAATTTTTATATATAGCAATATTTTTATTCGACATGTGTGATAACACACATGCCATATAAGCATTCCACATATCATATGCTTTATCATATTATAAAAAGTAGATAATTATAATGTATTAAAACACCTTATTGTTTTTCAATGATTGTTGTCAAATACTTTATTTATATTTGATCAAAAATCCTTAATAGGTGAAGCATACTATCATCCTTAAACTTAACCAAGTCGATAATGTGAGCAAAATAGATCAACTGATTACGCAAAATTCATTATAGTTGTTAAAGTCTATCTGGCAAAGTTGTTACAAAGGAATGAGTAGGCATTAATTGGTGGTGATTAACTGAAAAAAGTAGTTATTTTTTTTTTTTATGATTTGCGTAGCAATTAAGTAAATTATTTTATAGATTATTTTTCTCTAGATTTGTCTCATTATTGAAAATATATATTTATATATTCATTTGTAATAGTTTAGCTTGAAATCATTAATAAAAGTTTCTATAAAATACTTTGTTCTCATAAATTTTTTCTTCAAAGTTATCTCAGCAAATAGACAACTTTTTGAATTTTTACTTGGTATCTGAGCATCAAAATGGCTTGTGCTAATCTATGAGTGTTCACTATCTTTTCAAGCATTTTATTTTCCTTTGTGGTTCTAATCAAACTTGATGGAACAAACTATTTGATTAAAAATTGTAAGTTCCACTATTAATTAGAGGAAATGGACTTGGAAATTTCATCAATGTTGATCAGTTGTGTCCTCCATAATTTAAATTTAGTGATGTTAAAAGTTTGCCTATAAGAAATCCATAATTTATTTTATGGAAACAACAAGATCAACTTCTTATTGATTGGTTATTGTCTTCAATGAGTGAAAAAATTGTCAATCTTGTGAACTGTGGAAAGCTCTTGATTAGAAATTAGGTTCTGAATCCAAAGTCTCTTCAACTCAAATAATTGTCAATCTTATGAAATGTGGAAAACTCTTGATTTTAGCTTCAAACAACAAAGAATGGGCGACTAACCTTTATTGATTATTTCATGAAGATGAAGAATAACTTAGATAATTTTGTTGCTGCTGGAACTCTTTTGACATGTTCTTATAAAATTCTCAGTGAATAGGAATTAACCCTTGTTTATTCTTAAAATTTATGTATCTATTTAAAATAATTTAAGATATTGAGTTTACATATGACCTTCAAGTTCCCATGTGGCTTCTTCAGTATTGTGTTGTTCCCACAAAATTTTTAATAATTTTATAATCTTATTATGGAGAACTTGTTCCTTATAATCTAGAATTAAAATCGACTTTTCTTAATAAGAAACATTTTCATTTAAGGTAAGATTTCTCCACTTTAATTTGTACAATGGATCTAAATGATACTTTTTAAGTATTAAAATATAAAAATATTGTGAATGTTTGACAATTATGGAGGTAGCTATAACACATGGGCAAGGGATTTAACAAAGAAAAGCATGAAGCAAGCAACATAATTATGCTTGCCTTTTCATCCAAATGGTTGTTTTATGTGCATGTGTATGCATGTGTATGCATGTGTGTGTGTATTTAACTTCTTCTGTTTGCTTTAGCTTTGAATGAAATTAAGCAAAGAGAAGAAACAAAATAGCGAGGGAGAAAAGAGAGAAAGAAAGGTTAAAAAAGAGAGAAGAAATAAAAAAAAAAAAAGAAGAAAAAGAAGAGAAAAGAGAAAAAGGAAAATAAAGAAAAATCCATTAGCAGTATATTACATAAATTTTACTAATATTAATTTTACAAATTAATTTTAAATATAATATAAATATTAATTATTGTAGTAATTTCAATATTTAATATAAATATTAAATATAATTTTAGGATTTGATTTAATGGTTTACTTTTTGTTAGTATCTAAATTAATATTTATATTATTATTTTGATGGTAGAAAGTGATTTTCAAATAGTAGATAAATTGGAAGAAATTTGATCACTAACTATTGTGTATTAAGACAGATATTTATACGCAATTGGAATAATTTTAACTTTAGAAAATTGAAAAGTAGAGTGTTTATTTCTTTCAAAATTTTAAATATGCATATGAATTTTTTAAATATATACATATTGATTTAATTGATTATTTATTAAGTCAAATTTATATATGTTTTTTGTGAGAGTTTTATTTGTATGAATTCAACAATAAATATTATATTGCACATGTTGTGTTCCAATAGGAATTGTTTAAAGTGTTTATTTGAAATTAATGAGATTAATTTTTTATAATTCTATTAAAAAATTTTAAATATTATTATTTTTATTAATTGAACGATTTATTAAATATGAATATAAAATATATTGGTGAATAGTTTGATATGAACGTGATTTTTATCCTGTAATAAAAGTCTGTAAATAAAAAATTATGTAAGACAACGATCCTTAGGAAAAGTGTCCCTAAAGTACGCTTAACCATTGAAGCGTTGATCTTTGGAAATAATATCTTTAAAATACATTGATTATTGGGGTGACAGTCCCTAAAAATAATATTCCTACAGTATGCATAAAAGTAATTAAATAAAATATATTTTGATATTGTAATTTCCAATATAAAATTTTGTTTTAAGATCTCTTGAATATTACTCATTGTGATATTATTTAAATTTAAAAAAGAAATTATTTGTTACTTATCTTTAATTTTAAAAATTTTTGTTGCATATAAATATTTATTGAACATTAATTTACCTTTGCTTTTCAGGTTATAAATATGGCAAAGAAGAAAATTATTAAAGTAGATTCGATGCTTTCCAATGGGAGAAACTTTTGTATAATTTGGTATATGTGTAAATATGAAAAAAAAAAAAATATGTACATAGTTCTCAGTTGCCATATGAATAATAGATAATCAAATATTATATATTGATGTTAAGGCGAAGTAGTTGGATTTAAAAAATTTTTTAGGAGTGTTTAAAAATTTTAATTACAAGTTTAAAATTTTTAAAAGAGTTATATATGTCAAATACTCACCAAAGTTAGGGGTGTTAATACAACTCCCTAAAACTTCAAAATGACCAATAAAGTTTGAAGCAAATTTTCTTTTTTTAAAAAAAAAAATTGACTGTTTCTATGTGAGATTTAACTTTTAAGAAAACATGATCACCTACATTAAATACCAATGGCCTCTTTCTACAATCTGTATTACTCTTCTAACGACTCTAAACTGTAAAGAGTCATTGTCTATTAACTTCACTTTCTCTGTAGTTTCTTTCACCAATTTAAAACCTATAAGTAAAACTTCACCAATTTTTGTCCAACGTGTAAAGCATTTATACAATCTACCATATAATACTTTAAAATGTGTTATTTCAATATTGAACTGCTAGCTATTATTATACGTAAATTTCACCAATGACAGATGATTAGCCTAAGAACCATGAAAACTTGGAGCACAAGATCTAAGCATATCACTTAATATTTGAATAACTCTTTTAAATTGATCGTTTATTTGACAGTGATTAACTATACTAAATTTTAACTAAGTTCTCTTAGTTTTCTACAAAATTTTGTCCAAAATTTAGATATAAACCTTGGATATCTATCTAAAATAATGGATAAAGTACTCTAGACCATCACACTATCTCTTGAATATACAATCTACTCAAAGTTTTTAAAGAATCTGTAGATTTAATAGGTAAAACATGAGCAAATTTGATTAATTTTCTACAATTACTCACATGCTTTCATAATTCTTCCAGGTTTTTGATAAATTTTTAACAAAATTCATTATTATATATTATCATTTTAAATCATATATTAAAAGAGATTGAAGTAATCTTGCCGGTTTTTGATGTTTTACTTTCACTTGTAGACATATTAAATATTTAGCCATAAATTCTCCCATGTCACTTTTGATATAATTTTATACCACCAGAATATATAATAAATTTGAATTTATGAGCTTCATTAAGAATATTCCTTTTAAGAAATTTAATAAATGGTATAAAAAGTCTATTGGCAAACCTAAAACTACCAAAAAAAAATCAATTGACCATCTTTCTATTGCATTACCTTTCTCTAACTTGGCACACTCTTATCCGACTTCAAGATCATTCTGTTGAGTTAGAATAACTTTTTGCAAACTAATAGGTTGTGCCACCAAATTAACTAAATAAAGTTGATTTTCTACTTTACCAATCCTCAAATCAAATTCTTTCAAATAATTATATATATTTCATCTATGACATAAGAAGTTTACTGGCATCCTTTACGATTTCCTACTTAAGACATTTGCTATGACAATAATCTTATTGGGATGGTATTGTAAGGTAAAATAAAATCATATTCTTCCACATACTTGTTCCACTTAATTTGTCTCTAGTTAAGTTCTTTCTAAGTAAACAAATATTAAAGAATTTTATGATCTAGAAACGCCTCAAATCTCTCACTATACTGTGGCAGTAAACTCTAAGTCATATACAGGATAATTATGCTCATGAGTATTGAGCTAGTATGAACCATACACAATCACTCTCCCTCACACATGAACTGTCACAGTAAATTATATATCCGATGTCACACTCAAAAATAATTAATGCCAAAAATGAAGTTAGCGTTTTCTTAATTTCACAAATACTTTCTTATATTTATCATTCCACTTAAACTTTTGCTTTCTAGTTAAGTTAAACGTGGCATTATTCGAGAGAAATTTTTTATTGATATAAGATAATATTCTACTAAACCTAGAAAATTCTCAATTTTAGTTATATACTTTGGTCAATTATAATTTAACACTACCTTAACTTTAACAAAAACTATAGAATTACCTTCTTAGAATACCATATATCTAAGAAACTTAACCTAAGTTAACTAAAACTCACACTTACTTCCTTTTGCATATAACCAATGCTTCTTAATACTTGTAAAGTAATGCGCAAATATTGGTCATACTTTTATTTTGACTTAATTATTAAAATAGCATCTACAAATATTACCACAAATTGATTAAGGTAATAATGAAAAACTCTATGTATCAAATCCATTAATATTGTAGGAACATTTGTTAATCCAATTGGCATCACTAGAAATTCAAAATATCCATATCTTGTATCGAATGCAGTCTTTAGAATATCTTCATCTTTAACTTCTAACTAATGGTAACTAAATTGAAAATCAATTTTCAAGAAATATTTATAACCGTACAACTGATCAAACAAATTATCTATTTTAGATAATGGATATTTACTTTCACAATTACCCTATTCAAGTGTATGTAATACATACATAATTTCAAACTACTATGTTTCTTCTTAGCAATAAAACTGGTGGACTCTAAGGAGAAGTGCTTGGTTGGATAAACCTCTTTTCTTTAACTCCTATAGCTGAATTTTCAACTATTATAATTTCACTGGAACCATTATATGCAAAGTCATATAATTAGGTGTAGTATCAATATATATCTCAATTGTAAATTTTACATCTCTCTTAGACGGTAACCTATGTAAATCCTTATAAAATACATCTAAAAATTTCATTATTTACTAGAATGAGTTGAGTTTTTGAATTATCAAGGTCATGATTGGCTAGATTAGTCATCCATCCCAAGTAATCTTTATGATCCTTGTAGTTAGCATAATCACAGTAATGATCATTCTATAACTAGTATAAGCATACTAATGGTCATTCTATCTTATAAAAATATAAAATTTTTCACTATTATAGAGACTAATAGTTATTTTTTTTTTTTTTGATAATCTATAGTAGTATTGAAACACAATAACTAATTCATCCCAAGTGTCATATCATATTGCACTGTTTGCATCACAACCAACCCAAAAGACATTTTATAACCATCGGCATTAATCTCATAATTCTAATATAACCTATCAAAATATTTTAACTGACAACTTAGTTTTAAAGGTTCAGTTTCTAAACCAAGAAAAATGTATAGCACCAAAATCAAATACTACTTTAATTTAAGTACTGAATAAAAGAAAAATACCTTCCACAACATTATAATTAGATTAATTCACATTTTAAGTAATTGCATATGTTATACCTTCTGTTTTAAATCTACCAATGAACTGAGGTTTTTAAAAAAAATTGCTTATTTTGCTCTTATTAGGATGTTTTACTTTGTTAAGTTTGTTGCAATAATGCTTAAATTTTTTTTCCGGTTAGAATTAACCGCTTGACGCGGTGTCCACCCTAAACATGTACACCTGTTTTGCTAATGACATTATTCTCCACAATTAAAACAAACTCCTAAATACCCAAAACTTTGACTACCTTGAGTGCTTCCTTGATTAGAACCAGTTATTTGATTCTGTGTTCACTTTAAATGTGGACACTTATCTCGGTGATGATATGGTTCCTACATTCAAAATACACACCACATATATTATAAAAACTCTAAGTATTCCAAATAGAAAACTGGCCTCTCATCTTTTTCTTTTCTTTCCATTTAGGAAGTTTATGTTATGAACTTCTTTTCTTAAATTTCATTATCTACTTAATCCCATCTTTATCTTATTCTATTATTAAAGCTCAAGCTACTATTTCAAAATACTTTTGAAGATTCAAAATTATAAGCTCATGATGAAGTGTTAGTTTTAACCTTTTCACAAATTATTTAGTTTTAACCCTTTCATGAACTATTTAACCTTATCATTTTTTATAAACAAAATAGATGTGGCAAACTTGCTTAGTGACTTAAAGTTCGCTTCGTATTGTGACACTAACAAATTATTTCAAGTTGAATGAATAAATTCATTTAACATAACATCATCAAATACTTCAAGAAAATAATTTCTAAGGAAAACCATTTTGAAAGCTTCCAATGTCCACTCTTCATCTTGTTTTATGATTTTGATAGTATTCTACCAATGAATCTATAACATTTGATAGCCTATTGTATATCTAGTAGCTTAAAATTATGTACATACTACTTCATATTTAAACAGATGCAAAATTGAGTAAAAAATTTTTCAGTTTGTAAACGTCTAACCAACTTCAACTATCATGTTTCTTACCTCACCTAAAACTTGAAAAATAAGGGTAAATTAATATATAATAAATATTTATATGTAGTAAAAATTAAAAGAAATTTAAAGGCAAACAATATACAATTTCTTCTCAAAATTTAAAAAACAACTTAAAAAATAATATTTGAGATATTTCAAAATCAATTTTCATATACGATATCACAATATCATAAGTAAATTTGATTTAATTATTTTTATATGTACTTTGGGGGAATTATTCTTAGGAACTACCACCCCAATTATTAACCTATATTAGGGATATTATTTTCAAGGATCATTATTCTACCTGATTTTTTATTTGCGAATTTTAAGTACATAATAGAAATCATATCTATATCACATAATTTCCTATTCACAAACTTTTATTACAAGATAAAAATTACATCCATGTCACTAATTTAATATTTGAGGACTTTTACTGTAGAAAAAAGTCATGTCTATGTCATTAGTGCTCAACCATTCACAACCATATTAAATTTATATTTGATAAATTGCTTAATTAATAAAAACAATAATATTTAAAATTTTTCAATAAAATTATAGAAAATTAATATCATTAATTTTCAAATAAATACTTTAAATAATTCATGTTGAAAAACAGTACATATAATTGAAATTCTATTATTGAATTTATATAAATGAAACAACCATAATATATATATATATATATATTTGGTTTAATAAATAATTACTTGAATCAAAATATACACATTTAAGAAATTCGTGTGCATGTATTTGAATTTTAAAGAAAGTAAACACCCAATTATTAATTTATTTGCTATTTCAAAATCACTTTTTAATATCAAAATAATAGTATAAATATTAATTGAAATACTAACAAAACTTAAACTATTAAGCATAAATCAATATTACAAGTGCTTACATAAAAGGGCAACCAACTTAATATTGGAAGCATTCAGCAGATCAGTTGCATGCTTCATCTTGCCCCAAACAAATTGAAAGGGCCACATGTTACAACAAAATTCTAATAATGTAGTTACAACTCAAAAATTTTTGCTAGCAATTATTCTTAGACCAAGAATTTTCATAAGAAAGGAAATGGTCAATGAAGATATCCTAGTTTCAATCAACCTACTGGTAGAAGATGAAGAGGTAATGCGGAGGGAAGAATTATTCGAAGTGGCAAACCTTGGTACGGTGAAAGAGGAAACTCAAGGCCTCTGAGTCAAATATACAATAAAGTTGGTCACAGAGCAAACAATTTCTTCAATAAATTCGATAAAAAGTACATGCCTTAGCAACAAGGTCCCTTTTATCAGCAAGGTGCGCCTAAGTAATGTTAGACCTATTCTCGAAACTATTCTCGAGCACCTAATCAACCAAATAAGGCAACCTATTTTGGTAACACCCAAAAGAATATGCCGCTGATGAAGGTTAGTGTTTGAATAGTGGTGCTACTCATCACTTGACAATTCCAAGATAAATTTATAGGTTCAGATAATTGATAGTTGGAAATGATGATGGTTTGGTCATAACACAGTTTGTTTTATTATGCTTTAAAAATGCATCTAATCCTTCTTTTTTATATCCTTCAAAGACGGTTATTCGCTTTAAAAACATGCTTTGTATGCCAAAACTCCAGAAAAACTTAACCAAAAATTTTCAATTAACCATGATAATGACGTAATTGTTGAGTATTCCGGATTACAGTATTTCTTAATCCTTTTTATTGCTTTATTAAGGACAAGGATGAAGATCGTGCTTATAAGGGGAGTGGCAACCAGGAGACTATCTAGATTGTTGTTGAATTCAAATTCTTCTTCAAATTCTCAATTGAATTCAAGTTCCCAGTTTTTAAATAACAGCTCGATATCTCCAGTTTTAACGTTATCTTCTCCAGGTTCCTTTTTATGCTACTAATACAATTTGCAATAAGTTTGTGTGCAATACTTGCAGTTCTAATGTAATTCCTTCATCTGTTCTCGTACTTCACATTGTCGTCTATATGGTTCCTATAAGTTTTCAAAGTGTTAAATGCAATGTCTCAGGCATATCTTAGTTCTATAGTTAATCATTCAACTTCTGTTAACGTGTATTATCAGAGATTTGGTCATTGAAATTCTAGAGTCTTGAAACTTGTATTAGAATCATGTAATCTATCAAATACAATGAATAAAACTTCTTTGCTTCAATTCTGTAATGCTTGTCAACTGGGTAAGAATAATCCTTCGCATTTTCCAATATCCAGTATTAGAAGCACAAAGCCCTTAGAACTCGTATGCACTAATCTCTAGGGTCTTACAACTTTGTCCACTATTGGTTTTAGGTATTACATTTTTTTTATATAATTACAGCCATTATACTTGGATTTTTCCACCCAAGTTTAATTCGGACACCCTTCCTACAATCATTCAATTTAAATTGATAGTTGAAAAACAACTTGAGTGTCAAATTAAGAAAGTTCCGTCAGACTCAGGTGTTGAATTCTCAGCTTTCACCAGCTTCCTTAAACACAATGTCATTCAATTTAGGTACACCTATAAGCATACTGAACAGATAAATTTAGGGGTTCTTTGTAAAATTATTCCTTTTATTTCTGCATCTTAGGTACAGAAAATTAACTGTTCTCAATGCTCCTTCCATCCTCTACCAAAACTCCCAAGTAATTACTTCCATTCCGGTTAGATTTAAGTTGCCAGGGAACAGGCAAAAGTTCCCAATACATTGGAAAAGAGATCAAAGGGAAGGACAACTCTGCGATTGAATCTATAATGAAAAAGACAAAAAACTTATGCCCACTCAAACTGAGACTAGATTTAGCTGAAAGCTTCCTAATCAGAACAAGATAAATTCTCCAGAGAGAGAACTAAAATGTAATTTTTTAAAACAAGTGGTCTAGATGTGTCTTACAAACATGGGGTCATCTAGTAATATCTGACAACAAAGCTAAGGAATACAAAGTTGTACAAGCTTCAAATGTCCAAACCTGAGACTGAAGTGTGCATGTAAAACACCAAGTTCAGACAGCGTTAAGCACGAGATGCATTAGAAACTTGAAGCTTGCTAAAGACTTCACCATTCATTAGCTGAAGATACACTATCCCTGTGCCTTTGGAATATGTAATCCATTAGTCTCGCTGACAAAGCTTTTTCTTGAAGTTATTTGATCTTTCTCCATATTTCTTCAATGTAACTGTATGATTCAGGATTTCAAATTCTATTCAATATCATCAATCCAGTCACCATATATCCTACTGATTTTGTCTGGACCCTTCCATTTTTGGTGAGGCCTTTGGCCTGACCTCTGGATTACAGTAGACGTTCTCTGTGATGAAACTCCCATGTGATAAACATCTGCATGAGGAACTGAAGTGACTGATGCAACTACAGTCTCAACTGGAGTTTTCAAAGGCACTCCTGTAAGCTTTGAGTCAGAAGGTGTAGCAAAAGAATCTTTGCTTTCTGACTCTACAAGGCCCCCACCATATCGGTGTAATTCTGCGATAAAAAGAAAACAAAATTCACATTTAAATATAAATAATGTTACTGCTTCCTTCTCAAACCAATAGAAAAAAAAAAGGGAAAAAAAAAAAAAGCAGTCTTTTGATAATTTTTAGCTAATTGAATGTGACCACACACAAAATATAAGTCCACAACCACAATTAAAGTAAGAATTATGCTGGTATGTTAGTTAGGAAAGCCACTCGTCAGTGGCACAATAGTCCTATAAGACAAATGAAGTAACCATCAATGTTAGATCAATCGTCTTGAATGTCATAGGCATAAGGACATAGTTCTCAGTTGCCAAAGTATAAGAAGGCCCAAAAAAAATCATAATTCTTACATGAGATATTCATTCTAAAATGACAAAACTAGCCTAATAAGGCTTCAGTTAGATGATGTTTTCACTGCAGTAGTTTAGACAATTGAGCAAGGAAAATTGCACAGGTGACAGTAACACTTCTTTCCTGGACTAGTACCTAATTATATTTTATTAAGCCTGTAAATTGACCTAACTTGATGACACACTAATTGGATTAGATGCTGAAATTGTTGAAATGCCACAAGAATTAGGAATTCTCATGCAGACTAGAACCACTGTTGAAACATTAATGAAAGATTTAATGCTAAACCGAAAATATCCAATGCAACTGAACAAGTTTGAACCTCCAACCATGTGGCTTTGGATCAGTTAAATCCTACTCTAGTTTCAATAGACTTGAAATAGAAACTTCACATGAAAAGATCACAAGATCCATCAAATTATGTTCCTCACCACTTTGTAAGATGGCTTTCCTATAAGAACACAAAGGCAACAAATAGTCATCAGAGAATTATTTCATTCTCCCAAATGGCAATAGAGCCTTTGGATTTTGGGTTTTCCAAACCACTATCATCCCATTCAAGGCTTTGTTCCATGCAATTCTTGATCCTCTTCATGGAATATATCTAGGTAATTCCTCTTCTATATAAAAGAACCCCATTCATTATTTCCATCACATACATATCAAGTACGTGGCACAGTTCCCCTTACTGTCTCAGAAAAATATTAAGTTAACAAATAAATCACCAATTCTGAAAACCAAGAGAGCTAGAAAGAGAAAATAAAACTTCAAAAACCTCGTATATTATTCAAATACCTAAAATGTTTATTTGCATACTATTATTGTATTCATCAAATTGAAGTCCAATAAGGCTGGAATGATGAACACTAAACACTCAATTGTATCTTGGGGTAGACACAAACAACACTGAAGGACTTCATCCCAGATCTCTAGTGCTCTGCTAGGCTAGCCAAAGTCCCCATACAGCATACCCAAGTCCCAATATAGAAAAGAGTGACAGTTATAGGCATAATGTTATTTAAGCATAACCGAAAAAACATTTTCCGTGTTTGTCTGTTAATCACACACGAAGCAAAGAGAACACATATACTTTATGTATCATATATGTAAAAGATGTCAGCATACCTTATATGCAGAAAATCATGAAAAAGATTATCAAACCATAAAGAAGCAGCTATTGTAGTACCCCTATGAGTAACTGATTTCACATAAACAAGTACTTATGCACAACCTAAAATCTTACCATCTCTCAAATTGTGAGCCTGCCAACTAACTATTACTAATTAGTGTCAATCAATGACCTACAATGGAAGCCTTTCTTCATCAAGAAAAAAACTTGCATATCAACTGCCATTCAAGAACTTGGATAATTCAGTATTTTACATAAAAATGCGAAAAACAAATTCCCCATATGGGTACTCCTCAAATGATGCATATCATTTAAGAATAAAATTGGTAATATATCAATTTTTCTATAATACTAGCATATGAAACAAACACATTGGTCCTTAAATTGTATCATATTCAACTAAAGATTATACTATCAAAACAGTTTTCTCTATATACACATAACTTCTTTCACTGTCTTGTCAACAACCAATAATCAAAAAAAGAGAAAAAGAAATCATCACATTTAACTAACTTTCTTTATACCCTACCAAAAACACATAAAGCAAATCAATCAACAGATCAGAAATTATACCTTGAGCCCCATGAGCAAAATGACACTTATTCCCAAATGGGCAATACCCTGTAAGTTCCCACTTATTACAAATCCTGGTCTTCCAATTGGATGGCTTCACATTTGACCCGCTGCTATTACTTTCACCACCGACTCCAGTAGCAGCAACAGCAGCACCAGCCACCACCCCACCTCCACCTCCGCCTCCGCCTCCACCATAGCCTCCTGGCCCCAAACTAATAGCAACGCTCTCTCTATTCTTACTCTGCTCGTCATGCAAGAACGTGCAGTTATCTCCATAAGGGCAGCCCTCTTCTGTATAAAACTTCTTGCAATGCCTCCCTTTATACGATCTTTGAGACTCAACACCAAAATTCGTTGAACCTAAAGATGGGATTTGAAATTCCTCTCTCTGAACTTCATTTGAACTCGCTTTCTCTTCCTCATGAGCTGCCACTATTTCTTGCCAATTTGGCGGTGGGCGTCGAAGCTCTTCAATGCTATGAGCAAAGTTACAGTTAGTGATATAAGGACAGGTTCCATTGCGAAACTTGCAACACAATTTGGTCTTGAAAAACATTTTCCCAATAGCTTTAGATTTGGAATTCGCATCTTGAGAACTGTTTCTTGACTTCTTATTTGGTGGTTGCTCGCTGTTAGACCTCGAATAGCTGGAATTGGAGTTAGAAGGGGTGTCAGCAGAGCTATCGCGGTTGTTGTTCCAAACGCGGTATTCGTCTTCGGTTGCCCAAACGGAGGAATCGTTGGAATTCGGTAGCCAATTATCTGGTGGCCCGTTTCCCACAATGACGTGAACCACATTTTCACTAGAATCTCGAGCGTAACTCATTATCTTGTGGATAACACCAAAACCCTAACTGGTAAAATAATGGATACCAGGAAACTGAAATTGTCTAAATTTGATGAAATAGAAAAAGAAACAGTGAAATTTCAATTCAAGAAATGGGCATTTCGATTTCGAATTTTACTGAGTTTTAGCTAAGAAATTTGACCCAGAATATCAAGAGATGAAATCTTCAAACTGACAAAATGACAACAACAAAAATCGATAGAACAAAAAAGACAACATATTACAATTCTTAAAACGGAAAAGGTGTAACAAAATGGAAATGGAATTAGATCCAAACGTGTAGAATGTCAAAATATGATGAAAGAAATCATCCAAAAACATCATAAAAATAAACACACACGCACAAACACATTCACAGAAAATAGCATTCACAGACTCACTTGAAGAAATTTTCGCAGTCCAAAATAAAATTCTAAGAACAAAATTAAATGGACTGAAATTCAGATATAGATTTGGTTTCGATTAGAAGCAGATTCGAATAGCCACGGAGTGGGAAGAAAGAAACAACTCAGCATAAACGATGGGAGAAGATGAACTGTGTGTTCCTGTGTACTTTTGTCCGGTAATTTAGTAGTTGTTGGATTTGCGAAGGTCATATATTTTTTAAAATGAAATTATACATTTTGTCCTCTTCCTAGTAAAAGATTCTCTACGGTCACCTCTATTAATGTCTCTATCACGTGGCGATATGACTATTCTTGTGATTCTGCTCGGAGATTAGACGCACAGTCATTCAGTAACAGAAAACCAAAATATGATTTTGTGAAAATCATGGTCTATCGCAAGGCCATTCAATGCCTTTCACTGGTTTTGTTGGTTCGATTAGCTTTTACAAAAATCTAATTGAAAGATGTTTATCCTTCTCACCAGATGGATAAACGCATTATTAGCAGGGTTAGTGGGCATGTATGTTAAAAAGGTCCCCATTATCAAAATGTCAGAAGAATTGCATTTGTGCGAATGCTTTAGTGGGATGCAATGGACTTGATTAGTGATATTGGTTTTTCTTTTCTTATCACTCATTTACGAATACAAATATATATATATATGTAGGTAAAAAAAATTATTCTTATTTTAATAGAATTAATTTTAACTTTCCCATAAATTCATTAACCGAATCTTCAACCATACTCAAATTTATTGTAAATCATCGTCCCATCTCTAAATCGTTACCTATTGCCATTTAATCTAATTGTTGACCATACTTAATGAAGGAAATTTTTTTTTTTTTGGGGGTCTTTGTAAATAGTAAAAACATAAATAACAAATAAATAAAATATATAATTAATTACAATTTTTTTTCTTAATTCTCTCATCAATCTCCTTAGATTCAATCATAAAAATCGTTTGAGACCAATAATTTACTGAAATTTAAGGGAAGCTTTGTAGGTGGTCATGTGGCATGTCAGTTGCTTGCCCATGGTTAGAAATGGCAATTTTATCAAATTTTAATGAGATAGGTTTAGTATATTTTTTAATAAATTTGAGTAAAATTTGAAAAAAGAATTAAAACCTATGACAAATTTGATATAAACATAAACGTCAATAAATATTCTTTGAGTCTTCATTATAGGTACATATAGATATTTTATTTTTAAGGGGTGTGTGTATATAATTTCTTTTTTCTAATGAAAGTACCAAATTGATATATATATATATATATAAAAAAATATCAAGAGTTTTGTAAGTTTATATAATTTTTTTATATTAATTTCTTAACTGTTAAATCAACACACTTTCAATAATTAAAATAAAATTTAGTATATGTATTAATTATGATATATTAATTACATAAAATAGATTTAATCTCAATTATTAAAAATGTATTGATTTAATAGTTAAGAAATTAATATAAAATTAAAGAGTTGTTGATACTTTTCTCTCTATATATATATATATATATTCTTGATTATCTTTATTATACACGTGTGTGTTTAATTTTATAAATATATATATATATATAT
>CP135531.1:8098470-8124592 GCA_032402905.1 Khaya senegalensis | reverse complement strand
ATATATATATATATATATGCATGTTTGTAGTAATTAATTTTTTAATTACTATCATTTTAAATGATAAGATTTCTAATTAATTTTTTTTTCTACATAAACAATACACTAAATTAAGTTATTTGAAAATAAAAATAATATAAATATAGTTAAAATGATAAAAAAATTCATTAAAAATTTATAAATATTTATATTAGTTTAATAAATATTAAGTATGTATTTTAAATAAGTTATAATAAAATATTAAATTTATTATGAATTTAGTATAAATTTAATATTTAATTTTTATAATAAATGCCAAAGAAAATTTAGAGGTATCTAATCTAAACATGGTTTATTGTCATTCCTAACAAAAGGGCGGGCTCGCAAGCTTCGTAATCGATCACGGGGCCACAACATTGCCTCGTCGGTCAATCGTGTGGCATCAGAGATTGACCACTTGGCCATCATCACATAGCCACAGGGTGGTCTTGCAAATCGATTTATCAACCATTGTGAGGCTTGATGTTTGATTTGTTTCTGCTTTTCCTTTTTTCATTTTTTTAAACTTTATTTTTTTTTTTGAATTGATTTGTTTGGATGATGTGAATATGCATATCAGCTTGAATTTATAGATTGAATATATATATATATATATATATTGGTAGGATGTAGATTTAAATCTGGGTCGTTAAATAAGAAAAAGAGAAGGAAAGTGAGGAGAGGAGAGAGAAAAAGGAGAGAGAAAATGAACGAATAAAGGATTAAGTTGAAATTAATTTTTTTTTTTTTTATAAAAAAAATAAAAAATCTCTTTAACATCATATTTTTTTTTTTTTTCTAAAATGTACTAGATCTTTTTTTTTAGCTTTATCATGGAAAAGTTTGTTTCCATAACCATTGTGACTCTTAACTATGGGAACGTCACTTCGATTGCAAAAAAGGTCCATGTTCTTGAATGAGGGTAGCTTTTCAACTATCATTTTTTATTTTTTATTTTAAAAAAAAAAGAAGTTTAGTCTAATTTGTTTTTATTGTATTTGGTTTGAAGTTTTGAATCGTATTCTCTTTTATTTCCAACATAAATTATTTTTATAAACCGAGATTCTAAAATCAACGAGAGTATTGTGTTGGTATCTCCAAACTTTGTATTTCTACCTATTTTCTGCCTTATTTTATTCGTTAACCCCCATGCATGTAAACATTACGGAAAGACATCTTATCGTGTGGTGCTGCTTATTGTTCAGTTTACATTTCCACTTTAAGAATTTGCAACGCTGTTTTAATTGGTCACGCGTACACAGACAGGTGTCTTTGAGTATTGCCAAATCAGCCAGCAGCTGTATCATGCTGTCAGACCAGTCAATCTCCATAAGTTATCTTTTCAATCTTGAAATTGTCTACAGTACATATATATATATATATTTATTTATTTTATTTTTTATATTTATTTTTTAATTTTTTATTAATATTTTAAATACTATATATTATTTATTTTATATATTTTAATATATATTTTTTAAAAAAATTACAATTTTTAAATTAAAAAAAACTTTAAAAGGCAAAAATACGTGTATCACAATGGTTCGAAGTCAATTGCAAGCCACTTGTCGTACATTCTTCATTTTGACTTCTCAGACAATTGTTATGTTATATATGTAATACCAAAATGTGAAGCTACTGTATTCATTTAATTTTTTAATTGATTTTTATCACAATTAATGTGCTCCATAATTCTCTCCCAAAATAAGTAACACAATTTTAATTAATTATTAAAAAAAAAAAGGGACAATGAATGATGCACCATCATTTTCTACATATTTTTGTGCTAATTCAATTATTTTGCACGACTTTTATCAACGCAGTTGAAATTCAAGCAAATCATTACGCTCGTAGCCCACAAAAGCTAGGAACAACCGAGGCTTACCTAATGAGTTCACCCTTTTTTCTGGGTATTGACCCCTCTCTTCTTCAAAGATTGTTCCATTAATCTCCATCCATTAATCCATCTCGAACCCACCCTCAAAGCCTACCATCAACTTGTTCAATTTCTTGTCGCTTATCCTGGTCTGTATGATCCTCGTGTCCTGATCATCATAGCTATTCAAAGAGGCAAAAAAGATAAAATTAAACAAAATGAGAACAAAATTATTTACATCTGTTAATACTCAATTAACGGAAATATATAGATGATATAGCAATACTGACCATTGAGGTAATGAAGGCGCAGAAGGTGTTAACATGCCAGAAAGTTTAAAGGCGTCTTCAGGGTGATTAACTACGCCATTGAAGCATAAATATCGACCGTATGATGCGATATCTTCGTACACACAAATGTGGGAATCAACCAGAAAATTTATATCGACGGTCACAAAGATTCCATCTTCGTACATCTGAGCCGCTCCCTTCAAATATGGGTTATTTATGGACAGATCAGGACTCGTCAATAATCCAGCATTGATAGTTACCATACTCAATCCTCTGTCCATTGCCATTGCCCATGCTGTCTTCTCTGCTAGTGTCTTTGCTAGGGCATGCCACAACTGTGCGTTCCCACAAGTTTACAATTGACGTCAAGTTTTAACACTGGTTACTTCAAACCCTAACACTGAAAAATGCAGCATACCTCATTTTTGCGACAAAAGTTAACGTCAGCCCAGTGTCTTTCGTCAAAATCTGATGAGAATGACTTACGGTCATCTCTCCAAAAAATGGCGGTTGCGGAGGATGTGAAGACAACCTTGTCAATTGTTTCTGTCTGTGCGCATGCTTCTAGCACATTGTGAGCTGCTCTTACTTCCACTTCTACCGTGTATTCCTACAACAGATCATTGGACATGGATTAACACACTACTTTGTTCAAATAAAAGAAAAATAAACGAAATTTCTTTGGTAGAAGGTAAAAGTACATGTATTAAATTTCAATAACTGTTGACACAACGGACCAAAATAGACCCTACGTACTCAAGAAAGGGGGAAGGACGGGCTAGCCTTAAATTAACATTTTTTAACTTCTGTAAAATGTCACACAGTTCGTTGTAGGTAGTTTCTTTTACTTTGTAAGATCTAGAGAAGTTGGAGAAACGATAGAAAGAAAGTGATCGTACATCATATGTCATTTGATCCTGCGGAGGCTCGTAAGTGTAAAACAAACCATAGCAGCCTTTCAAAGCTGCAATTATGCTGTGATAGTCTAAGGGATCAGCGTGGAAAATCTTCAGCCTTTTATCATCTCCAGAAAGCCCATCCAATTTCAATTCTCCTAAATATACCCAAAAACCAATTAAACAATGAATACAAGGAAGATGCAGGAAAAGAAACTTAAGGATAAATAGATATGTATATGATCAGCTAACCATGGCCAATTTGGACGGCGGCGTGGACGATGTAGCCTCGATGGAGGAGGCGCTTGACCAGGGCGAAACCCAAGTGGCCGGAGGCGTCCACTACACATACTGTGTTGTTTGAAGACTGAATGAAAGAAGCAGCTGGTGCCATTTGAGAGATACTAGCTAGAGAGAGACGTAGGTTTTTAATCTCTTTTTAGCTTAATTTAACGATGAAGAAGAAAGTGGAAGTAAAATATATATAAAGGATGTGTTATAGAGCTGGTAGATGCATGAGTTAGATTGTTGAGTTTGCCTTAAAATGAATTTGTTGATTTAAATAAATAACAAAAAAAGGTTGAGGCTGGCATTCAAAGAGCGTGAGTGAGTAGATGGTTGGGAGGTAGTTGTTATTACGGGAAGAAAGGAAATAGCAACTGATTGACACAACAATGATAAATGAAATGCTAGGGTACGTTTGGTTGGTGGGAACGTGTCTCTACTTACTTAGCCACATAATCACAAGGCACCACCTACTCGTTGTAGGAAATGTAGGTGTTCTATTCTGGCTTTCGGAAGCCAATGGAAGCTTGCAACCTAGGTAGAAATGACATGGTTTTGAGTGCAACTCAGTCAAATCGCCAAATGCAGGATTCTTACTGCTGACACTTGTCATGGCAAAGAGAGAATGCACGCATGCACTATTCGAGGTTCGGCTTTCGAGAAGAAGCCAAAACCTAAAGAAGGCAGGGAATTCGCCGCTGTTGGCAGATCGTCCATCAGCGCAATATTGTTCTGAATCAAGATTTTTTTAATTTATTTTAAAATATAATTTTAATAATTTATTATTAATTATATTATATTTTAATATTTAATTAAAATTTAAAAATTATTTTTTTTTCAATTCTATTATTTTAAAGTTAGCTCCATTGCAAACGGTACTACATTAGTATATCCAAGTAAGTTATCAATATAATAGTTTGATAAACAATAAGAAGTTTTACCATATAACACAATAAGATTTATTATAATTTTTTATTTAAATAACTGAAACAAAATAAAGAAAGAAAATAGAAAATGAAATGAATATAAGGAATTATTAGAAGAAATTGTACTCTTTTTGTTGGTCCATAATTTTACTACTAGTTCAGTAGTATTCCTTCTTCCAAAAATAGTAATTCTAAATGTGAACCTTTTGAAAAATAGATCATTTCCATTATCCTCGACACTACAACTTCTCGGAGAATCCACTCTTAGCACATATTAAAAAGGCATGATCAAAATAATTGAGAACACTATTATCATGTGGATAGTTTCGATCCGAGTCCTCCTTACTTGGAAATTAGCTCGGACTCCACAACAGTACCGGGTATCTTGGGAATGCAAAAAGTTCACAGCAAGTCCCCTAAGTTCTGGTTAATATTGTATCCTCATCGTAAGTCCTTCCAAACTCACATCTGATTAAGACAACTAGCTTATCTACGCAAGACTTGTGGTTAAAATAGAGCCGCGAAGGGACTATACTCCTACCTTTTATTAAGGATGAGCGAAGTCCTAAATAACTATATTTTAGTTTCTTGATAACTTTGCCAAGCATAATTTATGAAAACGAGAAAAGGGCATCGAGGCTATAAACATAAAGAGAAACGGGGAGAATTTCTTTTCTTTAGAGGATCCAAAATTTCTCTTTATTTCAATGGAACAAGAGCACATTTTGTTTGGTGAAAAAAAAGAAAAGGAGAAAGTAAGAATTCTTTAAGGAATCTTTGTTCCATCGAATGAATGGGAGAATCATGATTCTACTTTTCAAACACTCTTCTAAATGTATGAAGTCCCAATTTTATCCATTTTCTTATATATTTTATCACATTTTTGTTTTAAATAATCTAACATAATTAATTATTCAGTTAATTATTAATTATTAAGTATTATATTATTGCAATTATTTTAAATATTGTTTTAATTATCCAATAATTAATTATTTAGTTAATTATTAATTTTTTGATTAACATATTGTTGCAATTATTTTAAATGATTTTAAAATTCATAATAGAAAATTTTTACAAACTATTTAAAATTAATTTTTATTTATCATAGTTGTTTTATTTTAGTTTATTAATTTAATGCATCTTACTATAAATTTTATTATAAATTAATTTAATAATGATTGGTGCTTATTGTGAAGAAATTACTAATTACCTCCTTGATCTATAATTTAATTATCACTTACCTTATATTTTGAAAAATACCAATTACCTCCTATCATTACATGGTTCAATTCATTTTTAACTTTTCAAATTATTTTACATTTTTTTCCTTCAAACAATAACCACCTCAGTAATCATCATGGAGTATATAAAATACAATAAAAAATTAAAAAAAAATTAAAATTTTGTCTCTTTAATTCTCTCTCTCTCTCTTTGCTTTCTTTGTTAATACCATCTAAGCAAACTGTTGAAAATAGAAAAGTTGGTTTATTCTCTCTCTCTTTCCACTTTTATATTGAACAAGGAAAAAAATATAAAAATTAAAAAAAAAAAAACCAAAAAAGTTGTAGGTATTCGACAATATCCTATTTTCACTTAGGAAAAAAAGTTCTCCTAATAAATAAAGTATTATCCCACAAAATCTTAAGCAAAATGTTTAATTGGGTTAATATACGTAAGAAAAAGGAAGTTTGTTTCACAAGCAAGGCTTGCTTGACAGTAAAGAAAAGCAGAGAGCCAAATCTAGTTGTTGTGTCAACTTGCACTATAGGAGTCATTTTACTTAGCCAAGTTACATTCCATTTATAACTACAATAAATTGTACAGACAGCTCCCTATGGAGAACTCATAGTTATGTATAATTGTTTATATGGTTTTTCATCTTGTGCTATATATTCATGCTCATTATAACATTAATATTTAGCAATATAAGAAATATATTATCCTTTGTTAACTACCATAACATTTCCTTCACCATTTCAACTTAGTATTAGAGCTTGCAGGTTACATATTAATGGCCAATAATACAACACTCCTAAGCCTTGCAACAAATACTAAAATCTCAGTCACACGCGCGTTACCAAAAGTAAACCTCTTCTTTACCACTCCAATTAAGTTCAATAAGAATAATTCTTTTATTTGAAAAATAAAGGTTTTGCCCACAAATCTTGATAGTGACTTTAAAAGGTATATAAGTGAGCTAAAAATGATCCCAAACATGTACAATACTACTATTGATAAGTCTCAAAGTAAGTCCCTACAAAAATCTAACATATATTCAATGGAGAAAATATGATCAACTTCTCTTTAGTTGGTTGTTGTCCACCATAATTGAATTGTGCTTTTTTTACTAACTAACCATAATAGCTTCAAAGACTTATGGCATGCCGTCTACAAGATGCATTCCTCTTAATCACATGCTTAAATCATGTAATTGAAGAATTAATTCCAAACTAGTAAAAAAGGTTCACATCTTATGACTCAGAACCTTGCCAAATGCATTATCGATGTAAGGATGTTTTTGATGAGGATATGATTGAATACATCTTAGGAGGTCTTGGCTTTGAGTATGACCCTATGATGGTGAATATAGCTTTAAGGATGAGTACACTCTTGCTAAAGGATAGTCATAGAAAGTTGTTGATGTTTGAGAAAAAGATCAAGCAAAACAATCTCACTACAATTGCAAACACAGAAGTTGAACATTACTACAAACAATCACAATGGTGAATGGAATCAAAAGAAAAATCCATGAAGAAAAAGAGCTGGTTTTAGTAAAAATAAAGGCAACAATAAAAGAAGGGGCATATTTGCTTAAGGTGGAGAATAATCTAAGACAACATGTCAAATTTGTAACAAAATTAGGTATTTAGCCTCAAATTACTAGTACAAATTTGACCAGGAGTTTGTGTTGAAGAATGCAACCTAAAATGAGCAATCATTAATTTATGTTACAACACAAGAAGTAAGAGGTGACAATAAGTGGTATGTTGATATTAGAGCCACTAATTGTGTAACAAATGAGTTGACTAACCTATTTATAAAAGCAAATTATAATGATATGAAAAAATTAATAGTTGGCAATGGTGATAATATTTTAGTTACTTATATAAAAATTAGTTATTTGCATACTAAGAACATAAAATCTTTGATTTTGAAAAATCTATTATATGTTCCTAAGATAACCAAAAATCTCACAAATATATCAAAACTTACCATAGGTAATAACATATTATTCAATTTCATAATAAGTCTGTATTGTGAAGGGTAATATGAAGAAGGTGTAGTTGAACAGAGTTGGTGGAAGAAATCTTTATCTGCTAAAAAGTTTGAAGAAGATCAAATGTCCTACTATAGTCAAATGTAATTCATAGTTTGAGTCATATATTTTTGTTGCTTCTTTGTTTGATTCAAGTTATCTTCAAAATGATTTTAGTTTAGATGTTACAAATCCTAAAGTTAATAATATATATATATATATATATTTATATATATATATATATATTAATGTTTTAGATTGCATGCATAAAAAAGTTGGTCAACCCGATGATCAAGTCTTGAAAAAGGTTCTTGAGTCTTGTAAACTCTTTTCAATAAGTAATAAAATCCAATCTTCTTCATTTTGTGAGGCATGCCAATATGAAAAGAATCATAAACTAACATTTAAAAATAATGAAACCAAAATATTTAAGCTATGTACTTCCATTTATAGGCTTTAATTCATATGACATTTAAAAATGATCACACATACTTCTCAAGTATAATAGATGACTATGCAAGGTTTACATATATTTTTCTTTAAGCAAAAAAAGTTCAAACAGTACCAACAATTGTCAAGTTCAAACAATATATTGACAAATACTTTAAAACTGATATTACAATACTACATATAGAGTAGAGCGGTGAATTTAAACTCTTGAGAAATAAGTGATTTTCAGAAACTCATTCCCACACATCATACCAAAATAGGAAGGTAGAAAGCAACCACGAGCATATAATTGAAGTTGGCCTAACATTGTTAGCATAAGTATATAAATTTTTGATTTGAAGCCTTTGAAACATCAGTGCATTTGATAAACAAAATTCCAATTCCAAATTATTTCTTTCTAAAAGCTTTTGTTTGTGCCTTTTTTCTTTACCTTATACACTATAACAAAAAAAAAATAAAAAACTCTAATATCATATATCAAAATATACCCTTGTTGGTTAAAATAATAAGTATAAAAGTTAAAGGTGTCTATATAGCTTAATAAGAGCATACATTATCAAACATGTCATCTTTAATGAATTTGATTTCTCTTTCAATACATACTCAATATTTATAGTAAATGAAAACATTCAAAATATAAGTTTTGGTCAAAATTATTTGTAGCTTATGTTGGTTTCTCAATCTAAAAGAAATGAAAACTCAGCATTTGAAGATCTTTTAATTAACACTTTTACTACAACTTATTCTCATCATGATAGCTTTTTACATTCACAATTAACATCTATACCAAAACTCACTAGCAACTCAAAACCCTAAAAGCTAATCACAAATGAAACCTTTTTAAATATCACATAATAGCTATTGAGCATGAAACAGAATTATAGTGCATACAACCACGCATATAAATAATACCTATCCACCAGTTATCCAATAATAACCAAATCAAAAGATGGTATTTTCAAGCCCAAAAGATTTCTCTTAAAAAATACACTTGATATTAAAGCTGTTCTAACTTGCACAAAAAAAGTTACAATTAGCAATAGATGAAGACAAGCTATAGAAGAAAAATATCAAGCTATGCAAAACAAACCTTGATAGGTTTCAATGTAGGTTACTAAAAAATATCACCACCTTGATTGAGCTAATTTATCATATAGGTTATTTATTCTGCCTAACCAATCCATTTCTATCAATGTTTATGCCTGCTCATTCTTAATTAAGTTGTTTTGCCTTTTACTTTAAAGTGGATAAGGTTCTAACTAAGAAACTTAACCTAAGAACTTTAAAGACAAAAAGTATCCATATTAAGCAATTTGATGTGAACAATGATTTTTTGAATTGGAAACTGGCTGAAGGAGTTTTCATAACTTAACGTGAAGACTTTGAAGATAAAAAATATCTATATCTCATCTACAAATTTCATAAAGTTTTGTATGTACTCAAATAAGCTCCTGGTATTTATTATAATAAATTAAAAAAAACCTTACTTAATTTGGTTTTCATCAATTTCAAGTCACGTATATTTTTGTTTATTATGAATTAAGTAAAGATTTATCATATTAGTAGAGTATGTAGATCACATTTTGATAATAGGCAACAATGAGATTATGATAAGTGAAATTTTAAACAAATTAAATGATAGTTCTTATCAAACATTCTTGGGGAATCAATTTATAAAAGACCAACATCGCATGCATCTATGTGAAAACAAACACATTTAACATCTATTTAAAAGAACCTAAATAAAGGTGTAAAGAAAGTCCAACTTTTATGAGTATTATAAAAAGCTAATTAGAGAAAATGGAATTCAATTTCATGATTCAACACTTTACATTAGCATTATAAGAGCTTTACAATATGTCTCCCTTGTAAGACTTGAAATTACTTTTATTGTAAACAAACAAAGCCAATATATAGAGAATACAAGACAATTTCATTGGATAGCATATGAAAGAGTTCTTAAGTATTTGCAGGGACGTTAAAATCAATTACTCTTTTTTTTTTAAATTTTATATTTAACCTAACGATTTAGTTTTGCAGAAAAACTCAACCCATAATTGTTTGAAGCAATGACTTTGTCACCAACTGCTGCAACTTAATTTAACTTAGTATTGTATTTTCGCTCGTAAGAAGGACAATAAAAATAACACAAATACTTATTCTGCCATTAACTTAAATTTGGTAAGAAAAAAATCTATGGAAATTCATGATCTGCGTATATGACAGTGTGAATATTTGACTGCTAACTGTTGCACACCGCGTAATCATAGAATGAGAGAGACTGATACTCACTCGAAGATCTTCACTAACTTTAATGGATTCACAAATGACAAAATTGTTATTCTTGGAGATGTGGAGATAACCCACAGTGGACTTCATTTTGTGAAGCTGGTAAGGTGAAACTTGGAAGGGTACACCAACTCGATTTTTGATCATCTGAATTGCAATCTGCAATAAACAGGTGAATTAGACTTTTTATGTATTTATTTATTGACATGCATGAACCACCACAGTGACCTTTTTTCACGCTCACTTTTGAATGTGTCCTCTTTCTATTTTTATTTTTAATATAATTATTTTTATTTATATATTTTAATATTTAATTTAAACATTTGTTAAAAAATTTTATTAAAATATTATATATATATATATATATAAAAGAACAATTTAAATATAAAATATTTTGTTAAGTTTTAAATTAAGAACGAGTACGGCATGCTATATTCTATGGTACACTTTTTATTTTTTTATTTTTTTAAAAATTTCTCAATAAAATTTAAAATAATTTATAAAAATTTAATAAAAATTACTTAAAATATGATGAATAACAAGGCACGTTAGACAGTCCCTTTAAATAGTCTCAATCCTTTTTGCTCAAATTTATTAAAATCCTTAATTCTGGGAATAAAATTCTCCAATAGCGAGAAGAAGAGATCGAACCCTTGGTCTGACCGATAACTGATTATCTGTTAACATGGGATCCGACGCTGGGCAGAAGCCATCGGGACTCATAATCTTCAACAGCGAATCAATCCGATCGTTTCTTCTCTCTGCCTCAAAAGATCCTCAACTCTCACCAGAATTACAAACAATTGCTTCAAATCTCTCATCTTTAAACGATGTACCCTACAAGTCCATCCGTAACATTTGGGTTGAGTCTAACCCATCAATCCGACCCGACTTATTCGGTCTCTTCTCTGGCTCCGAGTTCGTCTTCACCAGCCCCAAGCCAAGAGAGAAGGTAACTCTTGTTAGAATTTGATATGATTTTTCCGCTACGATTTGTCTGGCCGCTGACAAACGATTTTCTCAATTAAGCCAAATAGTTATTCATGCTTTTCATTTATTTGGCGTCTCATAACTTTTTGATTTCTTTAGCTTTCCCTCATTTTCTCGAAATCTACGAGAAAACAAAGAAAAATAAATTGATCTTTGGATTTTGTCTTTTAAATTTTCCTTCATTTTCTCGGGAGCCAAGGGAAGTGTGTTAAGTTGATAATGTGGATGCCAATGGTTGTTAGAGTGAAGAACTGAAGGCCAGATTAAGGAAGCTTGCGGAAAGAGCGGAGAGGGATGAGTATCGAGAGCTGGTTAAGGATATAATGCCCAAGAATGATCAAACTGAACCTTTCTCTTCTTACAAAGATCAGCTTGGTTTTGGTAACGTTTTTTTATTGTTTATTTTATTTTGTAATTTCTTTCTGTTTAACAGTAAAATGAGTGTATTTGTTTCCACCATGTGGAGCTTATCACTTCTTTTTTATCTATAGAAGTCGTTGTTTATATAGAGTTCAATTGTTTTTTTGTAATAGTTGTTTCTGATAGATGAAGTCAGAGGTAGCTAGTCCTATTAATACACTATGAGGAATAAGTTATTTATTCTTATCGTTTCTATCAGATTGATGTTCTGTCAGTTTAATCTTCACGGTGAACTTGGTCTGCATAGTACAGTTTTGTAATTTAGAGTTGTAGTGAATGTGTTCAGATATATAAACAGAGCTTATGGGTCTAAAGATTTAAGCTCTTGAAGCTAAAATTTGTATGTTTCTGTTCTCTTTGGCATGAAATCATTGACTTGTGCAAAGAAAGAACAAATAGAAAAGGAAGTAAATAGTTCCTGCTATACATTCTTGAAATAGTTATTACTCTCATTGAATCTGAATTACAGATGCTATATCTTCACTGGAAATTGGGAATGATTACAAATACAAAGTAGTGCTCTGTCGATATGCATGGGGAATTTACACAAAGGCTTCCCAGTGTGTAAACTTTTGTGCATTTAATGCCTCCATATAAATATTTATCCTGTTTTCACCGATTTCTTTTTGTGTAGTTTTGAATTAATTTTGATTGAAATATCATAGTTTGGCTTAAGCTGGTCAATGTAGTTACAAATCCAGTCAATTTTTGGCATTTTATGTTGCCGCCAAACTCTGTGAGCAATGCATACAATGTAATGGTGGTATAATTGTGTAGAGGCCATTAATGCATAGAAAGATTGGTTGTCAGACATTGGGTGACTCAACTATGATTTGTTTGCCCGTGGGAAAGTTTATATTCAGTTCAACTCATCTCAAATAAGTCTGACTACTTAGGTCTGAACTACATGAACCCTGTTCCTCCAAGATCATATTCTTTTTTGTACATTATATGGAACTATTATTTTACTGGTAATTCCCACATAATCCTTGTTCTACCCAAGTACTTGGAGTTAATTACTTTCGGAATCAGGTCTCCATTGTCCAATGTTGGACATGCCAAACCATCTAATGGACCTTCCACTAACTCATGCTTGATAGGTGCTACCTTTAGCTTGTAATTGTTTACTTATTTTTTGGTTAAACAAATTGTTCTGTAATTTTCTCAAATCCTTTTTGACATCCTCAACTTGCCACGTACATATTATGATTTTATTAATTCTTGAATACCCAGCAATATCTTTTGTGAAGCAAAGCCGACCATGTAATAGATGTTTTGATATTCCCTTCAACTTTATGAGTATCTTACATCATATTGCCCTCCTAAGTTCTACATTTCAACCACCCTGCTTTAATTCTAAGGTTAATATGCTTCCATACCTCGCCATCATTATGGATGCTTTAGACAAAATATTAATAGAATTACATTCCTTTTGTTTTTATTTGAGTCATTCTTAACCTAAATCTGGTGAATTGTAGTGTGCATCTCTGTAACTCTTAACCTGTGATTGTTCTACTGCCCTAGTTTTATCTGTTGATGTTATATTTTCTGCAAATAATATGCAGCAAAGAATATCAGAATGAAGTTCTCCTTAATCTTGAGAATTATTAGATGTCTCAACAAAAATTGCTTGAGCTTATATTCCTCTGCTGAACCTTTTGTTCTCTATTCATCCTGTCACTCCACAAATATCTCACATGATTCATACACACACTCCCTCACGGTTATCCAATCTCTATCTTGGAGGTTCTGACTTTACCCTAAGGTATTCTCTCTTGATAGTCTCACACTCACAATGTGTTTTTTACACACCAATGACATACTTTCCACTTGTTGCTTATGGTGTGCCATTACAGACTGCTTGTTATGTCTTATAACATCTCTAGTGTGTTCCTGCAGCTCCCAACATTGGTGTGTTTCACAAACTCATCAACTGAGATTCTTGGTTTTATATTTTTATATATATAGGTGTAAATTATTCTCGTAACCTATAGATTCTTCTTTTAACTTTGTAGAAGTCATATTCTTATTCCTTGTAGTAATTGTATGGGAAACACATCAAGAGGTTGAGACAATTGAGTGTAGAGAAAATCCAAGTATTGAGAATCTTTACACAGGAATGATTGTTTATTTTTAAGGTGTGAGCCTGAGAGCCAAGAGCGAGCTGTGTCTAATGAGAAAGTGATTGTAGAATATAAGATTTTCATCCATTGTACTTTATTGATTTATGGTGAAAAACGTTGCCATATTAAATCCATGGATACAGCTTAATTGGGTGGACCTTGTAAATTGTTCACTGTCTCTCTCTATTTTCTTTTGTTTCCTTCATTTCTCCTGTTTGTGAACTAATCAAGTCATAAACTTTTTTGATTAGGGTATTGATGTCTGCATTATTTTTTGACTAGATATTCTTGCAATACTTTCTGTTCGGTTATGCTTTTCTAAAATGGTTGCATCCCATAGCTTTATGCCTGATTGATTGTGTGACTTTCTATCACCTTTGTTCTCCTAGATTGGTAATAAAGTGTTATTCAAGACCATATTGAAGAAATTGTCAATTGCACTGCCCCAACATTACTTGGGAAACTTTCAAATTATGCTAAGTTTTGGTTATAATTTGTGCTGTTGTATTTTTACCACTGGAGAATACCTTGAGCTTCATATTTACTTTTATTTCTGTTAGCACGTTTTGAAATTTTCTTCTGTAAGTATAACATTTTAGTTTGGATGTTTTTGTTGTATCAACTTTTTTCATCTTCTGAAGGTTTACATGTTGCACTTACAATGTTTACCGGCTACTTGGTTGGGTATGCCACGTTCAGAGCATTGTTTGGCCACACTGCTGCCATGGTACCTTTCAAATGACCATCTTAAATATAATTATGTTTTTTCTTTGTACAGTTGATTTAGAGTGTTTCTTTTGATGTTTAAATGTTTCAACTTATCATCTGTTTTTAAGCGCTGAAGAGATCAATGGACCTTAAAACTTTATTTTCAGAGTGCTGCTGGAGGCATTCTCGGCTTGGTTTGTGGCATGCTCGTAGAAACGCTTCTTTTTATTATTAGAAGTTCTGATCAAGTTCCTAAATCATCAATGTCTGCTTCCAAGCTGAAGAAGAATCAGTAGCCAGGGGCTTCTTATGCTGCGGAGAAACATTGGATGGGAAGGTGATGACTCATATTCCAACCTCAACTGAATTTTTCAATCCCCAAAAATAGGAAAAGGAGAGTAGAACATTGAAGTTATTTGAACAAAAGCAATTATTCCAAGCAGCCTTCTTTGAGCCACTTTGCCATTCTCACTTCCATTCATATATGGTGAAAATTCCATCCTTTTTAGCATTCATCGCCCTTTTTCATCCATTATAAAAATTATGCAATACCCACAAGAGTTCCCTTCCCATTCTATCCCTAGGCATTACATGGTCTGAGTTGTAAAGATCTGTTAACAATATATCATTTAGCACGTTTTATATGTAGGTCATGGATCTTTAATTGCGTAAGTTTTGTGATCAATAAGTATTAAGATGCAAGTGGTTTTGAGACTATTATTTGTGCCTACTAATTAGTAATATATATATATATGTATATATATTTTCTTGAGCAATATAAGAGGCTTGTGGTTCAAATTTTATTCCCATGATATGGATGTAGTTTATGTTTATATAATATGGCTTTTGACTCAGAAAAATCTGTGGATATTATTTGGTTGATTAGTGTTAGTGTGAAATCAGGTGTTTGAAACCATTGCTGTTTTGCTGGTCTTTTGAAACTCTGCTGAATAGAAAACCGCCTGCTACTGCAATTGATTTATGCCAAGTGACAGAATTTCTCATTTTATAACTTTTTTTTTTGTTCACTTTAATTTTAGATATCTTATATCACAAAATTGCTGATCAGTGCATTACACAATCTTTTCCATGTGCACACACGATTTTCTTTTTAAATTGATGCTAGAGAAATTTAATTTTTGATATCTTGTATTTTATAATAAAGAAAATTTAAATAATTAGAATACAAATTTGACGGAGGGAAGAGTGATATCTTTAATTGTTCATCTCTCTTTTCTGAAGGCTATTTTGGCTAAGACAGTCACGAACTCACATACGCCTCATGTTAAACGTGCAGGATTTCCTCCGTGTGTAGGTCTCGTCTTGATGACTTTAAATTAAATTACAATAATAGCCAAAGGTGATAAATGGGCGTGGCCGGTCTGGCCTACAAAAAATTGAGATTCATGAGAATTTGTGAGTCAGACTGTATAAAAAAAAGAGATAAAAAAGCGAATTATGTCTGATTTAGGCTTGAGCTAGCCAATCTTTTTTACTAGTTAATAATTTAAAATTATTTATTCAATAAAAATATAAATAAATCGGTGGGCCAAGTTCTTGGCCCAGAATTGTGGCAGACTCTTAAGCGGGCTGGACCGAACTTGCATTTGTTCATTGATTGAATCGGACCGAATTCGTGTTAGTCCAACATTTTTGTTACCATCTCTAACGACAACCCACCCAGTGTTTTATATGCTTGCAAGTAGGAATGCAATTTTGTTTGTTATGAAATAGAGATTTTGTTGGCCAACATTTATGACTATAAAGAACGAATATTGATAATTTTGATAAAGATGATGCATATTAAAAATTTATTTGATATAACTGAATAAATTACGTTTTTATTTATTAAAATACCACAATTTAAAGATATAAATGCTTTTACCCAATTTTAGAATAATTATTTTGTTCTAATCCCACTGCATAACATGGAGAGAGTAGGAATTTAAATAGGGCAGGCAGATAGTGCCATTCCGTCGCTGTATTCACCAAGGGTATTTTTTTTTTTTTAAATAAATTTTTAATCCATACCCATTAAATACTCAATTTAATTTTAAATAATATTAAATTCGTTAAAAACTCGTTAGATAACCAATTTTGCTGATAATTTCTACTCTCACTCACTGTTTCAATTTTCTGTGTATAAAATTGCTTACCTTTTTTTGATAACAACAACAATAATAACATTAATAATAATCCATAATAATAATAATACTAATAATAAAATACTGTTTTTGTATAAAGTATAAAAGAAGCAATAAAATATATCACCAATTCTACAAAATGACTACAAATATATAACATAATATAAATTACATGCATACAAAGTAACTGAAAATATACCATATATCCAGAGGAAACGTGTGCGCTCCGTATCCGTGCATAAAATTAACATTCGAAGAGAGCTTTGCCAAAACGTACTTTAAAATAATTTATAATTAATTCATTAATTATTTTTAAAATAATACAAAATATTGGAGTTTAAATTGGGTTCACAATATGATGCCAGTATGCATGCATATATACATATACATACATATACACACACATATCAGAAAATATATCAATGATAAGTGAAGATAGATAAATGAATCGGTTATTTTAAATTATTGAAAACAAAATTGATGGACAAAGACATTGCCAGCAGATGACTAACAAGTAGTCTTGTTTATCTCTTGACATAGGGTGAATCTTCGATTTAGGAAAAAGACAAAATAATATATGTTATTAAGAGAATAAAGGGTCAATTCCTTCGCTACAAATATTCATAAAAGCCAAGCACGATTAACAAATAAGATATATTATAATATTATGTATGGATAATGTCTGTATATTTTAATAGCTTTTAACTCTGAAATATAATAATATGCTGTAACCCAAAAAAAAAAAATCATAATATTACAATTTTAATAAATTATGCGTAAAATATATCATTAATTATTTAACAAGAGTGTTGGTTTGAAATTTAGTTAAAAAGTATAATAATTTTTTACATATCTTAAATCAAATAAGATTGCGTAAAATAATTGGTATCATTTTTAAAATAAATAAAGTGATTTATGAAAATATGAAAGTGTTTGGATGTAGCACCTATCATCACCAAAAGATGAAGGAGGCAACTAATAAGGGCTTGCTTTACATTTTGAAATTTGAATTGAGAGAAAACAAGAATCATAATCAAAATTAAGAGATAGAAAAGAAAGAAAGAAAGAAAGAAGAAAAGGAGAACAGAAAAAAACAAAAGAAAAGAAGAGAAGAAGAAGAAAAGCAAAAGGAAAATTGTAAGCAAAAAGTTGCTAGAAACATTCGAAAACTGAGTGCAAGATATTTTTATGAAATTAAAATAGTTATAGTTTCATACTTCTAATACGTATTTTATTATGAATTAATTTTAATGATTAATTTTTGAATATTATGTTTAAGAATAGGTGTGACGATAAGGAATTTAAAAGACCTTAAAATTATTTATAATTGATTATTGGACTATGAGTGGATACTTTTGAATTGTCAAATATATTAGTATAATAAATTATATCATAATTGAATTTCATTTGATTATAATTATTCACGTGCATAAAAATCTAATACAAAATTATATTTTTAAATGTTTATGTCATATGTTTAATATATAAATTATTTGTAAAATAATATGAAATATGATTTTGAGACCTTGGCGAGGATAGGAGGTCATAGGGTATAATGATATCATAAAACTTTAGCGAGAATATGAGATTACAAGGTATGATTATAATAACGATCAATTAGACAATAATACGAAATCGTTAAATATATTTTGAATATGATTATGAAATCTTAACGAAAATATGAGGTCATAGGGTAAGATTATAATTATGACCGCTCGGGTATAAGTACAAGATTGTTGAGTATATTTTTAATATGATTATGACTATCCAAATGATGATTATGATAAAAATTACTTGAGCAATTATGATTATGATTAAAATAATAATTATGATTGTCTAGACATTAATATGAGGCTGTTGGATGTATTTTTAATATAATTATGATTATGAAACCCTAATAAGAATACGAGGTCATAAGATATGATTATAATTATGACTGCTCAGATATAAATACGAGGTCGTTGAGTATGTTTTTGATAAGAGGCTCTCATGTGCATTTTTTATATGATTATAAAATTCTAACGAGAATACAAGAATGCAAGGTATGATTATGATTGTCTGAATGAGTACACAAAACCATCGAATATATTTTTGATTCTTTTGTTTGGGCAAAGATTTTTCGCCAGGCATGATATGTTCTTTTTTATACTTATTTTATGTGAATTAAATTAGTTGTATCATAAAATATTGTTAGCATTTGATTGATATTTGGTTTATGTATGAGATTAAGCAAAATTTTAAAATTATTCATAAAAAAGTATTTTCTTTTAATTAAATCTACTCATTGAACTTCAAGCTCATTGTTATTATTTTTTTTTATTTATTCTTTAGGTTTTGTAGGATAGTGTGCAATGCAGAATTTTGTCACATGTGGTTAATACCACTAAATTCATATTGCATGAGTTATCCTTTCAGCATATTATATTTATATGTATCTATAAAAATAAATGCTTATGTTTCTATATGTAATATAAATAATGTAGACTTGTTGTGGTTTGACAGAAAATATTGATGTGTGAAAATAATTAAGGCCTAGGGCCATTTAAGTATATTCATAAAATTTTTATTATAGAAAAACTATTAAAAAAGAGTGTATTAAAATTAAAAAAAAATATATGCTTTTAAGCATGATTCACTGTGAATTCTAAGAAAGAATGAGGCAAGTCCCATAATTGAAATTGTTTTTACTCTTGATTTATACTCCTAATACTTTTTAGTAACAGAGCAATAGAGGTTGAAAATTATGGATCCTTCTTTTTTATGTTTGGAGCAATAGTTACATATTTCAATCGATAGAAATTCAATTTCTCATGTCAAAAATCACAACCATCATATAATTGTATTAAAAATTTCTAATGAATCTTAATTGATATTATGCTAATTTTAAATAAACATAACATAAAGATATAAGAATTATATGTCTGTTGTTAATTCGAATTAACGAACCATTTCCAGTTGCCTTTAAACGTATCCACACACTGGTTTTTGATGATTTTTTTTAGTTAAAGTGTTGGGAAACTTGATTTAGATTTGTAATACAATAATTATAGGCTTCAACAAGTCTTAAACAATTTTTCTACAACTAAAAAATTACTCTTAACTATCAAGAATTAAGAAAATACTTGATAAAATAAATTTTTTCTTTTCTTTCTTATTTTTTCCTTCTTTTTCTCTTAGAAAATGCTGAGGAAATTTTTTTTTTCTCTTCCTCTCAAATGTGGTGGCCTAATGTTTCCTTTCTCTCTCTTTTTCTTTTTTTTTTTTAATTTTTGTTTTAATTTTGTATTTATACTTACATAGGTATTGATATAATGAAAGTAAAATCGACAAAATTTCATTGGTGGATTCCAAAATCTATAAAATTTAATTTATTTATTAAAGTTTTTAATTTTATCAATTTACTTAATAATTAAGTAATAATAAAATAAAAAACTTAGATGTTAAAATCTTTACCATTAATTTTTATCATTATGGATAAATATTAACAAGATTTTGACATTTGGTTACTTTATATAATGTCACTTGTTAAATAGGTATATAACTATTAGGTGTCTTAATCCACACCTTTGATTTGAAAGATTTTGATGCTTGGCAGTATTTGATTCTACCATTTATCAAGTAACCATTTAAATTCAAGCATTTGACAATATCTTATAGTACCACTTGTCAAGCAAGTATTAATTTGATTTATAATAATATGTATTAAATATTAATAAATAAACTATTTTATTTATTAATATATAAATCAAACAATATATTAATTAATCTCTTATATATATCCATAAATCACATTTACAATATTCATAAATTACTGAAATATTTCTTGAATTAACGAGTGTTAGCCTAATATGATATATACAAGTGAACGATGTGCTTCAATGCAAAGGAAAAACCATGATACCTCATGTTAAAGGACTAATAGTACACTAGTACAGTTGGATAATGAATCATTGACTTTGGATAATCACCCATGTGTTTCATCATATTTGATCATGTTTAGTAGCACGTTCAATAATGTATTGCCTACGTTTATGCTCTTACAGCATAAGACTTGTTACTTAACTATTAGTATTATATACTAATCATTAACAGCAATTGAATATGTCAGTCATGCAATATCACTGTCTTTAATGGCATTGACACAACTGGAAATAAATTTAGATGTATTTAAATTAGAAACTCTGTACTCATAACTACAACTCTTTACATATAAAATCTCAACAAATAATTTATCACGAGATCTCATTTTGTATGTAATTAAATAATAATAATTGAATAGCTGCAAATGAAATAATTATCATTTTATTAATTATAAATATTTTTATAACTAATTAAAAAATATATATATATATATATATACAAAAAAAATGATATTTCCAAACCTATTGACACGATTGATTCTATGGCATATCTCCAACAAACTTTCACTTGCATTAGATCTAATCTTTATGGTACTCAATACCCATCTTCTCAAGATGGTGATTTAGTTGTTGTTGTATCATAGGTTTAGTCAGTGAGTCCATTACATTATCTTGGCGGAATCTTCTACACAATCAGTTGTTTATCAGTTATAAACTCTTTCATCAAATGATATTTTTGCTAAATATATTTAGATTTTTGGTGGGATCTAAGTTCCTTAACTTGTGTTATAACTCTATTATTATCATAGTACAAAGATATTAGATTAAGAAGAGAAGAAACAACTTTGAGTTTACTCATAAACTTATGGATCCAAACAACCTCTTTTACAACTTTAGAAGTAGTAAAATATTCAACTTCTATAGAGGAGTCAACTGTTATAGCTTACTTGGAACTTTTTCAACTAATAGTTTATCTATTATAAATGAAAACAAATATGGAGATAGACTTTTTATCATTCACTTTTGACTGAAAGCCAGAATCAATATAACCTTCATGTTTTGATTCATCTCTCTTATAGGTCGATACTAAATCTTTAGTCTTTCTTAAGTATTTAAAGATTCTTTTGACTGTAGTCTAATGTTGTTATATAAAATTTACTTGATATTTACTTGTAACACTTACAACATATGCTATATCAGGTTTAGTACATAGCATGATGTACATAAGATTACCTATTGCTAAAGCATAAGTAATCTTCTTCATATGCTTTCACTCAACTTTAACTTTGGGTTCTATATCTTTCAAAAGATTAACACCATGATTGCATGGTAAGAAACCTTTCTTAGAGTCATGCATATCGAACTTTTTTAGTACTTTTTTTTTTTATGTGTTAATGTTGGAAAAGACTATTATTTATTTTACTCGATCCCTATAAAGATGAATACCTAAAATATAGGTTGTTTCTCTCAAATCTTTCATGGAGAACACATTAGACAACTATAATTTAGCCTTAGTTAACATGCCCTCATCATTCCCAATGAGAAGTATGTCATTTATACATAATATAAGAAATGTGATGACATTGGTAGTCTTCTTCTTGTAGACACAATGTTCATCAATATTTTTAATAAAACCAAACAATTTGACTGCATTATTAAATCGTATATTCCAACTTTTAAAAATTTTTTTTAATCCATATATAGAGATCTGTATAGCTTATATACTTTATGATTGTCTATAAAAACAAACATCGTAGGTTATTGCATATATATAGTCTTCTCAATAAAACCATTAAGGAAGGCCGTCTTTACATCCATTTATTATATTTCATAATCATAATAAGCTGTAATAACAAGTAATATTTGAATAGACTATAGCATATCTACTAGTAAAAAAGTTTCCTTATAATTAATACTTTGTTTTTTAATATAACCCTTTGGTATATGTCTTATTTTATAAATCTCAACTTTTTCATCTTTGCCAATTTTCCTTTTGTAAATTTATTTATAACCAATATAAACAATTTCTTTCGATGGATAAACTAATGACCACAACTAGTTGGCATACAAGAAGTCTATTTCAGATTTCATGGTTTTAAGCTATCTTTCAGAATTGATATCTAATATCGCCTTTTTATAAGTTTTAAGATTGTCTTTCTATTAATCTTCTTCTATCATAAATGATTCAAAATCATTATTAAAAGGAAGAAGTATATTTGTGGAGGACGCAATATATTAGTGGATTTATGTAGAGGTTGGTTTACAAAAAGTTAATGATTAAAATGAACAAGTTCATCTGTATTAACAGCTTCATTCATATGAGGTTTGTCAACATTAAGCTCTCCAAACTCTTTTGAAAACTTGATTTTTTTTACTTACATTATGTTCTTCTATAAACTAATTCTCGAAGAATTGTACATGTCTACTGATTAAAATTCTTCGATCAATATGAAAGTAGAAATAATAACTCACATCATCTTTAAGATAACCTATAAATCAACCTTTTTCAGATTTTGCATCTAACTTTTTAGGTTTAACAATTTTATCATAAGTTAATGGCTTTATAGAATTAAAGTTTAGTAGCTTCCCATACCATATCTCATATGATGTCTTAAAAACTACTTTGGATAGAGTCTTATTCAAGATATAAATTATAGTATTAAGAGTATATCTCCAAACCTTTTTCAGATCATAGAGTTTTAATACTCTTTCCTATTTATTTCTCTATTATTGCTTTGAATTCCTTGAACTTTTCAAATGAACTTGATTTGTACTTCATTAAGTGCATATAACCATACTGTAAAAAATCATTAGCAAAGGTTATGAAATATGAGAAACCACCTCTAGCCATTTCACTAAATAGACCACATACATCACTATGGATTAATTCATGCATTTTCCTCGCTCTATTCCCTTAACTAGCAAAGGGTGATTTGGTTATCTTTCCTTGAATATAGGATTCACAAATTGGGTATTGTTTAGAACCTAATAGACCTATAAGTCCATCATTACCCATTTTATTAATCCTTTTATCTCCAATGTGACCTAATTTGTAATGCCATATAAGTCTTGAATTAATATCATTTCCAGATACTTTTTTTTTTATTAATAGTATTTGCCATTAATTTTATTTATTTCAAGAACATATAATCTATTTACATCCAGACCAATGCCAAATAATTTATTTCTTAAATAAATACAACATTTAAATCCATCAAAAGTAAAAATGTAACCATGTTTATACAATTGATTGACAAATAAAATATTTTTATTGTCTATAATAAAATACAATACATTGTACAATACAAAAGTATGGATTGATAGCAAAATAAATCTGCAAGTCCTTGAATATATGGCAACAACTGTTGCTCCATTTTACATTTTTAACGTGATTGAACCCTTTTTAAGTAACTTCTTATTATGAAGGTCTTGTAACAACAAACAAATGTGTAAGGTGATAGTTGAATCTATAATCCAGGCATTTAAATATGAGCTAACACTTAGTTCAGTTTCAATAATATGACAAGAAAATGTATCTTGCATTTTTTGTTGTCAAGCTCTTTAAGTGTAGAGAATAATTCCTTTTCTAATGTTCGATCTTCTTATAATAATGACACTTATTTTTAACTTGACTTTTCTTACTAAGCTTGGCCTTTCCCTTTTTTTTTTTTTTTTTTTGAGACATCTTTTTTGGGTCTGTATCTGGAGGTATTATTGCCTTTTTTTCTTATAAAATGTTTTACTATATGACATTATAGTAAGAACAGTCTTCTTCTCCTTCTTTGTATGAGTTTTCTTATGATAAGAGATAATCTCTTTCATAAGTTCAGGGAGAGTGTGCTCTAATTTATTCATATTATAATTTGCAATAAATGGATCAAAACTCTAAGAGAGGGATTGAAGGATTAGATCCGTCTATAGTCCGAAGTCCATGGTAAACTCTAAGGCATTAAGTTTCCCAATGAGATTTATCATATTTAAAATGTATGGTTCTAAAAGTACTCCCTCATTAAGTCTTATTCTAAACAAGATAGTAGACAACTCATATTGCCTATTCTTGGAACTCTCTCTAAACAATTCCAATAATAAGAGATATATCTTAGAGGTATCTTGCATGTCCTTATGTTGAGCCTATAAGCCATCACTTATTGAGGCCATCATATATGATCTAACTTTTAGATTATCATCATTCCATCTTTGGAATGTCTCTTTCTTTTCTCATAAAGCATTCTTAGAAGGGGCTATTAGCGTAGGCCTTTCAAAGACATAATCGATCTTTTCAGAATCCAAACTATTTTGAAATTTCTGTACCAAACCTTAAAACTAAGTTCAGTCAGTTTATGAGTGTCAAGTATTTTAAGAAGAGAGTTATATATTTTTGTATATTACTTGATTGAGTTTTTGGTGTCTATGTCAATACCAGAAAAGAAATACATCAATATGTATGTTTGTATATCAAATCATTTAGTTATGGACTTTAAACTAAATGATATCATACTACTTAAATTAAATCCTATACTCTCTCAAATAGGATAACTGTAATCATATTATAGATTTTTTATGGGTGATCATATTCTCATCAAATTTATAGAACCTCACCTAATAGTTATTGATCCAATAAATCTAATAAGTCAGAAATTCATTTTTGTTTGCAACTCCTTACAAGGTATGATCAAACTACCTTTACATTTATGACACTTTGCTTAACAGTTATTGATGTTCAATTGTGGAATCTATAATCTCAGTATATATAAATATACCAAGATATACATATATATATATATATTAAGAGTAGATATTTGTGACGTTAATTTTAATTATTGAAAAACAATGATTAGAAAACATAACTTTCTTTAAAAAAATTTTTTTATTACGATTTCAATGTACATGTTTTTATATCATAAATATTTATTTTACAAAGTAAATTGAAACCTATTATAAATAATAGTATGCCTTTGTCTGCACCAATCCAGTCTTAGAAGTGTTTCATGAATTCGCCATTTTACTAACCTTACTTGTAAAATAATATTCAATAACGGGGTAAGTACTATAAAATTACTCAGTAAAAAACACAAAACTCTAACCAGCAATTTAGCAAATATCACATCTCAAGCATGTAATTAATAACCAGTTAGGATAAAACTCTATCAAATGCTTGTTTATCTTAAGTTATTCACTGTAATAATACTCCTACCAATGAATAGACATAAATGGCTATATAAATAGCAATTGACCACATAAATAGTATCACTTAACTAAATAAATAATAACTATTATAAAAATTCTACAATAGTTCACCTATGCATATATACTACACAACCTATAAAATAAACTAAAACACTCTCAATACTAGATAATCACAACGTGTTACGGTTTCAACAATTATACATGTAATCTACCAATAGATTTAGCACATAAAAGTATTTTGTTTATCTTCTAAATTTTTTCTCTTCTATACCTTTTCCACTCTATTCATTCCAGTCATATTATTTAGTTCCATTTTCATTTGATTGGTTATAATTAGGATAATTATAGATCGTGGCCACAACTCTAGTACAATCCTTATCTTACGCACCCATTTTTTTTTTTTT
>CP135531.1:8070907-8098270 GCA_032402905.1 Khaya senegalensis | reverse complement strand
AAAAATAATTTAATTATTTATGTTAATTATCTTAAAAATAATTTTTTAAAAAATAAATTTTTTAAAAATTTTAATTACAATATATTAAATATAAGATATTTAATTTTTTTAAAATTTTTATATTAATCGTATTAAATATTTTATATTATGTATTTTAAATTTTATATTTTATGTATTAAATTTTTTATATTATATATTTTAAATTTTATATTAATAATTTTAAATTTTATATTAAAAAATATTAGATTTATAATATATATCTTAACAAAGTTGAAAAAAAAAATTGCCAAACACTTGACGTGGCAATGTAAGAATAAATGGCGCGTGTAACGTTGTATGGGCATAAAGTGACTTTTCTCGTGACACTACATGTCACAGAGAGCAGTTATCCACGTGGAGCACATGAAAAGGAGACTTCTCTCACGTGGCATTACATAGACGCTATATTGAGTCTGTTCTGTCCTGTCCAAGTACACTGTCCAGCGTTGAGCTTCCAGATAATGGAAATATGCATGTAAGTATCTACCGTCGTGTGGGGTGGGCATGTAAAATAAAAACAATATGCCTGCAATGGCATGCTGTGGGAACACGCAAACGACCAAAACCAAATGCGCCCCCCTTTTTGCCTTCATCCATGTGCAGTACGCAGGGTAATCCGTCTAATTATTGTTATCCTTTCCTGTAATTATCTCATGCTGTGAGTTTCAAATTTGGAGGTGACCCTTTTGTCCTCTCCTTAAGAAAAGAAATGTTGGGGAAGAATTTAGTTTTGGTTACGTTAATTTGGCAATGTATGGAAAACATTTTGATAAATGCATTCTACCAAAATATATCAACGTAGCTTGTATTATTTTTCAAAATCTTCAAACATTTTATTAATAAATATTAAAAAATATTTTAAATTTTTATGAAAAATTTCCTGTAAACCACAAAATTTATCAATTTATATGTATAAATACATGATTAAATGAAATAAAAAATAATAACACTATTTCAAAAGAATTTGCTTTTGCTTAAAAACTTTTTATTCGTATATATTTAAACTAAATTTACATAATTCTAATTATTTAAAATAGGTCCTAATTGCGATAATAATACTCTTCACTGAACTTTTTAATTTGTTAGTATCGAATGATATCTACACACTGTACAAATCTCACTGAATTGGTACTCTTTGACGATTCTGCACCACCTTTTGGGGCCCATATTTGGCTGGACTTTCTAACGTGGCAATATCACATCAACTAATCACTCTTCTCTCGTGATCCCGAAAGTATTCACCCTCCCTCGGCGACTCCCTCGCTTACGCCTTCTACTTAGCCACCCTCACGTGCAAACTATCCACGTGTCCCCATCTCCTTCCCTCTTAAGTCAACATAGTCACCACATCCAACGGCACACTTTCAACTATAAATATACACAGCTCACCCTCGTTAAAATGCCTCACTCTTCCCAGCAATGAAAGCTATATTACCGAGAACAGGATCGGTCCCGGCCCTGACGCCAGCACGTTCTGGTTCACTCAGGATTGGTCTCTCCCGTCACGACTCTATCTCCGGAATATTTTCTAGCGAGAGACATTCGGTGAATTCTCGTAAAATTTCCATGAATTTGGAGATGGATCACAAGAGAATTGATGGAATCCGGCGAGCGTTGTCGGAAAGCGACATCTTCGGATCGCAGACCGACGTTTCTGGCTTGTTCACGGAAGTGAACGCAGCCGGATCTCGTTATGTTCCGTCAAAAATTCCGGAAGAAGAGTACGTATCTGAGGTTGACGCTGATGATTACGGATCGTTCACGATGAACAACAAAGAAAATGATTATGTAGATTTCGACAGATTCTGGCCGGAAAACACAATTGCTGTGGACGGATTTAATGAAGAAAGGGATGGTGATAGGAGAAAGATTGGCGATTATTATCGCAAATTATTAAAGTCAAACCCGACGGATTCACTACTCCTGCGAAACTACGGAAAATTCTTGCACGAGGTAATTATGTAACAAAATTATAATTGAAAAACGAGTTAGATGTTGATTAAAGTAGTTAACAATAATGGGGAAATTTGTTTGTTTGTTGAAGATGGAAAAAGACTATAAGAAAGCAGAGGAATACTATGGAAGAGCGATATTAGCGAGTCCCGAAGATGGTGAGTTGCTGTCGTTGTACGGAAGCTTAATTTGGATGACTCAAAAAGACGAAGACAGAGCCAAATCTTATTTCGATCAAGCTGTTCATGCCTCCCCTAATGACTGGTACTTTTTTCTTTTTTGAAAATTATTTTCTTCCTTTTAAACTACTAACATATATTATGAAAAGATGGAGGTAAATAACATTATATTGGGATGGTGTTTGTGCAGCCTGGTGTTGGGATCTTACGCGCGGTTTATGTGGGAAGTGGTGGAGGAAGAAGAAGAAGAAGAAGAGAATAAAGTTGAAATGGAGGCACCGGCCATGGTTACAGCGTTTTAGGAGAGGGAGACGAAGCGTTTTCATACAAAATTAATTAGTATTCTTCGCCGGCTATTTCCTTCCATTACCAGCTGCTGCTTAAAATGATGAATAATAGTAATAAAACATATAATGAACCGAAGCTGCTGGAAGCTACTACTTAGAGAATGAGATAATTATATGTATGTTAATTAGATTATTCTCACCAATTTGTTCTCTCTTCCTTTATGTTGTTTTTGGTAATGTACATTGTAATTAAGATTCCGGGTTGTAGATGAATGGCGTCAATTCCATTTTGTAAATTTGTTATTCAGTAAGAATGTGATTTCAGAAGGATAAAATTCACCATCTTCGCTTTGATGTATAGAGTTTACATCAAAGCCAAGACAACAATATCAGCTAGCTGCTTATTTTTGTCTAGTGGCATCAGTAATTACCAGTGTTGAGGAGTTGAAGTAGGCTTGACTCGCATCGGAAACTTCAGTTTGGGAAAGCTGTATATGCTTTGGCGTACATTCAACATTAAGCAACTTCAATTAGTAGCGAAAGCTATGCTTATGCTTTAGTATTAATGAGCGAAACTTCTTAAGAAATGATGTACTTCGACTAGTCAATCAGTTGTAGATGGTTGTAAAAGGAGAGAATCAATGATTACTGAAACTGTTGGCATAGCCCCCGTTCTATTTTTCTTGCTTACAGCAACTGAGGAGAGAGGATTTTTTTAATCTCCTAAATCTACTTTCTCTCTCTTTATTTCCATACACAAATAACCAAATTTATATCTTTATAAATCGAATTTATTTTGGTATAGGATCAATTTAGTAATTTTAACTCAGTTATGCTCATGGATAACTTCTTTACAGACTGGTTGAAAGTGGCTTTCAATACTAAATTTCTACTCTTTTTTTTGGTTCTTTTCATCCTTTTTTTTTTATTTTTATTTTTATTTTTTAATATTGTTCAGTTGCCAGCTTATAACAATTTTAAAAAGTTATTTTAGTGTAAGAATAATTCTTTTTCAATATTTTAAAATTTTAAATTCTCCAAACACTCTGCAAATATTACCACACATTTTCCTATGACAACCAACTAACTTTTTGCTAAAAATTGTCTTTAAAACTTTTCCGTTAAAACAACTGCTATAAAATCGAACCAACTCAAAGGTATTCGATCCCTAAGGCTAAGCCTACTATTGCATAACTAAAAAAAAATCTAATCAATATATCTCTTTAGTGATATAATTATATTGTTGAAGTATAAATTTATAATTAAATTTTACTCTCTCTCTCTCTCTTTCTCTTTTTTTTATGCATTGTATAAAATTATTATGTTTTTTTTTTTTTTTAAATATGATTATGTAACTTATATAAAATATTGTTGCACACCTAAATAAAGATAAATATTGTCGTACTTATAGTTAATTATAAAAGTATAATAATTAAAATATTTAATAATTAATTATTTCTGTAAAAATATTATTCACTTTCGTGCGTGTATTTTTGTTTATTGATTCCATCATATATCTTTACGATTCTAAACTACAGCACATTCATTCTAAACATATTCTTAACCACAATAACTAATCATATATTTTGCAATTATAATAACTTGCTAAATTCTTACCCCACATTTGTAATTAAAATAGTGTAAAAATTATTTATTTTTAAGAAATTAAATGTAAATTTGTGAATGTTGCATCTTATCGTGGACAACTTGAACTAAAGGAATTTCATGATGTCCAAAATTAATGTAACACAATCACTTTATGTAGGAATGGATTGAATTGCGAAATTACTACATACAATCAATTTTTTAAAAATAAACAATGATGATAATAACAAATCACAAGTACAATGCAGCAAAGAAAAAGAAAAACATTAAATGCTATTAAGCACAGAAATATACAAACCCAAAAAGCAACTATGTAAATTCGTTTGCACCATTGTGGAACTCAAGTCTCCTGCAAGGGGACTCGGCCTTCCCATGGAGAGCTTGCTCATAAGCGGGCCAGTATTTTGCTCCGATTGCATAGATAGCCCTCCCCTCTAGGTGGGCTAGTTCGTTCCCTTGCCGGACTTACGTGCTACAACAATGGGGGCGCCTAATTGCGGGCTAGCTTAATTCCGTACGAACATCACATCTATAAGTGTGTTGCTAGGTTAGCCTTACTTTACGTAAACTTGTGGAGTTGAAAACAAACACAAAAAGAAAAAAAAAAAAAAATGAAGAGAGCATAAATGTTTAGAAAGAGTTTTACATTAAATATTTAAATACTTTGATTAAATGATGCCTTTATTATTTATAATAAAGTGTATGTTGGTTGAAATTAAATCTCTACAATTTTATTTAATAATTTAAAATAAAAAGTTTTAATGTAATATCCAACATTTAAAAAAAAATTTATACATAAATGATTCTCTCCATAAACTCATGATCTCCCATACATAAATGATACTTGCCTTATTTATATGATATTACAATTAAAACCTATCTTCTAAAAGTTAAGCCAAAACTAGTACATGGGCTTGGAGAAAAACTCTCAAGCATGATATTACTCCGAGAGGGAACCATCACCCATAAGTAGGGTTAGGTAAATTCAGTTTAAATATTTAAAATTTAAACGAATTCAAAATTATTAGTTTAATTTAAATCTAATTGATCTAATATGTTAATAGAGCCCAAACTAACAATTGTTAGTTTAGATCGATTTGGATTGTCAATTTTAACCTAAATCTAAAATATTATTATAATTATAAGATCTAATTATCTTATTAAATTATATTCACTTTTAGTATAAAAAAATGAATTTAATTGTAAGATCAATATTAAATTATATTTATTATTAGGCTTGAAAATAATCTAATTGAAATGTTTAATTAACGCATCATGTTACACTAACCACAACAAAACACATATTCAATAATATCATAAACAATAAATAAATTCATTTCCAAAGCTAAAAATGAAAGCCTTCAAAATACAATTTAACAACTTCCATAACAAAAAACTTCCAAATATTCATGCAAGAGAAAAACAATAACAATTTAATAATAGAGAATCAAAATCCAAAAAATTTAAACAAATATTCAACACCACGAAATTTAGACAATTATGTGATGCCTTTCTCAATAATCCTTTGACATTGATTTTTCAACACCTACATAAACATAATCAATAAAATAAGTTGTTTAACAATTTTTAATTAAAATTAAAATACATAATTAGGATGTAAGAATCTCATACCCATTTAAATAATAAATAACGAATTCTAAACAGGTATATATAAAAAAAAAGACACTAATTTTTTTTTTTTTTATGATCAAAGTAAATATTTATCACAATTCAATATATATACTTATTTACAACATGTACAATATATTAAAAATATAATTTATAATAAAAGTATAATTATTTCAACAATAAAAATTTTGTATGCCTAATTCTCTTAACAGGTCATTGTCCCAAGAATTTGCTTGATTTTGTCGCCCTATTAGCTATACTTAAAAATTATTTTAACTACAGAGTGAGTAATTTAAAATTACTCAATAAAAAATACAAAACTTAATAAAATAATTTAACAAATCACAATATTCTTACTATACAAATAATAATGAGTTAAGATAACAACATATCTCATATATTCAACGCTATAATAATAACCAGTTAAGACTAATCCATCCCAACTACGCGATTAACAGTTCAATTAGAATATTACGAATAGTCATAGTATGGTACTACTTTCCTTTGTACCCTTTCTACTCTATCCATTCCATTTTTACTATTCTATTCTCATTTCATTTGACTAGTTATACTTAGGTAAATTATGGATCGTAACCACATTATTCATTTTACACACCAATATATGTATAAATTGTGCACAGTTATAGTGCTACTATGGGTTCAACATGCTCCTAAGGGTGTCATGGTGAATTACCATTTCCTATCATAGGTTCAACGTGTCTAAAGGCATTATAGAGAACTGTCGTAGTTTCTCACATATAATTCTAGATACTACAAGGACGATTGTAGATTCCACATGTCTCAAAGAGCGCCACAGTAATTAATAAATCATTATTCCATTTCGTCCTAAGCAGTTCTACCGGTGTGTAAGGAAATTTCATAATCTACCACAAGAATGTTGGCCACTTATACATCTCTCTACGATTCATCATATATCCATATTACCCATTTACCCTTTATTACTACTTAAGCATATTTTGGTAATTTATTAAAATTATAAAAATCACATATGTAATATTTTTATAATTTTGTTCCAATATAAAATATATTATACCTATAGTTGCATTTCAATACCTACCAATATATGTACCATCAAATCAATTATAAAAATAATATATATATATATATATATGTGTATGTGTGTGTGTGTGTGTATATATATACATATATACATTTAATACACACACACACACACGCGCGCACCTATATTAATGTATTCATACATTAAACATACAATGCCGAAAAGACATTTTAAAATACCTTTTTTGATGATGGATATTGACAGAATGAAGCGTAAATATAAATAATATTTAATCATTAATTTGACACAATTATACACACACACACACACACACACACACACACACGTATTAAATTAACTATTTAAAATATTTTCGAATTTCACATCCATACCCATTCTCCATCAATAGAATTTTTTTTTCCAGCCAATCAATTTTTAATCATTAACGTGCACACTTAATTAACCAACAAATATCCATTTGATCGAAATGATCACTCAACACTAAATGAATAGTATATTAACTGGACAATTTACCCCTTTTTTTTTTATTTTTCTTTTATTTTACACATTCAAATCAATTCTTACTAATTTTATTGTTTTACAATACAATTATTAACACATAAACATATCAAAATAACATAATTTAACACCAAGTGAACAGTATCTAAAATAGACCATTTTGTCTTTTTTCTATTTTTCTTCTATTTTACACATTCAAACCAATTCTTACCCATTCTATTTATTCCTAATATAATTATTAACACATAAACACATCAAAATATTATAATTTTAATACTAAATGAACAGTATCCAAAATGGACCATTTTATCATTTTTCTATTTTTCTTTCATTTTATACATTCAAACCAATTCCTATTAATTTCATTTATTTTCAAACACATTTATTCACATTTAAACATATCAAAACATATTAAAATTAAGCATTCAAGTGCCCTATAAATAGTGATTGAATATATCCTATTATGTCTAAATCAAATTTTTTCTTTTTATACAATTATATTCACTCCAATCTACTTTCTAAACACTCAATTTCATAAATTATACATCAATTTTATAAAACTCCTAAATTATCAAGTTAGAGTTTAAGGTGTTTAACTCAAATTCAAAGTTGATGGTAATTGCACTAAATTCAAGTTAAAAAAATACCTAAAATACTATTTAAAACTATAAAACCACCATCTAAACCACTTTTCAATAAGTCTATGAGCTGAAAGTTAATGAATTAAGAACTTTTATCATTAAATTAAAACTATCAACGCATAGAATAATTTTTTCTACTGCAGTAACACGTTAAATCGGACGAATTGTAAGATTTTGCTTAAGTTTTTAAGAAAATAAAAGAAATTTAAAAAATAAGGGAGAGAATGAGTTATGGGAAGAGAGAGAAGAAAAAGTTGATTTCATCCAATGTTAAAAAATTAAAAAATCTTATCCAACTTTATATTTTTAAAAATTTCACTCTTACCCACTAATTTTTTAAAATTTATATTTAACTCTCAAGAAAATTATAAGACTACCTAATATTTTCAGACTCTTTCACTTTAGTGCATCAAATTTTGGTGACCTAGAATTTAAAATTTTTCATGAAATAACCATTTTGTCCATAGAAAAGGAAATTTGTCATTTTAGTCATTTTTTTTTTCTCTTTTCTAAAGGTATTATTGTCTAAATTTGATTTTATTTCTTTCTACATACTTCTAACAATACTTTTAACAATTTTAAAAATTCGAGTTCAATCTAACCCTTACAGCCCTATCAAATTGATCATTTTTTCTTTTTTAGTAAAATTACCCTTTTTCGACAAACTAACGATTCTTGCCATTCTAGGGTTATCCAATGTATATTTTCTTTCGGTAATAACTAAAATACAACTTTTAATTCAATCATCTCTTATTCGGTCCATTGATATTCATTTGAAATAACAATTTTGTCCTTTACCATTATTTTGACCCAATTTTTGTCAAAATGACTCTAATCAGGATTCCAAAAATTATTTTATATATTTCACAATCCAAAAGTCAAAATATACCATAAAATAATTATACTAAGATATCAAAAAAATACTTAAATTTGAGGATGTTACATAAGATATACTGATACCTATCTCCATTGATTCACATATTTAAAAATCATTGAAAGATGATAATGGCACTTTTACAATATACTTCTTAATATACTTTTTTGATATACTAAAAAGTTTAATTTATTATTTTATGCATATAAAAGCCTTAACCATTTTTGGAGTTAATGAACTCTGAAATAGATTGAGTATATGCCGTTTAGTACTAAATATTGATTCTTAAACCATAGTAAATGCAGAAATTGTAAGCACGTCCCTTGCAACATTGTATAAAATTTAAAACCTTCCACTATTTTCCTTCTACCAACTCAAAATATCAAAATTTTCATTATTTTCATCCTCACTAGGTTCAAAGAAATACTTCATCTCATTTTTATATCAATACTATTTTTCTTCACTTTAATTATTTAAACTGAGTCTTAGGATCTATGTCACGATCCAAAAATCATATTAGTGACTTTTAAGTTGAAAAGTCAAATTGTTAACTAAAATATGAATTATTGATCAAAAGCTCCGGGGTCTTTAAAGTATAATAATAATAATAATAATAATAATAATAATAATAATAATAATAATAATAATAATAATAATAATAATAAAATCTAATAAAAATATGTGAACATCTACTATATTTTAAAATGAATAATTTAAATTCAAGTGGTCCATATAAATTATGCATCATCCCATAGTTGAAAGCCTAATAATTTAAATACAAATCAATAGGAACATATTAACCATCGAGTCAATGTAAAATCAATCGTTGTGTCTTCAAGTGTCCAAAATATATTATTTGCTTCACAATGTCCATATTACGCTAAAAATATTTTTAGAGTGGAAAACAAAGGAAGAACAAAACCAAGGTACTCAAAAGTGATAAATATTATTTACCTAAATTAGTTTTACCAAAATCCTGTATGGTCAGTATAAAAGGTTGCATGCCCAATTTCAATAAAAATCATCAATGATGCTAATGTTAGAAATTTCTCATTGTATACATAATATATATAATACAATTAAAATAAATATCATCAATTTAATATGAATCATATCAATTAATTTGGTAATTACACATCAACGATAGCCATAATGGTAACATAATATAAATAGAAAATAAAATGGGTTTTTAACAAAAATAGCCTCAATTTAATACCCATTTATATTTGTGGCTTTAGTTACAAAACTCTTTTATTTAAGGCTAAATGTTTGACTTGTGAACAAAAATGCCCCCATTTTAAATATAAATTTTCAATTCTTTCTTGACTATACACATAAAACCCTTTTTTTCTTTAACTCTCTAGTAAAAACTCCACACAAAAACTTATTGATTTTAAAACACGAAAATAAAAATTACAGCAATTAGAATTGTTTCAGCAACAACTATATGATAAAAATCGAAAGCTAAAGTTCTCTATAAGAAAAATATAGTATGTTTTCAATGAGTATTGGAAAAGCCAAAAATTTAATTTTATATTATGTCTTGCTATTAATTTAAGGTTAGTTAATCCTTCAATTACGGTTAGAAACTAATTTAGAAGTGATTATATATTAATTTAAATAATTTAGATGTGTATTCTTATGTGTATTTGAGATTATTTAGAGTGAGGATAGTAATTAAGAATGAAGGATATCATCGTTGCCTCAATGAAATTAATTGAGGGATGATGCATTTTTTTAATTAATTCCCTTGACAAATTTCATTAAGTGACAATGAAATTTTTATCTAACTTCTTCGATAAAATTTATCAAGACCACGAAAAAATCCATTGTCCCTCGATCAATTTCATCGAGGGAATTAGTTAAAAAATTCATTGTTTTCTCAATGAAATTCATCGAGGAACAATGAATTTTTTAACTAACTAGCTCAACAAAATTTCGTCGAAGAAAAAATTAATTTTTTAACTAATTCCCTCGATTCGTCGAGAGAACAATGAATTTTTTAACTAACTAGCTCAACGAAATTTCGTCGAAGGAACAATTAATTTTTTAACTAATTCCCTCAACGAAATTCATCGAGGGAGTTATGAATATTCAAAATACATAGCTAAAGTAGGAGAAAGACAAGAAATGAATGGTTGAAGAGAAGCTCCAATGGCTTTTTTTGTGTGTCTATTTTATCTGCTTCTCTACTAAAAGTAATCTCATTCAATTATTTTGTTTATGGGTAAATTTACTTTATTCGTGAATTATTTTAACAAAGTCACTTTAGATAATATATTTAACATATTTTTTAAAAATATTCTTAATGTTTCAACTATTAATCACTTTGATATGATGAATTTGTTGCATTTTTAACTATTTGTGGTTTAATAGTTCTTGTATTATTTTGTTAATTGCAAAAAAATCATGGCTTAGTAAACTATTGAAAATGGTTGAGAGAGATTTTTTTCTAGAAATCATGATGTCTTTATCACATATGTGAGTTGTTGAAAGAATTAGATAGATGCTACTATTAGCACAGTTGGATTTATTTTCAAGATTATGCTTTGAAAGGATTTTACAAGTGCAAAAGCTTAGGTTTTTGGGATTTTATTTCATTATATCTTGCTCAAAGAAGTTTATGCAACTAGGCTTGAAGTGGAAAAACAATTATGGTTTTTGGTATCTGATAAGTTGATTTGATTTTCTAAATTTGAATTTGAGTTAATAACTGAACTCAATTTTGTTAATTTTTCAAGGGGTAAGCAAATTTCGAGGAGTAGAAGAAAGATACATTCACTCTATGACTAGTTTTTTTCCAAGAACACTAGATTAAATAAAGTCAATTAGATAATTTTTTTTAAAGGGATAGACTTTAGCATTATTGAGGACGAAGATACATTGAATGTTTACTTTGTTGAGCAATTTTTATTGGGGAGGGATACTCATGGAAAAATGGACTCGTTTGTATTTAATAATTATCCATGAGGCATAGTGTACTAGGCATTAACATACAAGTATCTTTTGTAAACATTGATCAAAAAAGTACAAAAATTTAAAAAGCACAGCAAGAAGAAATAGAAACATAGCTGTGACCATTACAACTTAAAAGGTCTTTCAATTGCCTTTCAAATACTTTATTTTATTAATTTTTATTAATATTTTAAATTTTTTATTTGTTACATAATTATTGGTAGTGTTTAAAATTTTTGTGTGATTTTTTTTTGTCTTTTTCTTAGGTATAGATATATAAGGTAATTCTCACATGTCAAGGTAAATATGGTTATAGGATAAAGGATGAAGTTTCTCACATATCAAGCTTAACAATATTGAAGAACCCAAGGTACGAAGAAATTTACAAACTTTGTTTACAACAACTAATGTAAGTGGTTTAACTTGAGTTTATTATATTAATATATAATATTATCATATTATTAACGATTATATAATTATCAAAACTTATATTATTATATTATTAATAATTTAAGATAATATGTTTGTATAGCCCTATTCTCTCTATAGTTGACTCCAACATATGTAAAGAGTTTATTGCCATATGTTGAACAGTTACAATCAATTAAGATAGCGAAAAAGGAGTATAAAGGAGATGTTCTACTATCCTCTATTGCACCTACACGATCGGAGAATTCATCAGTATGTTGCAACTATTTCGTAGTGGAAGTAGTTGTTGAGGTACATACTGTAACTCTTGCTTCTAAAAGTTAACGATACACATACAAACAAACAAAAAAATCTCACTATTTTTATATCATTTCACTCCACATGAATTATATAATAATATGATTTCATAAGAATAGAAGAATTTTTCTTTTTCTTGCTAGGATTAGGTAGTCTTGGTACTCTTTTTCTTTTTCTATTATTTACTTTCTCTTTAAAGATTTTATAAGAATAGAAAAATTTCTAATCTTCTAATACTATACGTATATAAATTTTTTTAAATAACACATAGTATTCATAATAAAATATATTACCTTAAGCATTCCGAGCTTGAGCACTCATTGTTACTCCTTCATTCATGTTCTCACCTTTACAAATAACAAAATAGTCTTACATCAACTTTTAGCATCAAAGTCATTATAACCTTTATTATTTCAAAATAACATAATATGAGCTCTATAGTTTTAAATGATGCAAGACCAGTGTCATATTAAAAGCAATTCAACTAGATTTTCATTCATATAGGTTATAGCTACCAATTTATAGTATATTAGTACAATTTTTTATAAAATTGAGACAATGCACTATAGTTTTCTGCACCTGGCAACAGTTAGTGTTTTGGCTATAACTTTCAGTAAAAAATTTCAAATTGAGCGCTATTTTTTTTTTCTGCTGTTTTATAATTAAATTCTCTTTAATGTATTAAATTTTCACTTTTAAATTCAATCTAAGACAACAATAGTAACAGTTCAAAATTGACTATCCCTATTTGAGTTAGACAACACTTTCAAAGAAAGTGAAAAATTTTTAGCCTTATGCACATCTATGGCTAAGCATACATTTTATATTCATATTATACATTCATAACATTGTTATTAAATCACTTCTCATTTAATCACATAGATTTTTATAGTGTAGATAACCATTGACTTATGGTTAATGACTTGTGAATACACCTTCACTTACATTGCCTCTTGAATATGTATATACAACAAATATTCAATATCAATAATATCTTTCCTACCTATCAAATGCTTTTATTGTAGTTTAAAACTTGCAAGCATGCCTTATAAACCCAAAACAAATATCAATCATAGTGCACATACCTATTTCTTTGAATTTACTTCTCTTAGTCATAATTTTTCTTCTAGGTTTTTCTTCAACTCCTTTACCCACCTTAAAAATAGAGAAGATGATAGTTTATTTCTTCTTTGATTTCCTCTCCTAAACCCTTTGATTTTACCTTCTCTCTCTCTTTTCTTTGGTTGCCATGAGAAGCTCTTGGTTGAGCTTTGTTTTTTATTTTTTTGGTTCTTTGATAACTTATCTCTTGTTTGACCAAGACTTACACCAAATTCGTAATTTGTATGTCTTAACTTTAGTCTAATTACTTATTTAACCTTCTCTAATTTATTTTAAGCCTTTTGCTTAGCTTTAATTTATTTATGTGATATTTAGCATGGTTTATGTTTAACTTTTATTTACTTTACTATTTCTTACTTACTACTAGTGAGGGTGCTACACATACATTAAGTACTACTTTTATTTAGTAACTTTCATATATTACTTTACTAATCGAGACAATTAGAATTGGATCTCATCGTGTCATGATAAAAATATGACACCATTCGAATTTACAACCCAAATAGCTAACATAAATGTTAATATCTCTCATTGCAGCCCATAGATGTCCTATTCAAAGTTACCAGTCAACAATTCCTTAAGGCCTCAGTATGTGCTTTTAAATGAAGTGTTGAAGGCAATTGAAGCGATGCATGCTAATCTGGAGGCACATTTTTTGAAGCAAGAATATTTCTTATGTGCCAAAATGAAAGCACATTTTTTTAAAGCAAGAAGAGTTATTTAAAGCTCAAATAGTAGCAGTTAGACAAGAAAAGGACTTTAGGATTGAGATGCATGAATGCTTCTAGTGTTTTGTTATTATAGCCTCAGCAAATATTAATGCTACTCTAATGCTTGCAAATGTTTCTGACCAGACCTTTTCTCCTGATTTGCACAATAAATATGGATGTCAATACAAGAGAACAAAGAGGTTAATTAGCCCTTTTGTGCATCCAGGAAATTTGAAAAAGCAAAAAGGCATTAGAGCATTGCGTGCACAAAAATAGTGAAATCATTTCATGCAATGGATAAGGAGGTTCAATTCAGTATCTGTTGATTTGGGAAGGATTAGTGTATTGATAACCTAATTTATGACTATATTAAAAGGCGAGGAAATAACATAGTTAGAAGATAATGTACATATACTCATAACCTTATTTATTTCTTATTTTATGTTATTATAAATTTATTTCAGTTGTATTTGAAAGTAATAGCATTAGTTTTGGAGTCTTTATTCCTTTCTAAAGTTGTTTGTGCTTTGTATGCAGTATCTAGGCTTGAATGCATGGTTTTTCTACTATTTATGCACTTTTTTTGCCAAAATACAAAATTTTCAATATATTGCTATTGTTTTGAATTTATTTGAGTTATATTGTGCCTTCTTTGTACAATTTTGGATTTGTTTATGCCTATAGGTAGGATCTATGACTTGAATGCATGGTTTTTTTTGCCTTGTATACACTTTTTCTGCCTAAATGCAAAATTTTCAACATATTGTTGCTATTTTAAATTTGTTTAAGCTATATTGTGCCTTCTTTATGCAGTTTTCAATTTGTTTATGCCCCATACGCAAGATTTGGATTTATTTTTGTAATTTTTGCCTAGTTTTTGGATTTTTTTTACTGTCTTGTTCTTGGTTTGTGCTTATTTATGACAGTAAATCTATAAATTTTTGATAGTAAATCTACAATATGAGCACCTAAACTTTTCAGATTAATGAGAGAAGTGTTTTTCCTTTCTATTGAGATTGGTTATGCTTTAAGTTCACTAATTGATGACAATTAAATAAAATATTCATTACTTATGTGTGAGATCCATAACTCCAATATATATATACGCATATATGTATATATTAAGATTAAATATTCAAAATTTTAATTTATTTAATCAAGCCGTGTATATAAAAGAAAAACTTCTATTAAATATCTTTTTCTAATAAAAGTAAAAATATACATTCATAAATTACAACTGTAGTTTTGAAATATATATCTAAAATTTTATGAAACAAAATATGATATGTCGCTTCTTAAAATTCTTGTTGTGTCTTAAAGGAACCACCTGAAACCGTCACGCCATTAACTATACTTAAAAAGATAATCAACCACAGGAGTAAGCAATTAAAAATTGTTTAGTAAGAATCTAAAACTTTAACAGATACATATTCAACTTAATCCATTCACTAGAATAGTACTTCTACCACATAAATAGTAATTTCTATAAAAATTTCGGCAAGAGTTTACCTATACATATAGACTACACTACTTGCAAAAGAAACCAGAACACTTTCAATATCATTCAGTAATGACTTACTACTTCTTTAACAAATATCAATACCACTACACATCATCTTTTAACATGCAGAAGCATTTTATTACATATTTCCTTTTCTTACTCTTTTCTGTTCTATTTTTATACCATTCTAATTCTGTTCATTTTATTTTTTCATTTTAAAGTCTGAATTCTATTTTTATATTTTGTTTTGTATTTTAATAGTATAATATATATACTAAACTATATAGCACACATCAGCATGTAATCAAAATAATTTAGTACATTTCATTTATTCTGTTATGATTCTGATTCTGATTCATTCTATTCTGGACTAATCATAATTATGGTAACTATAGATCTTGACCACAATTCTGACATAATCTTTATCCTATACACCCACAAATAAATTCTATTTAGATTGTATAAATTTTGTGTTGCCATGCTACCCTGGTTAGGGCCCACATCGGAGCCACGCCTTTCCAAATATGACCAATGTAACTAATTTTGTTCTGAATTATACAAATACAAGTGCATGTACCCCTAATCATTAATTAAAATAAAATAATAATACCTATTAATACACACACACACACACACACACATATATATATATGTTCATATGTACTATATTCTAACTCCATACCATACACTATGATTCTAACACAATCCGTTCTATTTTCGATAACCGATCAAAATCATCATAATACTTTTAAATTTCATAAACATACTCATTCTCCATCAATTAGATTTAATTCAGTATATTCCATAACTATATTTATAAATTAATATATTCATCAAAATATAACACAATAAAACCCATGTGATTATTCACACTCCTTAATGGTTGAATTTTTAATTATACGCTTTTTTCAATATCTTCCATTTTTTATCCATCCAAGTCAAATTCTATCAATTTTAATGTTTTATAATACATTTATAAATATTTTCAAATATATCATAAAATAACATTTAATGTTACCCAAATAGTAACTAAATTTACTATTTTACCCTTTCTTCATTTATCTTCCGTTTTAACCAATTAAATCAAATCTAGTTAATTATGTTGTTTCATCACACTATTATTAACACATAATCCTCTCAAAAATCAACATTCAATGCCTCAATAAATAGTACCCAAAATTTTCAATTTTACCCTTTCTCCATTTTTCTTCTAATTTATACATCTAAATCAATACCTATCAATTTTCTTTATTCCCTAACATATTTATACACATTTAAACATATCAAAACACATCAAAATTAAACATTTAAGTACTCTATAAACAGTGACCGAATATGTCCTACTATACATAAACCAAATTTTTTATCTTTACAAAATTCTGTTCACTCCAATATACTTTTCAAGCATTCAATTTCATAAATTATACATCAATTTCACAAAATCTCCAAATTATCAAGTTTGGATTTAGAGTTCCTACCTCAAATCTAAAATTGATGGTAATTACACCAAATTTAAGTTAAAAATACCCAAATCACTATTTAAAACCATAAAACTACCATCAAAATTACTTTTCAACAAATTCATAAATTAAAATTTAATAAAATAAAAAAATTTTACCATCAAATTAAAACTTTCGACGTGCAAAATAATTTTTCCTTCTATAATAACGCTTTTAATCAGGCGGATTGTAAAATTTTACTTGATTTTTTTAAAAAAATAAAAAAATTTGAAAGAAAAGGGTGAGAGTAATTCACAATAGGAGAGAGAAGAAAAAAAATGAATTGATTCAATTTTAAAAAGTTAAAAAGTCTTATCTAACTTAATATCTTTAAAAATTACACTCTTATTTAATAATTTTTTAAAGTTTACATTTAACTCCCAAAAAATTATGAGACTACTCAAGTTATTTTTAAATTCTTTCACTTTAGTCCATCAGTTTTAATCTTATTTTTTTTTCAAATTCTTTGTGAAAAAATCATTTTACTCCTAATAAAGAAAAAATTGGTCATTTTGATCCTTTTTCATCATTTTTAAGGGAATTCACATCTAAATTTGATTCTTCTTTTTTCTACATCTTATTTAAAATATTTACAAGAGTTTTGAGTAATCAAAATCTTGCCAAAGTCCTTTTGACTTTTGACGTAATGACTATTTTATCTTTTTTAATAAAATTGTCCCTTTTGTCCAAAATAGAAATTTTGACATTTCTAAGTTTATAAAATCTTTCATTCCTTCGAACACACTCTATTATACTAATTTGCATCCTCAACGTCTAGCTTGATCAATTAAAAATTTATCAAAATGATGATTTTGCCCTTTCTTGTCAATAATACTTATTTTCACTAAATTTCCTCCAAACACATTTCTAAATCTTCTCTTCTATATTTCTCTACTCCAATACTGTTACTTTATCCACTTCAATATGAATATAATAGCGAATTTAGGCAATATCTAAATTTGAGGATGCTACATTATGTCATTTTCTTATGGTTCTTTTTGTCTCCCTTTCTTTTTTTACCTTTTTTTTTTGCCATTGGTTAACTTGGTAATATTTGAAATCTTGTTTTGTCATAAACAACACATTAATGTATATTTAAATTTGTTATATGAGAGCAACAACAACAACCTGATATTGTGCTCTAATGGTGGACTTTAACTGACACGTATACCTATGTAAGCAAACATGAACTTTTGCATTTTATTACAAAAACCTTTTTCATTTTATAGCTTTTTTTTACTTTATGAAAGAGTTATTTTAGAGAAATGTGATAGAAAATTGAGGAGAGAATAAGATAGCTGGGAGAGTGAATTAATTACAACAACAAAGTTAGAAAACAATTTACCAAAGTTTGAGCAATAGCTAGAAATTCTTTACTAGAGAACTGAAGTCACATGGTACTTCATGGGTAAGATCCTATCTAGTAGGAAGATAGCAAAGGGGTCGAAGACTTGGTTTAACATAGACATTGTTTACTTGCCAATCAATATAGATTAGAAGCATAACAGATCACTGTATATAATTCCTACAAGAACTTGAACTAGGATGACCACATTGAGAGCTACCTAAGATATGTGTCTGCATTACTACATTTATTATTGAGGCACACAGGATTTTACACATATAAAATAGAGTTGGTGGATAATAATTCGGCATTTATGATAGTTTATTTACATGAAGGAGTGCCTTACCAAGAAACATGCATAGGGAATTATGATCTTTTCATTTGTAAATTTATTGAGTACTTGTCCTTATAGTGTGATTTTAATTTTAGTACAAATAATACTAGGTGTTTAAGAAAAAAAATGGCCCTTAGTTTGTGGTCTAAGCATTTATGGTAGATACTGATGATTAATGTTAAATGCTTATTTTATTTAATAGAAAATATATAATAATTTTATTTACATGATACACATTACTCCAATTTATACCATACATATGAATTATTACTTAATTTATCCGATGCACTATTAAACATACATATAACAATTTATGTAAGGTTTTGATTACTTAGCTAAAGAAATTACATATGTATTCTTGTGCTATTATGAAGATATATGTATTCTTGTAAAGTAAGAAATTCAAGGTACTCCACCATTATGTAGTATCATAATAGTAGCTATAAACATTCAATTATTTGACTCGCGTATGTAAAACTTTAAAATAAGCAAAAAAAAAAAAAAAAAAAAAAAGAGCCTTTAAAAGTACTATGCATCTTACTCTTAGAACAAAACCTACTCAAACAAAATTCATAATGATATAGCTTTACATTACATAAGAAGTAATACTAGATAAGGAATAAAGAGAGTTTAGGATAACAAATTGCTAAAACTAGTAACAAAATGGAATCATTTAATGTTCTTAATTGCACTTCAAATTGATATTTTGCATTTGATAAACCATACATGCTTGTGAGTCGAAAAACATATAGAGAGAAATATGAAAATTTAAAGACGAAATAAAACCACCAAAATTATTTATATTGTCTTATTTTCTGTCAATATATGTGGAGTTAAGATTCCAAAGGATATGCATAAGTTTGTTCTCAATAAAAGTTGCCATGATGATGGAAACAATTTGAAAATCATTAAAAAATAAAAATAAAAGAGTTTCACTTTAGTACCTTGTGTTATTTTCCATTATGTAATTACATGCAAACATCTGGAACTTTACAAATGCAAAACATCAACTAATATCTACCTATAACTATATCCATATAAAATGCAGTGAAAAAGAATCTAATTATTAAAGTAAGAAAAGTGGCACATAAAAGATATATTATACATGGACATTGTCAATTGTAAAATTTGCAAGACTTTTCATTTGATTATTGATGCATTCCAAGAAACTCAAACATTAGAAACTTACCTTCTTCTTGCAAAACAATAAAAAACTAAAAAAAAAAAATAGAAATTTGGAATAGCAATACCATCTTGAGATGTCTTCCTAACTAAAAAAGTATGTCAATACAAATTGAAAATATTATAATGAACACTATAATATATATAAATAATTATTTCTTAAAAAAAAATTGATCTAATATTAATAAAATTAACCTTTTTTTTCCTTCATGTACTTTAATTCAATTATATACAAATTTAATTTTTTTTATTATAGCATTCAAAAATTAAAAAGTTATATACAAGTCGAATACGTCAATAGAATGGAAACTCTACTCCAAGTATTCTCCAAATACACAATAAATTAAAATCTCTAAATACTACATTAACATATCCAAATACAAGTTCAATAACATATCCATAAAAATAATATCAAATCTAACAAATATATCAAAATACAATACAAATAACACGACTTAAATAGTTACAAGTACATATCCAAAATCAATATGCAAAGTCCACCGAATTTGGCTACAATGTCACCAGATTCTTAGAAATCTGACAGTTATGTTCATATTGTTTGCACTAAGAGTATTTACATCTTAACACGTCCTTGCCAGCAAATGGCATCCCATATCTTTCTCCATCCTTTATTAGACATTGATGTCGATCGACAAGGTGAACTATCATGTTTCTTACCTGATTTATCCGTTTACTTATTTTTCTTGAACCCACTTTTTGAGATAGGTTTTCATCTGGCAAACTTCGTTCCTCCTTTTATAAAACCATCTTTGTAATAAATTTTTTAAGTATTCCACTAATGAGGTTATGAGATGGATACAAGCATGGTGTAGAATTGCATTTAAAGATTTACAATATTAATAGTCATTATATTATACTTTCTATTAGTGAAATAATCTCGAGACCATTTGTGACAACTGACATCCTCCTCTAAATACTTGGCTATTTCAGGGTTTAAGGCTTTAACCTTGAAAATTGCTTGTTGAAGTCATTCATAAAATACACCATTGCAACCACAAAGTAAACTATCATGAACTTGTCAAATTTTTTTTATTGACTTAAATTTTGAACAAATGTTCCCTTCTATATGATATGCACAAACCCTATGTGTCGCCTCAAAAAAAATAGTAAGTATAACTTTCTCAATACTTGCATGCCAATTAAAAATAAAAATCAAGTCTTGCACCTCTTTAATTACTCCTCGTAGGCTCATGAATCATCATTTTCATTATCGTCAATTCTAAAAACTGCTTGAAATATCTAATCATTTCCATCTTGGCAAGCTATCACAAATAAGGTTCTACGATATTTTCTTTTAAGAAAAGAACTATCAACTATTATAACTGATATGATTGATGTCTGAAATCTATTGATGCAACTTTCAATAGTAATGAAAAAAAAAATACTTGAAATGGTACTCAATATCCTTTTCTATATATGAGACAGTGCCGCTATTGTGGCATTATAAAACATTATAGTAGAATGGTAAACATTTGTAAAAATCAATAAGATCTCCAAAAACCAATGTAAGTACAGCTTTTTTGACACGTCAAGTTTTTATATATGATACTAATAAATCATATTCATTTTGAATGTCTTCTTAAATATTTTTAAGTATGTACACTCTACTGCAATTTGTAAACTTATCTTTAATCATATCTGTCTCACTTAAAAATAAGTATTCTCATGCATTAATATCACTTGAACACACCATTTACATTTATCATCTGCACATTTTGCCTCAAAATGATTTGATGTGAACCTATGAATCTTGAACTAAAATTTTTGTCTCATTGCAAGTAGACTCAAATCTCAGTATAATTTATTTTTGCTTTCAAATAATTTTCTAACTACCATTTCACTGTCATTTGTATTATAGAATGCATCTATTGAAAAATTAACCTAAAGAGGGATAGGATGTATGTGCTATAGTGAATCACAAGTTCATAGACTAGTATATTTGCAAGAAAAATAAGACACTTGTAACACCCCCTTCCTTTCATTTCTATTCATGTGGCATATAGTACATTAAAATTATCGAAAAGGTAAAAATCAACGCTTTCTTATAGTGAAGCGAAGTTTTAATTTGTTCAAAAAAATTTATAGAAAATAACCACATAAATAGTAACAACTAAAATAGTATTATATTTTTTTTTCTAAAGAATTGTTATTCATTTTAATGAAATTAATACTTCAAAGTACACAGAAAGGAAATTACATAACAATGGCTTAAACCTTAGATATACTATACCCCGTCCGAAAATTTTTACCTCAACTGCACTTTCCGAAACCGCTACCGCTATATCGTAATCACCTGAAAATAATAATTCCACAAAGGGGTGACCACACCACATGGCTCAGTAAGATAATACAATACTTAAATAAAGAAAGGAGCATGTTACCTGAATCTCTACTTATTTTGGCCATTTCACGCAATTCCACACACACAGGTAAATGCATGTCCACATATCAATGTATATGTACCAACAAGCATATGCTCAATAATGTACACAAGATACCATATCATATCCTCTAGAACTCTAAGCACTATCTCAACTATGAATTCTGTATAACCAATCTCAATTAGAGTAATACTCCTTATAATATACCATACACAGGTAATGCAGTCTCAAACAATAGATTTTCTAAATGAATCGCTTCATCACCTGTGTCCGTTTAAATCCTATTTCTATTCTTATCAACGAACACCTACATGACCATATAAAATCAATACATAGTTATTCATATAAAGAGCAACTAAATGTCGCAGCCACATAAAGAGGAACTGCTTAAAAGCCGGTATAACCACACAATATCAATCACACACTCGGCCCGAAATAACCAAAATATTCTAGGCACACAATCAATACCCACATAGGATATCAATATTTCAAACATCTAAATATATATACAAAAGAGGGTATTAGTAAAAACAATAACAATCTTTCTGTATGCCATTTCCCTTCTCGGAAGGTTGGTGGTAGAAATTTTATTGCGTTTACAAGTGATCGATTATACTTACAAACATCATGGATCATGGTTGTTACTCTAGGCCACTGGGCCATTTGGAGGACAGCTGTGGATCCCACCTACCCCTCAAGGTACCACAGTCTTAACATCATACCTCCATTAGAAACTGGCTTATAAGCCCAGTTGAGTGAGATGGAATATACATATCCGATCCACATATCACAATTATCTCAACACTAATTCATTACCAATCTATTTTATCATACATTCATATGATCTCCTTATTCTTACTATATTAAGACAATCTGACAGTTGTACCATAATTACGAATACATGTCCACCATTCTTTCTCCCATACTAAAGATTCTTTCACCTACATAACCCTTGAATATACCACTATAAGGACACCTATCAATCTAATCTTAGTCGTTCGCTAATGTATATTGATAATAACAAACGTAAATTCATAACATAATTTCTACACCATTATATTCTTACCGTATTCTCAATCATACGAATAAATGTGTAAACTAATATGTCGAATAACTTGCAATACATCCAGTACGCCTTTTCCACAATATCCTCAAACTTCTCTCATGATCTTTAATCTTATTATGAATTCACACATATTCTTTTTGTTTCACAAACATACCGGTGAGTTAGACAAGATGCCATATACTAGAAATGACGCGGCCTAGATATTGCCTAACCCATTATCTTATTTAAATCTCAATTTTTCTTTTTCAAGCTGATACTAGCTTTCTGTTTCTACAAAGTTAAGATCTCTCCTAAAAAGTTGAAACTTGTCAAGGTGTAATCGGACTTCAACCATTTTTAAAATTCACAATTATAACAGAATCCAATTGTGACTGCAAATAAAAATAATCCTAGACCATCCTCAATATATGAAAATCAGAATATAAAGAGAGGTTACAAATGGCTGTATAAATAGTATTTTTTTATAGAAATTCGGCAAGAGTTTGCCTATACATATAAGCTGCTCTACCTTTCATTTCTATTCATGTGGCATATAATACATTGAAATTATCGAAAAGACAAAAATCAACGCTTTCTCATAGTGAAGCGAAGTTTTTATTTATTCAAAAGAGTTTATAAAAAGTAACCACATAAATAGTAACAGCTAAAATAGTATTATTTTTTTTTTTCTAAAGAATTGTTATGCATTTTAATGAAATTAATACTTCAGAGTACACAAAAATAAAATTACATAACAATGGCCTAAACCTTAGATATACTATGCCTCGTCCGAAAATCTTTGCCTCAACTGCACTTTCCGAAACCGCTATCGCTATGCCGTATTCACCTGAAAATAATAATCCCACAAAGGGGTGAGCACACCACATGGCTCAGTAAGATAATACAATACTTAAATAAAGGAAGAAGCATGTTACCTGAATCCCTACTTATTTTGGCCATTTCACACAATTCCACACACACCAGTAAATGCATGTCCACATTTCAATTTACATGTTCCAACAAGCATATGCTCAATAATGTACACAAGATATTATATCATCTCCTCTAGAACTCTAAGCACTATATCATCAATGAATTCTGTATAAATATCTCAATCAGAGTGACACTCCTCATGATATACCATATACAGATAATGCAATCTCAATCAATATATTTTCTAAATGAATCACGTTATCACCTGTGTCCGTTTAAGTTCTTTTTCTATTCTTATCAACGAACACCTACATGATCATATAAAATCATTACATAGTTATTCGTATAAATAACGGCTACTGACGCGGCCCCATACAGAGGAACTGCTTAAAAGCCGGTATAACCACACAATATCAATCACACACTCGGCCCGAGATAGCTAAAATATCCTAGGCACACAATCAATACCCACATAGGATACAAATATTTCAGACACCTAAATATAGATACAACCGAGGGTATTTGTAAAATAATAACACTGTTTCGGTATGCCATTTCCACTCCCGGAAGGTTGGTGATAGAAATTTTATTGCGTTTACAAGTGATCGATTATACTTATAAACATTATGGATCATGGTTGTTACTCTAAGCCACTGGGCCATTTGGAGGACAGCTGTGGATTCCACTTACCCCTCAGGGTACCACAGTCTTAACATCACACCTCCATTAGAAACTGACTTACAAGCCCAGCTGAGGGAGATGGAACATACATATCCGATCTACGTATCACAATTATCTCAATACTGGTTCATTAAATATATTCATATATTCATATTATCTCTTTATTTTCACTGAATCAAAACCACCGAACAGTTGTACCATAATTACAAATACACGTCTTTTCTTCTTTATCCCATACTAGAGATTCTTTCACTTACATTAAACATTGATTATACTATTCTAAGGACACATATCAATCTAATCCTAGTTGTTCACTAAGTATACCGACAATAACAATGTAAACTCATAACATAGTTCCTGCACCATCATATTCTTACCGTATTCTCAACTATAGGAATAAACGTATAAACTAATATGTCGAATAACCTGTAATACATCCAATGCGCATTTTCCACAATATTCTCAAGTTTCTCACATGATCTTTAATCTTATTATGAACTCACACATATTCTTTTCATTTCACCAACATATCGGTGAGTTAAACAGGATTCTATATACTAGAAGTGAGGTAGCCTATTTATTGCCTCACCCATTATCTTATTTAAATACTAATTCCCCTTTTTTTGGCTAATGCTAGCTCTCTGTTTCTACAAGCTTAAATTCTCTCTCAAATAATTGACACTTGCCAAGGTGTGATTAGACTTCCGCCGTTTTCGCAATTCACAATCATAACAATAATCTGTTTGTGACTGTAACTAAAGGCAATCCTAGACCCTCCGCTACATATAAAAACCAGAATACCAATGGAGGTCATGAATAGCTGTATGAATAGTATTTCTTATAGAAATTCGGCAAGAGTTTGCCTATACATATAAACTGCCCTACCTGCACAAGAAAACCAGGACAGTCTCCATACCAAATAAAACACAACGTGTTACTGCCTCATTGCAGTTCACACTAACACAAGCAACTCTTAGCAGATAGAAGTATTCTATCATGCAGTTTAAATCTAATAAGTACACAAATTCATTTCTTTATAGATTTGTCATAATTAAGTAAATTATAAATCGTAGTCATGATATCCACCGTACACTTCAATATATGTATACAATGGTCATTCGCCCACACCGGGCTCCTCAGACTAACAGGATAATTAGTTCTACCATGGGTTGCACGTACCCAAGGACGCTATGGAAAACAGCCGCTTCCAACCATGGGTTCAACATACCCCGTGGGCACCATGGTTCTTATTATCATTTTTCAATTGCTGTGGGTTCAACATACCTCGAAAGGCACCACAATCTTACTATCAATACGGAGCTGCTGTGGGTTCAACATGCCTCAAAGGGCACCACAGTCTTCTTATCAATCCGGAGCTGCTGTGGATTCAACATGCCTCGAAGGGCACCACAGTCTTCTTATCAATCCGGAGCTGCTGTGGATTCAACATACCTCGAAGGGCACCACAGTCTTATTATCAATCCGGAGCTGCTGTGGATTCAACATACCTCGAAGGACACCACAGTCTTATTATCAATCCGGAGCTGCTGTGGGTTCAACATACCTCGAAGGGCACCACAGTCTTATTATAATGATGTTGCTCCGTCCTAAGCGGCTTTACTAGAGCAACGGAAAAACTACCGATCCCTAATTATCCCAATTATACCAGTTATCCACACAGATTTATTCATAGTCGACTCAGTCATAACAATATGACTATTTTGCCTACATTAATCAAGCAGCATTTTAGTAATTTCATGATAGGTAATATAATTACCTATGCAACACATTTATTAGTCCTTATATTCTAAAAGGACTTCATACGTATGGATTTGTCGTAAGGCTAGTAGTACTTAGTTATAAAAATATATTCCACTCTGGCATATAAATATCCCATAAGACAACCAAGATAAAACATAGAAATATATTACAATTCGAACACATAGATACACTATACCACCATTAATACAAATTCGCAGAAACATATTTTAATCGGTTATCATATATTGTATTATTACACGCAATCCAATATGTCATCACAAGTAAAAATATACTCATTACCTTACTACGGCACAGTAATTATAATATACTAACGTATGCACACATGTTAATTCGAATAGCATTGCAAAACATCGAATGCAGCATCTACTCAATCATTCCATCATAAGGGCATAATTACGT
>CP135531.1:8038546-8070825 GCA_032402905.1 Khaya senegalensis | reverse complement strand
GTATTACGCTTATAACTATATATATATATATATATATATATAACACACGGATATTAACACTTCTAATTGCACAATCATGCCCATTCCCCGTCAATGAAACTTTTCTACAATTTAACCCATTACTACGATGTACATTCATGCAATTATAAATATAAAAAATCTATTTTTTCTCAATTTAAATATTATACTATCTTACCTCCGGACACCCAGTGCCTATACGAATGATGAAAAGCTGTCCCGGAGAGGGTATACGCGTTCGAAATACTCCTCCGTACGCTACGGATTTTTTCTCGAAAAACGTGAAAGTTACTGTTCACTGGCACTATTCACAGACACTATTCAACCCACGAAATTTCGGTTTCCATTTCAAGAACGGAACACACCATCGCGATCCTTGCAATGTCAGGATGCTGTCCATGGTGTCCATATGCCACAAAACACAAATTAAAGCCTTCAAAATCACCAATCATCCTAAAATTTCAGATTTTAAGGTACCTACTTTAGACCCAATGCCGGAACGGGACACACCACCGTGAAGAGGGCGGCGAGACGGTGCCAGACGCGCCGGAGGTGTCTGTCAACTCGCCATCCTCCGCTGTGAATTACCGGTCAAAGTTTACATTGACAGAGCTTCGGGCGGCGCGTGAGGGCGCATGGCAGCAGCGATCGGGGCAGGGTTGGCGGCGTTGCACTCGCGACGGCCCGGCGGTCCTCCGCTCGCCGGTGGTGAGGTGATCTGAGGTCCGGTGACGAAAATCACTATTCACAGGAGAGAGAGCCGTGGGGAGGAGAGAGAGAAGAGAGAGAAAATGGAGGAAAAAAGTGAAATTTGTTTTTCGGGTTTTTTGACCCCATCCCGCTTATATAGTCGGGCACGCAAGACGAAAATTGCAGTTTTCCGCTTCCATCATCAAATTTCTGATACCGATAATAAAATACTGTATTTTTTACTCATACAGTACGCTGTCCCGAATACCAGTCAGCTCTCTCTTTTATAAAAATTCTCAAAAATGTTGTATTATAACTCCATGACAATGTTTTAAGAGTATAAAAATTTCAAGATGTTATAAGAGAGAAGAGAGAGAAAAGGGGGAAAAAAGTGAAGTTAGTTTTTCAGGTTTTTCGACCCCGTCCCGCTTATATAATTGTGCACACATGCCGAGAAATTATAGTTTTTCACTTTCGTCGTCAAATTTCTGATACCGGTAATGAATTACTATATTTTTTGCTCATACAGTACATTGTCCTGAATACCGACCAACTCTCTCTCTTATCAAAACTTTCAAAAATACTGTATTATAACTCCATGACAGGGTTTTAAGAATATAGAAATTTTAAGATGTTACAATACCTCCCCTTTTAATGGAATTTCATCTTCGAAATTAGTGGAAGTATGTCAAATAGAACCAACAATTCATCCACCTCGGCCATAATCTACACCATTAAGTATTTTCTCCCGATCAGACATTTGCATCGTGATCCACAGAATGCTCATGTTCATTCATAAAAAGCAACATCAACTATGTGTATTTAACATATGACTATAACATCTCGCTTTAATCACTCAACTATTGAGTTGAATATCTCTTTCCACATACATATATCGCCGACTATAAAACTACAGTGAATAGAAAGGATTTCAAGTTTCGGGATTCATGACCAAGATAACCCAGTCATATACGTAATATTTGATATGTAACCTAAAATTTTAGCTGTTACCACGAGAAGCGAAGTCATGTCTTCATTTCTAAATACCATTGTACACTTATTCCATGCACAATGGATACCACATATGCATCAAACATCGCACATTTAACCCATGCACAATGAATGCCGTAGCTGAGCACCTATACATACTGAAATTCACATACATTGAAAGCAATCGCTTACATGCAGGTCATTTTTATCTAGGTGTCAATACATAACTATTCCTGATAATATATAAGTTCTAAATGATCTCATTCATAGTATGGTGATACCTATGCTCATGAGATGCAAGTTTTCATTAAAACCATTTCTCATAGTAAAACATAGTATTATAAATATTGGCATGTATAGAATATTTTGTTTTCGAATTCCCTGATCACTTGATCAATCATGGATAGTATGACACGAAATACGGCCTACACAGTCACCTTCAGTGACTCTCAAAAGGAGATAAGGCCCAGCCTATGGTTACTTAGACCAACCCGTGATCCTCTATCTCATAATAACACAACAGCTCCCACCCATCTACGTGGCTAGTTTCACCTTTCTATCTCAGAAGGTTTCTACTGACGCTGCATAACGGCCCATTATTTTCTCATCATACTTTCCTCACAAGTTCAATTTATAAACAACAATTTTCAAAATTCTATATTTTGAAAATTCACCATTTTCTAAGTATCCCATGCCAATACTTCTTACAGTGCCAATAAATCACTCTTCATTCCTCTATGAAATTGTCACCATAACATTGTCCTTGCAAAACCATGTTAATGCATATAAAATGCATAAGACATTTATTTTCATTCAAATCATGGACATACATATATATATTTAAAACATAATATTCCATGACAATGCACCTTCTTGAAACTTATGCACGATACCATCATAATTCTGAACCTTTCATCATCCATAACATAGTCGCATGCATATGCAAGTTCACACATACAAGAAACCATATAATATCAGCAATCATGCACATATGCTCATAGTTACATAGTTGGACAACATAATACACATAAGGTGAACCTTTCAACAGTTATAGATAAGTTAGATATCGAGTCATAACTATATATATGTAAACAATCCCAATCCCTACTCCTTTCTCACAATCCGAATTACACGTTCTTGCGGTTCACAACATACCGCTATTTATTGGATTGTGCATATTCTTAGTTCATACAAAGAACCAATTTTAGAGCTATCTTTAAAATTAGCTACTCACATAAAGAACCAATTTCAGAACTATCTTTAAAACTAGCTACTAGGTAAGGAGTTCTAGGCTCAATAACACAAACTGAAGGAAAGTTTATCCATATTATCCATAACTTTTCTGACACGTTTTATAAAGTCTTTCTCAACTCATGCATATATATATATATATATTTTTTTAAATATGCCTATTTGCTTTAAAATCCATAAAGTTACACATGCTAATGAATATATCATTCATTGCCATGGCATAAGAGAACATGCATTACACCCACAATACAAGCAACATCAAGATAGAGGCATTCATGCCAAGGGCTTTGAAAACAGATATGTTTAATACATACACCCCTGTCATCGCATATTAATAAACGTGGAATCATCGTCAATGCTTTTCTAAAAACATGCGTTACTTTATCAATAAAATATATATATATATATATATATCATAATCGGGGTAGATGAATTCATACCAAATTAATAGGCACAAAAATCCATTTGAATAGAAACTACTCAATAAAATTGTACTGTTGAACTAATTGAGTAATTCCTCTAAACTTTCAACAGCAACCAATCGAACACTACAGTCCGAAAACAAGTTATCAAGGCACTTAAATATCCCATCAATATCTTACTTATTTTTTCTAGAGCATAATATTAGTCACACATACAATGCACAAGTCTGTTCCACACATATAGTCACAATAAAAATTTTATTATTGCTCATGAAATTTATTACTGCTCATGAACTTAGCTTATACTAAGCGAACAATAGCAGACTTATTATTAAAAGAATAATATCACTATCAACATGACAGAATTTTTCTTCATTCCACTTAATGCAATACAGCATACATATCATGTCATCAGAACATATGATGCCCATTCATCTTTATGTATGCAATGTGACCAGTACCATGGCACATATTGTAGCATAACAATCATCAATATCATGTATCTAAATAATACACGATATTTATGCAATCATCTCAAGGTAGTAACTGGTCAAGGTGCACAATAGAAAATTATCCTTAATTTCACATACCAGACCCGAGATCAAGAACCACCAAGGTACATGACAAACTACGTTTGTACTACCAAAGTACATGACAGACTACGTTTGTACCACTATGGTACATGATAAACCACATATGTACCACCATGATACAGACCGATAACACACCATTCAGGGGTGAATTAGACTCACACGTGCATCACTCAAATGCTAGACTTTGACATTCACCACCTTAGTGCAACATTACAGACTCACACACAACGTGTGCACCGTCGAGGTGCCGTTCACAACTTTGATCCGAACATATACGCGATTCCACGTGCACATTTTTCAGTTAACACTTTCACTCTACCATCCATTGGCAGGGCTGGTAGGGTCATTTAAACATAGAGTTCTCAACAATTTGTAGCACATAACCAGATATGCACTACGGTTATTCCTGCATCTATCATCGGTCATAGCTATCGCCAGTCACATCTATCACATGCATTTAAATTAAAGAGTATATAAAATATAAGGATTTAAGCCACATAAATTACACCACACACTAACCTCATAAATATGTGGTTTACCATCACATGCAAATTGTAATAATAATCGCATCAAATGCATAATACATTCCATGCCAGGCCAAAAAAATTCATTGAAAGTAATACCAATACTCATGCAGCTATCAGTAATCATATGGTAGACACATACAATTTGGTCACTTATATTATAGGATCCATTCTCGCAAAATCGGTTCATAAACATTTTGTATTTCTTAAAGTAAGGAATAGAAATACCTTACAACAGCCAATTCCGGAAGCACTCGTCGACGCATAAGGGCATAATATTTTCGCAAAATGTATAATTTTATTAAGATAAAACCCATGAAAAACAGGAAAGTGCTCTGATACCAAAAATGTAACACCCCCTTCCTTTCATTTCTATTCATGTGGCATATAGTACATTAAAATTATCGAAAAAGTAAAAATCAACGCTTTCTTATAGTGAAGCGAAGTTTTCATTTGTTCAAAAAAAGTTTATAGAAAGTAACCACATAAATAGTAACAACTAAAATAGTCAACTCATCGTGCACCGCCGTGAATCGCCGGTCAAAGTTCACGCCAGCGAGACTTCAGGCGGCGCGTGAGGGCGCATGGCAATGGCGATCAGGGCGGGGTTGGCGGCGCTGCACTCGCGACGACCCGGCGGTCCTCCACTCGTTAGTGGTGAGGTGATCTGAGGTCTGGTGACGAAAGTCACTGTTCACTGGAGAGAGAACCGTGGGGAGGAAAGAGAGAAGAGAGAGAAAGGGGGAAAAAGTGAAGTTAGTTTTTCGAGTTTTTCGACCCCGTCCCGCTTATATAGTCGTGTACACACTCCGAGAAATTATAATTTTTTGCTTTTGTCGTCAAATTTCTGATACCGGTAATGAATTACTGTATTTTTTGCTCATACAGTACACTGTCCCGAATACCAGCCAACTCTCTCTCTTATCAAAACTTTTGAAAATACTGTATTATAACTCCATGACAGGATTTTAAAAATATAGAAATTTTAAGATGTTACAACACTAGTACATTAGCAGGTGGTTCACCATCAAAACTTATCCCATGTGTAAGAAATGCATCATGTATAATTTTCCTCCTCGTTATGCTATTTAAAATAGTCTTGAATATGATATTCATTATATCGAATTAGAGAGTATGTTGTATATGTATCTATGGCAGGAATTATAACATTGATTTGGTTACCACCAGTTGAAGAAGTAAACATATTCACAGAAACAATTTGCACTAGAGAAATAAATGGTTCAATAGCTTGTACACATAACAGGGGCTCTATTACATCCTAAGAAATAGGCAACTCAGTAGCTTGTATAAAAGGTAGGTGTTTTGTTGTATCCTAATATGCGAATGTAACAAAAAGTGGCATGAGCCCCCCTAATGTTACAATTTGAGTATTAACACCAATAAAAAAACTAACATCTATTTCATTTTTTATTTCACACGATCTTTAACGTTGCCAAAAAGATGAAGGCATACAATAGATGTGCACAACCATCATCTTACTACTAAATTTATTTGAATTTTTCTGTAATAAAGAATACAGTTGATTGATAAGTTTTCAATACTTAATATTCCTATCCTTGGTTATGCCAAACGTGGCACCATCATCATAAGTCTTACCACCATCTAGTAAATTTTCTCATGTTCCTCCAAAAACAATCATTAAAGGAATTTCTGGCATTTGTGCAAAAATACAACAATTGTTAGACATTTATAAATAAAAAGAGTAATATAATATTACAAGAAAATATAATATCAATTGGAAAAACCAAGCAATTGTAACTCACTCAGTGATTTCCATTGAAGGAGATGATTTTAAAATTATATCCCTCGATGAAATTCATCGAATGAGATATAGTTGATCCTATGACAAATTTCATATAGAAAGGTAGTTTTAAAACTATCTCCCTTGATAAAAATCATCGTGGGATTAGTTGTAACTCCTCCGACAAATCGAAGAAGATAGTTTTAAAACCATCTCCCTTAATGAAATTCATTGAGGGAGATACAGTTGATCCTGCAACAAATTTCATTTAAAGAGGTAGTTTTAAAACTCTCTCTCTTGATGAAAATTATTGAGGGATCAAATTTCTCTCCTCGAGGGAGATGGTTTGAAAACCGTATCCCTTGATGAAAATCATCTTCCATTGATGAATTGTTCATCGTCATCGTTAATCAATAGCTTGGTCAAAATTCACTACATCATATAGCAAAACACATCAAAACACAAAATATATACATCCAAACTAGATTAAACATATTTCTAAGCATTTCACATGCATACAGCTAAACCTAAGTCAAACAAATTACAACAAGAACCTTTTACTCATATTTAAGAAAAATATAGTACTTGTAATGAATAATGTGGCTTCCATGTTGTCACTAGTTACTTTGAACTCATTAGATCTATATCTACTTGTCGTGATTGCAACACCTTAAAGTTGAAAGTCCTTAAATGTTGCTCACAATGGTTGTAACTTACATGCATGACTAGTGACTATATTGCAAACAAAGATACTAGTTTATGTGTGTGAAATACAAAACCAAGAAAAAGGGGCATTTTTGTCCAAGTGATATCTTTTTGGCCCGAAATAGAAGATTTTTCAACTAAGGCTATAAATGTAAATGGGTATTAAATTAGGGCTATTTTTGTCAAAAACCTAAATAAAATGCTACGATGGGCTTACATAACAATGCATCCTACGTAGGTTTAAGAACTTGCACCCAAGGACCTGTCAATGCTATCCCCCATAGCATCACTTTAGGGAATTCCACCCTAGGATATGCCTACCCACGCATTTACACATAATGATTCCATTTTCAATTTAGTTCATTTTTATATCAATATAATTAAAAATCGAGAAACATAAGGACATAAAACTCATAAAACTCTCTGCATATTATTCATCAAATAACATATTTCATAAATTTACCATGTAGAAAATTTTCAAACGAATCATGTTAAACAGTTTAGTATACCATAACTGTAAAACGTGCCACCCAAGCAATTTATTCATAAAACATCAATATAGTAAATTTTAAAATAATTTAATTTGATAAAATTTAAGTTCATTTCATATTATAATTATATACACACACACACACACAAATATACATATTCAAATATATTCATCTAAATTTTTAAAATACATAAATAAGTAAGTGATAGAATCCTTACCTCAATCACCTCAATTTACATGCATTTTGATTCAAAAAGTTAGTCAATCCGAGCTCAAGATTGAATTTTTCTCGTCAAAATAAGCCCAATGAATGTCTCTAAGGTTAAAAATGATATTCAAAATGCTTAGAACAAGAGAGTTGATCGAGAGTTAATTGTTAACCAATCAACTCACATATAAACAATAGTCAATGGTGGCAGAAGCGACGGAAGCAAAAAATCCAGTGATTTGGGCAATGGGTTATAATAGTCTTAAAGTTTTCAATATCTTGAGTTCAATAATGGTGACCTTTTCTCCATCCAATGTATCATTAGCCAAAAATCTAGTCAAAAAATCTCGGCTTAAGTGATATTTTTAAAAAAAATCAACAACTTTTGGATCCAAAGTTTCTAATCATTTTATTCTACTCATTGAGATGAGTTCACATGTACACTTGGTTTTTCAATAAGAGGTAATGGTTGGCTAAAAAGTTAAGTTAATGAATTTTCAAAACTTTAAACAAGGATTTGGTAGAGATTTGGAGGTCAGATTGAGAAGAGATTTGTGACAGTGGAACATAGACGTTAAGTAGGCCATGTGGTCTAAAAATCATGATGATCAAAGGCTAGAAAGGTGGCCAAATTTTTTAAAAAGAGAAAATAGAAGGGCTTATTTGGAAACAAAAAAATATTATGATATTTATAGAAAAACTTTATTGAATTTGCAAAATGACCTTAAATCTTTTCAATATTATACTTGGACTATACGTATTTAAAAATCATATAATTTTATTCAAATTTTCTTATAATTTAATTATTGTTAAAAATTGATAAATATCCATATATTTATTTGACATTTTTCCATCGTGTGATAACTCTTACCCTTTAAAGAAAATTTCATACTTGAAATTCATTGTATATTCTCGGAAGTCAAATAAATACAAATAATACTCTTAAACTTTGAACTTGAGCTTTCAGGTAACCTTTTCAATATTATGATATTATCATAAAACCTTTACAAGAAAAATTTTCTTTCCTAGAAAAGACATTAACCGATCTAACATGTGAACTAGTGTCCCATTACAAATCCCATTAACTTAAATTAAAATCTAAATCCACTAGATAACATAAAGGAAGTTTGACTGGTGTTTCTTTAATGTTGCAATGTGAAAAATATTAAATACTAGGACATTTATGGTAGTAGAGCCAACATACACATAATTAGGCCTACTTTTTTAAGGATATCAAGAGATTCTGTATACATAGGTGTTAATTTGTTGTTGACTCTAAATTGCAAAATACATCTATTAGGTAAATCTTTAAAAGGATACAATCTCCATCCATGAACTCTTAGGATCCTCCTTTAGCGAAATAATCCTTTATCAACTTTGGGTCATTCACAAATAATTCTTATAACTCAAAAGGAGTCAACCAATACTAAAGTAGTGATTGTCATTATAAGTGAAATCTACTAAGGATGAATGGTTACTCTAGTTACCCTAAAAATCCATGACATATTCCAAGCATATCTATGAGAAATAATCCTTTCAAATTAATCATCCATATAAGTAAAAAGCAATATTGAAATTTAACTTTATCCTTAAAACATCTTACGAACCCCTTCAAAATCTAGAAGTAAACCGTGGATCCCAATTAAAACTAATAGATAAAAAAAACCTTATGTAATCAGATGATTTGATCTATAGATAAGTTATTAAGGTTTTCTCGAAAAAAATTCATTTTAATAAAGATAAAACATGCAAACTTGGCTAACTAATTAATAATCAGTCAACTTGCATTATACCCTTACTGAGTTCTCAATAAACCATTTACAAATCCATGACTTATCAATAATAGATAAAAGTGATAATATCTTTACTAGTCTTATACTTTCAATCTTTATATGTTGATAAGTCATACCTCAAAATGTGTGCTCAATCATATCACATTTCATTTCTTTTCACTAGTATTGCCTCTTAAGATCTTTATATATCTTATGACCCTTCAAGTGTACAGTAAGCCTAAGTCAATGTACTTCTACTAAAATATAATTTCTAAGTTTGATATCACCTAGTACAACCTATTTTTCAATTAAAAAGAAAAATATCATCTGTATTTATTCTCCAATTATCTAATTATTACTATTTTACAATTAATTCAACCTTATTATCATTATATTGTAAATCAAAACCTCTGTTAACCTTTCTTTTAACCTTCTAAGGCCAAATATGTAAAAATTTCACAATGCTTACAACTCAAAGCATCAACTATCATATTGGTCTTTTAAGGGTGATACTGAATAGTAAAATCATAATTCTCTAGATACCATACTCTATCTTTGTCTTCTCAAGTTTAAATCAAGCTGAGTAAAAAGATACTTTAATCTCCTATGATCTAAGCATATTTTCAAACCTTAAGGCCAAAATCACAACAACTAACTCTAGATTATAAGTAAGGTAATTCCTTTCATGAAGTTTTAACTATCTAGAAGCATAACAACCTATCATCTTATCATCTTACATCAAAATACACCTTAATCCAATATCAGAAGCATTTATGTAAACTAGGTACTATTCTTGAGTGTTAGGTACAACAAGAATTAATGCACTAGTCAATTGCCCCTTCAATTTCAAGAAAACCTCATGCATTTGTCATTCCTGACAATCTTAACTTTCTTCCTTATCCACCTTGTTAATGGCCTAGTTATTTAGAAGAAACTTTCAATACAACGTTAAAAATAAACATCTATTTTAAGAAAACTTTGAATATAGTCATTTTCCAACATAATATAACTTTTATCTTAATTAAACTTACTGATATATCTTAAAAACTTGACTTTTGACATTTAAAGATTATATTTCTCTCTTTTTGCATACAACTACTGGTCTTTTATTTCCTTTTTAGTTTTAAAATAGGATGTCATTGATAAACACAGTGACTATGCCATTTAAATAAGTTCTATCAAGCTTCAAATGCAATCTTTAATCCTTTATTGTTGACTTTCTAGTTTTGATTCAATTATCAAAGAATCACTTTAAATCACTCAATTGACCAAATAACTCTTTATCCTAAAATAATGATTACTCAATTTAAATAATAACTCAATTTAATTGTAGATAATCAACATATAGTCGCAAAGAACAATCATACTTTTTGGCAAACAACACTATGGCTCTTCAAAGAGAAACATTAAGGCATATCAATCCCTTTCACAATTCAATTAATTCAATCAATGGCATATGATACCAAAAGATATGGAAATTGAAGATGTAACTAAAACGAAATGAATATAAAACTCTATCTCTATGTCCAGAGCTAATATGAACAACTCCTTAAAAAATATATCAAGAAACGTGCCAACCTTTAATATATAAGGATTTGTCAAGTAGTAACTAACTTTTCGAAATTAAACACAAGTATTCAAATTCTCTAATTTTCTTTATCCATCATAACACGCTTTAAAATAGAATTAAGAAGTCTCACACATGAACGAGTTTGATATACTATTAACTTTCTGTTATTTTCTTAAAACATAACTTCTTTATCGTAGTAGTTAACTATAACTTAATAATTATACAACCAATCAATACCTAGAATGACGCTAAATTTATGTCAAATACCACAATTAAATCAATAATCAAATTAAGTGCTCAACAATCACATATCTAGGTTTATACCTAGCATGTACCTTAAAAACATATCTTATGGTGTCAACTATTCCTTCATCGCCTTAAGCTACCTCTCACCTGCAACAAGATCAGGCTATTCCTCAAAAAACAACAACTCTATTTTATAAATTCTTTTAGCATAATCACCTTTATTAACCTCTATTTATAAAATGTGTTGTATCATATTTAATCCTTTATAACATCACAAGTGAAATTTCTTATAGACATACATCCAAATTTCTTAGTAATTGCTACTATATGGCACTTCTTATATTCTCAAAATAATTTGTAGCCTTCTTTAACATTTGTCCATGAAATTTAACCTTTTTAATCTTATTAAAGCTTATGATGTTGTAACAAAACTATGATTCAACTTATGAAAAATATCAAATAAATATATGGATATTGTTATAAATATTTTATATTTTGTCGGTTTATGGGGAATATTAAATTATAAGAAAATTTAGACAAAATTATATGATTTTTGAATATTTATGGTCTAAGTAGAATTTTAAAAAGATTTAAAGTCATTCAATAATTTCACAAAAAATTTTTTATAAATACCCAAATATTTCCATTATTTTTAGATGCCCTTACATTTTCTCTCTATAAGAAATCTAGCCACTTCTCGATGAACCCTTTTTTAGCCTCTGATCGCCATAATTTTTTAACTCAACTTTTTGACCAACCCTAACCTCCTCTTGCAAATTCGAGTATAACAATGAACTCACCTCGACGAGCAAAACAAAACCATCAAAAAGTTTAGACTAAAAGTCATCAGATTCTTCCCAAAAATGTCGTTGGAGCCATAAATTTATGACTAGATGTTAGGCAAACAATGCATCGAATGAAGAAATGAATCATGCCATTAGACTCAAGATGTTGAAAACTATAAGATAGGCCAAAACCCATCCTTTAAGTCGCCAAAAATTATACCCCTACCACTGTTGATCGATTAATGGTCAACTATTGATTAAAACCACGTTTTAGACGTTTCATATATCATTTTTGGTTGTAGAGACATTTTTTGAACTCATTTTGACAAAAGGAATCCAAATGTGATCATGGATTGACCAAATAACTTTCTACATCAAAATGTGCGTAAATCAAGACAATCAAGATAGAGATTTTATAACTTACTTAGTTATGTACTTTAAAATTTTTATTCAATAAATTTGAATATATATATATATATATATGATCATGATTGTGGTATGAAATGAATTTAAATTATTTTGAATTAATTATAATATTTTATGATGAAATTATTTGAATGACACATCTTGCAATTATAATATGTCAAACATTTGTTTGAATTAAATATTTTGCATTAAAAATATCTGCATAGTGCATTTTGTTAAATGTATTGTTTTAATAAATAATATGCAGATAGTTTTATGAATTTTATGTCGCTATGTTACCCAATTTTTAATTAATTATTATATGAAAATGATTATACGAATATGAAGATTGCACATTATTTGTGATTGAGTTATTTATGATTAACTATAAATGGGTGGATAGGAGAGTATGCCTGGTCATGAGATGGGATGATCAAAGAGTGTGCCTAGGTTTTGAGATGAGATGAGAGGTAATGTCCCTGAGTTTGAGACCTGACACCTGTGCAAGTTTGTGATTTGCAACCCTATTATACCTATAGATGATGTGCATGTTCATATAATTACTTCATGTGGTTTAAAATTTAAAGATGATGCTTATTTTACTTGTATAATATATATTATGTATCAAATGTAAAATTTTATAATTTTTAGCATCATCAGTGATTTTATTAAAAAATTAGCATAAATTATTTTTCTCTTAACCATGTAAACTTTCTAATAAACCAAAATAGGTAAATTATAATAAATTCTATTGAGTATCGTGATTTTACTAATCCATTCTTTTCACTTATAGGAAAATTTTAATGTGATGTGGATACGATAGAGCAAGTAGTACCTTTAGGTACTGGGAGACATAGCAAGTATGTTTACAGCTGCTTGATATTTGATATTTTCTTGTTAACTTGTATTTAATTTTTCAAACTTTTGATTATGTAATGATGCATAACTTATATGGACCACCTAATTTTAAATTATTTATTCTAAAAATATAGTAGGTGTTTACATATTCCTATGAGATTTTATTTAATTTATTATTTTTACATATATTTTAAAAGACCTTGAGACACCTATGATTATTTGACTAATAGTATTTTATTAATAATTTGACTTTTCAACTTAAAAGTCGCTAAATCTCATTTTAGGACATAACAAGTAACGTCTCATGTAAGTAAAATTATAAAATTTTACAGTGTGTTGAATCTTTTTAGTTAAACTTGATTCACAATCAAGTCTTCATCTTTCTTACATTTTTTTTGTCTCTTGCACATTCAAAATTAAAAATCTTTTAACTTATTCACACAAACAAAAATCTTCAACATCCATTGATTACAAGCTTTGTTGTAACAAAAGTAAAAGAGGAAGTTGGTATTACATACCATGGATGGCATTATAATAAAAGTTAAATTCATAGTAAACTAATGGAATATGTTACCTAATTAAGACAAGACAAGAGAAAGAAGATGAGAGAATTGAAAAAGAAACTATAGAAATTTTGGTAGACACGGGCGATTGCAACATGAGGAAAAAAATAAGAAGAGAGAAAATCAGATCAAGTGATAAGTTTGCTTTTATACTCATAGAATTTGTTAAAATATGCTTAGAGTCTATTATAACACTATGAAATAATTAACAAAAAATTGTCAAATGTAAAATTCTAAATTTTTTTTTTACATATATTGAAATGTTCGATTTGGCCGATTTGAAACAAGCCCAATCAAAAAACTAATTCAGTTATTATTGGTTAGTTTTTTAAAATCAAAATTGATCTAATAAATTTTAAAATTGATCTAAATTGGTTCGGATTGGTTTGGTTTGGATGTGCTCATCCCTACTTATAAGTGACTTTTATTTAATTGAAAATAAGAAATAAGTGAAAAATTCATTTCAATAAATATTTACCAACTTTAATTTAATTAACCAATTAATTAAAATACCACATCCAAAAGTAAATAAATAAAAAAAGTTAAGAATTTTAATATGATTCGAATTTTTTAATTTTATATTCAAGATGCCACACCCAAAGAAAATAATCCATTAAAAAGTCAAAAAATTACAAATACTAATAGATTTAAACAAAATTAAAGACTTCTCCTTATATTATCGTTGTTGTATTGAATCTTTCTTGTTGGCCTTATTTAACAAGATTCTCTCACTTTGACATGTTAAAATTCTTTCAACAAATTTAATAAAAACTCCTTGATATTGTTAAGCTCCCTTTAACTAGTATAAATCTTTCTCCCAAAAAAATATCTCTTTCGTCCCTTAAAGAACAATATTGAAAATGTCTTCATCAAACTTAAAACAACTATTATCTAAGTTTATCAAAACAAAAGTTACGAACTCATTTTTTTTTTTACCAAGTTGTTTTAACATTAAAGCATAAAAGAAACCATAAACAGCTTGAAAAATACAACAAGGAGAACAAAAATCACGTAAAAAGGCTTTCTCTATTACATCTTCAAGGCTTGCCATAACTCTGAAAATATTACATACTAAATCTTATTTAATGAAGATTTTCTTTCGCTAAACCTAAAAGAAGTAGAACTTCCTAAATTGGGATAAGCATCTCCTAATTAAAACTCTTATTTTCAAATAATTCTTCTTTCTTTTAAGTTGTAGAATTTTCAATAGAAATTTTCTATTTATGCTTGAAGTCTATACTTTACCTAAAATAACTAGTAAACTTGAATTTCTTACACATAAAACATAAATTTTAGATAAATAGTAAATTGTCCAGTTTGTTGCAATAGAAATATGTAATAAAAATATGTTTCCAAAAAATACCATATCTAAAAATCCTAACAATCTCCTCATTTGATAACGTAAGTGTAGCAATTAACACTTATTCTCAAGTTAGCACACAATAACTCATAAAAGAATTATAGAAACAATAACAATGTCATATAATAATATGAATAACTCCCCCTATGTAAATGGCCAAAATATATTATCATAAAGCATTTAATTTATAATGCAAAGCTATGACTCCCCTTTACATCACTCCCCCTTGATCTATTACTCCTTATAAAGTATGTCATTTATAACGTAAAGCTACTACTTCCTTTACACCATTCCTCCTTTAATCTAATACTCTCCATTAATATATACTACTTTCCATTTTTGCCAAAAATAACCAAATTAATCACAATAAGCACTAGAAAGAGAAATACATAGCAATAAAAATGCATAGAAATAAAACCACATAGTAAACATGAAAATGCCCAATTTAGCATTAAGAAAAATAATGACCAAAATGAGAAACTACCGTATACAATTCAAAAGAAGTAGGCTAAAAACCAAAACCCAATCTTAGGTAGTCAAAATAAAATTATATAGAAAATCCCAAGATGAAAAATGTCAAAATAAAAATTTTTCAATAATCAAATATGCATAAGGAAGAACTGGACATAAAATTTAACCAAGTTATAGAAAAAAATTCAACACAAAGGCAAGGTTAATAACATCCAAGAGGAAAAAATGACCCAAGAATCTAAATATTAACAACCATCCATCATTTTGTAATGTAAAACAAATTAGTAATGTCAAAAAAAAACCCTTATCTCACAAGAGGTAAATGAATCTAATGATGACGCGAAGTTGCACTATTAACTTGATCAAGTTAATACTCCATCTTTTCATTCCTTGAAGAAATGCACAACAACCATTTGATTATGATGCTGTGAAAACTTGAATTGAAATGTCAAGATCAATCATAATAGGTACAAGAACATAACAAAAGGATTAAGTGGCTATAAACCAAGCATTGAAATGTCATTAGCTAAGAATTGTGATATTGCAGCAGGTTTAAGAATAGAAATCACAAAAGCTGAAGTTATTACAACTGAAGTAGCAAGGCTTTTAGAACTGCAGAAGCAATAGAAATGCATAATGACACCCTTAAGATAATGTAAATGAATGATTTTGAAGAAGATTCAGCAGCATATGATTTGAAAAAAATTATTATGAGTTGCACTATTATTATTCCAACAAAAAAAAATAGAGTTAGGTTAATTATGAGCAAAAATAATTTCAATTTAAGTGAAATCTAGCAAATATCAATTGAATCCATGCATACATTTATGACAAGTGCGGTACTTGTAAGTTTTAGAGTTGCTATGGGTTGCACTATTGCATTAGAATGTAGAACTTTTTACATATTCTTGTTCTTTATCTATACTGAAAGATAATTATGATGCACCCAATTTAAAATAAGGAACAAGTGGGGTATTTACAAGTTTTAACTAATTAGTATTACTAAAACAATCCAATACATAACTTAGATTTTCTTCTAAGTTAAACAAACTTTATCTTTTTCTTAACTATACTAATCTCTATATCAAGATTCTTCTTGGCTTCACCTAGATCCTTTATCATAAACTCTTGAATCAATTGAGCCTTCAACTTTTTAATTTTGGTCAACATTTCTTGAAACTATCAAAATATCATCAACGTATAAGAATAAATAAATGAAAGATCCATCTCGTAACTTGTAAAAATACACATAATTTTCAAATTTTCTTCTAATGTACTTTTAATCCATCATGAACTAATTAACTTACTTGTACCATTGTCTTGAAGATTGTTTCAAGCCATAAATATTTTTTTGATTTACAAAACCTAGTTTTCTTTATTAGTGACTTGAATCTTTTTAGTTGAGTCATATAGATTTTCTCTTCCAAACCATCATGTAAAAATGTAGTTTCTATATCAAGTTGATCTCATCCAATCAAGCTATTATAACCAACAAAATCCTTAAAAAGTAAAGCTTTTAGACATCAAACTTACATTATAGTGAGCATCATCCATATTATGATATCAATCTTTCTTTATATATGCCCATTTGCACCCAATTGCTTTCTTGTTCTTCAATAATTGAGGTAAGTCCTAAGTTTGATTCTTGTAAAGAAACTAAATTTCTTCATTCATAGTTTTTTTCCATTAACCAATTTTTAAGCATCCAACTACTTCTTTATAAGTGGAAAGAACATCATCATTTTCAATTACAAGTACATAGATTGTCATATTTGCAAATCGATAAGCCTACAAATCTCACATTTTGGCCTATAAAATGTGATTGATTCATGTTATTGTTAAGTTTTGAATGGAACCCTCCTTTTCATTTTCACTAACTTCTTCTGTCACAAAAGTATCATCTTCTATTTCAATAATTCTAGCTTGACCAATAGTTGTCTTAAACTTTACATGCTTTTAAGTATGCTCCATCTATTTCATATTTCCATTAATATTCTTCTTTTTTTTTTTAATGTTTTCTTCTATATGGTAGATTCATCATAGGTAAAATCTCTATTAAACATAATTTTTCTTAAACTTGGACACTAAAGCCAATGTCCCTTCACTTGAAGTAATCCCAATGAAAATTATTTTTTTAGCTTTAGAATTTAACTTACACTCTTTTACATTGATAATAAATTATGGAACCAAAAACATAAAGAGAATCATCAAGATTAATAGGTTACTTAGATTATACATCTAATGAAGTTTTTCCTCCATTTACTATCAATGGTAATTGATTAATAAGATGGCATGCATAATTCACTCCCACAGCTTAGAATTCTTTTCCCAACTTAGCATTGGACAATATACACCAAACCTTCCCAACAATGTTTGGCTCATTTATTTTACCACCTCATTTTGTTAAGGTGTACTTATGACTATGAAATTTTGTACAATGCCTCACCATAATTTCAGCAAATGATCACTACAATACTCACTATCATTATCTAATTTGAGCTATTTGATCTTTTTGTCAATTTGTGCTCAACTATCTTTTTTCATTTAAGAAAAGCATCAAGCACATCATCCTTAGTCCATATAAGATACATATAAATAGTTCATGAAAAGTTATCAATAAAAGTATCAAAATAGTGCATAACTTTCAAATATGTTGTCTTGGTTGGTTCCTATACATCAGAGTGATTGTAATTTAAAATGGCTTTATTATTAGAAATTATTTTGCCAAAATTTTGTTTGCTTTTTAAAATCTAATGCTCAAAGAAAACCAATTTGTAAGTCTTTGCATCTTTTAATAAGTCTTATTTCAACAAACTCAATTAGTCTTTTTCGCATACATGTCACAACCTAATCATTTTTGAATTTTCGTTCTCTTCTAAAACTATAATTGCTAATCTCATAACCATATTACTATTGTTATGTTACAAGTTATTTCTTCTTGTACATTTCATAATTATAAAAGCACTCAATGTAACTTTATGAATCTCATATCTAACAAACACGAAAAACCTTATAGCTAAATCATTGAAAACATACTAACAAATGCAAAATCTATTTCATCTTCATCATGATCAACTATTTATACATTAGAAATGGCCTTGCTTTAACTTTTTTCTTTCTTCTATAGCTTCAATTTTTATCTTCTTTCAACTTTCTTTTACATGACAAAAAGCACATTTATATTTATCGAGTTTTCTCTTTAAATGTTCCTTTCAATTTTCTCATGTTTATGGCTCTAACTTATTCCATTTATTGTAAGTGCTTCAACTTACTCATCCCTATTCTATTTTAGATCTTTGTTCTAAATTTCATAATTAGTTAATCCTATACACACTTCTTCAAAGGATAATTTTTTTTTTACCATAAACAAATGTAATGCACAAATAATCTAACCCATTAGGAACAAATCTTATCAACATCATCAAGGTTTGCTCATTTATGAAGGTTTCTTCTAAATTCAAAAATTGGTTATCAAATAGTTAAAATTGAAAATATGAACATTGATACTTAAGCCTAATTATAACTAAAGCTCATAAATCTCTTTAACAAATAGAGTTGATTCTTATTATAATTCTTCACAATTCATTTTCTAGTACCTTCCATAATTTGCTAGCAAATGTCTCTTTTATGAATAGATATTTTCGTTCTATAATAAGAACAAGCAAATCACTTTTGTATCTTGTTGATACAATCTATCTATTATCTCATGTGATCGTAGACTGTAATTGTTTCAAACATCAAATTTTTTCACATCAATTTTTGCATTTATCACTTATATTGTCCTTCTTGGTGTGGGTGATGATGCTACCATTTGTATCATTTAAATTTTATTTTATAATTTGGTATAATAATTAAAAATCAAGAGACAATTCCCTTATAACATAATTTTTTTAACTATCCCACAACAATACCCAAGCTCTAAGCTAACTACTGTATTCAATTACTATCAAACAACAAAAACTATATTTGTTGAGCATTAAAAACTTTGTTTACTAGAACACAACTACTAATTATAGCTATTGAAATATAAATAAATGCAAACATGAAAGAACACAAAATTTAACAAAGTTCGGTATAAATACCTACATCCTCAGGTGCTGTTAAAAATTTCATTAACTTTAAATAAAACAATTTCAAAACTACATTAAATTATAAAATCCAAAAATAAATGGGCATACAAAAAAGAAAATTCAAACTATGAATGTCTTATATGAAATTAGGCCTTCCTATGTGGAATACACTAAAATTGTGCATTTTAGGATGCTTGAAAAAATGTACAACCCTTTATTTCTAAGCAAAAGCCCAAGCTCCTAAAATGCTCTCTTACCAATTCAAGATAACCCACTTGGCTAATTAAGCCAAAAACAACATATAGAGTATAATTGGAGGCTCATACAGCTTTATGCAACTATTATTAATAGTTTTCTTAGTCATTAAGTATGTCAGTAATTTATTAGTCTTACAACAAACTCTAATAGACACACACATGATAAGCATTTTAAATAATCTTTGTTTACATGTGTATAAATAGTAGAGCTTATTATATCAAGTGTTAAGTTTTACAAAATAATGAAATAAAGTATGCATTTAGAAAAATAATGTTTTCTATGTTTTCTCCTAAATTTTCTTTACTACTAAACAACATTTTCTTCTCAATTACAAATTCAAATTTAGTATTAGATCTATGGCTTTTACCAACCTTTTCTTTGCGAATCCATGATCAAAAACTTCATTTTGTTTTTGTTTTTCTATCAAACTTGATGGATCAAACTATCTCTAAGGAAAATCACATGTGTTTCCTTCAATTCATGGCAACACATAAGAAGACTTCATAAATGTTGTGTTAATTGGTTCTAAAAGGTTTTGCCTAAGAGGCAGTAACTATCTTCATGTTGAAAATCCATAATATGTTATATGATGGAGAAAAAATCTGCCTCTTCTCAAATGACTACTATCATCAATGAATGAATACATTATTAGGCCTAGTAATTGAGCGTAATTTACAAATAAGTTTGACAAGCTTTAAAAAAAAAAAACAATTTGAATCATAATCAAAGGCAAAATCATTTCAATGATGCTTCAAGTATTATTTATAAAGAAGAACTCTCTTTTTATGTTTGAGGACATCTTCAAATGAAGAATTTAGTTAATTGTCTTGTTGCATTTGGAAATTCAATTTCTTATGATGATTTTGTCTTGTATCTTCTTGTTGGTTTAATTTACAATACAATTTTGTTATTGTTTATATCATTAGAAGAAGTGATACACTAAACATTTAGAAAGTGTAGTCTATGTTATTAACACATGAAAGTATACTTAAGTAACGAAATTTTTCTCAAACAATTGATATGCATGGTAACTAACTTTAAAATTACTCATAAGCTAGGCAATTTTATAAAAAAAAAATGATAATAAGATGATAAAGGAAATTATAATCAAGGGTATGGCTTGCCTAGTTCTGGTTTTGTTGGAAATGGAAGTGGAAAGATAAATTCAGGTGGTAAAATCAATCAAGCAAATAGATTTAGTCAAAGAGATCATGGAAGGCTTATATGTCAAATTTGTTTTAAACTTAAATACATATAAGTGATTTGTTATCATCATTTCAATAAGCATCACATTCCTCAATGTTCCTCAATAACCACAACAATCAATTAGCATCATTATTAATAAGTTTTTCAAAAACATCAATGTTTAGCATTGAATAGGCACAAAACTCAATTTAAGGCAATAAGGTAACTTATTTGACGAACATTGAATGTTCTATTGTAACACCCCTATATTTAAAATCAACCACACAAGATACAATCTGGAATTTTTTTTTTTTAAACATAAAGATATATATATATATATATAAATACCTTCACATAACCATTAATTAAAATATAATCTATTTTAAATAAAACATTTAACAATATTGATAGAGTGTGTACCAGAGGTTATGCATTGATATAATGGATAACCCAATGGTACATTGATATGGTATACCCTTACACACACGCATACACTTATATTTAATTATACAGTCACATACTACCTAAGTATGCTACTAATTATGCTCATATCATTATTTTCACCCAATGCACATACTGAGTACTGCACTTAGTACTGATGCATGCATACGCAACCACCTTTAGGATGTAGCATGCCACTTAGTAGTACGCACCATTTCTAAAAATAATAATCATATATATATATATATCATGGATCAGGTATTGGGAAACAACATAAATTTAATTTAAATCAAGGAACATATTTATAGCCAAAATAATTAATACATATATATACGGAAGCTGGATATGTATAATATCTTGGTTACACACATAATCTACAGTATGTAACCCAAAAATATAAGTTCACTGTACCAACAAATATATATATATATATATACACATATGCATAATTATGTATTAACACCAAAAATACCCTCATCATCAAAATATTAGCCATGCTGACGCCTCGAAGAGTTTGCATCCATATTCCGCAGTGCTACATTACCTGTAAAAATCACAATCCACAAAGGGTGAGCGAAACAATTCAATAAGAAAACATAATATTCTAATACAGAATTTGTTTCCCTACTATATATTCTATACGATACTGATAGCGTAGAGGTTATTAAACTCATATTGCCTTAACATAATCTAACGATATAAATACATTTCGACCATACACTCTGTATCACTATCTACATAATGCTTGTAGTTACTATATAAAATGCAAATAAGTCTACATACATTTCGAATCAATATCACATGACATTTTCAACAAACTATCGACAAATATACGACCGGTCATACTAACACAGTTATGGATTATGGCCACAAAGTAAATCCACCCAACCCTCATTCATTCATAACACTCGTCTAGTAGGCTAACATATATTTTACATATGATCGATCATATAATCTTGCTATAACCAAGCCAGCGGGTATGAAGGGTATCTAAATATCCGGATCCATAACTAATGTAGCCATACAATTAATACCACATGACCCAAAACTATGCATTCATTTTTCAAAAACTATTGTATACTCAAACCATGCACAATGAATACCATATATGCACACCCATACACATTGAAATAATAAACAATATCCACATCTCGATTTTCATGCACATATGCCATTCGTTCACATAATGAATGCATAATGCACTTGCAGATAGTGATACTTAACTAAAAAATTTATAATACTTTCATAATCACATACACTCGCAAATACTCAGTCTACCAGATTCACTGGGATTTATTCATCACAATTACAATTTCTACCATCACGATAAATATATTGTATAACTATCCAATATTCATAGATAACCACATCAACGCATCATTTACTAATAAAAAAAATTTACATAATAATTATAACTATTATAATTATTATGGTAACTAACATGCAACGTCAAGTATACTACAACCTATTTTAGGTTCTATTAATCACGCACTGATCACATGGCCATAATAATGATTCCTTTACACATTACAATAACTATATAAAAAATTATACATATATAACATATCAAAACACTTCTAAATCTCTGCAATAATAACTAAAATTATCATTTTACCCTTCATTTACTTTTTCTCATTTTGTCTATCCAACTCAAATGTACTACTTTCAATATTCCACAACACACTTCTAAGCATATAAATATACTGTAAAAGTAATAATTAAAGTTATCAAATAATAGTTAAAATTTTCGTTCTACTATTTTTCTATTTTCCTTCCATTTTAACTATGCAAATTAAGTTCTACTAATTTCATTCGCTCGCTAACACACCTATACACATTCAAACATACCATAACATATTAAAATCCATCATTTAGAGGTTCAATAAACAGTACTCTGAATTTATCATTTTACCCCTCTTTCCAATTTTCTTTCATTTTACACATTATTCTATACCCAATATCATCGAAACACCATTCCCAAATCTATTCCTATACAAATCAGCCACCAATCACAAATTCCATAAAAGAAAATTACATTTCCTTACCTTTAAAATATGCCAAATACTTGAGTAAGCCTCCTAATACCATAAAACCACCTAAATCACCATTTAAAACCATAAACCACCATCAAAACCACTTTTCGACAAATTCCAAAATTAAAATTTAGTAAAATTAAGAAATTTTATTATCAAATTAAAACTCTTGATATGTAGAATAATTATTTCTTCTGCGGTAATGTGTTAAATCGGCCAGATTGTGAGATTTTGCTTGATTTTTTTTTTCAAAAATTGAAAGAAAAAGAAATGAGTAACTTATGACAAAGGAGAAGAGAAAAAGTAGATCTACTTCAATTTTGAAAAGTCAACAATCTTATCCAAATTTATATTTTTAAAAAATTATACTATTACCCAATAACTTTTCAAAACTTACATTTAACTTATAAGAAAATTATGAGACCACCCAAACTATTTTTATATTCTTTTACTTTAATCAATCAATTTTAATTATCACTTTTTCTTCTAATTTATTGTGAAAAGACCATTTTACCAATAATAAAAAAATTGGTCATTTTGGTCATTTTTCATTATTTCTAGATAAATTCACATCCAAATTCAATTCCGTTTTTTTCTCCATCTTATTTATAATATTTATAAGAGTTCTAGGTGATCAAAATCTGGCGGAGTCTTTTCGACCCTTGACGTAATGGCTATTTTCTTCTTTTTAGCAAAATTATCCATTTTTGTCCAAAATAGTAATTTTGACATTCTTAGAATTATAAAATCTATCTTTTCTTCTAACACGCTCTATCATACTAATTTATATCTTCAACATCTAGTTTCGTCAATTAAAATTTTATCAAAATGATGATTTTACCCTTTCTATTTTCGACTTCGCAAAAATATACCAACTGCATCTCGAATTAAAATTAAACTTATTAACATGATATTTATGAAATTTTAAGGTTTTTTATGTTATCAAAATTCACTTTGACCTCAATTTTAAATGAAAAGACTATTTTGCCCCTACCCAACAAAATGATATGTCTACACGATTTTTACCCGGTCGCCTTCCAACAACTTCATAAAACATTTTCAGGGACAAGAGATAGTAAAGATTATGATTTACCTATATTCGAATGTCACATCTATGGATGAAGGTTGGTACCTGAATAATGATGCCACTAATTATTTGACTAAAAATATCAATGATCTAAGTTCTAGCTAAGAATTTGCAAGCAATGACAAATAGATTACTATAAATTTGCTTTGGTATTACCAAGAAAATATTTCATTTATCTTCAAAACCCAAAACAATCACTCTACTGCTCAAAGAATTTTTCTTAAAAATTGCTTTTTGTGCCTTGAACAACCAAAAATCTCATTAGTGATTCAAATTTGATTGCTAATAATAATTTAGTTGTTAAGTTTTGTGGTTCTTTTTGTCTCATCGAGGACAAAAAGAAACAAACACTACTTCTGAGAGGTTTAGCTGCGAAGGGTCTATATAGGTTATTTTTTAGACATTCATCGAATGACTCTAGTTTTCTTACAAAGTGTTTTATTTCTACATCTATATTGTCCTTTTATTTATTAGTTCCTAAATTTAGTTCGAGTCCTATTAAATCATCTTTTATTGTTGATCATTTCATTCCTTCGAATGTTTCATGTAATAAACATGTGTCTTTTGCATCTTTTGTAGGGATTTCATCTACTAAAACATCATATGGTTTCATTTATGTTTTGTACAAGAGGTTTGAGTATCTAAGTAATGATGTAATGCAATATGTACTTAAAGATTGTAAAATATTTGTTTCAATAACAAAAACTATAAAGCTTAATTATTGTGATGTTTGTCAGTATGGAAAAATTCATAAACTCCATTTTCCTAGTTCTGGCATTTAAGTTACCATTCTTTTATAGATTATGTCTTCTAATCTTTAAGGATTCTCATATGTTTTGTCTATGCTAGAATTTTGATATTATATAAGTTTTTAATGCATATAATATATAATATTGGATTTTCCTTTAAAAGTTAAATTTAAAGCTTTATACAACTTCCTTCGATTTAAGCTTCAAGTTGAAAAACAATTTGCCAAATCTATTAAGACCTTAAATTCAAATAGTGGTAGTGAATTCATTACTTTATTCCCTATGTAAAAGTAGCATATATCTTTTATAGGTACGCTCTTCTTTACTTTTATTACCAAAATGATGTTGTTGAAAGAAAGTATTGGCATATAATTACTTTGGCTTTTAAGTTGTTTTCACATGCCTTTTTATCTAACAATAATTAAGATCTCATTAATTTGAATTTAAGTTAATTCCTTTTATTGTCATTCTTAGGACTTTGTATTACAAGTAGTCAATACAATAATGTTCAATAACATATTTATCTTTATTGAATTTAATGCATATAGCCATTAGGATTTATATTTTCAGATATGTTATTTTAATGAGTTTGATTTTCTTTATCCACTTAACTCTTGTTCCAAACCATACTCTTTTGCTTTCTTCCTTTTTTTTTTCTTTTTTTTTTCTTTTTTTTTTCTTCTTTCATTCTAAAAGTTAGTCTATTTTATCCAAACAGCACTTATTAGTGCTTTCTCACCTTAACAGTAAGTAATGTAATGACCTCTTCTATTCCATGTTATCATTCTAGTGATTTTAGTCCAATAATAATCCCCATTTTTATTGCTCCTAATTCTTCATTACTTAGTTTATTAACCATTAGAGCTAAAATACTTGCCAAAGGTATTCATCAAACCCTTAACATTTATTATTTTGAAACTTTCAACCCAATTTTTAAAGCCTTTACTATCAAGATTGTACTTAGTTTGCCTATTATGAAGGGGTGGAATATAAGACAACTAGATGTCAGTTATGCCTTTTTGAATAGGGATTTTTTTAAGTTTGTTTCTATGCCATGATTAAAGATTTTTTATAATTCAAAATTTTATGTATTTCTCAAAATTGACAAGGAACTTAATGGACTTAAGCAAGCCTTTAAAGCATTAAATGACAAGTTGAAACACAATCTTTAACTATAGGAATTCACTAATTCTCAAATTGGTTCTTCTCTTTTCTTTAAGAAATCTTTTTCTTCTTCTTTGTTACTAGTTCTAATCTATATAGATGACATTTTTGTCACTAGTTCTAACTTATCTCTTACTAAATCTTTTATTATAAGCTTAGTTATGCCTTTGCACTTAAAGTATAGGGCTTTCTTAATTATTTTTTTAGCTTTAAGGTCACTTCTTTCTAATTTGTGTTTCATCTTTTTCAAGCAAAATGTATTCAAGATCTGCTACTTCATGCCAACATGTCTTCATGAAAAGATTGTGATATTCCCATGAATTTCAATTTAAGGTTGTTTAAAAATGATGCTGATCCTTTTTCTAATCCTACTCTTTATAAAAGTCTTGTCAAAGGTTTACAAAATGTTACACTTACATATCCCAAATAAGGATGGTGATGGGCTAAGAATGGGTCAGGAATTACCACTCTTATCCCTGTTCCCATCCCCATTATTGAAGGCTCATCCCCGTCTATAACCTGTCCCCGTATTGAGAAACCTACCTCATCCTTGGCTCACCCACATTTTGTGAAACCCATCCCTATCCCATCCAGTTCCCATTTTGAGACTCCCATCGCTATCTTTGTTCCATCTTTATATATTAATTTATTTGATATTTTAAAATTATAAAATATATTATTAAAATTTACGTTCTTTGTTTTGTTTCACATATTGACTTATTTCCAATAAAAAAAATCAATTTCAAAATAAACATGTCCAATAATTTCCAATCAACCACATAAAAAATAGTTAAACATATCTAATAATCAATAATCAACCACATAAAAAAAATTTCAAGTTACACATTTTCAAAAATTAGCATTCAACCCACATATAAAAAAAATTCAAATTACACATCTTCAATAATTAATTAAACATATCTAGTAATTCCAAATAGGTAGCACGCTAAGAATTACTTGACAAGTCATCCCTATCTCTAGCTCATTAAGCCGAATAGGCCAAATTTAGCCCTGTTCCTATATTTAAATCAAGTCATACCCAATGGTAATTTTGCCCACCCTACTAAAATTGCTTTGCTATTAACAAGCTTAACTAATTCCTTTCTTGCCATACATGTTGCATTAGCAAGTTGGCAAGAAAGTTCTAGGATATTTGCATGTTATTCCTTCTCTTAGTCTTCAATTATTCAAAACTAATAGGTTTGAGCTTATCGTATATTTTGATATTAATTAAGACTGAGGCATTATTGATCATTGAAGTATGGGTGTATATTGTGTTTACCATAGGGACAATTTAATCTCTTAGTTATCCAAAAATCAAAAAGTAATTGCTTGTTCCAATAATGAATTAAAGTATATAGCCATTGCTTCAACTACTTTTAAAGTTGCTTAGATTCATTTCTTGTTACTTAAACTTTCTATGGTTCCTATCTTCCTCTCCTATTGTGTGCTGTGATAATATTAGTTCTGTTGCTCTTGCACAAAACCTTATTTTTCATTTGTGAACTAAACATATTGAGTTATATGTTCATTTTATGTACAATAAAGTTATCAAGAAAGAACTTAAAGTTAGATCTATTCTAAGTATTGATCAAGTGGCTAATATTCTTACAAAACCTCTGGCCTTTCCTTAGTTCAATTATTTTTTTTTTCAAGATTACTATTCTTCCTAAACCCTTGAGCTTGAGGGGAGATGTGAAGCATACAAATGGTTGTAGCAGATATGGCAACTAGGATCTAGTTTACAAAGCTAAATTGGAATTTAATGTGGCTTTATACAACTAGAAGTGAGATGGACTAGAACCGGTATTAATAGTTTCTTAGTCGCTAAAATAGTTAGGCAGCTAGTTTATTTAGTTGTATAACAAACTTTAGCATGCTCACATGTGAAAAGCTTTGTAAATGGATTGTTATTTACATGTGTATATATATATATGTAGTGTAACTTATTGTAAGAAATTGTAAATTTTACAAAATAGTGAAACAAAGTCTTGATTTTCAGAAACAATTTTTATTATATTTTTCTTAAATTTTCTTAGCTACCAAACAGCATTTTCATCCTATTTATATATACTACAAAAGAAGTTATCTATTGGGACCCAAAAAAAAAATTGTCTCTGTATATAACAAAAATTAAATTATGACAAAAAATATGTCATTGCATATTTGTTGCATTTGCCACTATCACAAAAAGTTATTATAACATTTTAATATATGTTACAAACATTTATCTATCATTAAATTCTATTGCAGTGACAAAGTTAAGTTGATAAAAAAAGTGACAAATTAAAATTTTATTTCTAAAAATATATATGGTGACATTTAATTTTACTTTTATTTTGTAATTAGTAAATTTTTGTGTATATGACACTATCTTTTTTGTTACTAACAATATTACCTTTTTTATCATCATAAGGCCCGTTAACTTTTCTTCTCAAATATATTGTCATTTGTAATTATCATTTTTTTTATAAATTGAATATCTAAAAAGTATAAATAGAAAAACAAGTACTTTCATTCTCATAACCAATTCAAAATTGTCTTGCATTAAAAAAAAAAAGCAAAAAAGTATATATAAATTGAGAATTATCTTGTATCAAATACTAAAAATTTTTTATACATCGATTCTCAAAGCAACGTCTCTAATTGGACTTGATATGTTGATTCTCAAAAGTAAGATGTTCAATTTGGTTTAGTTATGAGAGGTTTTGTAATATCTATCATTTGTAGCTATAGAGCTCCAAAGAATAAACAACTTAAATATGACCTACGATTCATCAAAAATAATCAATTTTAAAAATAAAAATAACAACATAAGTTAGTATTTGATAGTAAGTTAGAGTGAAACAAATAATCCAATCAAATATACATATGGATTTTGCTATAAAATTGGGACAAAAAAATTCATAAAATATATCTATAAACAAAATATATATATATATATATATTAAAATATGTATCTTGTAATTACATCAAAGCAAACCAAAGGAACTCATTTGCAAAATATAAATTCTAATATCAAACTAATAAATTAAAATAAAATAAGTATTAAAAAATAACTCAATTTTAATGTTATTTTTTTTCTCTTTAGTTAGAAGCATATAAAAAATAATTAAATATTATAATAATATTTGTCTCATTGCCTTGTGTTGCCTTTAATACTCACATGTAGGTCTTTCTCAATTACTTGAAATCTTTTCTTTGCATCACAATCACCTTACTTCAAACAATCTATGCTTGAAATAGACACAATATATCTTTCTATTTAGTTTTGTGAGAAACTTGTAAATTAAATAAGAAAAAAAATATATTCAAATTTATTAAATTTTATAATCAAATTAAAAAATAAAAAATTTAAATTTAAAAAAGAAAATATATTACCACAAAAATCAATGAAATTTATACAATCAATAAAAAGAATATGTTATCCAGAATTTTCAAAGATTTAAAATTGTAATTACCTTATCATGTCGAATTTGACCCAAAAAGAAACTGTGGCATTTTCATGAGAATTTTCAAGGAGGAAAGTGTCATGGGAATGACATTTCCTATTTAATATGGGATTTTGTCACATTCTTTCTTATCCAATTCTCACCTAATTTTGTAATAAATGAAACTTCCTATATGTCTGTTTTACTTTACCTCGAAACTTATAAACCTTTTATAGATGCGTTCAACATGCATGGGTATTTAACTGAGATATTGAAATCAAAATGGGTTTAACTCTAATATCATTTGTTACAAATTGAACTATTAATATTTTTTTTTAAAAGATATATCCAATAAGATATACAAAATTCATTCTTATAAAGTTAAAAAAATGTCCCTTTCTTATTTAATGTGATATTCTATCAACAAAAGGGTTTTGCTTCCCAAGTATCATCAACATATTTAAAAATTTCCGCTGAATTTGTTATTAATTTTCCACTGGAGAGAAATGTATTCAAGCATTACCAACCCTATTAGAGAGAAATATTGAAAACAAGCATGGGGTTGGGTGGACGGGAAAAGCAAGGCAAAAGAGGAAGAGGTGGCTATAAGTTTATTTTTATTTTTTGGAGTTGAGATTACTTGTCTCTCTGTCTAATTAGGTCTAGAAAGGAAAGGTTTTGGAAGAAAAGTAAAAATGTGATAAAAATATTTATTAGAAAGGTAACTGATTAGAGATAAATTAAAATTATCATAAATATTAAATTAAAATTAAATTTTATTATTTTTTGTGACATATTTAGCAGATTTGTCTTTATAACATTAAAAACAATTAAGTAATAATTTATCTTAAAAATAAATACTCAAAATTAATGACAAGTATAAATATTAATCGTTATATATTATTTATAATAACATATTTGGTAGTTTATCATAATTTATTTGTTCCTATAAGTTTTTTTAGTACAAATTCTAGACGTAGAGCATTAGCCAATCTAGCAAATTTTGATAAGCGATTGAGATTCATAAAATAATGGGACACGTGGCACAAATAAACATTTGAACATAATACCTGTTAACATGGTCCTCCGAATGCTTGTCACGTTTTTCGTCTTTATAAAATCAAGCCCAAAAATCAAAGGGACGAATCTTCTTATGATAAAAATAAATAAATAAATAAAAGTCTCTCTCTATCACTAATTCATTTTTTTGAAAGCCGACTTGAGAATCAGAGATTCATTGTCGGCAAATTTCAAACGTCCCCAATCGGTATTGTTTTGCGAGTGCCCGAGCAACCACTCACTCAAGGCCTTGCGAGCTCTTTGACCAATTAACTACTCCATCGCTTAATCATTTTATTGAGCAGAATTTTTGCATCAACAAAGTATATATTTTATATTACATTAGAAAAACTCGACCATTTTTGCCTTGTGCCTCCAAAGCAATCTGAAGTTGAATTGAAGTTTTAGTGGTGGTGGCTGTTAACAACTTTCTAAAATTCTTCAAAACTCCTTCTAAGAGAATTTTTAAGGATTGTCAATAACTACACTCTTTTGCTTTCTTCTCCATTCAAGGTGCCAACCGATTAGCGTTAAAAGTTGCCAGAATGATTCCAATCATTCAAGGTAATTTTATGCATCTTTTGCAAGAGTTTCTACTCTCACCAAATACCTCAAAAAAAAAAAATGATAAAATCTATGGCATGTTAAGATATCATTATATTTATTTTTTAAAATTTTTATATTATTAATTTTAAATTTTTTTATCTATTATTTATTATATATTTTAAATTTTTTTAACACAATTTAAATTTTTATTGTATATTTTAAGTATTATTTATCAATTATTTACATATTTTAATATTTTTTTAATTTTATTTTAAATTTACAAAAATTACTTCAAATTTTATAACTGAAATTTTTTTAAAATATAATGATACTTTGATATACCATAACTAATGTATGATAAAATAGATAAACACTTCAAGATGCTAGTACATAATCAATTAAGAGCAAGAGTATGACAAGTTATATCTTAATCTGTTTTATATATTTATAATTTAACAGTGATTTTCAGTGCAAAACAACTAAGTAGGGGTGAACAGCGGTTCCGGGTAGACCCGGAACCGCCAAGAACCTACCCTAAAAAATCGGTTCCGGTTCGGAACCGATTTTTTTAGG
>CP135531.1:8013252-8028693 GCA_032402905.1 Khaya senegalensis | reverse complement strand
AAACTTACCCAGAGGGAATCCCATTTCTCTTGCGCTCTTTTCTCTCCCAAATCAATGGATGCAAAGCTACGCACCAAATTTTGATACTATAAATAGTAGTTGTGAGGAAGATAGCTAGTCAACTACTCATGAAATTATGCAGCATTATATAATTAAATCATGATAAAGTTATAAGTAATTGAACGATTCTACCACGCAACATAAAAAATATAAAAAAAAAAAATTTATTAACAACAAATTAAAAAAATAAAAAATAAATTTTATAAATTTTTTTTATTATATTAATTTAAAATATAATATATTTTTAAAATTTTTTATTTATTATTAATAAATAATTTTTTATTAATTAAATAATTTTATTATATTATTTATGTTTTAAAATTCAATTAAAACTTTATCTTGATTGACTCTGTTTAACGAGCAAGAGGTTCAAATTTGGAACAAGTGGCAGCCATGCATGCAATGCAATGACATATTCACTATTAATATTTGCTTCATGGCTTTGTCTGCATTTGCTTATGTATGCTTAATTAAATCAGTTTGTCCTAAGCAATCATTGTTGTGGTTTAATTAGAAATGCAGATGCAATGATCACCATGCCCCTAAAGACGAGAGTGAATTATATTGGACCGTTCAGGTAGGAAAGGATCATTTTTCCTGGATACTCCAGTCATAAGCGCGTTAATTTTTCCTGGATACTCCAGTCATAAGCGCGTTAATTTTTCCTGGATACTCCAGTCATAAGCGCGTTAATTTTGACTAAGTTGGGGGGGTGGGGGTGGGGTTGTGGTGGGGTGCGTCATCCGACAATACGAATAATTAGTTAAAATTTAAAATTTTAAATTTATTATAATTATATATTTTTATTTTTTTAATACAAGATTAAACTCTAAATGTGACTTAAAATATAGTAATTGATAAAAAAAATTAATTAAATATTTTTTTTAAAGCCAAGTCTAACTAGTCAATTTTATGACATAAGAAAAGTTGTTAATTTTGATTTGGTTTCCATCTCATGTGAGGATTATCCAATCCAACAAGAATTAAGAGTTATTTGATAAAATAATTTTTTAATCAAATAAACAAAATAAAGTCTAATCCTACATAAAATAAATAAATAAAAATACAAAATTAAATGAAAGAAAGAAAATAAAATTCTATACAAAGAATGACTTTCTTTAATTTTTAGAACATTAAAAATATTAAAAAAAAAACCATACAGTGAGCAGAGAGAAAAGAAAAAGTTAGAGAATAGAGAAAATTGTAAGAACAAGTTGTTATAACTTATAAACGTCTACATATCATAATTTAGTTAATTATAAGTCTATATATATTATGTAATTATTATTTTATTTTAAAAGGGAAATCTTAAATTTTAACCTTATTTTATTAATTAAATTATTTAATTTTATTTTAATCATTCAATCTTTTTAAAAATTTTATGACTAAATTTTATTATTTTAATCTTATTTTTAAAACTTAAATCCAAATACTATCAAGATTCTTAAATATCTTGGTATTTTCTTATAATAGCTAAAATTACTCTTTATATATTTTTTATTAGGTCATAATCATATTATTGATGTGAATTTTTACTATCACCATGGCTTTGTGAAAAAGGAAAAAAAAAAAAGCAAAGATTAAATGATCTTACTCAATCTCAAATGGGAGATATACTCAATTTATTTTAAAAAATTAAATAAAATTTTAGTTGACGTCAAACAAAAAAATGATAGTCATAACGAAAAGCATGAATTAAATTAAAATATTAAAAATTTGGTGAATAAAGATGTTGAGGATTTGGTGAATGAAGATATCATTATAATTATTTTCCAAATGCATGAGTTGGATATAATACTTTGTTAAGTATACAAGTTACCATCACATTTGCATAAGTAAGTTTTTCAAAGCTAAAGTTAATCAAATGTTACTTTTTATCAACCTTATCCCAAGAAAGACTATGAATTAGCTCTATAGTCTATTAAAAACTTTTTGGTAAAAGATTTTGATTATGAAGACCCAATTAATAATTTCATAGTTAGAAATTTAAAAAAAAATATCGATTTTTGATATGTGTTTAATTTTTAATTGAATTTTAACAAATTAATTAGTTAATGTGAAACACATATTCAATTACATAAGATTAAGGAATTTAAACTTAATTTTTAATTAAATTATAAAATAATATATATATATATATTTTATCTTTTATTGATAGAGACTACTAATTAAATCTTTTTTGCCAATAAGCTCCAATTGCTTGACTCTAGAAAAATCTATTATTAGTCAAACTATTTAGAAACTTATCTAAGGTGCTTTAAAACTCAGAGCCACTCCTATGTGAGATGTAAAGAATGAGAATTACTTTATTTATTGAGAAAATTTAGGGTATTTTCAAAGCAATGCACTATTTTAATAATTTTTTGTTATAGGTAACAATGCATTTTTTTCAATTGATCGAGATATATATGCGAAAAAAAAAAGAGGATTTTTTTCACATATTTAACCTAAAATTTAGCACAATCATATATAAATAAAAATTTTACAAAAATTAAAATAAAGTATCATAAATAGTAAAATCATTATTTTTTATCACAAGTTAAATAACCATAATAGAAAAATAACTGAAATAATATTATCCTTTCGTGTACTCATTTAGAGGTATTTTTACACACTTCATTTGATATTTGTAAAAAATTACAAATCGATATATATTTTATGAAAATTAATAGAAACTATCTTTCAAATACAAAATGTACTAAAATTTAAACATAAATGATATCAAATAAAAAATGCATAAATATAGTAGTATAAAAAAATCAATTAAGATAAAAACAAATCAAAGACAAAAATAAATTAAATACAAAAATATAAATATAACATACTAGAATTTTACTTATAAAATTACACTAAAATTTTACTTATTTTTATTCACTTTCATCTCTAAGAACAAGAATACAAATCAAAATCATTTTGATTAACCAATACTATACTACATAGTTCAAGAGCAATCAAAATTAAATAAAGATACAAATAAACATTTACTTCTAATAATCAAATAAATATGGTCTAAGGATATCATAGAATATAAATACATTGCTAAAACACCTACTTTACCCAAAATTAAAATTTTAGTTTACATAATGTATTATGTTATTGTTGACAAAATGAACTCCAATACTAAACATTGGGGTGTGTGTGTGTGTGTGTAGAAAATGGCATGTTTATTTGTCACATTAGAAAAAAGCATTAATAATAAGTTTAAAATATGTATTCTATTAATTTTTACAAAAAATATTTATCTATAAATGATTTTTCTAGATCTCATGAAAAATATGTGAAAAATACTCTTATTTATTAAATATAAAAAAAAAATATTTTAATTAATTTATTATTTTAAGAAAGAAATATGAAAAGATCTTTAAAAAAATATTAGCAAAATATATATATATATATATGTAAGGTTGCAATTGTTGATATGATACATTAACCCAACATAAAAATAGCACAAATTTACAAATTTAGGTTGATACAAAATAAAATGATTAATAGTTATATCGAATTTGAGTTTAAAATTTAAAATATATAAATTTATTTATAATATAATTAACTATTTGAGCAAGGATATGGTGTTAAAGTAAATATAAGAATCAAAATTCCAATCAACATTCCAATGGATAAATGTGAAAACTGCTGCGGGGAATTTCTCAATCCATATTTTTGTAACCAAAATTATAGCCTATTGGACCACAAGTTTCCATATTTTCAAGAAGTTGATTTTGGGTTACTATATTAGCCCATTGGGCCTTTGGTCTTACCCGATTCGATCCGGTGTATCCTTAAGGGTTTCTCCCTCCCTCCTAAAACGAGCCCCAGGGTACTCGATTTAGTTGTGTCTCCCTGAATAATTTCCGTATTCACCGAATCATAGAATAATGGGGAAAAAGAATCGCAAACACGACAACGTTTCAGCTACTTCCTCTATCTTCACAAGCCTATTCGGTGGCGTCCCTGACGAAACTGCGGTTGCTTCGTGCATCTTCTCAGACAACAATCCCTTCAAAAGAAAACACGAAGAATCACGATCAGGGAATGAATCTACCTTAAATTCAAAGCAATCAGATTCTTTGGATTTTGATATTTCTCTGCAGAAGAAAGGAAAGAAAAACAATAAGGAAAAACCCAACCTTGATTCCGGTTTTGTTGAAGAAGCCACTGAACAAAACCCTAATTTGAGTGTTTTGTTGAATAGGGGATCAAAGATCGAGAAACGGGAAAAAGCAGGTTCAAATTTAGATTCAAGAAATGATTTTAATGAGGGAAAGAAAAACCCTAATCCGGACATTGATGGAAAGGAAGGGGGTGAAAAGAGGAAGAGAAAGAAGAGGAAGAGGGATGAAGTGGAGAGCCAATACGAGGAGAAAAAATATGGAGTGAAAGGCGAAGAAGACAAAGAAGGAAAGAAGGAAGTGGCGGTGAAGGTTGTGGTGGGAGAAAAGAGAAAGAAGGCTGATAATGAGGCAGAGGACATGCTGGTTCATTCGAAAGAAGAAGGATTCGATGATGAGAGTAAGCTGTTGAGGACTGTTTTTGTTGGGAATTTGCCATTGAAGGTGAAGAAGAAGACCCTGATGAAGGAGTTTAGTAAGTTCGGGGAACTTGAATCTGTGAGAATTCGTTCTGTGCCAATATTGGATGTGAGTATGATATAGTTTTAGTCATTTTGATATTGTGATTGAGGATTCAAAATGCCGCGAGTTTTGTTTTATTGTCGAATTATAAATTTTGTTTGCTCATTTGGTCAGACCAAAATACCCAGAAAGGGGGCAATACTACAGAAGCAAATCAATGATAATGTGGACAGGTATCATGTTGTTGATAGAAAATTTGACTCACTTCGTTGTTTGGCCTTTTACTGATTCTCAGATATAATTGTTTTGTAATTTACACATGCGTAGGTTTTGTTTGCCCACTTACGGTACTGTTTAAGTTTTACCAATTGCAAACCAGTTGGTTAGATTCACTGAATTGCTTTTGTTTTTAATTTTGATATTTAACTGTCTTTTGGCATGTTTCTTCTCTTTGTTTTTGGATGAAACCCGGCTGATAGTGAGAAAATCAAACTCTTTGTGATAAAAAAAGAAGTATGAACTATCTAAATAAAATAATAAACTAAAAAAATATAGTGAGTTTTGAATGTGTGTTGCTTCGAAATATTTAGTGGTGCAACCTACATGTGCTGTTGAGATGGTTCAACTGTTAGCTAATCAACACTTATTATGATCTTTGTTGGTGATTATATATGGTTTTCTAATTTTTATCAATTTTAAATTTTTAATGACAAACGTCTTGTGCTGCAGTGTCCATGCATACCTTGTTTTCAAATCAGAGCAATATGCTGAGGCTGCTTTGGCTCATAATATGGCTGTGGTATGATGTTTTTCTTAATGTTCCCCTGTTAACTCAATTGGAATCAGGAATAGAATATCACAGCTATCATAACCTTGAAAGTGAAGTTGTAATTTAATTGTTCCTTTTTTTTATGATGTATACAGGTTGGAGGAAATCACATTCGTGTGGACAGGGCCTGCCCACCACGAAAGAAGCTGAAAGGGGAGAATGCTCCGCTTTATGATAGCAAGAGGACTGTCTTTGTGGGTAACCTCCCATTTGATGTGAAGGTAATTTCGTGTACAATATTTATCATGTGGAATTCCAATTTGCATTTGCTGTTGCCTGCCTTCTATTACTATAATCTTGATATTTGTTTCTCTTTCTATACAGGATGAGGAAATTTATCAGCTCTTTTGTTGTCTTAGTAATTTGGAATCCAGTGTTGAAGCTGTTCGGGTTGTTAGACATTCTCATATGAGAGTCGGAAAGGGCATTGCCTACGTCTTATTTAAAACAAGGGTATAGTCTATTTGTTTTTACTCTGCAGTTGTCAGTTAATTTGCTCTGCAATTTTGTTTCTATGCCATTGGTTGCATCTTTTATATTTAAGATTTTGATTGGTAAATTGTCTCTATTTTTTCTTCTGATTGATTACAATCTCATTTTTCTATTCTCTCATGCATAACTATAAAGCTCCTGATGCTTGTTGAGAATGCTTTCGCATAAATGTATCCTGTCTGAATTATGTAATTATACAATACACCAACATTTCTAAAATAGGCATGTTGCATAACATTGTATATTGTCACGTGTCTCTTAGCATGGATAATAAAGCATTAAGGAGGGCTTATGGTTTAGACAACAAGCATGGAGAACTTTTTGTAAAGTAGTTATTGTTTATTCTGGGGATGGGATTATTTCTGCATCTATCAAATGTAGAGTCTTGTGCTTTTTAAGTTTTTCTGGAAACATTAATTTGAAAGTCTAAGGCCAAAAGAAATCTAGAATGCTTTGAATTCTTTGCTCGAGTGTTGAGACAATCCCTATGGAGAACTTATTTTCAGACTTAGGAGGAACGACTTTGAGGCATTAGAGGAGATATTTGGGGTTTTTAACACATTGTTAACATTTTAGAGATTGAAGTCTTTTATTTCTCTCTCTTTCTCTGTTCTTTTTCTATTTTTCCTTTTATTTTATTCAATGACTAATTCTCTCTTTATCACAATTATTTTTGGCTAGCTCAACTGAAGTATTGTATCTGCCTTTAAGCAACTTTTGTATACATATTATTAATTGGCTCTCTTGTTTCTATTAGTGTTTAGCCTTCCTCCTTCTGAAGGTTAGGTGGAAAGTAGTCTGAAAACTTTGAAAAATTTAACAGCTTAATTGGATGTATATGATGTTGACATGTTATTGTTTTATTTATAACCTACTAATGTGTCGTTGGATATGCAGGAAGCTGCAAATTTGGTTGTTAAGAAACGTAACTTGAAGATTCAGGGCAGAGAGCTGAGGCTTTCTCATGCTGGGCAGAATTCAACCCCATCTAAGAGAAAGAATGTAGCTCCTGCATCTGCAGTTAATTCCCCAGCAATAAAGTTTGCTGTGAATTCGAGGACTCCAGGTAGTGCTAAAAGGTCCAACCCAAAGGGTGCTATGTCATATCAGGGTTTGCAAGCTAACAAATCTGGTGTGCAAAAGAAAGTCCATTCAGGGAGCACTGAACCAGTAAAGATGAAATCAAAAACTCAGAAAGGAGAAAAGCCAAAAGTGCATTTGGAAAAAAGACCATCAGTTGCTCTCAGAAAGGCAAGGATGAAAGCTCTCAATGATGGTAGTGCTGCAAAACAAGCAGGGGCAAAACGCAAGCTGGACAACCGAACTCCTGAGAGCTCTCAGAGGAAGAAGAAAGCTAAAAGATTTAGGTAGGAGCGAAATTAATATGGGTTGGTTGAACTGACATGAACTTGATGCAAATATAGGCATTATGGCTGGCTCAATGCTGAGATGATTATTATAGGTAGCCAGTCGAAAAGTTTGTGCTATGAATATCTATATCATTATGTTAAAAATAGTATTTCATCAATAGAGCGTTTGCAATGACTGTATGTTGCCTTTGTGGGGGGATTTCAGCCGTTTTTCAGCTCTGAGAATTGAGTTCGTAGATAAGTTTCCGACGATAACGTGAGAACAATGTACTTTGATAATGGGTCATGGATAAACTATTGTTTAACCTAATACTTTCTTAGGTCAAAACAACCCGTCATCCTTGGGCTTTTCTTTCAAAGCTTTTGTTAGGGTTAGCTTTTGTCATGTAAACCACTTGTTATTAACAAACTTCAAATCATACCCTCATTAATGGGAAGTAACTATGCTTCTCACACGCTTAATGTTTTATCATTTAAAGGAGTCATTAACCTTGTTAAACTGATAAATTATCTTATTACCTCTAATAAATATAAAAAGCCAAATATGTATTCAATTACATTAATTAATAATTTTTTCAATATTTTTCCTCTCCATCTTCTCCCCTCCTTCCCAGTCTCCGTATGCCTTCTCTCCACTTGCCCAAAATCTATGATTGTTCGGAGCTGTATGCCAAAACCGTCAACCTTTATTTGTTATAAATTTTGCTAAAACAAAAAATCCATTATTAGCATCCCCTTACAATACACTTCCATACATTGAAGGTGAAAACAACGCCATGTCCAATTCCAAAGCCTGAACTCAAATGAGAGTACCTGTTGAACAAGAAAGAAATTTGCCTGCACCTTAGTAGAGTTTTATGAACTCTTCTTCCGACTTCCGTGCAAGTGAATCTCTACGCTAATTCTGCAAAGATTTCCATAGCATCGGAGGATTATGCATAAACCAGAGTAATCTTGCCAATCCAGACTAATTCTGCTTGTACTATTACAATCTCCATATCATTGTTTGCAAATTACATGCAACCAAAAAAAATATAACCGATAGCAATCTTCTCTGGCATGCCAGTCAAGAAGATGTTGAAATACATCCTAGTATTACACATTTTAACATACACATTTTAAGATCCTATTTAGCACGTTCATGCATAAAAGTAAACTCAAAATAATATATGCTTCCATTATGATTCATATATTGACATTAGAGCCCCTGCAAACGCAATATTGGTAGAGAATGTCTTCTAGCATAAATTTCTTAACCATCAGGTACATACAACTTAACATTGAAGGCTGTTCCTAACAATTTGACTAAAATTATACAGATAATCAACTCCACTCCACCCCTAACCCCATTAACCCAACCAAATAACACTGAAAAGCAAAGATAAATCATTGCAAAGGATTCATGCCAGACCGATTACCTTCCCCAGGTCATCATCTTCAACAGTCTACAGTTCAGCTTTGAATTTACAAGCAAGGAGGCAGCAGCATCTTGATTTATTTGAAGCTAATCTGAACAGATGAAGTAGCACCCAAATAGCTGTGGGGAGAAGGCCCATTCACGTACACCAAGCAAGTGAGCTAGTATAGCATTATGGTTTGCTCTTGCTTATTAGGGTTGGGGTAACAGAGACAACACCGATAAGGAACAGAGTGGCAACTGAGTTGAAGTCATAAAGATCACCCACTGACTGCAATTCTCCAAGTGCTATTCCAGCCTGCACAAACAAGAAAGTCATAAGGATGGAAATCCCTTGAATAATTGAAAATATTTTAATATTCCCAATGTAGCTTCATCCCTAATCTTCTCTCCGAAAGCAAACCATGTCAGCAAGATATTTTAATATTTCCAAGGTAGCTTCATCCTTAATCTTTACACAGCAGCAGGATAAAAATAAAAATAAAATATAGAGATTGACAAATAAAAAACAACTGCCAGATAAATTGAACCATCCAAGTACTCTACATTCAGGCCATAACAATAACTTCCTACTTTATGATATGAATGTTACAAATAATAATTTTTTCCACAAAAACTTGAGCTTCAAGTGGACCTGCAATAGTCTTCCCTCTGTCACTCTTAAAGTTCCTTTGACTTTTGAAAGCTAGGGCTACTCTCACAAAGTACAACTAGTTTCCACACTTTAAATTTAGTTTTTACGATGATATCAGTCATATAAAGTACCTAGTTGGCTCAAATTCCACAAAACTTATGCAAACTATTATTAATTAACACATATGTTCAGAGCTCTCAACAAAGAACGAAGTTCTTAAATTACAATACCTTGACAGTTACATAGGCTGCAGGAATGAGTCCAATAACAGTTGCCAGAAAAAAGATATGATAGGGCACATCAACTATTGGTGAAGCAACATTGATAAATGTATTTGGCAAAGTTGGGGTCAGTCTGAGAAAAAGCATGTAGTTCAACAGCCGCTCTCTTCTTCTAGCCACCTGAGTAAAAACAAAAATCTTATTCCATTTTGTGGATTTATATAAGCAAAAATTTTGAGGAGTGGAAATTCACCTGGGCTTGGAAGAAATGCAGCTTGTCAGGCCAAAGAGAGAAGACAAGGGGTCGCCCAATCAGTTTTGACAAGAAAAAGCAAGAAGAAGCACCAGCAGTGGCAGTAAACACAACAAGAGCTACGCCTTTGACAACTCCAAAAAGAGCACCAGCAAGCAGGGACATAAACACGGTCCCTGGAATCATAAATGTTTGCATGAAAATATAGACCATACAGTATCCAACTAGGACCTGTATAGTATAATCACTTGTGTAGTTCTCAAGGTGATCTCTGCACAAGGCATCCCACATAATAGAGTCAGCAAATAGCAGAACAAGTTTTTCATACAAGAAATAAAGTTTGTGGTAATTTTAACAATGCAAAGAACATCAATCCAAAAAAAGCATCTTATAATATATATTACATCAAATTGACCAGCAGCCACAAATTGGATGTTTCCCATGGAGCACCAAAGATATGTTTAGTGTTCATCCCATATACATTACATTTACAAAGTTTAATGATATTCAAAATTTCTGGATTAGTCATAGGTTTGAGTATGCAATCCTGTTCATTAATGAAACCAAAAATTGTTCGCCTCTCTCTCCAATACAATCAAGAAAAAGAGTGAGGAGCCGAATATACAAGTCCCAAATTACACAAGTGTGAGCTGACAGTTAAGTTCAAAGAAATACAAGCATACAAGATTCCAAAGACTGAAGCAGCAATTTTCTGTAAAATCAGCACCTCTACCAACCTCATTGATAGCATGTAAAGCATTGAAAAGCCTAATTAAGCTAGGTTAGGTTTCCAGTCATTAACTACGCTTTCAAAGGAATGGCAAGTAATATCAGCATTCTTTAGGCAGCCAAACAAGCATCAGTATGTGGTTCCATCATCTCTCCTAAACAGTTCTTAGACAGTGTCCAGACTATCTAGGTTAACTACAGCACAAGGTACTGGCTTTGTAATTTCCAAGAAATACAGATAAATTCACAAATGCTATTGCCACACTACTCCAATAAAGTAAACATGCCCCATGAAAACTTAATTGCCCTTAATCTCCTTCTATTCAGTTTTATCCACCCTGCAGTACAGGTAGCCAACAAATGTGTTTTGAGTGTTTCCAAAATGTTTTGCAAGGCTAAAACAAAATTATTTCTCAGGTTTTAAGGGTGTTAGCTTTCCAGTCTTCAATGTTGGGTATAGAGATATATACTTTCAAGAAACCCCACATAAACCAAAAGCAGAAGAAAGCAAGATGCTTTCAACTGCCTCAATGTAAAACTTAATCCAATAGGCAAAGGTACTTCGACATCCAACTCATCTAAAGATATGAATAGCACCATTGGCACTAATAACCATACAAGGACAATATGTTGTAGAACCACTACAACCAAAAGCTTAAGTCAATAAATAAACACTAGCAATTGTATTAAAACCCTAAGATGCTTTCTCATGCAAAAAAACAATGTCATCAACAGCCTTGTCAAGTGGACATAAAACAATGAAAATGCAAATGCACACTAACACATCTTGTTATGAGTTAATTAATGTGGTGGGAAATTTGAACACAAAACCTGTAGTCAACCTAATCAAACAGCAAGGATGACTCACAGTTTCAAGCAGATCCACTAAATAAGTATTTCCAGACAAAGGATTTTAAATTCTAACTTATCAATCCACCACGTAAACTACGCAAATCATTCTTTCAGCATTTCTATTTCTTAGAACCCTCACATTGCAGTAAATCACTTTATCACATCAACAAATCTAACCCAACTCAGAAAAGATATACTCTGTTCAATTACCTTTAGCTACAATTTCTAATATTTCTCAAATTTGGACTGTTAGGAGGTTTTCTTGCCAGAACTGTCAGCATATCAATACAAAAAGAGCACAATTGGATTCCACTTCAAAGTCACATCAGGCAAGTAGAAATTTTTCTTATGGGGTTGAGAAGTTCTCGCATAAATCAATATGACAAACTATATCCATTAAATTATTTACTTGAAAAAAAAAAAACACAATTTCCTCATCCAGTAATCACAAGTGCACAAGCATTAGCTTCATTAGCGTTCAAATATGATAGATCTAGGAAAAGCAATTTCTTTTCAGACTTACACCGGAAATTAAACCTTTTGTCAGCTAACTTTTTTCTAGAAACACAATTGCTAAACAAACAACAGCTCTGGCTCTTCTTTGTATCCCAAAGGTGTAAAGAAAAGGGAATCAAATACATGCATAAACATCAATCACTGAGCAAAAACAAAAAAAAAAATCAGCAAGACAAAACAAAATTAGCTCATTATTTGGAAGAAACCATATAAATTAATTTCCAAAAAGAAAATAGGTTTGCGTGCGAGCAAAACACGTTTTCACAATCCGAACGAAAGTCCATAACGTAATTCCAATCAGCTCAGAACCCCCAACACAGAAAAAAAAGAATAACAAAAAGGCACTCTTTTTAGTTTTTACACCTAAGTGTATCCATTTTTCGTCAAGAAAGCAAAGAATTTTCCACAGAAATAAACAGACCAGACCTGACCCACAATCACAAAACCCAGAAAAGAATTAAAAAAAGATTACCTAAGGATTTGAAGATCCTCAAGGCTTCGAGGAAACTTGAGGAAGCTGTAGTCAGATGCGGGCATGGTCAGGTAAACCAGCAGCAGCCCCATGACAAATCCCATAACCACCGTTGACGCCACCACCACTTGCCATACGCTTAACGGAAACTTGTTGCCCTCTTTTCTGCTAATGGTAAGTCTAACATCCCCATTACTCGCTTCTCTCCTCTCCATTTCTGTTATTCCTTCTCTTTTCCTTAAATCTTCTCTTTTTATTTTATACCCTTTTGTTTTGGGGAAAGAGACGGAGAGAAAATGCCTAATTTCTGGCAACCTTTCCTTGCTTGCTTTCCTTCTGGGTCACTTCTTTTTCTTCTCCGAGGTGGTGGCGTTAAAGAATTTTTTCACCTCATCTTCTCTACTTATCTCGTTTGATGAGAGAGAATATTCGTTGGCTTCAGAAATTAATTCCCTAAGGTTTCGCCACCTAATAAAATAAAAACAAATATACAGAACGTGGCTCTATATTTTTATTATTGTTTAATATTACATGATATCTACAGCATAATTATCAAACAAGTCCATATATAATAAATTTATTTGTATATTTATTGTCTATCATCTTTCCTGTCCGATCCTATGATAAATAAATAAATAACATATTTACACGCTTTCATTTATCGTTTGTAAAAGAGGCTGGATTACACTAGAAGGACGAATTTGATACGAATGATAAATATTTGAATTTATCTGTAAGGTATGCAAATTTTTGGGAAAATTTATTTGATGGACAATGACCACCTTCTACTCTACGGTCGTCGCCTGATTTTCCATGGGGAGATGGGAGAGGAAGAGGAAGGTGGGGTTAGATTATTTGGTCGGCTTCTCCATTTTTGTTTTATTTAAATTTTTTCGCTTTTTTTTTTTATTATTTTTCAGTTTATGCTGTAATCAATATTAAGGAACTAATTGACACGCCACGTGTCAGATCCATCAAATCTTTTTAATTCTAAAACATCTTTTCACGCACAATTAAATAAAAATAAAATAAAATATTCCGTTTGTGTGATATTTTTTTATTAAAAATAAAATAACATTCTTCGTATATATAATATCTTTATTTAGACGCAATTATTGGAAAAATAAATAATTATTTATATTTTTAAGAAAAAAAATTCTTTTCTTTTTTTTTTTTCCTATTATGGGACCAGGACAAAATGTGATGCCACGTAGGCCACGAGAGACACGTGATAGTGGGACCGGCACAAAAATAGGGAGGCTATAATTGGAGCGCGTACGCTGAGGTGAGGCTGGGGCATGTGCACATCCCGGGTATTGCTCTTTTTCTTTAAGCCACTCTTCTTTTCCTTTTTATATAATATATATATATATATATTTTATATATATAAAGTAAATTACTTAAAATACCCTTTTTGTTTTTTCTTACACCTCATCCAGATCGGGGCCATTGAATAATCTCACACTAACAACTACAATTACTATGTTTAAATCAATAAATTCGTTGATCTTTCTATTTTTTTAACAAGCGAGGTTATTCTCTTACCAAATTTGATTCTTATGCTTAGCACATGATTTTGAAATTACTAAAACACCCTCGTAAATGCTAAGGATATGTTAGCAAACCAATTAATGTTGCCCACTACATAAACTATCGGTGATGTATTATTTAAAACATTTTAAAAATAAAAATTGTGTTTTATTAAATAAATTACAATTTTTTTTCTAATTTATTTAATTTTTAAATATGTATTTGCGTGTAAATAGTCTGAATAAATTTCTCTGTCCTTCAATCTAATTAATTGACTGTTATTTTTATTTTTATAAATTAAAATTTTACTAAATTCAATATATTTTTTTTCTTTTTCCCTTTCATTCTCTAACTTGTCTTTTCTCTCATTCTTTTGTTTTGTCTATTGGACTATAAATAAAAAAAATTCCAAATCATACAAGAAGTATAAATCATTAAATTATATGTCTTCATTTTTATGAAACTTGCTAAAATTCATCTCAAAATATAAATTATTCTTCCTTGTCAAAAAATTATAATGAAAGTTAATAACAAAAAATAAAATAATATAAAAATAAAATATTAATATAGCAAGCAAATTTATAAATTGAATAAATAATAATTTTAATTTATTTATTTAATTAGTTCTTAAAATTTATTTGTTGTTGGAGTAATAGTTTTTAAAATAATAATATCATTATAATTATTATTGAGAAGTCATTAATGTAAAATAACAAAGTGAATAGCAAATAAGAGGGTGAGTTTAAGGAAGGACTAAGTTAAAAAAATTGAAACATTGACCATTCACTCTCACTAATATCACAGTGTATAGATGTTTGAAAGTAAATAAAAAAAAAAAAATTAAAGAGATGATCCTAATCCTTATTTAATATGGTATTTGTTGTATCACTTGTTGATGTTACACAACTCCCACATTAATGATAGTATAACAAATTAATAATTATTTAATAAATATTAATTATTAAATAAAAATATATAGTAAATAAAAATATAAATTCTTACTCTAACCATGCAATTAAAAAATTTACCTTTCTAAATTTAACTTTATCAATTATGAAGTATATAGAGTAGAGCTGTAGAGAGGATAAATATTATAAATATTAATCATGCATATAAATCTAAAGTATGTTTTTATTATATTACTACAAGATATAACAACGTTAAATATTTACTGATAAAATAATAAATAATTATATTATTTATTATCAATCTAATTATTTATATCAAAAATATTAAATTACTTAAAATATATGTTTTGGATATAAATATTAAATGACTAATACTAGTCTACACAATAAATAAAATTAGAATATAATTTTAATAATAATGCCAATGACATAGGTAAAGATGGTAATAGATTAGAGATGACTATCCTCGTGTTAAAATATAATGAGTTGAGAGTAGTATTTTTGTTCTTGGTTTGTCCTCGTTTAAAAGAAAAAAAAAAATTGTATCTCAACTCCTTCTTTGTTTTGAAGTGTAAATTTTAATTTTC
>CP135531.1:7987607-8008555 GCA_032402905.1 Khaya senegalensis | reverse complement strand
TTGGTGAGTTGAAGTAATATACACTCCAAGACTTTTCTTAACAAACGTTCAATCAATCAAAATAGTCTCTCTTTTTTTTTAAATTTTTTTTTTTTTACTAATTGTCTGCATTTTTATAATAATAAAATAAATAAATAAAATCATGAAAATTTTTAATGGTTTGATTTATTTTTATTTTATTTTTTAATTATTTTTTAAAAAATATTTTGAAAATATTTTATTATAATACTTAGTATTACTGTGCAAATACTCTAATTATTATATTTCATTAGTACGTAATTATTTATTAATTAAAAATTTTTATTTTTAATTAAATTTAATAAACATTATATAATAAATATTCAAATATAAATTTATACTTGTACTTTTAACTTAATAATAAGTGTTACTAATGTTACTCAAAGCATACTTTAAGGTCTTTTTTTAATTAATGTGTAATTATATAATAATTTAAAAATCATTCTTAGTGTTAATTAAGTTTAAAAATTATTGTTAAAATAAATAATTAAATACATAAATAAATATTTATATTATACAAATTAGCACTGCTAAACAAATTTTAACACAATTTGAAAGGATTAAATAGTTAATAAATACAAATCAAAGTCCTATCCATTTGAGAGAATTTTAAATAATATATCTTTTTATATTACTTTAACAAATTTTATTGACTAATATACACACTGATACGGGCAATTGCAATTATTTTCACAAAAGATATTTTCCATTTAATCTTGAGAAGGCAATTCAAATCAAAGTCATCTCTTATTGCTCTAAGTTTAATAAACATTCAGAATTGTGATAATAATAATAATAATAATATATGAACATTTATACTAATGTACGGTATTGTATTTGCAAATTTAATGCTTTACATCTCGTTTGTGATAATTGTTTGAAGTTGAAGGGAGTGCGAGCCCAACATCTGTAGGCAACCGGATCCTTGTACGGCTTCTTAATAAATAATAATAATAATAACACCCGCTGAAAATTAAATGGGGCCCTATCCTCCTCCAATCCAATAGCCGAAGATGTGCCACTAATTACAGCCCACTTACAAGTGGGATGTAATTAAGAGATATGTGGCAGAGGTTTAGCTATCTATTCTTTGTATTGTCACCGGCGTCATAAATATTGTTCGAAGATAACACAAAGTTATAAATTCGGTCAATTTAACGAGAATACAATATAACATCTTTGAATTCAGATCAACTTAGACGAGACCAACTTAATTCTATTTGGGAAGCAATTGTTACTGTTATTAAGTAAGTATTAATTATTTAGTATTTTTATATTCGTATTTATTTATGATATAATTAATTATTTTTATAATATGATAAAATTATTTTATATTTATTCTATTTTAAGAAATATTTAAGTAGGTAGTATGTAAATATGTTGAATCATATGTTAAATTATTAAATGGGATTTTTTAATTTATTTTATAATTATATTTATTTAATTTATTTAATATTGGTATGCGATTATTCTTTGAATTCTTAAATGATTAATAATTTTTTTTAAAAAAATCTTATTTAATTTTTAATTGATAGGTAATAGATATTAATTTGATGTGAAATTGAACATCTTGTCTCCAGAGAACAAAACTGCAAATATTATTCACCTGGCAACAGTGAGTGTCTTCAGAGTTGAGGTGGTGGACAAGACAAGCTCCTCATAGCTTATCTTATGAAGCGGTTTTACTGCAAAACGGTTTCTATAATATACAGTTCCCCAATTTTTTCAAAAGCAAATTCTTTTTTTTTTTCTTTAATGTAATGCATGAATTTTGGATTGGAAATTAGCTCAATTTGTTAGCTTCAGTCTCATGCTCAAAGACTATGATGACTTTCTAATTTCAACATTCCAATACGAATTTTAGTCCAACTAAAATTACTTTTTTTCTTTTTTTATTAGAGAAAAAAAAAATCATATGAGCCCATTAGATTTGATTGAGGTCACGCTATTGTGTCATGCATGCTTGTACTTTTTCTCATTTTGTTATTGTAATGTTTAATTTAGTTGGTATTTTTTTTTAATTCTTTATTATAATTTTTAACGTATAAAAATAAATTATAATAAAAGATTTTGGCATTACAAGGAAGAAGTTGGAGATTAGGAAGAAAAATTGAAATAAAGTAAGAGAAAAAGAAAAAAAATTCAGCTCCAAAATGAATATGGTGCTATTCATAATTCATAGATCTGTGTGCCGACGGAATCACAATAATACACGTGGCAACAAAGTGATAGCTGACACGTCGCATCATCAAAAAGCTAAAATGGGTGGATGATGCTCCATTGCATGATAAAAATATACCGTACATTTACCTACCTTTTTTTTTTTTTGAATTATTTTTGGTATTGTTTTCATTTTTTTATTATAATTCTCACCTTTTCTTTTCATTTTTATAAGTTAAACATTATAATAAAAATTAAAATTATAAAAAATTAAATATATATATATATATATATAATACATAATATATCTCAATACTATCCCAAAAATAAATCGTAGGGTAATGTAAAGTTAGCAATCTTGATTTTCCAAGCATTGCAATTCTATTTTTGACAAATTATATGGCATACTTTTTTAGCTAGCTGTAGGGTCAAACATTCAAACTCTTTTATTAAGAATGTGAAACTTACACCCTAAATAATAAAAAAATTATAATAAAATACCATAATCTATAGCATCAGAAAATTTGACTTTGGATTAATATATATATATATATATATATAAAGTGGCGACTATTGTAAATTTTGTGCAACGACAACAATGATAATATCAAGTTACATTATAATATATTGTGTAACATTTAAAATAATACATTAATTTTTTTTTTTTATATACTTAATATTCCAATACTTCACCCCGTAGACACTCCGAGATTATTTAGTGACTTGCAAAAGTGGGAGGGAGAGCCAGCAGCCAACAACCGACGATAACAAAGACCAACAGTCAATGAACTTCCTAAAAAACCCCTCCAATGGTCAATAATATCGATCAACGTCGACCATCATCATCCTAACCGTCCATTCTCTGTACACTCAATCCATCCCTACATTTACACGCGTTTCTTTCATTGTGCGCCACGAATCCGCATATCGGCCAGATTAATACGCCACGTGTCCACCTTTATCCTAACCCTCGTTAACTTATCATCCCCTTCCTCCTCTAACCCTAGACCGAGCCACACATGTTCTGGCTCCCTCTTGTCCCATGCACTAACCGTTTTTCTCTCTGCAAACATAAATTATTAAAAAATTGAAATAAAATCGTGGCATTTTCGTTTGGCTACTGCATTGAAAGGGAATTGAATGTTTGTGTTTGAAGAGAAGGGTTTAAAACAACGATGGAGCGGAGATTCGGAATAGGTTACGCGTTGGCGCCGAAGAAGCAGAAGAGTTTCATCCAAGAATCTTTAGTGAGCCTTGCGAGATCTCGTGGCATAGATCTTATCAAGATCGACACGGACCGTCCACTGGCGGATCAGGGGCCGTTCGATTGCGTGCTACACAAGTTGTACGGCGAGGATTGGAAGAAACAGCTCCAACAATTCCAACTTCAAAACCCTAACGCTGTTATAATAGATTCTCCCGACGCAATTGAGCGGTTACACAACCGGATTTCGATGTTGCAGGTTGTCTCAGAGATGAAGGCGGAGAGCCAGGCAGAAACGTTTGGGATTCCGAAGCAGATTGTGATTTATGATAAAGAAACGTTGTTCGATCAACAGGCATGGGAATCGTTGAAATTTCCGGTGATTGCGAAGCCATTAGTCGCCGACGGCAGCGCGAAATCTCACAAAATGGTGTTGGTGTTTAACCACGATGGGCTGCATAAGCTAAAGCCACCAATCGTTCTGCAGGAATTCGTGAATCATGGAGGTGTTATATTCAAAGTGTATGTTGTTGGAGATTATGTGAAATGTGTTAGAAGAAAGTCATTGCCCGACTATTCTGAAGAAAAATTAAAGGGCTTAGAGGGTTCGTTCACGTTTTCTCAAGTATCTAACTTAGCTACAATTGAGAAAATTGATGATAAGTTTTACGAGAGGATGGAATTAGAAGATACTGAGTTGCCGCCGCTGAGTTTTGTAACTGATATTGCTAGGGGTTTGAGAAAGGGTGTGAAATTGAATCTGTTTAATTTTGATATGATAAGGGATACAAGAATTGGTAATAGATATCTTGTTATTGATATTAACTATTTTCCTGGGTATGCTAAAATGCCGGGTTACGAGACCGTTTTGACGGATTTCTTTTGTGACATAGTTAACAAGGAGAAGCAGACAGAGGCGTGTAATTGTGAGATAGGCGAAGAAAAATTCCAGTGAAGTTTGACAAATATGTAGTTGCCCGGCCAGCCAATTAACCGGAGGGAGTTTGAGTCGCTTATTTTCATTTTAGGTTGGTATAGTGCTGAATCAGTAGGTTTGCTTATTGGTATTAGTTTTTTACCCTCTTGACATCAACACCTCCGTTCAATGTTTGATTAAGTGTATATTTCGTTGCTGCGGACTTTGATCGTTTCAGAGGCGGGGCCGGGCGGGAATTGCCCATGAAACTTTCTCTTTCTCAGCTCTTTTATTGTTCATGTTCAAACAAAAGCTAACATTTGAATCCTTTACTGTGATAGTTTACTGTAAATCATGCATTCTCTTCAACTCTCAATTAATGAATTTTTAAAATTTTCTGTTTTCGCTTCAAGCAAATTATATTCTTATTGGAGAAGATAATGGTCAGTTACATAATTATTCAAGCAAATTGGATGTTGTGGAGATATAGTTGTGAGATTAAAACAATGAAAAGGTAAGTCATTTGTTGGGAAAAAAAAAAAAATTCACACACTAAAAATTCCTATTTGTCAAGTACTACGTGGCCTTGAATTCAGCTCAATGAAAGTGCTTATCCTCATCTTCGAATAAAATTTGAATTTTTAGAGAGTGGCTCGATCTATGCCATTCAGGTTCAACCTAAAGTTATTCCTAAATTTGTAGGATTAATCATGATCGTGTCATAGATCTATGATGGACTTGACAAACATTTATATCAGCAATAAAATGAAAGACATATTCCTAGAGGGAGGTGTATAATCAATGGTTACGGCATACTCCTTGAGAGAGGTGTATATTTACTAAAGGTATAGTTTACCTTAATGGTTAGTGATGTGAGGCCTAACAATTTGGACCCCAAGTTTGTAAGCCTACGCTTAAATGGTTGCTTTGTTAGAATTCATTCTTACTAAATATAGGTACACTCTCTACGATCTAAACGATTTTCGTCTTCCATATTCTATGATTTTGCTTCGACTTTGCTATTGAACAAATTTGAAGTCTACTAAGATGACAACAATTTACATGAAATTTTCACAAGTATTATTATACTTGATGTTCTACCAATGCATGTGCTGCCACTTGGCTTGACCACAATAAATATTAATAGTTAGAGGTGTCAAAGAAGTTGGGCTAGACTGACTCTTGAATAGCAAATCTTTGGCTTGACTCGGGATCATGTCAGACATAGGTTAGGCTGAGGAATTAAGGCTCGCGAATTGACTTGCGGATTTATTTTTTAATATTTTAATAATATATAATATTATAAATTTATATTTTATAAATAAATAAAATAAAATAATATTAATTTTTTATTTTTTTATTTAAAAAATTAAAGGGAGACCTATTACGCCTACAAGCTAGCCCTCATAGGCTGGGCTTAAAGGTCGTGTTGGGCTTCCCTTTTCTTCAAATGGGCTGAGTTGGCTTGGCCTGTAAGCCCTTATGAACTTGTTTTTCATAGATAGGGTCGGCTCGACCCGTTAGACACCTCTATTAACAATGTGCGATGATTATGGATGAATTTGCTAGTTAGGAATGAACTTGTTTCACATGTACTGATGTGATATAGGAAGGATGCCATGGCGATATCACTGAGAGAGCTTCTTAATTTCTAATGCGATGACCACTTGCTATAGCAATAACCTAAAATCTCCACCTTAAATCCCAATTCATGCGAAGAAGCTGCATTTAGTGAGGCCAAACATAGAAAATCAAGAGCGAATGTCAAATCTCTCATTGTACCTATATTTATTAATCAATGAAAAATGTTATTTGTGTTGTAATCAAGGTCCTCGGAGAAAACTACGTCGGCATGTTAGATGAGGTATGAGAGGTGACACGTAATTGTTGAAATAAGAAAATTTTAAAAATAATTTTCTTATTTGAATACAATATGCAATATAAAATTTTTTTTATTATATACACAGTGAATTAAAAACTATAGAAAAATTATAGTTTTATATTATAAAATGTTCATTTTATAAATGACCATGAATAATCTTTTATTTATAAAAAATTTATAATTTATATTTTTTATATTAGCATATCATGTTTAATACATAATTCACATACTTTATAAATAAGAGCTTATATGTGTGTGTGTGTGTGTGTGTGTGTGTGTGTGTTTAGATATATAGAATGGTGAATATAAACAAAATTTATTAAAAAAAAAATCTTATTACAATATATACTTTAAGGGCACAAATTATAAGTTTAACTCTAACACCCACTTGTTTTAAAACATGTTAAAAATCTTATGCATCCTCGTGTCATCTATATGATACCCAAAATTTTTAACTAGTAAGGTTTTGGTGAAAAAATTTTCTAAATTATCAACTGACATAATCTTGAAATGAGGATTTTACTTTTTTGCACTAATTTCTATACTAATGATATTTTCTTTCAATGTGTTTTTTTTTTTAATGGTTTCTTGATTCTTTTGATTGTGCTGTAGCCTCACTATTATTATGAAAAAGGATAATAGGTACTTAAGCACTAAGAACCACTCTAAGTTCCATAAGAAACTTTCGAAGCTATATAATCTCTTTTGTAACTTTCAGCTACATATTTGACATTTATAGTGGAGTTTGTGACATAAGTGTGTTTCACATTCTACCAACTTATAACTCTACCATATAAGGTGACCACATAACTAGATATAAAATTTTAAGTATCTCTATTTGCTTAAAAATTAGAATCTATATAATAGGAACAAGATCTTCAGTAGCTCTGTGTAAGTGTATTATAATTTCATTTATGATACACTTATGGCATCTTATGCATGTAGAAGTATTTAATTGAACATATGTTCATTTAGTCGACATTAAATCAAGGCAAGTAATATTATATATATTTTATGTATTACTTATTTAATTTCTTAATTTTACTTTCTAAATAAATTTAAAAAATTATTTTTCTTTAGAAATGACTTTAATGAAAATATTGTAAATTTCAAGGTTATTTTAAAAAAATTTTCTCATTAAATTAAGGGTAAGTTAATAATTTTATTAATAGGGTAATTATAAATCAAATCAAATATTTTCATAAATGTCTTGATTGATATGATTGGATGAGAAAAAGTGAAATTAAGACATTTTTTCTTTAAATCCTTTCCTTGGCTAGATTTGCTTCAATTTCTTTCATTCTTCAAACTTCTTTTAGCTTCCACCATTTTCATCATCTTTTTCTTCATGCCTTTCATCATCTACTATTGATGAACCATCAAAACAATCTAAAAAAATTTATAGAGAAATTCTATAGGCATAAACAACCAAGGATCAAACCATAAAACTTAAGAAAACACTTGATTTTCTATTAGTTTTATTGGAGAGAAAATTCAAAGAAAATACAAGGAGAGAAATTTTGTGCTTAGGAAACTTATGATGAGTTTCTTAAACATTGTTTATACTTAAAATCATGTTAAAGTCTATTGAAAATATGTTACAATTTTTTATTTAAGAAACTCTAGGTAGGCAAAAGTTAGTATATATGCGTATATGTTTTTTTTTTTGGCTTGAATATATGATAAAATTGATGCGTATATGGATGTCTATTAAAAGGTGATTTATGTTAAATGTGTGAATATAAATATGTTCTAATGTTTAATAAATATGAGCTTATGTTTGGTTGTATGAATTAATGATTTTAATAATATGTAAATATATATGACATGTGTGGGATGAATTTGGTTAAATTAGTTCACATGATTCTTAAGCTATCTTGAATGATTTTAATGCATGAGAATAAAATTGAGGGAGTGTTATAAGTGTAGGAAAAAGTGTGATGTAAATTAATGTTGAATTGTATAAATTATAAATTTTAAAAATTTATAACTACATGTGATCAAAAATTAAAATTTGTGATTATTTTAATACTAAGATTTAATATATAAATTCCTATACCTTTAATTTAAAATAATATATATATATATATTGGTTGTTAATGTATGTTTAAAAGGTTAATATATCATATGTAAGAGTTTAAAATTAAATGGAAAAAAAGTTTAATGGGAAATGAAATTTAAAATATTAAAAGTAGAAACGAGTTTATATATATATATTGATGTAATGAATAAAAATTAATAAATTAATATTGAAGCTTCAATAAGCATTGACTAAGGACATGCATTACGTGCATTATATTTGGGCCACGCTTTTATATTTTTAGTATATTAATATCATGTATATACAAAATCTTATTTCGATTAGAGATCATCGGAGAAAATCCCACTTAGCACGAAAACTAAATTTAGGAGTGATTATCCTTTCATAAACTGTAAGTAGATATATATGTTTTTAAATATTTTTTTAATGAAGTAAATTAAATATTTTTTGAATATAAATTTATTTTTAATGTTTTCTAATAAAATGAATTTAAATGTTTGATTATTTTATGAATTTGAATTTATAATTTTTTTTTATAAATATGAATTTGAGATATCGGAGTAAGAGCGAATTTATAAAAAAAATTATGATTTAGAATTTTGTACATTACTTATGGATGTATATACTGATGAATATGATATGAAATTATATTTATGATTCTATCATTTATGACTTAGTGTAAGTGTCCGATTGTGAGAGTGTATGTGTATAAATTTTGATATATAATGTATTAATATATATGTTTTTCCCCTTACTAGAAATAGAGTCTGAAAATAATTATTTCTTTCTTATCGCCTACGAGGGAATAAAAGAGTGGGCGTTGGATAGTAAAGTATTTGATATCACACTTCCTATTTGGGTCAATGCTAATGAGTGAGTTTAATAATTTTACTTTATATATATATATATATATATATATATAAGTGAAAATTCTCGTTAGTAAGTCTTGAGATGTTAATGAAGAGGCCATTGGCAAATGTCTTAGGCAATAACTTTTGGGCGAGCTCAGATTTGATTTAAAACATTCACAAAAATAATTGTGAGAATGATTTCTACATATTATGTAACATCTTGAAAAAATTATATACTCTTAGAATCATATCATGGAGTTGTATTTTAATATTTTTGAGAGTTTTGATAAGAGAGAGAGTTGGCCGGTATTCTGGACAGTGTACTATATAAGCGAAAAATACGGTATTTTATTACCGGCATCAGAAATTTAGTGACCGAAGCGAAAATATGTAATTTCTCGTCGTGCATGCACGACTATATAAACGGGACGGGGTCAAAAAATCTGACAAAACAACTTCACTTTTTCCCTCCCTTTTCTCTCTATTCTCTCTCTCCTCCCCACGTTTCTCTCTCCTATGAACAGTGAGTTTCATCACTGAAGCTCCAATCACCTCACCGCCGGCGAGTGGAGGACCGCCGGGCCGTCGCGAGTGCAACGCCGCAAACCCTGCCACCATCACCGTCGTGACGCACCCTCACACGTCGCTCGAAGTCTCGCTAATGTGAACTTTGACTGCTGTTTTATGGCGGTGCACGACGGGTTGACCGACACCTCCACGCGTTTAGCACCGTCTCGCTGCCCTCTTCACGGTGGTGTGCCTAGTTCCAGCATTTGGCCACCAGATTCCAGCGAGGGATGGCTGATCGGTAAGCTATCTTTTCGGCAAAATTTTTGGCGATTGGTGTAGCTCCGGTGAAATCTGAACCGATTAGTTTGCTCTCCGACACTCATACTTCGACGCAGTATGTTTAGATCTCAATTTGGATGGTGTTTCGATGATGATTCGAGGGTCCAAAGTAGGTACCTTGAAATATGAAAATTTAGGATGTTTGGTGATTTTAAATGCTTAAATCGATGTTTTGCGACATATGGACACCATGGATAGTATCCTGACCTCGCAAGGATTGCGATGGTATATTCCATTCGTGAAATGAAAATCAAAATTTCGTGGATTAAATAGTGCCTGTAAATAGTATTGGTGAACAGTAATTGGCACGTTTTTTTAGAAAAAATCTGTAGCATACGGAAGAGTATTTCGGACGCGTATATCCTCTCCGGGACAACTTTTCATCATCTATGTAAGCACCGAGTACCTAGAGGTAAGATAATATGATATTTAAATTGTAGAAAAATAGATTTTTATATTTATAATGTTTCTAATTGTATGAATGTATATCATAACAATGGTTTAAATTGTAAAAAAGTCCCATTGACGGGGAATAGGCATGATTCTGCAATTAGAAGTGTTAGTATCCGTGTTTTAAAAATATATATATATATATGTATATATATAGTTATAAGCGTAATACCATCACTGTCGACCTGCAGTGCTATATTAGGTATTCTAAAATACCTATACAGTATTGTATGTCCCATGTTTGTATATATATCTATTTATATGGTAGGTACGCTTGTATATACATATGTAATTATATTCGTGTGATTGAATGATTGAGCAAATATTGCACTTGATGTTTGCAATGTTGTTCGGATGAACATGTGTGTATATGTTAGTGTATTATAATTATTGTGCCGTAGTAAGGTAATGAGTATAGTTTGACTTGTGATGATATGTTGGGATTGCGTGTAATGATGCAATATATGATAACCGATTAAAATATATTTTTGTGAATTTATATTAATAGTGATATAGTGTATCCATGTGTTTGGATTGTAATATATTTCTGTGTCTTATCTTAATTATATTATGGTGTATTTATATACCAGAGTGGAATATATTTTCATGACTTAGTACTGCTAGCATTACGATAAATCCATGTGTATGAAGTCTTTTTAGAAGATAAGGACTAATAAATGTGTTTCATAAGTAATTATATTGCTTATTATGAAATTATTAACGTGTCTTTTGATTAATGTAGGCAAAATTATCATTTTATCATGATTAAGTCGACTAAGAATAAATCTGTGTAGATAACTGGCATAATTGGGATAATTATGGATTGGTAATTTTTCCGTTACACTAGTAAAGCCGCTCAGGACGGAGCAGTATCATTATAATAAGACTGTGATGCCCTTCAAGGTATATTGAACCCACAGCAATTGAGAAATGATAATAAAAACCATGGTGCCCGAAGGGTATGTTGAACCCATGGTAGGAAGTGACTGTTCTCCATGGCGTCCTTGGGTACGTGCAACCTATGGTAAAACTATTTATTCTGTTAGTCTGACGAACTCGGAGTGGGCGAATGACCATTATATACATATATTGAAGTGTACGGTAGATATCATAACCACGATCCATAATTTGCTTAATTATGATCGATCTATAAAGAAACGAATTCGTGTGCCTACTAGATTCAAACTGCATTGTAGAATACCTCTATCTGCTAAGAGTTGTTTGTATTTGTGTGAATAGCGATGAGGTAGTAACGCATTGTATTTCTTTTGGGTATTAGGACTGTCCTGGTTTTCTTGTGTAGGTAAGGTAACTTATATGTATAGGCGAACCCTTGCTGAATTTCTATAAGAAATACTACTCATACAACCAGTTGTGACTTTCCCTTTGTATTCTGATTTTTCAATGTACAGGAGGGTTCAGGATTACCCTTATTTGCAGTCACAAACAGATTATTGTTATGAATGTGAATTGCGAAAATGACAGAAGTCTAATCATATCTTGGCAAGTGTCAATTCTTTAAGAGAGAACTTAATCTTGCAGAAACAGAGAGTTAGCATCAGCTTGAAAAAGGGGAATTAGTATTTAAATAAGATAATGGGTAAGGCAGTAAATATGTTACTTCACTTCTAGTATATGGAAGCCTGTTTAACTCACCGATATGTTTGGGAAATGAAAAGAATATGTGTGAATTTATAATAAGATTAAAGATCATGTGAGAAGCTTGAGAATATTGTGGAAAAAGGCGTATTGGATGTATTACAGGTTATTCGACATATTAGTTTACACGTTTATTCGTAGGGTTGAGAATACAGTAAGAATATGATGGTGCAGGAACTATGTTATGAGTTTACATTGTTATTGTCGGTATACTTTAGTGAACAACTAGGATTAGATTGGTATATGTCTTTAGAATAGTATAGTCAATATTTAATGTAGGTGAAAGAATCCCTAGTATGGGATAAAGAATGAAAGACGTGTATTTGTGATTATAGTATAACTGTCAGGTTGTCTTGCTTCAGTGAAAATAAAGAGATAATATGAATGTATGATAACATAGACTGGTAATGAACCAGTATTGAGATAATTGTGATACGTGGATCGGATATGTATGTTCCATCTCCCTCAGCTAGACTTGTAAGCCAGTTTCTAATGGAGGTGTGACGTTAAGACTGTGGTACCCTGAGGGGTAGGTGGAATCCACAGCTGTCCTCCAAACGGCCCAGTGGCTTAGAGTAACAACCATGATCCATAATGTTTATAAGTATAATCAATCACTTGTAAACGCAATAAAATTTCTATCACCAACCTTCCGGGAGTGGAAATGGCATACAGAAACAGTATTATTATTTTACAAATACTCTCGGTTGTATCTATATTTAGGTGTTTGAAATATTTGTATCCTATGTGGGTATTGATTGTGTGCCTAGGGTATTTTGGCTATCTCGGGCCGAGTGTGTGATTGATACTGTGTGGTTATACCGACTTCTAAGCAGTTCCTCTGTATGGGGCCGCGTTATTAGCCGTTATTTATACGAATAACTATGTAATGATTTTATATAATCATGTAGGTGTTCGTTGATAAGAATAGAAAAATAACTTAAACGGACACAGGTGATAACGTGATTCATTTAGAGAATATATTGATTGAGATTGCATTATCTGTATATGGTATATCATGAGGAGTGTCACTCTGATTGAGATATTTATACAGAATTCATTGATGATATAGTGCTTAGAGTTCTAGAGGAGATGATATAATATCTTGTGTACATTATTGAGCATATGCTTGTCGGTATTTGTACATTGAAATGTAGACATGCATATACTGGTGTGTGTGGAATTGTGTGAAATGGCCAAAATAAATAGGGATTCAGGTAACATACTCATTCCTTTATTTAAATATTGTATTATCTTACTGAGCCATGTGGTGTGCTCACCCCTTTGTGGGATTATTATTTTCAGGGGAATACAGCATAGCAGTAGCGGTTTCGGAAAGTGCAGTTGAGGCAAAGATTTTCGGACGGGGCATAGTATATCTAAGGTTTAGGCCATTGTTATGTAATTTTATTTCTGTGTACTCTGAAGTATGAATTTCATTAAAATGCATAACAATTCTTTAAAAAAAAAAAAAATACTATTTTAGCTGTTACTATTTATGTGGGTACTTCTTATAAACTCTTTTGAATAAATAAAAACTTCGCTTCACTATGAGAAAGCGATGATTTTTGTCTTTTCGATAATTTCAATGTACTATATGCCACATGAATAGAAATGAAAGGAAGGGGGTGTTACATAAATGTTTTCATCACGATTTTCATTTAAAAAAAAAAAAGAAAAGTAATTTTGATATCTATTTACTAAATTTCATAATTGAGATGTGTTGGAATGGATAAGAGAATTTTAATAGACTTTAGCATGGCTATTGATGAAAAAGTTTTCTTATAATCAATGTCCTTTTTCTAAGTAAACTCAATAAGCCTAACTTTAAAAATTTTTACCTTTTCATTTATTGCTTTCTTCCTTTTATAAACTCATTTACACCCTATGGGTTTTATCTTTTTAGGTATGTCTACAAAATTTCAAATTTTATTGGAATACATAAAATTTTTTTTTGATATCATAACTTTATGCCAATGGTCTACATCCACATTAGTCATTGGTTCATCATATCTAATGAGATCTAAATCATGTTCATTAAAGATTGCCTTAAGACTCTAATTAACATGTATCTAGCTAGTATTAAATAGTTTTTCCACTACGATGAAGTACTGATTGTTGTTGCTCTACAATAGACTCTAGTTGATTATCATACTCTAAATCAACTCACTAATTTGCTTATGAGTAATATTGGAATTACTAGATAATTCATTTGAAACCACTTTACTTGGCTTGAAATCATTCATATAGTCATCTTTAAGAAAAATATCATTTGTACTAACAAACACTTTTTTGTCTTGAGTATTATAGAATATACTTTCTCTTGTTCCCCTAGGGTAATTTATGAAATGTCCCCTAGCTAAAAAAACTTCCAATCCGTTTCAATTATTATCTTCAACCTTATTAGAACTTGAAAACTATGAGTGAGAAAGTGTCTAATAGATATTTACATGTAATAAAAGTTTTAAAAAATTAACAAAACACAATCCATTTTTTAAATTTCAATAACATTTCAAAGAATAATATATAATTTTTTTTAACAATTAACTTTAAAATAAGATGAAATAAAATAAGTATCATTTTGTCATAAACAACTTTATTTAATGAATTTCTTGCATACTTCCAAAGCATTATTCCTAGTGAACACTGCTCCATTATTGTCCAATGTATTTTAGGGCTATTATTTTTAAGGATTGTCGCCTTACTTAATTTTTTATTTACGAATTTTTATCATAGGATAGAAATCACACTTAAAATTACTGTTACTTAACCAATTATAGCTATAACTATTTTATATTTATTAAATTGCTCAATTAATGAAAACAATAACTATTCATATTTTTTTAATAAAATTACAAAAAATTAATTTTACTAACTTTAAACAAGTATTTCAAAACTTTCATTGAAACAAAATTTATTTTCATTTATTCTAATAAACACTTTCAAGCACGTAAAATTAAAATACAAAATAAGCATTGAACTTTTAATGCTGAATTTATACAAATAAAATTTCATAAAAAGAAAATATTAATATCAATTTAGGAAATAATTTTTTAGATCAACACATAGAAATAATTTTAAGAGTTCATATACATGTGTTTTAACCTTTAAAAAATTAAATAGCCTAATTTTAATTTTGTAAAAATAAAATCATCTCAATTATGTATAAATAGCTACCTCACAATTCGAAAATAAATTTTTTACACTTCTGCTGATATGTTTCCTTTTTTAGGATCCCTTTCTAAATAAAATTAATAACAATATTTATTAACCAAAATAATAACAATTAAATAATTCATTTAACAAAATTTTACTACCTAAAAATTAAGCATAATCCTAAAGTTAATAAAATAATTTGTCTCAAAGCTATTAATCAATAAATATGACATTCTAATCAGTTATATTATTATAAAATATTAACAACTACAAGATAAAAATAAAATAAGAAAATAAAAATATATATTTTATTCATGATTGGATAATATTTGTAAAACTCTTCTAATTATTTCTATTTTATAGAAAAACCCAAATCTTTAATAAATTATAAATATGGCCTAATAAAATTTTAAATAATTATTCTGATTTATTTTGATTTATAGAATGCCCAAATCTTTAGTAAAATTTGCAACTAAGACTTAGATTATTTCCAAATAACGTTTCTAATCTATTTATGGGTAAGGATAGCAAATGAACTCTAAATAATTATAAGCTTTTACATTCTTTACACTAATCTAGCAAACAAATCCTCACTTAATAGATCATAATAATCACTTATAATGCATTAAATACGCATATATAGCAAACCATCTACAAGAAAATAATAAAAAAAATTCTCCCCATTTTTTTTCAAAAAAATTAAACATATATAAAAACTCATTAAAACTTTAATTTATGCCTCCAATTACATCAATTTTTTTTTTTTGCAAAATATTAAATAACAAATTATGATACAAAACACACTATTTAAAATTTTATTAAATATATTTTTTATTTTTTTCAATTTACAACAAAATTTACATCCAAATTAAGAAAAGAGAAGAACATATACATACATACATACATACATATATATATATATATTTATAAGATCATTAACAATTTATTTATATGAATATATAAATTTTTAGAATATTCATTCTAATTTCTAGTGAAAGTTATTGAAAATCACTCCCTTTTGCTTCCACTTCATTTGCAGTAAGGAAAAGAAACCGTGAAAATTTGTTTTCTTTTGCTTTTCAATAGACTAAACTTATGACACCTAGGAGGGCTACACGCATTACTCCTAACTTTACTAAAGGGACACATGAGAATTGTATGTTCAAAAATTGCTCTGCTTTTGTCATGTATACTTGCAATTGTAAAGCTTGTAAACCATTAATGGGCTTAACACTACAATTCAATTTTAAGGCTAAAAAAAAAAAAAAAAAAATTGGCCTTGAGCATATTATCAGGCTTTGCATTATAATCCTTACTTTCTTAACAAATTTCATCATTGAAATTCACGTATCTAATTGAAACAATTTTGGATATCAAGTTCAAATATGGTTGTTGAGTTTGCAGATGGCTTTTTCAGTACTGTGATATTGCCATAAAATTTTTAAGGCAAGATCTCTCCATTCTAATACATGTAAAGAAGTCAAATGATACTTTTTAAGCATTGAAATATGAAAAACATAATGAATATTTGATAACTATAAAGGTAGTTCTAACCTGTAGGATACTTCACCAATTCATTCTAAAATTTCAAAAGATTCAATAAATCTAGAAGTTTTCTTTCTTTCCAAATCTAATTGTACTTAAATACTTTTCGATTGTAAAATCTATATTTCTTCTAGGTGGTAACCCAAGTAAGTCCAAAAGAAATACATCCAAAAAAATCATTAATTTCTGAAGCAGGTTAGGTTTTTGATTTACTAAAGTCATAATTTATTAGACTAGTCATCCATCTTGAATATCATATTCAATAGACATTTCAACCGATAACTTATGTACTAAAGGTTAAGCTTTTAAGTCCAAGGAAGACATAAATTTCAAAGTGATAAAGAATGCCTAGTGCCAGAATCAAGTAATACTATAACTTAAGCATTGAATAAAAGAGAAATACTTTTTACCATGGTATATTAAGTTCATTCTTATTCTGACTAATTGCATAGGCTTTACCTTGAGTCTTAAGTTTACCATGCCCTTGTGATAATTGAGGTTTTTGAAAGGATTGCTCATTTTGCTCTTATTGTAGTTGTCTACTCTATTGAGTCTGTTGTGGCCTTGTTTGACTACTTTGATTAGAACTTGCCATTTGACTTTGTACCCACCCCAAACGTGGACAAATATTTTAATAATGATTTCATTCTCTACACTAATAACAAATCCTAAAATCCCCTGATAACTCTATCTTTTATCTTGAGAGTTTTCTTGATTAGACCTAGTTACTTGGTATTGTGTTCGCTTTTAATGCATACATGTATTCCTACGATGGCCTAGTTTTTCACATTCATAATAAACACTAAATGTATTACGAGAACTTAAATTATCTTGAATAGGAAATTGACCTTTCATTTGTCTTTTTTCTTTTCATTCAGGAAGTTTTTTATTTGAGCTTCGTTTCTTAGACTTTATTTTTTGTAATCTCATCACCATCTTGTTCTATCATTAATTATTGTTCCACCACTTTAGAATATTTTTGAAAATTCAGCATTACGACTTCATGATAAAGTGTTGGCTTTTGTCCCTTTATAAATCGTATAAATCTTATCATTCTTTGGGACATCATAGATGTAACATACTGGCTCAATGCCTCGAACATCGCTTCATATTAAGATACTGATAAACTGCCATTGAGTTAGATGAATAAATTCATCTAACATGCCATCATGAAAAATTTTATAGAAATATTTTTTGAGAAAAACTTCTTTAAATGCTTCTTATATCCATTCTTCATCTTCCTTTGTAATCTTAGTGGTATTCCATTAGTGGTTAGTATTTTTGATTGACTGGAAACTTGCAAACTTTTCTTACATTTCTTTAGGTACTTGCATAACATTCAATACTGTCCCAATCTGTACTACCCATTCTTCTACAACTAATGGGTCATTTTTTTCATTAAACGCTAAGTGATTAAATTTCTTAAATTCTCCCAATGCCGATAAACTCCTATTTTCTTCACTACTTCTATGGTTATGTGACTCATTACTTGTGAAACCACAAGGTGTAATAACAAAATTTGTTATTGTTTGGTAAATTTTGCCAAACCATCTCCTCCTTAAGAAGGAGATGATTTTAATTCTTTATTGTTAGACGTACTGAAATTCATGGTACAGTTCATAATGGTTAAAACACAATAACAGAATATATACAATATTATATTATAATAAAACATGTGACTACAAGGTTATTCCTACATAAACTATAGGAATTTACAGTATTTTAAAAGACAGTTGAATAAAACATATAAAAAAACAACAAGCTTAAATAGCTAAAATTATATATACAAAGCTAATTAATCCAAAAAGATACACACAAAAAGTTACATTTAATACTTCTTCTTTGATCTCTCAAGTCAATAATTTGCACAATTCTTTTCAATAATATTAGGTTCAAAAGGTTTCTCTATTTTAGTGAGAAAGGAAGCTAACATCACTAGTCTTTCTTCACTGGTCTCATTTATTGAGCTCGTCTCACCTGTTATGCCTTTAGTCAATTTCCTTAACTAGTTTTTTCAGTGCTAAAGGTATTAAGGAACTTCTTAGTAAAGAATAAACGTCAAACCATAAGTTTGTTCTTGTTTGCTCTCTTACCATAAACTTTTAAGCCCTTAAGTGCATCATTCCTAACTTGCTTAAAATTTTCTAGACCTAAATCAATGCTAAAAACACGAATATTAACCCTCTTCCATCTCACTCTCACTCTCAATCTCACTCTAATTATATTTGTGTGTAACTTTCTTAAATCCTTGATAAGAATTTGACCCAACATATACTATTCACTTCTATTGACACATGTCTATCAGTCGTACTTAGTTCTAACTATACTACAAGATTAAACAAAAAGTATCATCATATGATCATATACCAATAAAAGAATTAACAATTAAAAACCCAAGCTAACCTTTCTAACTACAGCAAAACAACACACACACACACGCACACACAAAATCTATGACTTTTGCTCTGATACCAAACTTTATGATACCCTTAAACTATTTCTAAAAATTTTGACAAAATTTTGTCTTATAAAACAAATATTTCCTAGTAATTAAAACCTGCAATTTAAATTTAAATATTTTCAAATATTTTTCATTTCATCAACTACTTCTCAACATTTTAAAATAATTAATATCTATCACTTAAATATCTTTATATTCCTTTAAATTATACAAGTTATCTATTACTTAATTTAGAACTTGAAAAGTAAGAGTGAGCTAATATCCAGTAGTATTTACATATAATGAAAGTTTTAAAAGATTAACAAAATATAATTCATTTTCTAAATTACAATAACGTTTCAAAGAATAATATAAAAGAATTTTTAATAATTAATTTTCAAACAAGATGAAATAAAATAAGCATTATTTTACCATAAATAACTTTATTTAATGAATTTTATGTATATTTCTTGTGCATTATTCTTAAGAGCTATTGTCCCATTATTAACTAATGTACTTTAAGGGCATTGTTTTTAAAGATTGTCATCCGATCTGATTTTTTATTTATGAACTTTTACTGTGGAATAAAAATTACATATAAAATCACTGATGTTTAATCAATTATGGCTATAACAATTTTATATTCATTAAATTGCTCAATTAATGAAAAAAAAATAACATTTCATATTTTTCAATAAAATTATGTAAGATTAATTTCACTAACTTTTAACAAGTATTTCAAAACTTACATTGAAATAGAAATTTATTTCCATTAATTTCAACAAACACTTTCAAGCACGTAAAATTAAAATACAACACATAAATATTAATATCAATTTAGCAAATAATTTGTTCGATCCACACATAAAAATAATTTTAAGAGTTTATATGCATGTGCTTTAATCTTTAAATAATTAAACACTCTATTTTTTAGTTTTGTAAAATTAAAATAATCTCAATTACATATAAATAGATGCCTCACAATCCGAAAATAAGCTCTTTACACTTTTGCTATTTTGTTTCCTTATTTAAGATCATTTTCTAAATAAAATTAACAACAATACTCACTAACCCAAATAATAATAATTAAATTTTCCATTTAACAAAATTTTACTACCTAAAAATTGAACATAATCTTAAAATTAATAAAATAATTTGTCTCAAAACTATTAATCAATAGATATGACATTGCAATGTTATTATAAAATATTAATAACTACAAGATAAAAATAAAATAAGAAATAAAAAATAAAAAAAATGTATTCTACCCATGGATGGATAATATTATTAGAACCACTCAAACTATTTATATTTATAAAAACCCGAATTTTTAGTAAATTTTAAATATGATTCAATAAAATTTTAAATAACTATTTTGGCCTATTCTAATTTATAGTATATCCAAATCTTTAATAGATTTGTAAATATGACCAAAATTATTTCTAAAAAGTAATTATAATCTGTTTATAGATAAGTGTAGCAAATAAACCCTAAATAATTACAAATTTTTACATTCTTTACACTAGTCTGACTAATAAGTCCCAACTTAATAAATCATAATAATTATTTATAATTCATTAAACACACACACACATACACACACACACACACACACACACACACACACACACACAAAGCAAATCATCTATCACAAAAGAATTTAAAAAATTCCTCCCTTTTTTTTTTTTTTTTCAAAATTAAACATATATAAACACCAATTAAAACTTCAATTTATACCTCCATTTACTTCAAACAAATTTTCCCAAAATATTTAATT
>CP135531.1:7970156-7987592 GCA_032402905.1 Khaya senegalensis | reverse complement strand
TTTTTTTTTTTTTTTTGTCAAAATTAAACATATATAAACACCAATTAAAACTTCAATTTATACCTCCATTTACTTCAAACAAATTTTCCCAAAATATTTAATTGATAAATTATGATACAAAATACATTATATAAAATTTTATCATATATTTTTTTCCAATTTGCAACAAAATTTACTACAAAATTAAGAAAAGAGAAGAATATATATATATATATATATAACATTATTAACAAGTTATTTATATGAATATATAAATTTTAATGCATAAAAGTTAATCAAAAAAATTAAACTTACAAATTTCCATTGAAGACTATTGAAAATCCATCATTTTTTCTTTCTCTCCATTTTTTAGAATGAAAAGAAACCATGAAAATTTGTATTCTTCTACTTTTCAAAAGTAGAGCAAAAATATGACACTTGGGAGGGTTGCATGCGTTACACCTGACTCTATTAAGGATACATAGGAATCGCATGATGAAAATTGCTTTACTTTTGCCACGTGTGTCTGCAATTGCAAAGCTTGCAACTATTAATGGGTTTTGTTATACAATGGGTTTAACACTACAACACAATTTTAAGGCTTAAAAGAAAAAATTTAGGCTTTAGCATATTATTGGGCTTGGCATTGCAATTCTTAAAACTCTTTGAATTTCTTAAAACTTCATACTTATATAGTATTAGGTATACATAACTATATCTAGAGTAATCATTAATAAATGTGATAAAATATTCATAATCTTCTCTCGCTTGAGTGTTCATGGGCCCAAGTATATTATTAGACTGTACTAATTCCAATGTTTTCGTTACTTAATTTCCTTTAGCATCAAAAGATCTTTTAGTTATTTGATCTCTTAAACAGGATTTGCAAACTGGTAAAGGTTATATAACTAATGAACTTAAAGGCTTACTTTTAACTAGTTTTTGGATCCTATCTAGATTTATATGATCTAGACATAAATGTCGTAGATATATTTAATTAGTAAAAAATAATCTTACTCTTTTATCGAGATTAGATATATTATCCCATTATGTATTATGCAATAAGTTAATTTTAGGATTAAGACAATAAAGATTTTTAACTAGTGTGCGAGATCATATAAACAATTTATTTCTTTTAATAACCATACTTGAGTAAAAAATAATTAAATAATCTAATTTATTCAAACAATTAACTAAAATCAAATTACATTAAAATTTAGGTAAAAATAAACAATCTTTTAGTACTAAACTTTTAATATCATCAAAATAAAGATGAATAACTCCTATTATTTTCGTTGTAATAGTTGTGTCATTTTCTCATCTAAAATAATCTCTCCATCATTAAGTGCTCTGGTTTCTTAAAACCCTTGCAAAGAATTGTAAATATAATTAGTGGCTCCAAAAGCTACAATTCAAAAATTTGTAGAATCAATCATTAAACAATTCTTAATTACGAATAAGTTATTTGAAGTTAGAGCTAAAGGTGACCTTTAGCTAGCAATACTTTAGTTAAGTAGGTTAGACAATTTCTCTTCCAATGTCCTTTATTCTCACAATAGAAATATTTTTGTTTGGGTTTCTTCTCCTTTTGAACTTGCACAATCTTTAAATTAAATGCTTTCATGGGTTTTTTCTTTTTCTTTTTACCACCTTTTCCTTTTGGATTAGGAAAACAAAAAGTGAATTGACATTGAGTTTAATGAACAACCAATTCATACTTTATAATTGTTTCTATAGCCTTAAGCTCATTCATTAGCTCGTTCAATTAATAATCTAATTTGTTCATAGAACAATTGAGCTTGAATGATTGAAAAGAGGGAGTTAGGGTTTCTAGAACTATTTTTGCTTGAAGTTCCCTAGTATAGTCCCTACTTAGATCTTGTGCTTGCTGAAATAAACTAATCATTTTAAGCATATGATCGGATGTTCCCTCTATTTGTGAAGTGTTTATTATTCCTCTAATAGCAATTTGTGACATTGTTCTATTTTTATTAACAATCATCTCTGCTAAGCTGAACATTATATTTGATGAAATGGGAATAGTCTCATGTTGCTTGGCCAAGAATTGGACAAAGATGCCAAAATATAACACTTGTCAATATTATCAAACTGCTTCCACTTATTATAATCATCCATTTCAACTTGGGTTGCATTATTATTTGGATAAAAAGAGTAAGATTGGATTAGCACAAACTTATATCCCTTAGCTATGAGAACAACATAAAGATTTTTGTTCTAGTTTTTATAATTAGGCACAGTTAATTTATTATTATTTAGGATGGAAGATAATGGACTAGTTATTTTCAAAAAATAAAATAAATACATACAAAGCATCTATTGAAGAAAGAATAATTATATGGCATAACATGTAACAATCATAAAAATTCATAACATGAATTGTGCATGTTTAAAAACTAACATATGTCATATATAAATGTATGAAAAACATCCATAGGATGAGTTTTTTACCTTGATTATTTGATAGATTGATGAAGAAAATCTCAAAATTGATGAGATCACTACAATCTACGTCACTAAAAGAAGAGAAGACACCCCGGCTAAAATTTTGAGAGAGAAACTTAAAGTTTTCTACATTTCATCTAATGAAAAATCGATAAAGTTGCCCTTTTATACTTAAACCTTTATCCAAAATTACAATATTAATCCTTAAGTGTATTAATAGGTAAGTATGTATTAAGGATAAAATAGTAATTATTCGTTAATTGTCATATATTACATTTTGATCATTGTACTTTTATATAATTATATTTATTTAATTATTAAGTAAATAATTAGTATAACTTTGAGGGCTTAATTGTAATTATTTAATAATGACATTTTGCATTTAAATTCTTTGATAATTTATATTATTAAAAATGATATGTAATTTACATTAAATTACATAAAAATATAAAATTATAAAAATTCTTTAAACACTTTAAAGAACTACAAAAACGTATACATGTATTTATTTTATTTTGACTAATATATATTTTAAAAGTGCGAACTTTCTTACGATATTTTCTCTTTCTAGAATATTTCTCACCATTTTGATTATTGGTGTAACCATGTAGATTCTGTCATGCATCGAGTCACCGATTTGAGTATGTAACAATCGCCACATACCCGTGAGGTACATTTACCCTTAGTATCCCATACAAATGTGTAAGATTTTTACTATCTCATATAGCCTGCCTAAATAATATATGCACACCAAAAATGTAAAGTATATAATATATACATATATATATGAATGCAGTATTCTACAAACCTAGTATCTTCACAAATCCTTTCAAATCTCTTCTATAAAATATTTATATATCAATAGAGAGCATTATATACCTAAAAAAGTCTCTAAGGAAAAAATACAAACCACAAAGTGTGGAGGGATGACCTTATTGAAACATATCAAATTTCAAAATAGTTTTAAAAAAAAGAAAATTTCAATATGCACTCAGTGAATAGATAAATGACAATGAACTAAAATTTCAATATGAAAGTAAGAATGTGTGTATGTGTGTGTGTGTAATAATTTATAATCAATCGTTTATTTATATTCAAATAAGTCATTGAAAAATATTATCATATCACTTTTATGAATGATCTAATAAAAATTTGAGCTTGCCCGATATTTTTTTCCCAATACATATCTTAGTGCGCTTTTTATAGATGTCTTGAGACTTGCTAATAAGTTATTTTATATAATCATATATAATTGAATTATTAAGTTCACTCATTAGCATTAGTTTGGATAAAAAGTGCAGTATCAGACACTTATCATATCCAACGGTCACTTCTTTGTCCTCTTGTAGGTTATAAGGAGAAAATAATCACTCTTATACTCTATTCTAGTAAGAAAAGAGAATGTATATATCAACGCATCATATGTCAATATCTGTACACAGATACACCTGTAATCAAGCATTTACACTAAGTCATAAATCAAAAAATTATAAACATATTTTCACATTATATTTCTTAGTACATACATTCATAGGTAATATATACAATTCTTAACTCATAATTTCTTATAAATCCACTCTTACTTCGAAATTTTAAATTTATATTCATAAAAACAATTCATAAATTTAAATTTGCATAATAAAATCAAACATTTAATTTTATTTTATAAAAAAGCATTGAAATAATTTTAAATTCATAAAACATTAATTTTATATAATTGAAAATATTTAAAAATTCATCGATTTATTCACCGGTTATAGAGGGTCAGCACTTTCTATCTAATTTCTCCACTATAAAATCCTTGTGAAGTATCCTAACTTAAAAAATATTTATTCGTATACAAACTTATTAACATATTATATTTATTCTAAGATTATTAACATATTATATTTATTCTAAGTAATGCGATCTTAATATAATGTGTGTAATGCATATATTTCCTAATTGACATTTATCAAGACATCTAGTCATGGTTCTATTCAATACACCAAAATTATATTATATTTATATCACTATTTTTCTGACTTTATTATGCTAATTTTTATTTAAATAACTTACTACATATTTGAACTCACATTAAGTTTCTAACACTATTGTTCAATATTCAAAACATATACTAATGTAACATTAAAATTTATCCATAAACAAATAAATTTTCTTGTAGAAAAATTTTATGCCAATATAATATTTTAATAGCTCTTTTTCCGTTATCACACTTTAAATTTTTAATTCAATAAAAATATTTTTATCAAATATATCATATAAACTCATAATTTAATATTGTTCTATACAAATTTCCTTTCTAATTTTTCTCCAATAATTTAATCATTTTGAAAAATCTATATAGTATCACCCTTATCATCATCATCATCATTCCACCTTCTCACCACCTCATATTCATATACATACTCTACCTAATTCATTTCCTAACACATCTTTACAAACTCATCTAATTCACCATAAAATCAAACTATATATATATATATAACTACATAAACTCAACATAAATCAAGCACAATTTTATATTCATATAAACTTTAATTTTTTTATAAACATAATTCAAGTCCAACCACACATATATATGCGTCAATTTTAGTTCTTAGGATTTTTTAAATATTTATCTCTAATTCATGCTTTCTAAATGACCACACCATAATTCTAGACTTAAAATAGGATTCAAGAAACTTACCAAAATTTTTCCTAAGCTCAAGTATGGCTTCTTGAAGCTTTCTCCATGGATATGTCCTTAATTGGATCTTAGGTGAAAAATTAAGAAAATTTTTGGTGTTGGTTTATTTTTCTTGATTTTTCTAGGCTAAGAAATTTTCTTACAATTTGTAGGAAGCATAAATTTTTGTTTTGCAAGGATGGAAGTGGCGGCCAAGGATGGAAGAAAGAGAAGAAATGGTGAATTTTGTAGACAAATGGAGAAATGTATAGAAAAATAGAGATTTTGGACTTGGGCTTAAACTTAAATAAATTGGGTCAAATGAAAAAAATGGTAAAAAATTTGGTGGAATTATAATAATTTAGGTTTAGGCCTCATTTAGCAAATTGGGCCAAAATTTTGTTTAGCCCATCTTTTTATTTTTATCTTTAAAAATTTATTTAGTAATTTATAAAAATAACATTGTAAAATCACATTAGTGCCTTTATAAGGTTTTTGACACTTATACAATATAAAATTTAATCTAAAATCATGAAATTTAACACTTACGTATATATAAAAAAAATACACTATTTATCATATGTCTCGATTTTATGCCAATTAAATATGCATATGTTTGGTTTAATATATATATATATATATACATATATAAAATATTATAACATGTCATAAATGTCTATCTAATACATCTAAAAGAGTATCGAGAATTTAATACGACTTTTGCAGATTCATTGTGGAATAGGCGCAAATTTATTTTGATTTTTTTAGATATGAAACACTTTAAAAGTTTAATAACTATAGTTATTACCTAGTAATGTAATATAGGCCGTAAACAATAATAAAGTAATATTTTATTAAACTTCATCTTAATTGTACATATCGTATGGGTAATATTTTTCCGTTGTCTAATCATAATTGATTGAGGGTTCATGATGTGTTAAAACTCTATATTGATATAAATACAAACTATTGATCAATATACACTGAACTCATCATTATAAATTTTTATGTGTGACATTTAATTCATTCTGACTAAAATTTTACTGTTTTAACCATACAAAATTAAAAAGTAGGATGTATAATTGTTTAAATATTAAAGCATATGTATATGAACTTTTGAAATTATTTATATATGTGGATCTAACAAATTATTTGCTAAATTGATATTAATATTTTTTTTTGGTGAAATTTTATTTGTATAAATTCAATAGTAAAAGTTCAATATGTGTTATATTTTAATTTTACATGCTTGAAAGTATTTTTTGGAATGAATGGAAATTATTTTTTTATTTCAATTAAAATTTTTAAATGCTTGTTTAAAATTAGTGAAATTTATTTTTCATAGTTTTGTTAAAAAATATGAAATGTTATTGTTTTCAATAATTGAACAATTTAATGAATATGAAACTTTTATGGCTATAATTGGTTAAGTACCAATAACTTTGGATATGATTTCTATCTCACGGTAAAAGTTTATAAATAAAAAAATAGGTGTGGTGACTATTCTTGGAAATGATACCCTTAAAGCACATTGGCTAGAAGTGGGGCGATGATCTCTGGGAATAATATCCTAGAAGTATGCAGGAAATAAAGTTATTTATAGCAAAATAATGCTTTTTTTTTTAATTTCATCTTGTTTCAAAGTTAATTGTTAAAAATTGTTTTATATTATTCTTTGGGATGTTATTAAAATTTAGAAAATAAATTATATTTTATTCATCTTTTAAAACTTTCAATATATATAAATATTTATTAAACATTAGCTTACTCCTACTTTTCAAGTTCTATAAGACTAGACACAATAATTGAAGTGGATTGAAAGTTTTCCAACTAAAGAACATTTTGTTGTATTTTGTATGTGGATAATTGACATATGGAGGAATAACTTGTATAATTCAAAGTAGTATATGGATAATTGAGTGATAGGTATTGATTATTTTAAGATGTTGAGAAGTAGTTGATGAAATAGAAAATATTTGGAAATTTTTAAATTTAAATTACAAGTTTTAATTATGAAAATATTCATTTTATAAGACAAAATTTTGTCAAAATTTCTAAAAATAGTTTAGGGATGTTAAATAATAAATTATTTTTATGATTATTGAGTTATTTCTATTATTAAGTTAAACTTAAAAAATGTTTCACAATTATTAAAATAATTCTATATAAACAAGCAATTTATAACACTTATTTGTACATAATTATATTATATAGTTTCTTATATTTTTTTTATCAAATTAAATGATTTTTAGTTTATAATTTATAATATTATTTTGTTAAAATTAGCACTTAATTTATACATATTTATTAAATTAAATTAAATTAGATTAGATATTAAAATATAAAAAATAATTTTTAGGAGTACTTCATATTAATTTTCTAAATTTTAATAAAAATATATGAAAAATATTACTAATTTAAAATTATATACATAAAACTATTTTAGTTAGACTTTCGTCCCCGCTCGACAGGTGAGTCTTGCAATTAAGCTCTCTTCTACCTTTGCACTTAAGGGCCAATCTCCATCCAGTCTTTTTATTATTTTAGTAAGTTAACTAATGGTTAAACAAAATTATTTTATTATTGAAGAGTAATTTTTGTTAATTTTATAAAAAATTATATTTATATATGATTTTGTCAAATTTTAGGAGAAGTATTTAAAAATACCATTTTTTTGATACTATACTTTACAAAAGTGAATTGTTAAATAATCTATTTATTAAAAAAAATTATTTTGGGTTGAATTTGGAGTCAATACAAAATTAGGTTATTTAAAACTTTATTGATTTAAGAGTTATAATTTTACAAAGGAATGCAATTTCAAACAAGTACTTAATCCACAAACACAGATAAAAAAATTTGAAAGATAAAATAAGAATTCACGATGGGGAATTTTATTAAACGAAGCAAGGCTCTCTTTTTTTTTAATTTTTTATTTTAAGAGAAATGTTCGATCTCCATTCCATGAGGAACTACTTCTGTTTTAGAAGCAGCTTAATCTCTTAACCACATAAACACACCCAGGCTTGTCACTGCAAACTGTTGCAGCTTCTAAATGATGCCATGCCATGCCATGCCATGCCATGCCCTGCCAGCATTAGAATTGAATTGCTCCTCTCGAAGTAATCATACCCTTCTGTCCCGGAGAATGGTATTAGCATACCTACTAATATTATATCAATAACGCATTAATCATTATTTATTTATTTATTTATAATCAACGCAATGTGAGGCCCACTTCATAAGTTGTACTTCCATCCTTTGCATCCCACTATCAAGCATCTTTCCTACTATGTATATGAGAAACAAACGGAAACAAAGTGAGTGACTCTGTCTCCGAATCCTTTGATGGCTTTAGCATTTACGATGAAGTACGAATCAGATTTCAGTTCAGAAAGTATTTTAGTTTTAATCACAAACCCAGAGCCAAAATTTCACGTGTTTACATCTCTCTTTATAACGGAAACCAAATTCATAGTACTGGGCCCCATTGTCAAGTCAGTCTTCTCTCGTTAAGAGTCTAAAGTACACTCTTTATGCATAGCTAAAACAACGAACTACAAATAAAGAGGACCAAAAAAAAAAAAAAAGAAAAAAATCATAAACACTGTGTGTTTGAAGTGATTGATATTGTCCAAACCAAAATTCAAGAAATTGAGTTCCAGCATATATATCCATTTAGTGATGAACTGTTTTAAGTTCATCACTTCACACACTGTCAGAAAAACAATGAAATAAAGAGTTCCAATGTTCTAAATTATGTACAAATCAGAGGATCAAACCTTGTGCGGGTTCAGGCTTGGAAGGCTGGTGATCGCTTGGTGCAGAAGCTTTTGGAGACTCAGATAAATGAACTTTAGCAAAGTCATCCACCATTTTTCTTTTCTGTTCGTCTTCGACAACTCCCACTTTCTCTTTAGCCTTCTGGCCAACTTCTCCAGCGGCCTGTGCAACCTTATTGAAAGCTCCTGTCACCCATGAAGCCCCGGTAAATACATAACGGTTCTTCATTATGGCAGATCCTGCAGTACTAACTTTTTGTTCAGCAGCTGAAAATGCTGATTTTGTTTTTTCTGAAACCTGAAATTTCTGATCCACCTCCCGAACTTTGTCACTTACAACAGAAGTTCCAACACTGATCTTCTCGCTGAATCCTATTTTCTTGTCAAAAGAAGCAACTTTAGCTGAGGCTGTGGAGGTTAACTTGTGTTTCTCATCGAAAGTCCTTGCTTTATTGACACCATCTTTGCCTAAAATATAACCCTTAGCAAGCATGCTGCTTACAACATCCTCAGCCTTCCGCAAAGCAGATTCAGCACCACCTGGAGTTTTATCTTTTGTTGCCTGGAAAGAAGTGGAAATTAATCAAGTTAGCTATGTTCTGTTGTGCTAATTTTCCAAAGTTCTGTGAAAGACTCTTACTTGGGGAGCTAACGTAGCAGGAGGAAGCTGGTAATCTGGAGCCAGAGTTATGGTAACGGACAGATCAACAATAGTTGCTCCCTGAAATAACATCATGTCTTTTGAGTGGGAACTTGCTAAAGAGTTGCTTGAAAAATTAGTTGACCTTTTATTCAAACACTATTTCTTAAGTTAACAATCCAGTTTCTCCCAATTACACTGACTTTGTTATGCTCTGCCCTCATCTAATCCAGGACTGGTGCCACATGTTGCAACTCCCCCAGTTATATTCATTTAATATCAACCTTTTACTAGAATCTTCATTGTTGTGTCTCACATGGTCAAGGAGACAAAATTTACTTCAGAAGGGCAATTTCTCTTATTAAAGATCAATTGATCATTTACATACCAGTTGTCATACTTTTCTCTCAATTTAAACATATCAACCATTTTATATCTTGTGATGAAACCTGAACAACAAAAATATATTATGCAGAAACTATAATCAAACTGATTACTTTAATTTGGTTGAAACAGAAGTTCAATTTCATATCTCTTGAGTTTTAAGTTCCAGAGATTTTAATGTCTTATTTATTTTTGTTTTTCCCTCTTTTGACACCCAGAAATTCTTTGGCCTCAATAGGTCTCCTATTAGTTTAGATCACCTAAAGTTTAGCTTTACAGGTGTGTAAAAACATCAAATCAAAAAATTATACATTCTGAATCAAGTGAAACTAATATCCTTTCAAAAGTGCAAAGAGTCATTGGCTTATCCTATCATGTAAAGATTTCAACTTCAGCAACAAACAACAAACATGCGTACATGATTATTCCAAAACCACAAACGTACAAGGACAAGTACATTTTCAGTGCAACAAAGTTTATTGGGTAACTAGTATTTTATCTAGCTTAAGAATTTGTTCCAGTTTCTTTCTTATTGAAATTATAACTAAGAGATGGCCATAGATTGCTTTTTACCATTGTTCATTTTATCAAGCTTGAGGCATGCTTCTATGAACATGCAAATCTGATGATTTCCATATAGATTGGTAGCAGTAAAAAATTTCTAAAAGACAATATAAAGTATTTGGACTTTTTTCCTCCTAAAGAAAATGTATCATTTAACCGTCTCACACGTGCAGCAAATAAACATGTTGAAGAAAAGACCAAGTAATGTAGTGATGATTACCGAAAGAAGAACTGCAGTCTCTGGTCCCTGAGAATCCTTGAAGGTAACATATGCAATTTGAGACCGCTCATTATCACTGTTGAAGTGTATGATAACCTTAGTATCTATAGAACAAAACACAAAAAAAGAGAGAAATGAAACCAAAAAAGGCACTAACCTCTGCATTTCAACATATTCAATATCACCAGAAAATGAAAAAAACTCCTTGATGTCTCTCTCAGTTGCTCCAAGAGAAACATTGCTGACTTTGATGGTTTTAACCTGTAAGAAAACAAAGAAGAGGAGATTCAATAAATAATAACAAATTTCCTTTGTGTGTGTACCGAAGAGGAGATTGAAAGAGTGAATCATGTGTTAACCCCACACTTTTACAAGGTAGCTAATACTTACTGTTTACTCATGCAATAGTGATTGGACTGGAAAACCACAACACAGCAATGCCAAATGGAGTTTTGGTCTTGATTGGTGGGATAAATAGCATGGATTCACACCCTTAAAAAGAAATTAAAAGAAAATACAGTTGCACAAGATACACGGGACATTTGTTTTTGTTTCTCAAAAGCTAGTCACCAGTGAGAAGTTTTCACCGGCTTGTTTCACACAACTAGCTTTTAAAAATGAGTAAATCTGTGTATAGACATTTCTAAAAGCTACAATGAATTCATTTATAACAACAATAGCCAACTTGAGGCCCATTGCACAAAAAAATTGATCCCCTAGTTTGGGAATAAGACCCAAGCCTTGGGCTAGTAACTAGTAAGTTCAAGTGGACTCTGAGGTAAGTTACCCTCATGCTGATTTGAATGCAACACTTAGCGAGTGGTTCTAAATTTGACACTTCACACTCTTGCACCAAAACACCAATCTCAACCAAAGACAACAAAGTTTAGTGCTCTTCAAGTATTCTTCTGTTAATTCCAATTTTACTTAAAACTATTAAAAACAGAGACACTAATAAGTAATGAATGTGCATCCACTTGAAAATTTGCTCATCACACTCAAAAAGGAAAAAGAAATTGAAAAGAATAAGCTCCTTAAAGGATACAATGAGCCTCTATAGCATTGATAACTGAATTCAAGTATTCAAAGACAACAATGTTGCTGGCAGGAATGTTTCACTAGCGATAAGAACAATTAAGGTGGAAAAAGGAAGAATTATCAAATTTCTAATTACAATGTATTAATTAATAAAATTTCTATTTCACAGTTCTAGTTGGGGATAATTTGAAGCATTTTCAGAAGCATTGCCTCGTGATAATATAAAACACTTGGAGACATCAGGAGCTAAAAATATTTGCAGACAAAATTTTTAATGTAAGTTAAAATAATCTATCTCATTTATTACTTGGCACATTATGATTACTAATAAGGAAATAAACCGTGTGAGCAGAAAACTCCAATAAAGGCAGAAAATGAACATCGTATGGGTTGCAGCAATTCCTTTGCTGAAATTAGATAGGCTAATTTGGCTAAGTAAGACAAAGTAACCTTCCGATCTTTCATTGGTAAGTATCAAATCATTGGAATACTCTTCATCTGATATAGAAGCCATGTGCTTAACAACAAAACTGAAATAACTCAATTCTACTTTGCAGGTTATCCTTAAATATTCAAGTAAATACGAATATGGAAGAACATTAATAATGAACAACTGAAAGAGAGTGCAGAAACAGCAAGGATTCAAAGAAACAGTTAGATCAATCTGTGTAAACGGTTCTTAAACTTGATATCAAACTTGTTAAAAAAAAAATCAAGTTAGATCTAATGTCTACTAGCCAAACACCCACAAAATTTGCTCGAAACACAAATCAATCAGATATGCAACTCATAAATTATATCAAATTGGAATATGCATCGAACGCTCACCGACATGATGAAACGTTTCCAAGAAGAAACGAGCTTGTGCAAATCAAAGCAGAGGTTTCGGCCTTCAGAAGCAATGAATGAGACAACAGAATGAGAAGAAAATTTTATTTATAGCACTGGGGTTTGGAAAGCACGTGCTAGACTCGCCGGCAGTCTTCGCACGTGTAAGAGAAAATCTTCAGGTCAGATCCCGGCGTTGAAATACTATGTCGTAAAACAAACCGAAGTGCAAAGCGCTTCGCGATCGAGGTCTTAAATGTTAGCATCCGACATGGGGTTGGAATTCAAGGAGGGACCCACGAATTTCCAAAAGACAAAGGATTTTCTGTTTTTTTTTTATGGTCAAGTTGTGGTTGATACGATTATGGGAACTTGGAAGCCATCCAAAAACATCTACGCGGAAATTGTATATATGTTTGCAGGAATAACTGGAAACAATCGAATAAGAAAAGGATTGTTATGATACCAAAACGTTTGTTGATACTTGCATTTTGTCTACTTGCAAAGTCAGTTGGAGGTTATCTTGTCATAGATTTTTGTAGTGTAAAGATTTTTTCTAAAACGTAATAAAGGGATTTTTTTTAATGATTTTTTTTAAACCGAAAATCGAATGAAGAGAGGTTTTTTATTTTTTTTTTTGCAAAATAATGAAGGAGCAATGTGATTTCAATCCCAAACACACTTTTAAACGATTTTTATTAGTATAACAGTAGAAAGATCACGCTTTTCAACACTTTCTAGCAGCACAACAGTAGAAAAATTATAGATCTTCTTCTCTGTTTTAGCCCCGTTTATAGCACCATGCCCTTATCTATGTTGTCACACTGGTATGATTCTATAAGATTTTGGTGAAGTTGTCGTTCAACAGGAAATTAAAGTATAATTTGTGTAAGAATCTGCTAGATTATACTTATCTTTAAAATCAAAACTTGAGCTCACAAAGGACTCTAATCAGACCAAGTCTTGTGCAGGGGTAAGGCAATGAAAGGCCCAGCCACACGCATTCAAGGTTTTGGAGGACTTCTGAGCTGATCTCAAAATTCCTAATGATCAATATTGAAATATAATAAATATAAAATAAAATATCAATAAATATAACAATAAAAGGATGATATAAAATTTAACGAGATTCAATATCAATATTTACATTCTCAAACATTATTAAAAATTTTATTATTTCAAATAGAAAAATTTTAAAAGCTGAGCTAGATTGCAGAGACTCAAAAATAAAATGGATTTTAAAAAATATAAACTTTAAGACCTTATATGAAATTATGGCCCCCTGAACTCAATTAAAATTTTACTAAACCTCAAATTGATATTAGACTTGGGATACCAACACACTCTTTTTAGTTTATAAGCATAAATTAGTATTTTCGAAACATTGTAGAGTATCGACACATTAGCTAACTTAACTAAACTCAACAAGTCTCTAACTTAACTTAATTAGTTTGTCTTATTCATCAAAAATTCTTTTGATTTCTTGTATATTCTATTAAAAACAACAAAGTCTCCAAATGAATCAAATAGTACAATCAAACTGCAGTATATTAATTAAGTTCAAACAATGATTGAACTTAATTGCTGTCACCATCTTCGTTAATATATGAAAAAGGTTATTAATAATCCTCATCTTCTTAAGTAAAATCCTTCTTTAGCTAATAATCTCACAAACAAAGTGATGTCAAACATCCATATGTTTCCTTTAAACATAATACATTGAATTTTTCACTAAATGAATAACATTGTGATTGTTAGAATAAAGAATGATATTCTTCTTAACAATTTTCAACTCCTCCAATATTGGTTATAACCAAATCACTTCCTTTTTAGCTTTTATAATTAGTGCACACTTTGCCTTTATATTAGATAAAGCAACTATAACTACAAAGTAAACTTCCAACTCCCTGGTACCTTCACAAAGGTAAATAAATAATTAGTAGAAGATTTATATTTATATAAATCACCAACATAATTAGAATTAACATAACCAATAACATACTAATCACATTTATTATCCTTTAATTTCATATGAAATGTCAGATATTGTACACACCATAGTATGCATCAAGCTACAAATCAAATTAGAATACAAAATTTTTAACTTATACCCTCGTTATTCATTTGTACTTGGAGATAACGCGATGCTCTTAATTTGAAATAAGGAGTAAGTGTGGTACTTATAAGTTTAGGCTAATTAGTAATATCAAAATATTGCTTCAGAGTTAAAAAAAATCTTGCATTTTCCTTTATCTCTATTAATCTTTAAACCAAGAATCTTTTTGGCTTTACCCAAATCTTGCCTCTCAATTCTTGGTTCAATTAAGCTTTCAACTTTTCAATTTCTTCAATATTCCTTGAGTCATGGACACGTCACCATATAAGAGTAAATAAATGAAAGATTCATCTAATAGCTTGTAAAAATACACAGTTATCAAATTTATTTTTATTGCATTTTTAACCCATCATAAATTGATTAAATTGCTTATGCTATTACTTGGAGATTATTTCAAACCCTTAAGCAATCTATTTGGTTTATAAACTTAATATTCCTTACTAGTAACTTTGAACCTTTTTGGCTAAATAATATAGATTTTCTCTTTCAAATCACCATATAAAAATATAGGTTTTACATCAAGTTGAATAAGTTCCAAATGCAATTAAGCTACCAATGCTAAAAATTTTTTAATAGAAGAGTATTTAACAACTGGATAAAATATCTAATTATAGCCAATCCCTTCCTCAGTGTAACCTTTAATCAGTAATCTTTTCTTGTAGTGCACGTCATTCTTTTAAGAAAATCCATCTTTCTTTGTATATATCTATTTATACCTAATTGCTTTTTTATACATTAGTAATTAAACTAACTCTCAAGTTTCATTATTCTGAAGAGACTGCATTTCTTTATTCATAACTTTCTTCTTCTTATCGTTTTATAGACATCTAACTATTTCTTTGTAAATGAAAAAAAAAACATCATAATCTATAATCAGAAGTGCAAAGGCCACTATATCAACAAATTAAGTAGGTCTATAAATCTCACGTCACGACATATTAACTACAATTGATTCTTGTTATTGTTGAGGTTTTTGAGTGAAAAACCTCTTCTTCATTTTACTAACCTTTTTTTATCACAAAATTATTATCATTTGTTTCAACAAGTCCAATGCATTAATAGTTATCTCAAACGTCAGTTATTTTAAGTATGCTTTACCTATTTTACAGTACCATCAATATTCTTTAATTATTTCATTTTCATCAATATGGTAAATTCATTAAAGGTCACATTTTTACTAAATACATTTTTTTTTAATTGAAGCACCAAAGATGATATCCTTTCTTCCTTGAAGTAATTCCCACAAAAATTGTTTCTTGGCTTTAAGAACTAATTTAGACTTTTTCATATAATAATGTAACATCTTAAAATTTTTATACTCTTAAAATCTTGTCATGGAGTTATAATACAGTATTTTTGAGAGTTTTGATAAGAGAGAGAGTTGACCGGTATTCGGGACAGCGTACTGTATGAGCAGAAAATATAGTATTTCATTACCGGTATCAGAAATTTGACGACGAAAGCGGAAAGCTGTCATTTTCGTCGTGCGTGCCCGACTATATAAGCGGGACGGGGTCGGAAAACTCGAAAAATCAATTTCACTTTTTTCCTCCATTTTCTCTCTCTTCTCTCTCTCCTCCCCATGGTTCTCTCTCCTGTGAACAGTGACTTTCGTCATCGGATCTCGGATCACCTCACCACCGGCGAGTGGAGGACCGCCGGGCCATCGCGAGTGCAACGCTGCCAACCCCGCCTCGATCGCCACTGCCACGCGCCCTCACGCGTCGCCTGAAACTTCGCCGACGTGAACTTTGACCGGCGATTCACAGCGGTCTACAGCGAGTTGACCGACACCTCTGGCGCGTCTGGCACCGTCTCGCCGCCCTTTTCACGCTGGTGTGCCCCGTTCCGGCATTGGGTCACCGGATTCCGGCGTGGGAAGGCTGATCAGGAAGGGGTGTTTTCGGCACGATTTTCGGCAATTGGTGTAGCTTCAGTGGAATCCAAACCGACCAGTGTGCTCTCCGACACTCATACTTCGACACAGTATGTTTAGATCTCAATTTGGAATGAGTTTCGATGATGATTTTAGGGTCCAAAGTAGGTACCTTAAAATCTGAAATTTTAGGATGATTAGTGATTTTGAAGGCTTTAAATTGTGTTTTGTGGCATATGGACACCATGGACAGCATCCCGACATCGCAAGGATCGCGATGGTATATTCCGTTCGTGAAACGAAAACCGAAATTTCGTGGGTTGAATAGTGCTTATAAATAGTGCCCGTAAACAGTAACTTACACGTTTTTCGAGAAAAAATTCCGTAGCGTACGTTGGAGTATTTCGAACGCGTATACCCTCTCCGGGATAGTTTTTCATCATTCGTATAGGCACTGGGTGCCCGAAGGTAAGATAATATAATATTTAAATTGAGGAAAAATAGGTTTATAATATTTATAATATTTATAATTGCATGAATGTACATCATAGTAATGGGTTAAATTGTAAAAAAGTCCCATTAACGGAGAATGGGCATGATTGTGCAATTAGAAGTGTTAATATCCGTTTGTTATATATATATATAGTTATAAGTGTAATACCATTACCGTCGACCTGCAGTGCTATATTAGGTATTCTAAAATACCTATACGGCATTGTATGTCCCATGTCTGTATTTATATATATTTATATGATAGGAACGCTTGTGTATATATATGTACATAATTATGCCCTTATGATTGAATGATTGAGTAGATACTGCATTCAATGTTTTGCAATGCTATTCGAATTAACATGTGTGTATTCGTTAGTATATTA
>CP135531.1:7890172-7960237 GCA_032402905.1 Khaya senegalensis | reverse complement strand
CACATTTGGTCTCCATTAATCAGTGGCCAACAAAAACATTTATAGATATCAAAATAAGCTATTTAACCCCGAAATTATTATTATTATTATTATTATTATAAGAAATAAGTATATAATTATACTTCTTATTTAATAAAATTAGATAACTGAAGAGTTTAAAATAATAGATAATGGTCGAATTCGAAATTTTCAAGAAGAATTCGAATTGAGTTTAAAACGGCAAGAATGAAAGAGTTCGATGATTAGCTTTCAGCCGGCCCATAACCTTCAAATAAACACACAACGTATAATTTATAAAGTCCTTTCTTTACTCCGACCGACCGACCAAAAGAAAATACTCTCGGTTAATCAACACCACGATCAAGGAAACCTTTTCTCTCCTAACCTATCACCATAGCCCACGTGTGCTGTCATTGGGTTCACATCACCGTGCCGGCTACAGAACTATCCGCCCGCTTCAAAACCCAAAATCCTTAAAACAAATAATAAAATAAATAAATAAATAAATAAATAAATAATTTTTTTTTTTTTAAAACACAAATACATGTACATCTCATCACCTCCAATTTTCTTCCCTTTCCCATAATTCTCGCCGCGTTCTCTTGAATTCCCGTCGCCTCCTCACCTTTCTCTGCATCCAAACACGCCAAATATCTGTCCCTTCGAGCTAGAAGCCAATAGAAGAATGAGCTTTCAGGATCTGGTGGCGGGGCGGCCTGTGCGTTCGTTGAGGAAAGATTTGGTTAATGGAAAGCAAGACTCCACGCAGGCCGTTGCTTCTGGTATCTTCCAGATCAATACCGCCGTCTCTACGTTTCAACGACAAGTGAATACGCTTGGGACTCCCAAGGACACTCCTGAGCTCCGCGAGAAGCTGTGAGTCTCGATGCGTTTCGTTTTTTGTTTTCGTTGAATTGTCGAATTTTTGCGGGATTATTTCTATTTTAGGCCTATATAGATTTTTGTTGAATTTTGAGGAATTATGGTTTAACTTGTGGAATTGCGTTGTTCCTCAAGAAGGCAAAAGATTATTTATTTATTTATTTTTTTGGGTATAGATCATGTCGAATAAAAGTTGTTTCAATATTTGCTTCCGATAACAAGAAAAGAAAGGAGAAAAAAACTCAAAAATTATAACTGCTTTTTCTTTGATAAGTATCTATCAAAGCTGTAAATGGTTTAGGGGACAACAAGTTTTAGTTTTCAGAGAGAGATGTGCTATTTAGTTTGTTAGGTTGCAGAATTTTTCTAAGAGGATAATGTATAAATCATGAACCTATAGCGAACTAATTTGGCTATGGTAGTTTTTAATAATTGAAGTATTTGGCTTTGCTTGACTTGGAACAGATTGGATTAGCACATATTACTGAAGCTGTCAATTGATAATGCTAAAAGAAAATCGAGATTTTTTGTATCTACATGTTTTATTTATATGCAAAAGAGGAAAATCAAAGTAGGGTTTTAGAAAACCAAAACATGTCCACTTTAAGGAATACATTATGCAAGCTCAAGCTACTTATTACTTGCTGCTTGCATAGATTCTGTCTTTGATCTTTCTGAAGGATCTTATCTTTGTGTGTTGGTATGAAATGGTCTTGTTAGTTGTAGATTTGGCTACAAGGTTCTTGTGCAACAACCAGAACTTAAGTGTTCTTGTCAAGAAGCAAAAGCTTGTTTAATGTCTTTTGCGTGTTTCCCTTAAATTGACTAGTTCAAAATGAGATGTACTCTATGTATATTGTTTCTGAAATCTTACTTGGGCTATCTTACATTTGTGGTTGTGGTTTGGAATGAGAATATTATCACTCACATTTTGATTATATATGTTTCTTTTCTAGACATTTTCTTTCGCTTATTCTTCTTCTTGTTGTTTTTATTATATAATATACATTTCATGAATATCTTGCTGCACAGTGATCTTTCATCTCATACTGCCTATTCTAAAACTGACTTGTATTTGGCCAGACACAAGACAAGGCTACATATTGGGCAACTGGTGAAGGATACTTCAGCAAAACTTAAACAAGCCAGTGAAACAGATCATCATGCTGAAGTTAGCGTAAGCATGCTTTTTGAATCACTATTTAATTGTTTATGGATACAAGGAAGCCTCTATCTATCTCTGTTATATAGTGTGTGTATATCTTCCCTATTAAATGTTTAGATATCTGTTGGTAAAACTTATCATTATTTTGACACACAATCAGTCAAGAAACTGTCCGGGCTAACGGCTATCCTGTTAATCACATTAAAAAATTCTGTAATTTATTTTACTTTCAAATTCTTTTTTGTTGTGTATTGAAGTTTTATGAAGCCAGTGCTTATATATAGTCATTTTTCAAAGGTTGGTTTCCAAAACCCCAAATCTATCAACTCTGAACATCCAGCAGCTTCCTGTTTGTTAGTTTTCAAGTGTTTTTGTTAGAGATATTTATAAATGGATGTTAAGCTTGTTTCTAAAATTCTAATTATAACTGAAAGGTTCTAAAATTATAATCAACTTGTTACCTGTTAGTTTTGGAATGTTGAATAAGAATTTTCTTTCTTTGAATTCACATGAAAATCATACATAAAATTGCTATAATATTTTGACCAATGTAGTGCCGGCCTTGACATGAATTTCATAATTGTGAGGATTGTGATTTTAGATACTAATTTTTCTTCCTTGCTTTTAATTTTTAACTAATTAGCACTATATGATAGCTGACCAGTTAGTTTTGAGGTGTCCAAATAGAAATTTCTTAATCTACTCAAGGTGAAGTCATGTTTGAAACCATGCTTACAAGGTGCTGAAATTTTAGATTTATCTTGTTAAGTAAGATAAGATACTTCTTAATAAAGCAAAAAAGTTTAGATTGGGTACTGCTGGGGGTGTACTTTTAGGAATTATTTTTGTTTTGTTTGCTGGTAAACCTTATTTTACTCAAGTCTAAACACCTAAGAGATTCTCAAAATAAAACTTGCCACTGTTTTAACTTGAATTATATTTTGGGACGTGTAAACACTTTTTTCTTCTTTACTTATTCATTTTTTTGTTTTCTTGATTTTCTTAAGATGGCATTTGACAGTTCCACATAATTGTAGGCCAACAAGAAGATTGCAGATGCTAAACTTGCTAAAGATTTTCAAGCAGTTTTAAAAGAGTTTCAGAAGGCTCAACGGCTTGCAGCTGAAAGGGAAACAGCATATACTCCTTTTGTTCCCCAAACAGTTATTCATTCTAGGTATGTGCTGTTGGAGACCATTTATACTTGATTCTGTCTTTAAGTGAAAAATATGGTGAAATCGTTATATAAGATTGAGCGAGATAGTTTGAAGGCTCATTTGTGAAATCTTTATATACTCATTCACTTCTTCTGATTAAGTGGTTTCAAGTGCACTTCATCTGGCTTCTCTCAATGTATTATCTTCGATTTTTACTCTTGCCTTGCGTATTTTACTCATTTTATTGATATTCTAATGCTCTATTCAGCTATACAGCCCAGGAACTAGATGCAAGTTCGGATAAGAATGCAGAACAGCATGCTCTTCTCGTGGAATCTAGAAGGTGAATCTTTCTTTCAAACTTACATGTTCCCTTTCATGCTGGCTTTTTCTTTTGTTTTCTGCTTGCCAATTTGTGTTTTCTTTTGCTTTAAAAATTTTACAATAAATTAGGGCATTTCATTTCTTATTGTACATAGTGCACTTTGCATTATAATGCTTGGAGGGAGTTGTTTAGTTTGTAAACTCTTTTCCCCAACTTTTGTACCTTTGACTAAATATTTATTACATGAAGTGCTTTGTTTTTTTTTTGGTTTGCAATTCTCTATAGATCATGAAGTTAAGGTTTGACATGCTTCTCTTGTTATTGAGTTAATATTGTTAAAACTTGTGGCAAGGACATCAAATTATAATTTGCGTTGTAGTTTCTTTCACCTTTTTAAATTTTTTTTTTTAATATTTATTTATTTTTTTAATGAATGAGCATCCATTTTTCATTGTATTTCAGAAAAATGTTGTGTTTGAAGTTTTTCCATTTTCATGTAGAAGTTAGAACTAAATTTTTGAAGATTACTTGAAACAGAATATTGAAAGGGATAATTTTTATCCCATTTATGAGTTCATTTCTCCACTTTTAGTACCAAAATAACAAGTGGGTTGAAAATGTCAATAGTGCTCATGTGCATTCATTTCAAGAAAGTTGGAGATGCACTTTCAGCTGTGTGTAATATTTGCTGTTATTTTTGAAGGAATTGACATAACAAGTGCATGAATTGCAGAAGCCCTTAAAGGTTTTTGGTTATTGTGTACTGCAGACAGGAGGTTTTGCTATTGGACAATGAGATTGCCTTTAACGAGGCTGTCATTGAGGAAAGAGAGCAAGGGATACATGAAATCCAACAGCAAATTGGTGAAGTGAATGAGATTTTCAAAGATCTTGCTGTACTTGTCCATGATCAAGGAACTATGATTGGTAAACTCATCCTCTTGTCTTTCATTTGATACTGTTTTATTGAGCTGAATCATGTTGTCAAGTGGCAATTATGTTATCTTGCAGATGATATTGGGTCCCATATTGAAAGTGCCCAAGCAGCTACTGCACAGGGAAAATCACAACTAGTGAAAGCTGGAAAAACCCAAAGATCAAATTCGTCTTTGGTAATTTAATCCATTCTAATTTATTTTCTGATTTAAATAACATCAAGATTCAGTGGATGGTATAATCTCTGTATTTTTCTTGAATAGTCTTCAAATGATCTGTTTTATCAGAAGCCATCTAAGACAATTAATTTAACCAGTAAAAAAGAAAGGACACCATCCATTTCCATTTGTGATTTTATTTTTTATGCTTATCTTTGCTTATATTTTTGCAGACTTGCTTGCTTTTGGTGATATTTGGGATTGTGCTTCTCATTTTGATTGTAGTGCTTGCGGCTTGATTGGAAGATTATGTCAATGAGAGTGCAGAGAATATTATGAGATTTATTTTACCAACAGGAGAGTGATCTCTTACTGATATCTTTGACAATGCTTCTTCGGGGAACATTGTAGCTGAGGGGAGTGTGTCAGTTCTTGTCTTAGTACATAAAATATGTTGTGGGTTATCCAGTTGTGACGTTTGAGCTACATGATGGGCGGGTTGTCTATTCCTTACTGTAAGCTGGTTGAGGTTTGTGGAAGTTGGTGTTTGTTTGGGTCTTGTGGGAGTTATGTTAAAGGTTTGTTATGTAATGTCCTGTCTTTGTCATTTCGTTTCTTTTCTCTTTGTTTTTTCCTTTTTAAATTATTAATAAAAGAGTTAATTATTCTTTGGGTTTCTTATGGTTCACTTCACAAGCACACAAGCAATTGATTGATACTCTTTTATTTCTTCTTTCAATTGAGGATCTTGTCTGGAAATTGCTTCTTTATAAGGTCATGGTGTTGGTGCCTCCTTAATGATAAATTTGGATTATAAGGTGGTTTGATAAAGGTGCAATGAAAAATCCAACACCTGGTTTTTTTAAGCAGTTTGAAGAGATGAAATTACCCCTAACTGAATCCAGTTAATTGAATTTTTATTGCAGCTCTAGTGAACCTCATAACTGGATGCAACCTATTTTAGTAAAAACAAAAATGGAAAACCCAAGAGAATTAATATGCTGTAAGGTGTTAAACCTGAACAGGGGGGAGGAAATGGCTGAAAATTACTTAAGAATGCTGGTAAAAAAGAAGAAAACAGAAGTGAAGCTCTTGATCTTTTTATAGGGGAATGCTAGTATGGAGGGCTAAAATCATACCACCAAGTGTTAGAACTCTCAGATGAAGACAAAAAGTATGCTTTTAGTAATTAAGAGTTAACACTGCTTTAAACTTTTGCATGTTTTGATGTCTGAACAAAAGATGGATGTCAAGACAATTAAAATGGTTGATAACAAGGCTGAAACAAATGTAACAATAGATACAACCCCCGCATGAGCCTTAATCCCAGAAGGTATTCTCCACACAGCATGAATAGTTTTAGGTTCAGCATTATCAGAGGTTAAGATAAATAAACAGCTCTGATTTTGCAGCTTTCCTTCTTTGCAGCAGCGCATGAATAAATCAGGATCACCAAATTCAACTTGTGAATTACCAGTTTCATCTAATGACTGCAAAATAGTGAAAATTTGGTCAGTATTTCTAATATATCATTCATGATTTTAAACTAGTCACTGAAGTACCACCAACACCACCTTAAATAATAAACATAATTGGTGATAATTTTACAGGATTCTTTCAATGGCCAATAAGAGCAACCATTGTCACAAAACCCAAGAAAGATATCTGGTCAAATGAACTAAAAACAAGTAACAAGAGAAGCAAAAACAAATGATGATAAAACTATGACAGATAGAATCAGACATTAAGTCTCGTGTGGAAGAAAAGGAGAGGGGCATAGAAGAAGGAAAGTGGCACATATACTACAAATATGTTGAAGAGGAAGTAGACTTATTTACAATATGCTCTGTTTATAGCCTTAGCAACTAGTAGCTAATCAAGAATGGGAAGACATTCCAAAATAAAAATAATATAATTAAAAAACTAAAATAAAAGCAGGAAATTCTTCGTGCAATAATGGTGGGGCGGCACTCAATAATAGGTTATCCATCTTCTAGTAGATATTTAGTAGTTCCCCGGTAGCTATTTACTCAAACATTAATATATTGCCAAGAGCCACGCGAACATTATAAAAAACATCCTGAGGTAGGAATTACAGCACCAGGGCAACTGCTGCTGGAGTCTAATGCAATTAAGATTAGGAAGATGTATAAATGAAAATCAAAAGTGCAGAAAAATAAAATGTAGAAACAAAAGAGAAAGAAAGGAAAAATATAAAACAACAGTCACTCATTGTCACATCCCAAATAGCTAACATGTAAGTCTGGGTTTTATGTTAATTAGTTTAAGTCTTGCTAATTAAGTAAATGTATTTTAAGTTGTAAAGCTCAAAAACAAACCAATAATGTACTGTATGTTCAAAATGGATAATATTTACTCGATTGTTGGACCTAGGCTTTTACATTTGGTATCAAAACCAGCTCGTGACCTAATATGTGTTCAAAATGGATAATATTTATTTGATTGTTGAGCCTAGACTGTTACATTTGGTATTAAAGTTTGTCTGCGACCCAATATGTGAATGTTCTGTTTTGTTTGTGACATATCTACTTTAACGCTCTCATGAGAATGAGGGTTCAAGGGGATTGGGAGAATGTCACATTCTACATTGCTAACAGGTGAGTCTAGATTATGTATCATATAACTTGAGTTCTCCTAACTAAATAGACAAGTTTTGAATTGTAAAATTCAAAAACAACTCCGTAACAAACTGTGTGTTCAAAATGGATAATATTTACTTGATTGTTGGGTCTAAACTATAACATTCATTATCTTGTGACTAGCAGTCTAAATTCATGAAGGTTAGATCATAGGAGGAAAGCAATCCATAATTCAAGCAATGCATTCCGCAGCACAACAGAAAGGAGTTGTGAATATTATGTTTGAATTATGTTGGTTTGTAGATGATATATTTTACAATCAAGCCCACATGCAAGAGTTGTTGAGAAAAGTTCCCAATTCCATTTTCCTATTCATTACATCCTTTTTGCTCACCTGATACCGTGCATGTAGTGGAAGCTGAACTTCAAATTCCAGTTCATTCTTCTGACTTAAAAAGATATCAGAACCAACATTCATGTGAATTTCAACAGCAGATTGGTTGGAACGAAATGAAGGCAATTCCAAGTTTGTATCTCCAAAAACAGCTCCATCTGTAAAAACTACAATAAATGGACCAGGACTGATCAACTTTAAAAGACAAGCAACACAATAAGCATGGTTTAAGCAATAAGCTGTTTTAACTTTTATCATGAAAAATGAAAATAGTTTACCACCACGGTGGTGAAGATGTTGCAGCTCAAATGGGTCAGCAAAAACTCCAGAAGGCAGTCTTTCGACAACTATGGCCTTACACTGGCGAAAGGGTAGTTGAGAGAAAGGCTCAAGGTCTATGTGAAATCTGATAGATGATGATAGATGACGATGATAACCTTCACCAATCAAATGGCGCTGCCGAACTGATTGTCTTATAACAAGATTTGAGTGATCTAGCAGCTCTTTGCACAAGCCAGTACGAAGTTCATGTGCAATGAAATCTTGGAAACTTGAATCAAGCAAGTTTTCATATTTTTGAAAATAAGATGTCATAAGATATTTCTTGGAACTGCAAAAAGCATTGATACTGTTGTTGTTGAAATCAGAACATGACTCGCACCTTCCCACCTGAAAATTTGAAACACAAGTGAGAGAACTAACCTAAAAGACATGCTGATCTAGAACGTTGTAATAATTTTAAGTTACATGCTGATGTTAGCCGATGTCTCTAATAGGTATTTGCACTATTTTGTTTCTCTGTATTTTTTTGTCAAGGAATTTTATCAAATGAGAAAAAAAACTGGACCAGGTACTCACACCAGTCATTTCTGCACATTCAACAAAGAGGACAACTACTATTTCTTTAATACTACAACAACAATAATATTAACAATGACAATAATAGTAATGATAGGAACTATATGTTCTTCAGAATAAGGACATAAACTTTTATCAAACAGTATTCCTGGTACATTAATTGCTCCAAGGAAATTAGAAAAGATATTCCACTTACTAAGACATTCCAAATATCAGGTGCAAAAAACTTGGTTTCATCAAGCAATAGCAATTATGACATTACAACTAGGGGTGGGTAAGTTCGGTTCAGATTGGTTTTGATTTGGACCGAACCAATCCAATCCAAGCCTACAATTGTCTTTAGATTGGTTTGGTTTGTCAGTTTGATCTTAAACTCTAAACTTAATTTAATTATAAGGCCCAATTCCTATGTCTGAATATGTTCACCTTTAAGTCCAAACAATTAATGTAATTATAAGGTCTAATTTTCTTATACTTGAAGGTTTTGCTAGTGTAATAGGATCTATTGTAAAAACATGAGACACTTGATAAAAATATTCCAAATGTAAAATTTTTAATATTTTTTAAATCTATTAGTTTGATTCGGTTTGGACCAAGCCAAAACCAAAAGTCGAACCAATATTGTCAGTTTAATTTTTTTCAAACTAAAGCCAATCCAATAAATTTACAAACTGTTCTAAACCATCAATTTGGGTCAGTTCAATTTGGATTTGCCCACCACTAATTACAATATCCCATATTTATACAAGTGTTTAAGTTATACTTGGCCATCAACAACTGTTCACTGGCACCAATTCCTTTGTACCAAGTAGACAGGAAACGCCCAAAACTTAATGAAGAAAAAAAAATGAGCTATTAATTGAATGATTAGTTTTCTTTTAACTTTTTGGCTCCTGGTGTATTTGGTTGTTTTCTTGGTTTGCTAGAGAGAGGTATCTTGGAGAAATTGGAGCTATGTAGTACAGAGAATGGTCCCTCAGTGTTAATCATGGTTTATTTAATTGGAAAGAAACCCTGGACCTTTTGGCGGTTTCAATGAGTTGGCAAGAAAATGCCACCCCAATCTATGAGGCCATTCTACTCACAAAAATATGTCAAGAAAAATTATCAGAGCACAGGTCATGAACCAAAGAACTTATGCCATTTTAAGATTCAACATGAAGATGAAATAGAAAATGGGGACCAATTTTGGGCAGGATTATTTCTAACCTACAAACAATTTAACCAAAAGTGCTCCGATACATTTCAATGATAATATGAACCAAAAATAAAAGAAATAAGGTTGAACCAATTCAGAGTTCTACCCTACTTAGATTCTCCATTTTTTTTTTTTTTTGTTTTCAATTCTTTGCACTGATGTGGTATCTACTGACTCATAGCAGTCCTTGTTCTATCACATTCTGATCCTATAACTTGTATTCATAGCATCAAAATCTCCTGTAACATGTCTTGCAAACATTGCCAGGAAGTTTACAGTTGCTATATCCGTATCCATCACCTACTTTGGTTACTACATTTGTTACCAAAACTCTTAATGTAACTTTTAGTGCTTCACATCTTCGGCTGCATTTGGAATGCATAAACTCTCTTGCTGCATACAACTTTTTTTTCCCTCTCATGCCTATTGCTCATGACCAAAATAAGGTATACCGCGTTTAAGTCTCTCACACTTCCAGGAACCCAACTAAGAAAATCGGTTCAAAGTATTTACCAAGATGGCTTGTCAGTTCGCATACACTTCCATAACTTCTCAATCCAAATAATTCCTTCCATTTTTGAAATCAACTGGAGATTTGGCATCAGTTCACTAATATAGCGTAGTTATATAGCTCAGTTCCATACGTTTAAGTTCTTGCAAACTTGACCCAGTAATAAAATCCTGCCTCACTTGTTGAGCACACAACCTAACAGTCAATGCAAGATCACTAACACATAAAAGAAGATTCATAAAATGAAACAAAATATGGATTTACACAAAATCACAATCAAATTATAATTTGCAAGGGATAAGTTCTACCATGCTCAGACGGATAGTTAGGCATCTGCTATTTGAAAAATAATTACAAATAAAACCTCACGTATCTACAAATGAATTAACCACAGATATCCATCAAATAAAAGAAATCAGTTCACCAATTCGTATTTACCAAAAAAAAAAAAAAAAAAAGGGAACCGTCACCGACCTCAATGCCAAAACCCGCAAAGAGAATCAATAAGATTGCAACATTACGATAACCATAAAATCGAACGTGTTGTTGAGATTCCATAGAGTATCTGCTAAAGAAAGCGAAAATATAGTAAAATTTCTGTAAATATCCTGCAGTGTGGAGTCAGCTCAGTATTTACAAATTATTACAACTGGCTAATTCATAATTTGATCGAGAAAGCAATGGCATTATTCGATTAAGAGAAAATGATAAATAACAGAACAGAGTCAGCACACAGCAAAATTCATTTAGAGCTTCCATGAAAAGGTTGACAGTCATTATATTTTCTTACTAATTTGTTAATCAAAGAAATCTACGAATCAAACGATAAAAAAATAGAAAACGTTACAGAGTGCCGACGCAGAGAGAGAGAGAGAGAGAGAGAGAGAGAGTAACCAAATAACCAACCGAGGTGCAAAACGGGTTCTCACCAAGCCGAACCCGATATCCTGCCTCTACAAGTTAATGTTTATATATGCCGAATTGACTTGAAGATACGATATTACCCCCCATGTAATTGCTCTTGGGAGTTAAGAATAATATAGATGAATGAGAAGGGTGTTTTTTTTTTTTTTTTAGCTTAAATATTTCATAATACTGTCTAATGTTAAAATTATATTTCCTTCTTAATTTTTTTTTTTGCATAAATATAATAACATCTAATTATGCAAAAATTAAATATCCTCTGTCTGACCACGATCATCTCATAAAATTCGCCACCACCCCCCCTCAATATAAGGAGGTTGCTTGCTTGTGAACATAAAGTCGGGATAATTTTGTAAAATAATTTTACGTTTCTTGGTGAGAGTCCGAGTCCGAGATAGATAAAGAAAAGTGGAAATTTTGGGATGCTGAAAATTTTTGAAAATTATTACATTAATAATAAAATTGATAAAAGAAAGTAAATTTGAATAAAAGTACCTCCTGACCCGACCCGACCTGATCAATTGAGAATCATAAACTTGTTAAATTTAAGACTTTGAATTTGGGGAATTTTTGTTCAAATTATATTCTTAAATCGGTTTGGGAAAATAATAATAATAATAATAATACCAGCATTACATAAATTGCCTCTCAAAAAGCTTTATTAACTGAAGAGGAAAAAGAGCAAATAGCGTGCATAGCGAACAATGGAAATGGTTCTTTACTTCTTAGTGGAATACTAACTGGAAAAGAAAAAAGAGCATATTGCATTAGCAAACAAACCAAATGAACACTTCAGCACCTGCAAATTCGCCAACAGCAATAGTTGGTGGAGGAAGTACCAGCAACGAATTTCACTTCCCTGCTCATCTCATCTCCATTCAAGACTGCAAGGACGAGGCCTTGCTAGGTTTCTTGCTTTGTTTTCTCATGCTAGTTACTGTTTACTTTATCACACAATTTTTTTTAAGTCTTTGTGATTATAGTTTGAGCCGTCTATATTGGTGGTTATATTCTAGCATTTTCTTTGTGCGTTTAGGATACTGCTGGGAAACTATTAAATTTTGGCATCTGGGTCATAATATCTCTGAGTAATCTTGACTTGTCATATATTAATGTAAACACAAGTCTCTTTCACATTTTCATTTTGGCTTTTGGCTGTTCTTGCGTAATTCTGAAGCTTTTTTTTTTGTTATTTTTTTTTATAAACATTGATGTTACTGAATTACCATAGTTCGTTAACCTCAGTTCTTGTCTTCTGGTTTCTCTGTTGTTTCCCTAGTCTCTGGTTGTGGGAAGCTTTGCCTTAGGACTTGTAGCTGTGCCACTGTTCAGGAGTTTTGTTCATATTTTGGTTGGTTGCTAGGAAAAAACTAAGGAAAAGAATATAAACTCGTAAACAAAATTTCATTTTGTATTTGTAGATGAACAACGTAAAATCAATACCTCAAGTGAGCAGTTTACTCTTTTTAATGGCCCCAAAAATCAATTTTTGAGTTTTGGTGCTTTATATTTTGTTTCTTTTGTTGCCTTGTCAGGTTTAAGTGATTAGATGATTTGTCTTTCTAGCCTTAAAATCCCGAAACTTTATCATTAAAATTTCATTGATTTTATTTTTCTTCATTTTTGTCAGCAAAGCAGGAATCCATTTTCAAAACATTGGTTTTTAGTACAAATATATGTTGCTTTCTGGTGTATTCAGATTCTGGTTTGAATGATTACATAGAAAATTGACTTTATTTTAATTTCTCAGCAAATAGAATCTTAATTTACATGAATAAATTGTTAAACAAATTGTAACCGCAAAACAACAGTGTTTAGTACTGATTTATGCTCTCCTCTGGTCTATTCAAAAATTGATTTCAATAGTGCGATAGAAATTTGGTTTCCACATGTATTTCTTATACCAAGAAATTATCTATTAACGGGAATGAGACGTAAAAGGACCGACCATGACCTTACTATTCAAAACTTTTTTTTTTTTTTTTTAATTAATGGTTTTAACAATGACATGCTCCAATTCCCAAAGCAACAGAAAATTGTCAAGTATATTTTATCCTTAGGAACATGCTTTTCAGAATAGGAAATAGAATAGCCACCAAAAATGCCTATGCATAATGAATCTTCTGTTTTGCTTCTGCAGAAAAGAAAACTTACCTAAACCCAGTTGTTCTGTTAGGAATGGTTTAAAGGAACTTAATACTATGGTGAACACAAAGTAAGAATTTACCATTTCAATCTTTATATAATTGAGCAAATATTAATAGTTTCTATTTTGCAGTTCTGAAATCTGATTTGGTGGCTACTCTGAACAAGGAGGTTAAATTGTTGGATGAAGATCATTGGATGTTTGAAGGACCCCATTCTCGTATCCACCTTATTTCAAGAGCAGGTTTTTGTCAAATCCACCAATAGTCTCTTCATTTCATTATATCCTACTTAGTCACGTATAATGTATATGCCATAGGTGATTGAAGATCAGATCTTACAATGTGTTACTAGGCTGCTGTCTTCTTTCTTAATAGTATGGTTGTTATAATTATTAATTTCTTCTTGCAGCAGTTTTACAGTGGCTATTTTTTTGTTCACGCCCATTGTTATTGGTTTATTCCGTTTGATCTTTGTTGACATCCCACCACCTCTCGATTGGGCTTTGTATAACTTAGCAAGAGTATTTGCAAAATCCTATGCTGATATGGAGTAGGCAAGCAAGTTGGATTTTGGGTCACCTAAAGCATCTCTTGAACATAAAAAATAAAGTTAAATTTAAGTGGATACGATGTTGTCACCATCTCCCTAAGTCAGTATCATTGGTGAGATATTGATAGGTATTTCAATATAGGTAGACATACGTGTTGTGTCCATTAGAAATTGGTTGTCCAATAGTGGATATTTCAATGTAGTTGTATATATGTCTTGTGTCCATTGGAAGAAGAGAGTCTATTCGTGTAACAACCGAGAGATCAGACTTTTCATGTTTAATTTTCTTTGTACTCCTTTCTAGACTTAGAATGCTCCGTTGTTTTTTGTAATTTGGAATCTTAAAGGCCTTCAATTCTTGGATATTAATAATTTTTTTAAGGAATCAACTGGATATTAGCATTTATTATGATTTATTATGTCTATTATCTAATTGACTAAGATAACATTGTGATTACGCCGACGGACTATTAGGGCCGTCACGATGTCATATGCAAATAAAACATCACTGTTCTTGTTGAAAAACAAAAGTTTGCGGGAGAGGTAAGGGATCAAAATTAGCTGATTAGTGTAAAAGAATTAGAGTGTTTCAATTTACTTTGATGACTCTGTTTTTTGTATTGGTTGTTGGTGTTCTGGCTCATTTGGACAACAATCGCTTTATGGTTGTAATTTTCTTGCTTCTTAATCTGGTATATCTTTTATATCAGCAAGTACAATGGGAAACAATAGCCTTAAGGTTGTAGAAAAGGAGCAAGTGCACTATTCTGTAACATAAATTCTTTGAGTTGATTCTAACTTTCTAAGGCTTGGGATTAGCTAAGTTAAACCATTAGTTTAGATAAGTTTAGAAATTTATCAATTTGGGTTCAATTTGAAAAAAATTATAACAAAAAGCATTGGTTAGTTCTTTGATGGGGATGACAATTTTATCTCCAAAATTCTCAAATTCGCCTGTATTCGATCTTTATAGGATGGATTTAATATGCTTTTTAATTAATTTAAAAAAAAAAAGAATTCATAGTGAGTTTGAGACAAATATAGGTACGAATAAATATTTGTAGATATCTCAATAAGTATTCGTGAATATTTAATTTTTTAATATTTAATTTTTTATGATAATTTTAATTCTAATTAATTATTTTTTAATGATTATCTTTAAATTTTATAATAAAAGTTAAAAATTATATGTATTTAAATAATAAGAATGTTATCAATGAGGCATATTGATTATTTATTTTGTTACTTGTAAAAATTTATTCTTTATTAATTTATATGTTATTATTTATTATTATAGAAATAATGTTGGGTGGATATTAGTTATAATTAAGTAAAATGAAGGTATAAACTTAATAATTATTATTTTAGAACTATGAATTTATAAATTTTTATATTTTATATATAATTTTGAAAAATAATTATATATATTTTTAAATAATTGTGATAAATTTTATTTTATATTAAATATAATTAATATTTTATGTGAGTGCATTTTATTTTAAATAAGTGTTAAAAACTTATAATTTTAATTAAATAATTTATAAATTTAAGTTTTGATATTTAATAATAATATAAATATAATTAAAAATACATTAAAAAAAAGTTAAATAAAGAAGTGAATATCCATGTAAGTTTGACAAATATTATGAATTTAGTATTAAATTTTTTTATAGAATACGAATTTAGAGATATTTATTCCAAATTTGATCCATTACCATTTCAATTTGGATTTAATCAAAACTTTAAAATCCAAAACTGAAGCAATACATTATTTAATCCAATCTGCTCCCACGTTTCATCCACCTATAATCTTTGACAGTTATGGGCTCCAGTAGCAGAGACCCTTCTGAAATTAGTAGTGTCGTGCTTTCCGTAACCTTTCATTCTTTTATGCGCTTCTTGAGGCATGATGTATGGAACACGGGATAAACTTTATAATTTTTCGACACTCCAACTAGTAAGTCACTGCACGCATTTTTTCACCCAAGACCCGATAAGGTTCAATGTACTTGCTGGCAAGCTTTTGATTACCTTGCTTAAATATTGATTGTTGTCTAAATGGTTGTAACTTCAAAAAGATCCAATCATTCACCTCAAAGCTCTCATCTCGGTGGTGGTTGTCAACTTGCTGCTCCATTCGGTTCCTAGCTTTCTCCAAATTCTGTTTCAGTTGTTTGAGGAACTCATCTCGCTTGCATAATTTCTTGTCCACCTTTCGCACCACCGCACTCCTTAGCAGATAACTGGTAATGGTTGATGGTGGTCTCCCATATAAGGCTTGCAATGAGATAAGCCCAATTGCACGATGGAACGTGGTATCATACCAGAATTTCGCCCAAGGAAGATGACGACTCGACCACTTCGGTGTTTGATTGGTCAAGCTGCAAAAGTATTGCCGAAGGCTTCGGTTTACCACTTTTTTCTATTTGTCAATTTTCAGTTGACATCTTGAGCTGTGTCCCTTGCAACTTAAAGAATTCTTGCCAGAAATTACTAGTAAACACAACATCACGGTCACTAGGAATAGTGCAAGGAATACTCTGCTGACGAGCTACATTGCTATTTTCTTGGCTGTGAATGGATGGATCACATTGATGAGATGGCTCACATTTGATGAGATGGTATTTTTCTCGTGGGAATTCAGGAAAGAGACCTGCAGGTGATCGAGAATCAACTTATTTCTTTGGCACACAGCATGGGGCAACGTAATTCTGTATGTCTTTCTTCATGCCATTCCAATGAAAAGTTTGAGCAATCCTCTTCCATGTCCTCAACACTCTGGAATGACCACCTGTTTTTGTGTCACGAATCTCTTGGAATAAGCACTGCTTCACAGTTGATTTTGGTGGAACAGCAACACGTCTTTTATACCAGAGTAAATTATGCTTGCACTCATAAGCAGCCATCTTTTTTTGATTCCTCTTCTATGCATCTCCTTAACTCCTAAACTCATGGGCTTTCAGATGTTGCTTTTCTTATTTCAACTCATATCGTGAATTGAAGCTTAGAGATGGACCAAAGTGTTGGTGACCCACTTTTCCTGAATAATGAGTCTGCAGCACTATTCTCCTTACCAGGTCTGTAAATGATTTGATACTCATAGCCAAGCAAGTTGATCACCCATTTCTACTATTCTGGAGTGAAAACTCACAGTTCCAGGAAGAACTTTGAGGTAAGCTGGTCAGCTAAGATTTGGAATTTTCTTCCCAGAAGGTAAGCCTCCAACGTCGAATCGCTTCAATAATTGCAAGTATACGTTTCGAGTAAATGGGCCACATCATCTTTCTCGGACCCAATGCTCAACTTAAATATGCCACTGGTTGACCTTGTTGCGACAAAATGACTCCTATTCCTTCATTTGAAACATCCATTTCAATTACAAAAATTTCATTAGAATTAAGAATAGCCAATATTGAGGTTCTAATCATGGCAGACTTCAAAAGCCTTCTATGCTTTTTTCATCCTAATGGAGCATGCCCTCTTCAATAATTGAGCTAGAGGTGTTGCAATAATTCTATAGTTGTGTACAAAATATAAGTAATACCTTTATTAGGATAACAGTTAGTTATAGGTAATATTATTTTGTTACGAACTATGAACTAAAAGTGTAATAGTTAGTTATATTTGTATTTCTTGACAGTTGCACTTTTCTTCAGCTATATATTTTAGTTGACTGAAGATTAATGTAGATTGATTCATTTAGTTTCACTTCTATTTCGTTCATATTTCTCTCTCAAATATGATATCAGAGCCATGACCTTTGTTTTGCTTCGTTCTTTACTATCGATTCATGAATTTTATTTGAGTTCCCTCTGTTAAAGTTGTTTATAATTCAATTTGATCAATATGAATTTTCAGTCATTTAATAACATTACTAGTTTAAGATTTTGGATAAACAGATCTGTCATTGATGAACCATAAATCCTTATTTTATGTATCATTCTAATAGTCCTAGTTTAATTCTTGTTCCACAACCTCTTACAAGAGACAATTATGTTTCTTGGAGCAAAACAATGTTGATAGCTTTATTAGTAAAGAATAAGTAAGGTTTTGTTGATGGATCCATATCTTAACCTAAATGCACTAATTTTGAACTTGCAGACTTATGCATCAAAAACAATAAAGTGATTATCTCATGGATTTTGAATTTGGTTTCTAAGGAAATCTCTGCTAGCATTATATTTACAAATTCTGCATATGAAATCTAGATTGATCTAAAGGAAAGATTTCAACAAAAGAATGGCCTAGGATCTTTCAATTGAGGTGTAATCATATGAATTTAACTTAAAGTCAAGACATGGTTAGCTCTTATTTCACAAAGTTGAAAATAATTTGGGAAGAATTAAACAATTACAGACTTATCTGTAATTGTAGACAATGTTCTTGTGGAGGAGTTAGGGATTTGGCTGCACATTATCAAATGGAGTATGTTATATCTTTTCTTATAGTATTGAATGAGTTTTTTTTTCATAAATTCATGGACAAGTTTTATTGATGGATCCCTTATCACTGATAAACAAGGTGTTTGCTCTTATTTCTCAAGAAGAATAGTAAAGGAAAGTTGGAAATCAAATCATTCCTACCATTGATTCAAATTCGTCAATGGCTTTAGCTGCAAAAGTTAAAAATTCTTTCAAGAATAGAAGAACAAGTTCAAGTAGTTTAATGAAAATAATGCAAAAGGCAATAATATCAGTACTATTAGAAATGTAAGTTGTGGGAATGTGAATGGTGGGAAGAAGAAAGATAGACCTTTTTGTACTTATTGCAACTTTCATAGACATACTATTGAGAAATGCTATAAAATTCATGGTTATCAACCAGGATATAAGCCAAAACAGAAAGAACAATCTTTTTATTAAAATTATAATGCAATTAATCAAGTCGTTGCAGATGTTCAATCGAATGTGTAACAAAAGCTAGAAAGTTTCATTCAAAATCTCAATCCACATTAGTACCAGCAGTTGATGCATATGCTATCCAATCATTTAGCTACCAGAGTAAAGTTTCAAGTACAAAAATGATCAACAATTCCTTTCCTATAGGTATTTGTTTCTTTGTTTCTATAAATTTAGTACTTACTTCATCATAATATTGGACAGTAAATTTGGGGGTCACTCGACATATTTATTTCTATGCGTTTGCATTTGTTTCTTTGAGGTATATATCACCTTCATCAGTGACACTTCTAAATCACACTAGAATACTTGTCAATCTTGGTGGAGATGTTAAACTCAATTCTATGATGATTTTTTGGGATGCGTTTTTTATTCCACAATTTACCTTTAATCTCATTTCTGTAAGTGCCTTAATATCAGGATCTCAGCTCATGATTAGTTTTCTTTATAATTCTTTTATCATTCAGGATGTCAACAGCAAGAAGATGATTGGCAAGGGTGAAAAGTTTGACGAATTATATGTTCTTGACACAACTAGATTTAATTCAAGGTTGGTTTAGCCTATAATGCCATTGTTAATTCTGTTTTTGCTCATATTTGACATAATCGTCTTAGCCATTTATCATTCAAACGGTTGAATTGCTTAAAAAATAAGTTACCTTGTGATATTGCTACTGTGAACAAAGTTGATCCATGCTATATTTGTCTATTGGCAAAACAAAAAGAGTTGTCTTTTGTTTCAAACAATAATCTTTCTAACATCTTTTTGATTTTATTCATTGTAATATATGAGGTCTTTATCATGTTGAACCTGATGCTAAGTATAGATACTTCTTGACTTTGGTTGATGATTGTTCTAGATTTATCTAGGTTTACATGCTTAAGTACAAGTCTAATGTAAGTACAATCATTCCTAAGTTTTTCAAGATAGTTTCTACTTAATTTGATGTTAAGATTAAAACGTTTTGATCAGATAATGCATTAGAATTAAGGTTAACTGATTTTTTTTCTGAAATAGGGGTGTTACATCAGTTTTCTTGTGTGAAAATACCACAGTAAAACTCCATTATTGAGAGAAAATATCAACATCTATTAAATGTTGCTCGTACTCCTTTTTTTTTTTTCAATCATGAATTCCTATTCAATTTTGAAGTGATTGCATACTTATAATAGTCTTTCTTATCAACAGAACTCCTTATCTTCTAATTAAACATAAAACACCTTATGAAATCTTGTATGGATCTGTTATTGATTAAGTTTTTTTAAGGGTGTTTCGGTGTCTTGCATTTGCCTATATGCTTTAAACTCATTGCACAAAGTTTTAGCCAAGGTCTTGACTTTATGTTTTCTTGGGTTATCCTCATGATATGAAAAAATATAAGTTGTATGATATTCAATCCAAGCAGAATTTTGTTTCTCGGAATGTTAAATTTTATGAAGAGATTTTTCTTTATCACAGTATAATATCTTCAAATGAGTTATTATATCTATTTTTGATCTAGTTCTTCCATTATCATCTTTAGAATTATCTTCATTTCCTTTCTACATTAGTGACAAATCATCCTTCTGTCATAACAATGACAGATCAACTACAAGATGATGTACCTAGCCTTGTTCATTCTTCTGGTAATGCTATGCAATATTCTCAATCTTCATCTATTGATAATACATTGATTTCACCTTCTATTTCTATTACTGCTGTTAAAAATGTTCTTAGAAGATCAACCCGTGTAACAAGGAATTCTTTATATCTTAAGGATTATCACTGTTATCTTCTGCATCAAAAATCATTACCATCCTGCACTACTCCATATCCTTTACAGCAAGTCTTATCTTATAATTCCTTATCTCTTACTTATAAAAATTTTGTTTTCAATATTTCTGCTTCTGATGAACCATAATATTATCATCAGGCTGTTAAATTACCTCACTGGAGAGCTATAATGCATGATGAAATAATTACTTTAGAACATCATAAAACTTGATATATTGTACCTTTGCCTCCAGGTAAACATGCAATTGGTTGTAAATGGATATATAAGGTGAAGTATAAGTCAAATGGTACAGTTGATAGCCATAAGTCCTGGTTGGTTGCAAAGGGATATACACAACAAAAAGCACTGGATTTTATATAGACTTTTTTGCCAGTGGCAAAACTAGTTATTGTTAAGGTACTTTAGGTTGTTGTTGCTAGTCAAAATTGACATTTAATTTAGATAGATATTAATAATGCTTTTCTAAATGGTGATCTTTTTAAGAAAATTTATATGGAGATGCATCAAGGTTATTTCAAAGAGGGGGAGAATATTAAATAAGGGTAGCAACTTGTCTGTAAATTGCATAAGTTAATTTATGGACTTAAGTAGACATCACGACAATGGTATTCCAAATTCTCTCAAGCTCTTCTATAGTTTAAATTTCAACAATCAAAGTGTGACTATTCTTTATTCACTAAAGGTCCAGGTTCAAGATTTATTATGTTATTGATATATGTTGATGATATCATCATCACAGGTTCCAATCTTTAAGTTAGATATTGTCTAAAAATATTCTTGCATACTCAATTCAAGTTAAAAGATTTGAAAAGTTTGAAATATTTTTTGGGGCTTGAAGTTGCATATTCTAATCAAGGTATAGTTCTTTCTCAGCATCATTATACTCTTCAATTATTAGAAGATAGTGGATATTTGGCATGTAAACCAATATCTGTACCTATGGATCTGAAAGTAAGATTACTTGCTTTTAAAGGAGAAATTCTTTCTGATTCTTCTTCTTATTGATAACTTATTGGAAAACTCTTATATCTTACTCTTTTTTGGCTTGATATCACTTTTACAGTTAATAAATTGAGTCAATTTTTAGTAAAACCTTGAATGCCACATCTGTTAGCTATTCATCATTTGCTTCGTTATCTCAAGTCTTCTCTAGAATAAGGGTTGCTTTTTTCATCTGCTATTGATCTCAAACTTTAGGCTTTCTCGGATGCAGACTGGGAAGCTTATTTAGACACTAGAAAATCAGTCACTAGTTTTTATGTCTTCTATAATTCCTTAGTTTCTTAAAAAGCAAAGAAATAAACTACAATCTCTTGATCTTCAACAGAAGCAGAGTATCGTGCCTTAAACTCTACAATAAGTAATATATATCATTTGGATTTAGCAGTTACTTCATGATTTTTAGGTTTCTGTATCAGTTCTAACTTTTATATTTTGTGACAATCAGGCAACTATTCATATTGCTTATAATCTAATTTTTCATGAACAGATAAAACATATTGAAATTGATTGTTATTTCATTCATGACAAAAGTAATTGATGGCTCTATTAAAATTTTACCTATTCGATTTCAACATCAATTGGCTGACATGTTCACAAAACCACTTCCTTCATCTACTTTGATTTTTCTTTTTTCCAAGATGTCTGTGAAAAACATACATGGTCCATCTTGAGGGAAATTATTAGGATAACAGTTAGTTATAGGTGGTTATTAGTTTGTTACGAACTATGAATTGAAATTGTAATATTTAGTTATATTTAGTTATATTTGTATTTCTTGATAGTTGTACTTTTCTTTAGTTATATATTTTAGCTAACTAAAGATTAATGTACATTGATTCATTCGGTTTCACCTCTATTTTGTTCATATTTCTCCCTCTAACAACCCTGTAAGTCTCAAGAATCCTTTAAACTCAGTCACATTTGTGGGTCTTGACTAATTCTTTATTGTAGTAATCTTGCCTTCATCTATTTCCACACCTTTATTAGAAATTAGATGCCCAAGATAATCCACCTTCTCTTGTTCAAATTCACATTTAGAAATTTTGAAAAAGAATTGTTGAGCTTGCAAAATTTTAAAAACCATTTTAATTGCTCCAAAAATACCTCCCACGAATGACTATAAACCAAGATATTGTCAAAGAAAATAAAAACAAACTTATGGAATAATGGCTGAAAAATGGAGTTGCTAGTAGCTTAAAATGTTGATAGTGCATTACAAAGTCCAAAAAGCATGACGAGATAATTATAATACCATGTGTCTAAAATGTAGTCTTGTGTGCGTCATTAGGATAGCCTCAAATTGGATGATATTTGGCCTCAAGGTTGAGCTTGGTAAAGTACTTGGCACTGTTCAATTCATCAATCATGTCATCTACTGTCAAAATGGGAAGACGATCCTTAATTGTTGATTTATTAAGGGCTTAGTAATTTGTACAGAAGCGTCAAGATCTGTCTTTTTTCTTAACCAATAGAACTAGTGATGAAAAAGGGGTGTATGGTCCAATTTTCTAGCATCTTAATTATTGGCCACTCTATCTTATTTTTATGTCAATGCGTATATTTGTAAGGGTGCACATTGACAACTAAGACTCTTTCCTTCGAATCCAATGGTCTGCTTTTCTTATGGGAGGCAAAGAGCATGGTTCTTAAAATAAATAGGGCTGACCATAGGTTTCGAATCAACTCAAAATTTTGTGGTATTGAATTAATAGGTCTTGTTCTTAAATTGAAATCAGTTTATTTTGGTTTGATTCCAATATTAGATTATTAAAAACCTAGAATTGAAATTGAATTTTAGTTTTATTTTAGTCCAATTCTGGTATTATACTGTTAAGAACTTAGAATCGGAATCGAAACAAGAAAACCTCCCATTCAAGATGCATATTTCTTACCACTTTGCCACATGCTTAAGTAGCAAAATTTATTCATAACTTTTATTTAAATTAATTTACATCAATACAAATAACATTTGATAAATTATTTAATCAATAAAATAATAACATTTAAAATTTTTTATTAAAATTATAAAAAATTAATTTCATTGTTTTCAAATAAATTATCCATTTAAAATACAACACATGTTAAAATATATTGTTGAAATTATATAAATGTAAGTATTATGTAAAATATATTCATATTTAATTCAATAAATAATTTATTAAAGAAAATACTTTTTAACCATTGAGTTATGAAAAATGAATTAATTAATGTATTTATAATATTTATTTAACTTAATTTATCATGTTATTTGTATAATAATTTAATAAAATTATGTTTTATATATATATTTATTTTAAAATTATTGAATAAATTAATAATTTTAATAAATAAATATATACATTGTATAATTTTATTAAATATATAACTTTACTATTATAAAAAGAATTTAATTTTTTTGTGATTTATTATATTAACTCGAGTAATAAGATAATATTTTTTTTAAAAATAATTTATCGTATATTAATTTTTTTGATAATTCATTTCTCTTTTCTTTCTTTCACTTAATTATTTTATACAAATATTTTATTATTTTTATAATTTAATATTATTAATTTTATTTTTTAAATTTTTTATCAAATTAAATTTATGATTTAAATGAATACTTATAATATTATACTCAAATAGACTTTTACAATATAAGTTTTTTTTTAAAAAATTAAAAATCAAGATTACTAATAAACATGGCACTTTATTTTGAAATTAAAATCAAAAGAAATTAAATTAAAATAAAAAATAAAATATTTTATTAAATAAAGTAAGTTTTGATTTTAAATTTTAAAAATCAATTTTATTTTGGATAAATTTCAATTATTTTATTATATAGACTAAGTTTTGGTTTTAAATTTTAAAAATTGATTTTATTTGAAATAAATTTTAATTTAAAATAAACCTGAAACTGAACTTTAATATGCTCACTCCTTAAAATAAACCAACAAACTTTTTCAATAATCTATCAATGCTAGCAGGTATTTTAGGAGTACTAACCTCAACTTTTTGGGTTTCCTTGGGTACTAATGCAAATAAAGTGCCCCACTCAACTTCTTTTTCAAGAGATTGCATGGTAATTGTTGTCAAAGAGGAATTCTTTTTGCCGTGTAGTAGTTGTGACTCCCCTTGCCAATTAAACCTCATTGTCATATTGCTCTAATCACATAGTACCAAATCCAATTCCACCAAACATTTTATGCCCAAAACAATATCCAACCCCACCTTGTAATGTAAGAGAAAATAGACTAGCAACAAAAGAAAATCCTTGGATCTCTAATGGTACAGCCTTGTATTTTCCCTGGCAAAGTAGTTGACCTCCATTTACAGTTCTCAAATTAAAGCTTTCTGTGAAAGTTACTAGCAAGTGAAGTTCCTGACCAACTTGATGATTCATTATATTGTGGCTAGAGTGACTGTTTACTAGTACTGTAACTGCTAGTTTCTAATTAAAGCCTGTAGCTTCATGGTGCGTGGCCCTTACCAACTTGAAAAAGCATGGAGAGTGATCTTTACTTGTTCCTCTGCCACTTCCTGTTCCAATTCTTTGATTATCGGCCCAGATTTTCTGGTGGTGTTGTTGGTTTCACCTTTCTCATCTTCATCTTCTCCTCCTTCAATTAAGAAAAGCTGTGGCGTCTTGCATTTGTGGCCAGGAGTGAATCAGTCATTGCAATTGAAGCATAGACCTCTTTCTCACCTTCGTTGCATCTCTTCCCATGAAAAACGCTTAACTGGAGAGCCAACGACGTTTTGGTGATGTAATTGCTATTGTAAGTACCAGAGCTGGGAAAAGTTGCATTGGTGGGACAACCGATGCCATTTCTCTGTGTCCTTACCTTCGTGTCCTAACGAGCTAGTCATCTTTCATTCTAGTCACTCCACTAGCATCGCGTAGAGTCTCTGGCTTAGCCATTCGCACTTCATCTACGATTTCATCACATAGATCACCTAGAAAGGTTCCCACGAGAGCAGATTAAGGCCAACCAACCACCCTATTAGCCAATCTCTCAAAGCCACGTTGGTAATCCTTGAGAGTGCTTGTTTATTTCACTCTTGACAACGCTTCATCAAAACATTCACACTCCGTAGGGTCAAATCAGATCATGATCCCATGTTCGAACAAATTCCAAGTAATTTCCATCCTTTCGTCCCTTTAGAACCCCTTGAGCCATTGCCACCACTAATTTGCTTCTCCCTCTAAATGGAAAGAGGCTAATGCCACTTTTTTCTCCACCCTAATTTCTTAAAAGTCGAAGTAATGAGAAGCTCTGTTTAGCCATTCTGTAGGATCATCACCAGAAAATTTTGGAAAATCCATCTTTGAATGGTAAGATCCCTCCTCTCAACTGAACCTTCCTTGATAGCTAGAGTCCTCTTGATGTTGGGATGATTTTTTCCCAAGACATACTAAACCCAGAAAAGGAGTCAAAGACTTCCTTTAGCTTGTCCTTCGTTCCTCGCATCTGAGCTCTTGTTTCCTCAGATTCAGTTGCTGATTGCTGCAAGCCATTGTGCATTCAGTCTGTCAAGTCATTCCTTGTTGGTGGCCGTGGCAACCTGGTTGTGATGCTAGTTTAGTAGGAACCCAAAAATTACTCAACCTGAAATACTCAGATTTGCAAATAACTCTCCAAATTTGGGCTGGAGATAACACCACAATTACAATCAAATTCTGCCTAGCCTATTTGTCAAGATACTTATTTATAGAAATCAAACCAACGACTACTTCTTAAATGAACTCAACCAACTCCTAAACAAACTCAATAACATCTCTCAATAACATCTTCCTTTTGAATAGCCCCAGCTTCCTGGTCATTCTCCTTTTCCACGTTCTGCGATCAACATAGCCAAGTATCATGGGTTCTATCTTTTGTTTCTTCAAGGTCTACTAGTAACATTGGCATATCATTCAAACTATGTTAATCTTTCAATATTTTGTACGCTTTTATTGTTGTTTATCTTTCCATATTGTGGTTTTGTTGCATTCTTTGTTTGGATGTTGTTTGCTTCTTGTTTGGAAGTCTTTTGTGCTTCTGTATAGTGAATGTTTGATAAATTGTCTCTCTTGTTTTGGTGTGATAAATTGGTGCAGAGCCCAAAACCTTGAAGCATGGAATGACATTGAATAATGCAAAGATCTCTAATGCTTTATTTGGTATTTAGAAATTTGATCAAAGGATTAACTTCCAACTGTGGCAAGTTTGAATGTTGGGTATTTTGTTTCTACGAGGCTTGCATAAAGCGACACTGACATAGATGTTGGATGATGATTAGGAAGAATCTCCCAGCAGGTAGTTCTATTCATTTATGATATCTTATGTGGCAAAGGGGGTGTTTTCAGCCAGCATGTGGGCTAAAAGAGAGAGCTTGTATATGATTAAATCCATTCATAGGCGGTGGTATCTCAAGAAAAAATTGTTAGGTTTTGGGATGAATGATCATCTCAATGAATTCAACCAATTAGTTATTGAATTATTGAACATGGAGGAAATTCTTGAGGACGAAGACAAGGCCATTATTCTCTTCAGTCACTTCCTATCTATCACTATTTTGTCAATATACTCTTACACGGGAAGGAAACTATTGCAAGCAAATTATATAAAATAAATAGTTTACTTTTTAAAATTTATATGACAAACCTTAATACTATCATATGTATATAATTTAATATCGTAAATATATACATACCTCTAATTGACGATCTTTGTTAAACCACAAATATAAATTAATTATCTCTTCATCTTTATAATATTCACATGAACGAGAATTTAATCAAAGTACTAACTTCTATAATTTAAATACCTGATTTTTAATGTGTTTTTTCGATTTTTAAGAGTAAAGACACAAAAACAAATTCTAGGCACACACTTAAAAAATGTAAATATCATATATTTATATATTGTTATTTCAAGTATTCAATTTTGACTTAAATTATTTTATTGGACTTTATTATAAAATTTAATTTATTTAGTAAAGGTGGCACTAATAAATTTAGTTTAATTTTTACATAATAGACTTAGTCAAAATTAAAATCTAAATAATTTAATGAATTCTAAATTTATTTAGAATTATATATATATTTTTGATCTTAATATGTGATCTAATAGGTTTTTATAACATTGACAGTAATATTAAAATTTAATTTTAGTATTACAAGTAATGAACAGTATCTAATAATACATCATGACTACTCAAGTGATGAGAATATTAGTGGTTTGACATCATTTTATCCATGACCAATGTTACTGTGTAATTCAATCTCTTTATCTTAAATATCTGAATTGAGTATGAGACATGAAATATGTCATTCTCATATAATTTAATTATATTTTTTTTAATATTCTAAATAGATTTATTCTATCAAATGAAATTAATATTATATATTAACTTATTTAAGTATGACCATACATTTTTCAATGTATCACTCAATTAAAAGGTTTAAGATATCACTCCTATTATATAGGAGGGATAAATCACATCTTGATTACATACATCCCTCTACATAAATTATGACATATTTAATTATTTTTTTTTATAATCTTTCTTATTATAGTTGACGTTTAAAAATATCAAAATATATCATTCTTTATGTTAGGAACCATGGTGATTTCAAGTCCAAAAATCACATACACCATTGTTACTATAAGAATCGCTTATGACATTCATATAATAATTCATATAGTGTTTTCATGATGGGTTAGTTTAGTATATTAATTCACTAATTTATATCCATATATTAATTTGATATCTCATATCATAACACACACATATTATCAATCACTACACATATAAGTTTTTAAGTATTATTATTATCCTATTTTTAGTAATGCTTGACTAGTGACATTTAAAAATAGTATTTAAGTAATTAAATTTATTAATATAAGGACATTATTGCATTTATTAAATATATAGATATGTAATATTGAAATAATTAAATGAAATATATAAATTAAAATATCATAATACAAATATACCAAACATCTAAAATACTATTAAATTTAAAGCATATATCAATAATTATAAAATATAATTAAGTAATCGTAACTTTACTTGAATATGTTTTAAGGGAAAAGTTTTCAAGTTTGAGTATTGACTCACAAGGTGAATATTTGGTGGCTAGAGGTAGGTCAATGAACAGAAGCACAAGTAAAGGAAGATGGACATCGAAATCTTGGAGCAAGAAAGATATTGAATGTTATCATTGTCTTAATAAATGGCACACAAAAGCTGAATTTTGTCATCGAAATGATAAGAATGATAAAAGAAAAGGTAAAGCTTTAGAGATGACGCAAAATTTATGATTAATTTAAAAGTTATTTTATTTTCAATGATTTTAGAATTTCAACTTGGGTTTTTTTTTGTTTGTCTTGATTTGTCATTTCTTTGCTTCTATCTTCCTTAATAGAGGTAGATTTCTAGTTTCTCTTTTATTATGTTTGGCCATTGTCAATAGAGCCTTAAGTTCGTTCGAGAGACATTATCAAGTTACAAAATTTTGTTCTCTTAGTTCTCTCTCTTTTTGTTTTGTGTTTGAGTTCTTTTCTTATCTCTTTCCTCTTTTTTCTTCTCTCTTTTGTTGTTAGTTTATTGCCCTACATGAATTTGATGTGAGCCATGGTATACACTAGACTATACATTACAATATTGTTAGTGTGGTTGATATATATTAGGTCAAAGAAAATCAATATTGGCCAGTAATGAAATGGTTTCTAGGTATTTGTGCCTGCTTCAGTTGCAGGGTTGTTGTGTAATAGAAACAATGCTTCAAAATCTCATGTTTGGTTACGTAGGTTAGGTGGTATCCTAGGGGCTATACATGCACAATAGTAGAGCGTTCAAGTAGTTAAAGGTTGATTTTACATCCTACTCTAGCCTTATCTTTTATTGATGTAACATATATGGTACTGAATGAATCTCTGCCGGGAATCTGGTTGTTTTGAGGCTTAGTTGATTATTTTGGTGGTATTTTGCAGAAGTATATGACAATGTTTCATGAGAGTGCTATCTGTTTTTGTTTTTTTCAGAAGGTTGTCGATGGTAAAGATGTTCTATTCCCAAAGAACATTGAAGGATAGTTTAATGGTCTTGATGACTGAAATGTTAATTCAACTTCTAATTACTCGGCCTGGATCAATATCCTATTGATGTCGTCCAGTGGGCATTTGTTATAATGTTTGGAATTGGATGGAAACAATTGCTTGTGCTCAAATTCTCACCAAGGTTGAGAGTTTTGTGTTTTGGCTATTGTTTGGGCAATCATCATCTTGTGGATTAAATTTCCTTTTCCTTGTAAGCATATGTATTCAAGGTTATATGCCTTTTGTTAGTGCAACTCAAGAGAAGACTTTGGTTGGAAAGAAGAAGAAAAATGGTGTCTGTGCCCAAACTATTGTTTATCTATTACTATTTAATTGTGTTATTTATTTGGGGAGTACTTGCCTCTTGCTTGGGAATTCTGGCTCCTTCCACAGGGCAACTGTTCAATTGTCTTACTTGTGTTTAGTGCAATACTTTCAACTATTTTTTTTGTTTTGTTTTCATGTTAAAGTTTAGCAATGCTTAGGATTTCTTCTCCATGATTAAAGCAGTTGTGTGGAATTTCGAACTTTGATGCGGTTCTAGAGTATTTAACATAGAAATTAAAGGCATCCTTAAAGGTAGAATTTGTAATAGAATAGGTGTTTGGGCACAAGTTTCTTAGATGTTCAACTTGCTGATTACTATGCGTTGCTTTTATTTTATTTTATTTATTTAATGCTTGGAAAGTGTTCCGTGGGAAAGCAGGACCATTCATATGAATCATGGTTATGTATTTTGGTTAAAGGTTTTTGTTTTATTGGCTTAGGGCTGCAAAAGCAACTAAAATTGGGGACGTTGGGAAATTTATTAGGGAAAATAAAGAGAAATAGGGTGGCCTAAATGAATCAGAAGAGGTTTTTTTAAACTCTGATATTTGCATCTGTGAATTTCTGAATCAGGAGAGAATTAATTGTAGTTTCTTCTAAAACACCTATGACAATTTTGAGAGTGATTAATGTAAGCATACAATCCTAAGGCATGCTTTAAAAACCCAAGAAATCAAGTGCGGAAGCTAAGGAACACTAACCTCTCGCCATTGCTTTTGTTGACGTTTCTTGATGCTACCAAAGCCTTCTAAGCTCTCTAAATCCTCTTAAGATGGTGTTTAACAAGAATTTTGAGCTTAGGGACCTTAGCAAAGCAAAACACCTCCCAATTTATAGAATTCCTCCCATCAAAGAATTCTCACACTTAATGGAGGTTTAATGGTCACTCAATGCTGCAGTTACAACCTTTGATTTGAATTTGGAGTTACAAAAACATAATGGGGAGTTAAGGGCCATAATTTGGTTGTTTCAAATTCATTTTTGAATTTGTAACCTTCAATTAATTGTTATTTGTTGTCTATTCTAAACAAGTCGTGGAGCTTTTTTAAACAACATTAGTGTTTTATTGGCTTAGGACTGCGCACAGTTTACTTTGCATCCCAAGTAATTTTGTTTATTTGTGCTAGCATTCTCTACGGGGAGTATTAGCATCATTATTGTTATTTTTTTTCTTTTTTATTGTTTATGTTAAAAAAGAAATCTATATGAAATCTCTCTCACACCTAAATCAAAACCCTCTTCCTAACTTGAGGTAATTCAATTACATTAATTCTTGTAATAATTTCATCTTATTTTATTTTATTTTATTTGTTATGTCTTTCACAGAATATCAATAAATGTGAAACATGTTACCTAGCCTTTTTCTGGCCTTGGAAGCTTGTGCTGTTGCAGAAGCTCTTTCTTTCCAATATTTTATGATGCTGCAACTGCATCTTAATGTCTGTTTGTCAATGTGTCGATCCAATTCAGGTGGATTTCTCAACAAGCAGATGGAGTCTACTAAGAACCGGAACTCGGCCCTTCCAAAATGATTTACATTTTTCCAGAAAAGACCTCGTCTTGTTTACGGATTATCCAGAAGTTTTACTTCTTTGACCATCAATATGTATTGTGTTTTCATTTCTGCTGTACAACTGCAGAATTTGCCTTATATTGCATGTTCAGCATACGGCAGAAAGGAGCACCGAGAGTAACTGTCCCCAAGACGATGTCACCTTGGATTCATTTTCAAAACATGAGTGAATGAGTGTCAAGAGTAAGACCCAAATACATTGCAAAATTACGAACATGACCATTGGAGAGAAATATAATGGTGACTAGCGTATTGAATGATGTGCCTCAACAAATCATTTTACAGGGTGATGACCTTTTCTAGTTCTAGATTACGGTGCTTTTGCTATGTTTTAAAAAAAAAAATAAAAAAAAAAATTAGTAATACTAATTAAAAATAACCATTGCCTAAATACAAAATCGAAGCGATAATGGAGATATTATATTATCTAATCTGCAGTCTTTCTTTCTTTCCATCTATTTTATTTTAGCAGTTGTTGTTGGGTGTGTTTTTGCTAAGCTGGCTATAGTCTGTAGTCTTCCTCTCTTTTCATCTATCTTTGCAGTTGTTGAGCGTGCTAAACTGAAGCTATTTATGATACTCAAATTCAACGGTGGACTCTCTTTGTGTGCGTATCAAATAATATTTATTACGTATATTTAGAGTTTAAGATCAGACCATGCAAGAAACCTGACTGAAAACCATAATAATCTTTAACAGAGAGGCGGTGGCATATATATAGAATGTGGCTGTCATATGATATCTTCATGAAATTACGGAGGCACCCTAATAATCCAACTGAATCGACCTCCTATTTACAAGTTCTGGAGAGGTTTTATTATCTTAAAAGAAGGATTACCACATACGATTCTCCCATTGCAGTCTGAGTCCTTATTTTCTAGTTGGATAAAATAGTTCTTCTTATTTGAACTAAATAGGTCGTATGTTAAAGGTAAATGTCTGTGCATTAAACTATAAAACTTGTTAAATTGTAACTTCTTAATTACTATTTTAAAAAAAAAAAATCAAATTCATGCAGTAATTACCAAGATGAGATATACACGGTTAGAGAATTCAGTGATAGAGAAAACCCAACCAATTTAACTAAACCATGCAGAGCGAAATCAAATAATCAGCCCTTCAATATTAGAACTCCCACTACGCCTCCGATTCACAAAAGGGTGAGCAAGGAGCTCCTCTACACTCCCTCTTTTCCTCCAATCCTTCTCCAAACAACTCCTCACAAAGCTACCAATCTCCGGCGACGCACTTTCCGGCATCTCCAGTCTCTCCCCAAAGCATATGGCGCAGATCAACGCCACCAAGTCTGGCTTCTCCCCCATACCGATCAACGGATAATGACCAACCAAACATTCCAAAACCACAACTCCAAGCGACCAAACATCACCTGCAAATCCGTAATCAGCGTAATTATCGCCACCCCATCTTTCAGAATCGACCCTTTCAGGACTCATATATGCGCACGTTCCCATGCATGCTTCGCTTGCATTATTCCGCGTTCCCTCCACAATCCTACTTACACCAAAATCTGCAATCTTGACTTCACCTTTTCCGTTTATCAGTAAGTTTGATGGTTTAATATCTCCATGAATGATCTGCATTCCATGCAAATACTGTAACCCTTTCAATACACACTTCCCTATTCCAGAAATAACATCTTCGGACAATTTTTCTCGTACTCGCAGAACGTCAAACAAGGATCCTCCCTCCATGTGCTCCATGACAAAGCAGAGCTCTCCTTCGTTGGTGTAAAAAACCGCATGGCATTTGACAATGAATTGGGAATCGACTCGCTTGAGAATCTCTGCTTCTCTCGCCGACTGCTGACAAATGGAGTTTGCATTTTGGTTGAAACGGAGAAGTTTCAATGCGTAGATTGAGTTATTCTTTTGGTGGCGAACTTTATAGACAATGCCACCATTGCCATGGCCAAGAACAGTAAGCTTCTTGAGGTCTGAAAGGTTGTGGATATCCGGAGAGGTGGGACTGTTTTCTGGTGTAAACATCAGCGAATGATGGCGATGACGGAAGTCAGCGGCTGGTAGAGATAGCTTTAGTGCTTGTTGATGTCTTCTCTCTCTCACCAATGTCATTTATACACTAAACTCTGTACTATAATTTGTTGTTGGTTTGTTAGTCTTTTCTTCTTGTCTTGTAATTAAGTTTGTGAAGATGTGTAAATATAGCAAGTAAATGAATCAAACAGTTGTGAATAAATTGCCAAATGGGATTGAATGAAGATGATTTGGAAGTGACACTGACAGTGACACGTGCATGCTGGCGACAAAAAGCCAGAAAGAGAAATTGCGGAGGGCAGGTGAGGATTTTGAGGCGATTTCGGCATTTTATCAAACGTGTAATGGGCAGAGTGAAATTTTCATCAGAGGCCGAAACGGAAGGTAAAGCCATGTAACAACCGATTTTATCTGAACTACAATAACAATGTGAAACGTATTTGCGTGTGTTAGAACTGTCTTTATGTATAAGTTATCCCATACTCATTAGGAGCTGTGAGGGAGATGTCATGCCACTTGCAATACCGCCGGCGCCTATGGCTCACAAAATTTTGGCGCAATCAGTTTGCCTCAAAGATCGATGGCCATAAGCTTGAGACAATAACCAATAGAGTGAGCTGTAAGAGCAATATTGATGGCGGAAATCAAAGATTTGAATTATTTGATTGAATCTTAAAAACAAATTATTACAAAATTAATTATGCATAAATTTGTATGAAAAGGTCAGCTTCAGAAATAACCAATTACTTGGTATTCATTTACTATCAAATGAAAATAACCCAAATCAACACCTGATTACTAAATAAGTCGATTCTACAATCCGAAGCATTAGAAATTAGTGAGATAACCAATTTTATTAAGGGCAATATAATCAGATTTGTGGAAAGCATTCATTATAAGCAGTCAGTCCATAATAGACTCAAGGCTGTCGATGAAGCAGGACATCGACCTGTACAAACGATACAAATTAAAAAGCCGTAGACTAGACCTGTTTAGAATCCAGGCCAAGGTGAAGAAAAATTTCAGAGTGAAAAAAAATAAACAGAGGAAAAAGGAAATCCCAAATTTTGGGTCTTCGGTACAAGGACAACAAACCCAGGGTAAAGAGATACAAGCGGCATCAGCTGTTTTTAGCGGCCAAAATAAGCACAGAAGGGTCATCAGTTTATATTTGGCTTTAACCTTGAATGATGTGTGATGCAACCGTACTTAAGATTTTAGATCAAACCTTTTTGGTCTCTGAGTTAAGGAGACCCATTTGTTCTGTAAGCTGACTCATATGCTGAACATTGTCCCAATCATTCTCTATTTGCAGCATTTCGTTTCTGTTAGTTTTGCCATCCACCGAGGTTGATTCAATGTCCTCGGGCACTGGACTATGCACAAGAAGGTCATCCCAAAAGCTAGAATTATCTAGCAAAGCGTCAATGTCAGCATCAGGTGAAATATCATCAATTTCAATAGGCATTGAACCATTCACTACCAATGAATTGGGATCTACATAATCTCCGTTCTCCATCCCAGGCACCATGTAATTTTGTTCAGGAATATCAACAATACTTTCTGGCACTATTTCTGGTATCTGAGAAAACTCAGGCAAGACTACATCTGCCTGTGAAATGGGGATGGAGGGTGCTTCTTGTGCTCCCACCAGCACCTTGATATCTGGAAATTGATCTGTTGTAACCTTTTCAGAAGCTGTGATATGGGGGGAAGATTGTGTTTCAGATATGGCAGCTGAAGGACCATGCCCTGATATACTCGAAGCTGCTGGTACAAAAGAGGACTGCCCTGAAGTTGGGGGAACTTCTTGGAGAGTTACCCCTGATATACGGCTTGAAATGCTTGCACCATCGGATAATGATGAACCATCAATCAGGTGACTATCATGATTGTTGTCAGAAGATTCCACCCGAGAAGTATCCAGTTTCATGATCTTCCTAAGCATTGCTTTTGCTGCCTCATTCACTGAAGGTTGGTATTTAACAATCTGTCCATCAGAAGCAGCAGTACAATCATCTTCAACAATACCTTCCTGCCTGAGCCTACGCTTTTTGTTGGCTTCAGTTATTCGCCTACTGCTATCATTTTGTTGCTGTACAAACTGGGCTAAGAAACCAGGGCTCTGTACAGCTTTTGCCAGGAATGACATCATCTGTTGCTGCCGCTGCTCCATGCCTTGAAGACGTTGCACCATTGTTTGCAACTGGCTATCAGTGGACTGCTGCTGCTGCCTCAACCGAACAAGTTCCTGCATAAGCACATTCTTGTCCCTCTTAAGCCTCTCTACTTCTTCCTCAAGCCCAAATTTCCCAACCTCAACACAAGCACCCACAGATGGACTCTGTCCATTTGGCTGCTGTGACCGCTGATGGCCATGCCCGTGAGCAGGTTTTCTCCTAGTAATACTCCGAAGCAGGTGTTTTTGACCCCGTAGAAAGCCCTCATTTGCAAATTCCCAGCGGTCCGGATCAACCTTCCTGAAACCCTGTTTGGAAAATAGTCACAGCAATATTACATACGCGGAGAAAAGGCAGAGCTTCACCCAGCATAGTCAACCATACACCTGAAAGTAAGCAAGATGTCTATTCCAATGAAAGAAAAATAACAGACCAAATGACCAACACAGCTCATTGGTCCACAAATGACCATCCAAATTGTAGCATTTATCAGCCTTTTAAATTTGATGATTAATTCTTAACTACAAGACGATGCTAAGTACAGGGAAATGAACAAACTAGTTCAATTGAAGTCTATGCACCTTGTAAAAGAAGCTCCGCTTTATTAAGTGAAAAAACAAAAAGAAAGAAACAGAGGAGGGCAGATATGCAATATAAAGACTCAAAATATGTCATAAGAATGTCACCTACTTTGACTATTCTCTTTTCTATTATTTTCCACAACAAATATCTCTAACGTCCCCAACAGCATGGCTTAAATACAGACAAGTTTGATTTGAAAAATATCAATATACCCAAAAACAGGAATAAATACAACACCACCACTGAAAGCAGAAATGCATGGGGATTATGGGCCAACCATTCCCAGTTGTCGAAAATGAAAAAGAAAGTTCTCAGAACTCTGAATAAAGAAATTCATGCCTAATGGTGCCAAAAAAAAAAAATTAATGTTGAGGATTGTGGCCTTTGATACAGCTAACCATAAGCAAATACAGTATTTATTAGCAAAGACTTGTACAAAGTTATGCTATTTTCAAATATTGTGGACATTTTGAAATTTTCAGTAACAAAAAATAGAGAAAGGAAAACTTTTAAAAGTAATCAAAGAACAGAGGGGGAAAAACAAAAAGAAAAGAAACAAATTTCTTGCTTCAGAAAGGATTTTTAGAACAAATTCAGAAGCCATATCCCCCAGATAAAATAATAATAATAATAATAAAAAATGAACCACCAAGGGAAGATCAAGTCCTGAGCTGCCAAGCCAACACTTTATATAAAAAAAATGCAGCAAAATTTATAATAAAATTAAAAATATAAAATGCCAATTCATTCCCCTCATTAGTCATGGGATAGGATCTTCGGTATGGACTATTTGTGGGAAATTTAGTCATGTCCCATGTTAGGTGTTTGGGGCTTAGGACTACCTGTCCCGAACCCACAAAATAATCAATAAATACTCATGAGAATAAACTTATAACTAGTAATTCTTAATAAATAACTAACACTAAGTTATAATCAGTCATTCAGTTATTTTAATAACTAAAAGTAAACAACATTAGAACAGTGAAGAAAACAAAATAAAAGATAAGTCCAAATAAGCAGAAATCCTTACCCACAAGGAACAAAGGATAAGAACATTGACAGAACAAAGGAAACCAGGTTGTGTAAAATCACCTATTTAGATGCCTCTAAATTTCTCCTCAAATGAAACCTCCTTAGACAAACCACCAAAGCGGTGCTAACAGAAAACCTTCACCTATCACTGGAATCAATAATAATATAAGTTTTCAAGACAAGATCCTCTTCATCTGTCCCAGCGGCTAATTTAATTTAAGCAGACGACACCTCGGAGCATCATCTTCTATCTAATTTTTGCATATACCCATATGCCATGTTGTGAACCGTATAATAAGAAGTGTACACTAAAGAAAACAAAAATTAGCAATGAAACCAAGTTCAAAATTCTTCTTTGTAACACCAAAGCACAGGGGGACACCACAACCAAAACCAACTCAATAAGCTATATGTATTAAAACCATCTTTTGAATAATAGAAATAAACAGAATAGCATATGCCTACTCATCTCGTTAGTGTTCCTTTGACAAATAAAATTATTAAGACATGCTCAGTATGTTAAATCAAGAAATTGATAGCTTAAATGTATACCGACATAAAGTTTCTTCCCATGAAAAGGATAAAAACTCGACCATAATTTTACCACATGCAAAAGCTGCAGTATAATGTTATCATGATGACGCCACATCTAACAGTTACAAATGACATTATCAAGTGCTATTGCTCTATAATTCATAAGATTATACATATTCTTTAGTTAACACAAAAACATAATCTGGCTCATAACTATACGGTAAATATGTGTGTTCTATTGAGCCCCATAGGCATTTAGAAGCTGCGTGGTTTAGAATTCACAAGACAATTCTTATGTATGATTCTGAAATAGCATCACCTCCGATTCATTAAAATCATCACATCATTGTGTAACCTACAATGCAGACCACTATGCATAATAAGAAAAGCATAATTATATAAAGTTTAATAACTCTCTCTTCAAAACCCAGCAAGCATTTTTTAGCATTACTACATTTGTTGACTAATACATAACATTTATTTCTGTATAAATTTGCCGTCTTTGCATAACACAGCATAGGGCTAGTGATGGTTCAACCTTACCCTATAATTATACATATATTCTCTGAAAAACCTCTGCTAACAGGTCTTTTACTCAAAAACTGCTGATCAACGTAAACCACACAAATAAGGAAGAAGAAGAATAAAGGGAAAAAAATTTTAGGGTTTTTATTATTGTATTTGAATGGGCTCCTTTGCATGGCAAAGAAGCGACAGTACCTGTATTCCATCTAAAAAGGAGTCCATCCACTAGCTTGCTTCCAGTTGTTCGCAATTACAATGATGAGACCAAACAAAATTCCTTATCTATCATCTGTAACCAAGAATCCATATCTAAAAGAAACTGATCTACCAAACACAACAAACAAATGGGAAACACCAGATTCCTATGTTCTTGACTTCCAGAAGCTCTTCTGCTACCATTTCAAGTGATAATGCCTATCTGCTCTAAGAGCAGTTTGAACATAATATTTGCCACCAGCTGGGTCTAGATTGTCAAAATGAGAACAAAACAACAGAAATAATAATCATCAGTAACGTTTGAAATCAGGTTATGATAAACCTGAGACTTGCATTCTTTTCCCTTTCCCCTTAGGCTCCATTTGGTTATTGAGAAAATTCGGGAAGAAGCATCATTAACTTTCAATGGTTAAATATTCCAGCATTTAGAAGGCATTTATACTGAACCATTAAACCCTCAGAATAACCTTCCAACAAATGTTATAAATCCTTTTTTCTAAAGCCAAAGTAACATACAAAACAGGATCATAAAATGCAAGCTTCCTTTACATATTTCTCTCCGATTTTCTTAGCAACCAAACAAAGCATTTCCATAGTAGTTCAAAAAATAGGAATGTGTTAAATTTATCCCCGACCTGAACAAGTGCCCCATATTCGCTGCTATTCCCAGATTTTCCAGTCTCACATTCTCTGATTGAAGTTTATTTGGGGCATTTCTCACCACTCAAAACCTATGACAGCTTAAACCATGAAAATCAAATCTCTACTCATTTCCCAGTTCCCTGAATAAGCAAAAAATCAGGGCCCGTCAGATAATCTAACAACTCACCACATACAGAACTGAAACCAATTTCTCTGATCATATTAAAACCAGATTGAATCTAATATTTCCTGTTCCTTTCACCCAACTACCTTAGCAACCCGAAAAATGAGCGATATATATCCTAATTAAACCAACATCCACGGGGCAAATCCATGCCAAAAAAAAAAAATCTCCAATTACATAAGCAAGCCAACCATATTAACTAATATCAACGACCAAAACCCATGGAATACATATGTATAAAACTACTAAAACATAAACAACACCACAATAAAATGAAAAGAAATAAAGAAACCAATGAAAAAAAAATAACATGGCTTGTTAGCTAACCAAAACTGATCCAATAAAATAAAACATCTACGCATGCCCAATAAAGAAACTAAAACATTGATAACAAAAATAAGTAAATAAATAAAGAAACCAACCGTAATAACGGAGCCAATAAGTAAAGCTTACAAAAGTACACGTACGTATGTGTTTAACTGGCGAACAAAGCTGGAAAAATTGTTGTGCTTGAAGTACTTGGGAAGGAGGTCACGTGCAAACTCGGGAGGGTTCCAAACTACAAAGCTATTGTTAGTAGGGCTCCAAGACACAATCGAGTCCGTCGCCGGATCGTCCACCATGTCGTACGTCTTGCTCAGAAATGGCGGCGGCGCGTTCCCAGCGTTCTGCATGGGCACCGGCTGCGGTGGAGGTGCAACACCACTGCTGGTCGAAGGAACACCGCCTCCGCCGCCGCTGCTGGCAGCGCCATCCATGCTAACTAATTTTTCAACTAATTGCACTAAAAAACTACTCTATTAAAAAAGAAAAAGGCAAAAGGAAACGGAAAAAACTAGGGTTTATGAGAATTATAATGCGTGTGCCACTTCAAGAGAAGTTGTTATTAAATCCTTCTTGGAATTTTGAAGAGAGAAATTTGGATAATAGAAATTGTTGGGAGAGAGTCTTGAGGGAAGGTAAAAAACAAGATTTGACAAATGACAGGTGGTTTGTACGGTCACGGAAGATTGATGGTTTGAATTTAAAAGGCGTCGGTAGACTGGCACGAGCCGGTTGTCTTGGGGCTCGCCAAAGGAGAACGATCGTGATTTGTGTAAATGAAATGACGCAAATGTTACACTGTATTTATGCAATACCGGATTTATCCCCCTTGGGTCACTGGGAGACTTGAGGGTTTGAATTTAAAAGGGTAGAGATTTGACAGTATTTTCAAATTCTTCGCCTAAATCAACGAGATTTATTGTATACAGCCGTGTATGGTAATTTATCCCGCAACAAATTTTCTGAAAAATTATATATATACATATATATATATATATCTTTATTTTATTATAAATTGACTAATAAAAATATAAAAATATTTTAATTAGTTATATTATTTATAAATAAAATTTTAATTTATTTATTTTAATTTAATTTTTATTTTTAATTCATTTAAATTAGATATTAATTTATATTTTAAATTTTTATAACATACTTAAAATAAATATATTAAAATATTATTATATTATTTAAAAATAATTTATTTTAAATTTTTAAAATTTTAAGATGTAATTATTATGGTATAAATATATTTTCACATTTAAATTTATTTGTAAAATTTATATATTATTGCTTAATATTTTTTAAATTTAATAATAATTATTATTATAATTATTATTATTAAAAGTAAATAAAGGAAGAAAGTTAGGTATGTGTTAAATAAATAAAATTATGAAAGTGAAATATATATATATATATATATAAAAGTTGTTTTAATTGTTTGTATTAAATGAAGATAACCATCCAGTGTGGTTACAAGTAATAATAACGTCAGAGATTTGGGCGTGCATAAAATAATGTCAGTATTTGAATTGTGGACAGACATGTCATAAGCTTTCTCGCAATACAGTTGGGGGGTGGGGGTGGGGTGGGGGTGCAAAAGCAAAACCTCGATGCCGTCTCATAACATTAATTACGTTTAAGGATGACATCGATTTTTTGTTCTGAGACAATATTTTTAAATCTATATTTTTATTTATTAAAAAAATTTAATATTAATCTCATATAAAAATTATAATAAATTTAATATTTTATTATTAAATTTACTTAAATTAATATTTAATATTTATTAAATTTATGTAAATATCAATAATTTTTTTATCAAAATAATAAATTTTTTTCATTAATTTAAAATAAAATACACCATTTATATAAAATATCGATTACATTTAATATAGAATAAAATTTATGATAATAATTTAAAAAATACATAATTATTTTACAAATTTATGTATAAAATATCAAAAATTTAAAATAAAAATTTATAAACTCACAAATCTAAAATAATAATTACTAAATTCATATTTTTATTCTACTAAATTGTAGTTAGCATTCACCTAGTATCATTTTTATAATAGTCAATAATAATATATAAATTAATAAAGGATAAATTTTTTATAAATAACAAAAATAATCGATAACTCATTTATAACATCTTTGTCATTTGAATATGTGTAATTAATTTTTAATTTTTATTATAGAATTCAAAGTTAATTATTAAAAAAATAATTAATCAAAAATAAAATTATTATAAAAAAATAAGAAAAATAAAATTTAGTTTCCAAATTTTATAACTGTAATTTACTCTATTTAATAGAGTATTCTAATTTTTGATTGTAGTTCGATTTTAAGATACCTTTTTAAATTTAATAATTATAATATTTTTACCTATCTTATTTATCTAATGCAAGTGATTCGTGCCTATCACAGAGAAACTCATGTTTGATGAATTTATGAAGAAATGTACATGCACATTCTTTCCATCCAGGTAAATTCTACTACCTTCCTTAAATCTCATAGATCAATTAAGTTGAAATCTTACATGATTTAAGCATATTACATTCAATATATGCAAAGTTAAGGCAGCTAAAGTACAAGAAAATACTGGTAGTAATCGGCATCATCCACTAGCACCAAGCAGTAGCAACAAATTGCTCATTAACAATTACAAAATGTAAAATTGTCCTATCACAAGATGCCATTTCAATTCAAAATAAAAATGTCATTTCTTATATATGCTTCCATAACAAAATTAAAATGTTATTTCAAAATGAACATAAAAATACCATTTCTTTGGTAGAGATGTCGCACTTTTTTTCAAAGATTTCTTTTCTAAAAGAAAAGCAGCTTTCGCCAATAATATCTAAACATAATTCAGCAATAATAAAACCTGTTCATTTTTTAAAAGAGAAAAAGAATTATTTTTTTACTATATTAATAACAAAGTACCAACATCAACAAGGCAAAAACTAAAAAGTTCAAATTTATCTTCAAATATGCAATAGCTTTCACTCATAGTGGATAACTTTACTAATTATATCCCAAAAGTAATAATATCAAATCATTTGAAATTACACAACCATATGAAACAGTTAAAGTAATAGCATATTTAAAATTGAAATTATAAACCATAACTTTGCTAATGTATAAAAAATGTATTCAAAATAACAATGCATGACAAAATATGTTACAAGCAAATAATTTAAATGGTTTCTCACTTACTTAATAAACATCAACATCATTTATGTTCACATATTCTAAATATGTTACCACGCTCATTTTTGTTACAAATAAAGAAAAAAAAATGCGCACAAGTTAAGTTACAATAAGACTAATGAAATATTATTAAAACAAAAATTACACAATTAACCTTAATAGAATCATATCGTTCATTGTCTTCTAATAATTCATTAATATTTATTAGTGTTGATGTAGCTCATAACTAATCTTAAGTACAAATTAGTGATTACACAAATTTTGAGGTTAAGTAACTTTGAAATGAATCAAGTACATAACTGAATATATTGAAAGTTGACTTTGAGGTAATAGTGGACGCAAGAATCACTAATACATCTTTTATAATTCGAGAAAAAATCTTGTACTTGAACCTATTATTTTTCCACCAAGTTAAGATATTAAGATCTTGCTCACCATCTTCACAAGTTTCTTCAAAATATTTTTTCAACTTTAATTTAGACTCTACATTTTTTTCATCTGTTATAAACTTCATTAATTTATTTTTAGTGGAAATGACATTAGCATTGCCTCCAACATCATCACCCTCTTCCACCACACTTGAGCTTCAAGACACATAACTTGATTCATAATTTATAAAACCACCTTCATAAAATGCAAACAAACTTTGCAATATATCCTTTAAATGTGCATATTTCTCATGAACTTTTACACTATCATTACCAAAATGTCTCTTATGAAAAAACTTTACCACATACTTTTTATATCTAGGATCTAACATAACTACAATGACAACCATAACATTTGTTCTATTAACATGATCATTATACTTAACAACCTTTTCTTTTATTTTCAAACACATACTTTTAATGTACGAATCTGTACCATTTGCCTATTCATTCATGAAAGTAAGGATATAAGTAATATCATGAACATAATCAATAAAAGTAACATTCAATGATCTTGATTTTTTTGTGACAATATAAAAATTCTTTAAAAATCTTGCCAAAAATTTTGCCTTTTGCTAATCTTCTCAAGTTAGAACACCATCATCACTCTTAAATTTTAAATTTATAGATTGGTTTCTTATCTTCCATTCTATCAAACACTTTTTGAAACATAATAGCTGTCTCTAAAACATTAAGACAAATCTTACCATTACTATTGATCTTTCATAATTTAAACTGTTAAACCCTTACTGAAGTACTTCTCACATATCTCATCATACTACGAATCCAACTAATTGAATTTTTTAATTTCTCTGATCCCATTCTTAACAATCAAGTTCAAGATATAAATAATATATCTCATATTGAGATAGTCCCTACCAAGAACTAAAGTTGGAGAAAGTCCTTCAAATATGCAATTGCTACATTATTAAAATTAGCATTGTCTTTTGTAACTGTAGACACTTTGTTATCAGTACCACTTTTCCCATTTCTTGAATGGATGATTCTATCATTTTTTTCCATTTCTTCAATCAAACTTAGAATTCTTTTGTGCAACTTCCAATCATTGTTAATAAATTGTGTAATAAGACATAAATAACTAAAATTTTGAATAGAAATTCAAATATTTATAGTTAAATAATTTTTGTATTCATAAATTTTAAACATTCTCATAATTTAGTCCTCTCACTTTTATATGCTTTTATACAATCCCTAACAATACTAAAGTGAAAAAAAATTTTAAATTTTACGTTGTAAAGTATGTACAAATTCTCTAAAATCTTCACGTTTTACTATAAGAAAAGGTGGCTCATTTTTTATAATTATTTTAGCAAGCATCATCCTATAATATTCTTGATCAAATTTTCATCAAGTAAGAGCACTATTTACATAAGTACTATTGGGCTTGACTATAAGCAATCTTTACTTCTTATCCATATTATGAGGATACCTAAGATATTTATCAACATGTTTTCTCATCGTAGAAGTATCCAATTGAACTTTGTATACTAATATCTTCCTATAATAGTTAAATTTAGTAACTTTAGTAATACCAATTTGTTAATTATCAATGCGTTTGAAATGATCCCATATATTATAAGTATTTTTGTAAGTTTGAGATACTTTAAATATAGCTTAGCTTAATTATCTGCAACATCGAGATTAGCATCCATCTTTGCTTTTGCAAATTTTTAGAATTGTAAAAGAGATACATTCAAGATTAATAACTAAAAGTGACACACTCTAAAAAATTGGGATCGTGATTGACATAGAGGTAAGGATATCCTACTAAACTCAAACAAAACTTATCTTTAGACTTGAATATGCAAACATCAAACTCAAATAGATGCAAATTATGTAAGTAGAATTCACATGTATGTATTAAGGGCTTTATGCCCATCTATACAATATACAAAAGAGTACATGAAATATTATGCAACGTATACATTATCAAGCGTTATGTGCCATGTACACAAACTAGATGAACCCATGTAAAAATGAAGGCCTTTAGGTGACTACAAGTACATCATATCTACAAAATTGAGAGGTAAGATGGAGGGATGAACTTTTATTAAAACTCAGTGAGTAGATATTGAAAACGAAAAACATGATTTAGTAAATTCAATCTCGAACATAAATGTATAAAACCAAAACTTTGTAAAGCAATTAAAGACTTTTCAAAATATCAAAATATTTTAATGTAACAATATATATATATATATATATATATGGGGATATGGGGTGTTAGATATCAAATTTCCTTTCACCCCTTACTTCTTACTGGTATTAGTATTTATAAATACACATATATTATAACGTGTAATCAGAATACATGTACTCCCTCCCTTATGGCTTTTGGTTAAAGAGAATCAAAAACAAAAATTCAAGCTAAAATTTATAATCATAAAGTCTAAAAATATAAAAATATAAAGAGTGCTCAATTAAATAATAAATTATCATGTTATGAGGTTTAAAACAAAACTATATAAATCAAATTTTAAAATTCATAACAAAACTAAAAATAGTTAAGGCAAAATAATTACATCCATTCACCAAATCGAATACATACTTGTTATATAAAACTTCATTAAAAGAATATATATCATAAAATAAAATTATTAATCATTATCTTAAACCAATGAGTTTTCAAATGAAATCAACTAATAAAAATTAAATCAAATATAATCATTCAAAATTATATTTATCTAGTCACTATCGGAGGTAAGTTTTGGATCATACTCACTATGACGTCGAAGGTGATAGAGGATGCTTCCTTTGCGAATCTTGAATACAAACAATATCTATATATAAACGTTAAAAATAATTGATGCAAAAATATTTTCAAATTAATTTTTATAAGCTCGATTCAAGTTTGAAATGACCCATGGAAAAGCTAAGGTGATACTTTACTTACAAACTTCACAAGACTATATTTGAAATTGTTTAACTTGAGTTATAGTTAAAATACAAGAAACCTTTCTAATTTGTAAAGGTTTTATAGGTAAGTTGGCTTCTAAAATTTGTTAAAAATCACTATGATAAGTTATAAGGCTGAATTTTTTTTATATGCTACCCCCCTACATGTTTAGAATTTATAGAATTTTACATATCATGATTTGGATAACTCTAACTAAAGTTATAACACATTATTTATCTATTGTTCAGCTTGTATGCCTTTATAGAGTAGCCCAATTTTAAAAATTTGTTGGAATTCTTCCTACAGAATCTCATGCTAATTTTTAAATATATTATTTTCTAGTGTCTCAAATTTTCATAAAATTTTACGATGTCTCAATTCAAGTTCTATAACTCAAGAAATGAACAAAAATATGAACACTATTTACTAGACTCTTAAATTTCAAATTTCATAAGATTTAATGGTTTTAAGGGTTTCTAATGTTCTATTACTCCTATAATAAATAACACCAATATTCTAATACATCCTTAGAGCCTAATCAAACTTAAATAAAAAAAATTCATAGGAGCTCATTTCTAAAACTCAACTAAAATTAACAACCAATGAAGCAATCAATAAGAAAAGCATACCTTAAGCCTTTTAAAGCTTGAATATTGCAAAATTAACAACTAATTAAACTTGATTGAGTGGTTTGTGGGTTATTAAACTGTAGCTTAGGGTTAGAAAAAAAGAGAAATAAAGAAAATAAAAAAGAGTACGAGTTTATATAGTTTCTAAAGTGGATTTGGGCTATAATGATGGAATTTTTGTTTTTATCTATTTTGACCCATTTTTATTCATAATTTAAGAAAGGGTTCAATAAAAAAAAAAATAGCCCTATTTGTTAGCTTTCCAATGCATCAACAATCGCTTCAATCTGAGTTATGTAGCCAAGTTATAACAAAATTATCGAAGTATATTTTGAGATCCAAAATTATACATTTGAGTTATAATTTTTTCTAACTACCTTAAAACCCTTTAAATTAATTTTGTAGGATTATAACATAATTGAACTAATTTTAAAATTACTTAGATCAAAGAATGAAGAGAAGAAAGCATGAACGCCATAGTTTGAAAGTCATTACTTGGCATAATAGTGAAAAGGCATTAAACCTACAAGAGTGAGTATAAAGTTACACCATCAAAGATTTTGGAAAAATAAAAGACTTGAAATAAAAATTATGATATCACAATAATAAAATTACAATATATTACAAAAAGTTTCATGACTAATTGTGAACTTATGCTTCAACTTGGCTCGTATAGCTTATAAACAAATTCAAACTAGCAACTAAACATTTGCCTTTTATTCTTTACACAGCTTTAAACTCAACATTCTAATAATGGGATTATTTATTCATTATTCTCTTAAAGAAAAATATGCATTGGTAACTAACTTTGCTTGTTCTATTTTCTTGAATATTATATGCTATCAAAGACAAACAAACTTATAAGAAAACAAAAACAAATCAAATGGAAAATATATACTGCCATGCGTAACCATTGATAGTTTGATATTAATCCAAATGTAGCATGCAATCCTAAATCTATACCATGATTTGCAAACAAACATATCATATATAACATTTTGTCTAACAGAGATAGTACGTTAAATATTCAATCAAAAAATTAAACAACCTTAAAGTCTTTGTACAATAATAGTATTTTCTTATCCAGCATAGTATTAGACATTATTCATAAATATGTAAATAGCAAAAATTGTTTAACTAAGAGAGCTAAATTAAAATACAGTGCAATAAGACATTATTCATTCATTTAATAACACAACATTCCACTTTGAGGCAACAAAAATAGAAAGATATTCAATTTTTTACACAAAGAGTCTGCACCTTCCTTTAATAATTACCTAATTTGTTTCGAGATTTCAAACAAAAACCATGTATCTTTGTCTTATTTGTAAGTTTTTTCTTTTTTAAATCTATCTACAACAGGCTAGCGATGCTATAAATTTTTGACATTCTTGTTCAATTTGTAGTCATGTAAACAAAATATAATACTTGAAAATATCTTTTTTTTTTTGAATTGATGGTAAGTTTGTTCTATTTAACTAGATTGACCTTTTAAAACCATTACTAACAAGAAAACTGCAACAGTTCTATTATAAAATGAATCCTAAACAAAATGAAAATAAAAGGGAACAATAATTCAACAAGCCTTCACTTTTAAACATGAATAGATTATAGATCAAACCAAACAACACAAAATCCAAGCAAATTAACCTAACTTTGCCAAATTCCACAAAAAATTAAAAAAAAAAGAAGAAAGAAAGTAAAAACAAGTAAAACTTTACCCTAGGTAGTGATGGAGGTTGGAGTGGATAAAAGGGTTAGAGATTCAGAAGTTTAATTCGATTTGAAAACTTGGATAAGAATTGCTACCTAGGTAGTGATGGAAAGGCTAAAGAGTTTTTGGGTCTTTTAGTTTTAGTGAGAAAGAATATAAATTAGAGAGAGATTACACGTTTTCAACTAAAAAATCAAAGATAAGTTATGTTTCAGGTTAGGTTTTTTTTGGATCAAGTCAGATATGATATTTTCTGCATTTGGATCTATTTACTATTTTAGTTCCATATCCAAAAGTTGCAAACTTGAAAATAATCAATTTTTTTTCAGTTTCTCAATACTATGAACTAAAACCAAACCAAAATAAAAGATTTCAGTTCCTAAACATATTTTTTGGTTTAGTTTTCAATGGTTTCAGTTTGGCTTAGAATTGTTGCTTGGATTCTTTTTATTTTTTAACAACTAAAATTCCTTACGTTCGAAATGGACTGTTCTCCGTTATTTCCATAAAAATTAATTAAAATTAAAGCAATATTTAATTTTTATTTTGAGTGTCAATTAGGTTGTGCTAGTTTGCCTTAAAAACCAAAATTAGTCTATTTATTTTAGGTTGAATTTACATAGAGATTCACTCTTGAATAGATATTTTCTACATATTATTTTTTTAATTTAAACTTATTCACTATATATTATTATACAATTTATTTTGCAAATATTTTAATCTATTATCTAATTAATTAATTATTAAATTCATCTTATTTTTTTCTTCAAATTTTTCTTTAAAATTTTTCATATAACAAGTCTTATTTTATTTTTTAAACATTTTACATAAAAAAAAAAAGAGTTTACTTGAGGTATAAATCAAACTATGTTGTGACTTAAAAAAAAAAATTTAAACAATTTGTATTAATTCTTTCAATGTCTAATTTTTAAGAGATTAACTCAATACAATTTACTATTTCATTAAAATATTTTTTAGTTAATTGTCATTTAAATGTTATTGTTGAATTTTTTAAACTTTTTTTTTTAAAAAATTATTTATTATTTATACTTTGTATCAATATGTTTGTTGATCATTGAACTATCATAATTAAAATAAAATCAATCACAAATTTAATTAAAGTTTTGCTCCATACTTTACCATTATTATTTTTGGTTATTCCATAAGGACCCAACCCATTTTACAATTAAGTTTTCTCTCTATGTCCATGGCCTTAACATAGTTTTAACACCTTTACTTTGGTCCATTTGAGAGTGATTATAAGAGAATCAAGAGTGCTTTCCAAAGTCTATAGACACATATTTGTGAATTTGGGAGAAATAAAAAATGAAAGCTTTTAAATTCTAATACATTAAGGGTTGCTTTTCAAGAAATACATTTAGCATGGTGTTCTTTCATAAGGTCATGTAATCTTTCTCACAACAAAAATAAATAAATAAATCAAATAATTTTTTTAATTTGTAGAATATTTTAAAAATATTTTAGAACTATAATTTATAACAACAACCCAATATCAATTTGTCAAACCTCAAGTTTAACAAATTTTGAATTAAATCTCATTTTCACAAATACTAAATTCTGAGGTCTTTGTAACAATTCTTAAGTAACGACATCAAATTTCAAGTCTTACCTTCTCAACTTGAGTCTTGAGTCCTAATATTATATCTTGTGTCTTAGACTTTCAATGTTAACTCTCTTATTCTAGTATTAAGTAATGAGTCTTAATATTGAGTCTCAAGTCTTAATACCAAGTTGTGAATTTTAAAATCCTATGATCTGATTTTAAATCTTAATATTTGGTCTTTGGTTGTGGAGTTTAGTCTAAGGTACTAGTATGAAGTAACTAAATTTAATACTAACTGAAATATCAATGAGATTGGGCGATGGTGGAGATACCTACCATATTCACCATTTTTATTTTTATTTTAGCATCATTTTTCACTCTATTCTCCATTAAATTTATCAAGGCGACAATAAAGAATTATTATGTGGGTAATAGTTTTTTGTTACCATTTTAGTTCTCTATTTTATAAATTTATATATTAAATTTTGAAAGAAAATATATAAAAATAATTACAACAATTATATAATTATAATAATTATTATAATATTCAAGTTGATGTATTGCTTTATTTCTAAATTAATAGCAAAGGAAAGTTAAAAGAAACCAAAGAAGTAGGAAAAAAACATTAAGATTGACAGGCTTATGAGTACACTAGATGTTTACTTATTAGTGTAAACTTAAATTAATAATACAATTGAATTAATTTTTTATTTAGTTTTTTAGTTTCGTAAACATTTGGGAGAGAAATTTGCCAATTTTTCAATTGAAGAAGAGGCTAGATATAAAACAATGCATCAAACACAGTGTGTCATAAGTAACAGCAACGAACTTCAATCCGAGGCAACAATACATAAAGTGATCATCACATCTAAATGCACTTCAGAACAATTTTAGAAGCTTATATCCTCATTTTTAAACAAGCAAAAAACTACAATGCAAAAATTAGGTTTTGGTAATCTTTTGCACCTAAGATGCAGAAAAATGGATTAATAATTATGTGGATGGCTTGTCAACTAGTTTGATCTGGCCAATAGAAGCATAACAATCAATGGAAAGAACTTCCACTTAACTTCAATAGTGTTCTCTCGTATCATGGACATTTTAGATGGCAGCACCCTCATTAACCTAACTGAGAGAGATGAAGATATTGTCGATTTACAACATCAATTTTGTAGTCAACCTCGAGGCATATCAATTGCACATGTTGTTCACTTATTAAAAATTTCCCAAACTGTTGACGATGGTTTTAAAATCAACTTTACTCTCTTCTTGATAAAAACCATACTTATGCCTATATTATCCATATATATCAACCCACTTTCCTTGCATACAGTTCAAAGCATTAATGGCATACCTAGTACAAATTGGGTTACATGGTCCTTCAACCCTTTGGTTGATGGTATTGAAAATTGTAAGGTTATAAAGTATAATTTTTTTAATGATTGTGTTATTTTTCTCCAGGTATGAAAGCTATGCACTTGATATTTTCGTTATATATTTGTTATGATTATAACAAGTATGTTTATTTTACTTTTTCTTTTAACATAAACATATATACAACTTTTTTTTTTATTTCTCTTATGTTACCTATTATGTACCGATTATTATAATAATATGCCTCACATTACCATTTGGACTAAATAAGAGGTAAAACATTTTAATAAATGGCTTCACAAACTTGAAGGTATAAATAACGATAAAGTTATAGTATGGTTCTAAAAAGTGTTCTTCTTTCTTCTTTTTTGCTCTTTATTAATTATCATTTACAACAATGTTCATTAATAACTTACATTTGTTATTCAAGTTTTTGAATAAAGAAAAATATGTAAGAATTATGGTTAATACATACTTTTCTTTGGTATTGTAGGTTCCACTATGTGAAATTGAGGAAAATTGTCCCCAAGTATAGTTCAAGAGTTAACAGCCTGAAGTAGAGATAGGACTAATAAACATCATGGAAAAACTTGAAAGAAATCATGTAAAGAACATGGAGGACATGGACATTGTAAGAAGAAATTAGATAGCTTGGATTAAAGAGTGTCAAAATTATAGGCACATTTTGAAGAGTTAAAAAGACATGATGTTGACAACTTTGTATATAGTGCTAAGGTGAAAAGCTTCAAAAAGTTTTCTTTACCAAATACTAACAAGGTTGCTGCAAAAATTCTAAGCAATATACCCCAAGTTACTAAGGTTTCCTTAATTGAGGCTCCAATGAACACCAAGTCTTGTGTAAAAGATAAGGTGATAGTTCTTATATGGATGACTGATGAGGATACCATTGACTATAAAATTGCTTAGTTTAATGCACAAATGGGTTCTCTATACAAAGCACCAGGAGTTAAGCCATCGGATAATTCAAATATTGAGGAAATAAGTACATTGTCATGGACTCTATTTGCTATTCGAGTTTTGAGAAATGAGGCACAATTTGTTTAATAGGATATATTTAGATTTCTTTTTTGGATTTTTTTGCTTCTTTTATTTTTATTGGTTTTTTGTGCACAAGGATGATTCTAAACAAAAGCAAAAACACAAAAACCACAAACTTCTACGAACTAAACCTTATTTAGTGTGAGATATGATCGAATCCGCTACTCAAGTAAATACTAATTATCGCCTTATGATTTTGTTTACCACCAAGGCAGCAAATATGTTTCTAAATTAGGAATGCTTAAAGTTTGTAAGGCCGTATCTGATAATGATATGAAATTAATTCAATTTATCTTTAATAGAAAAGCTAATATAAGGTAGATTTTTCTTCTATTTGTATTATTTTGTATTTCTACCTTTCTATACTTGTCCCTTTTAGCTTTTATAATTTACTTGAATGTTTATAACGATGCAAACATTTATATGTTATATTTTTAAATTATCTTGTAATTCACTTTAGTATTTTTATATTATAAGAAACTATTCTTAACGAGGGAATGCTTGCTTATGTTAGGCATACAAATAGCCTACGAGCCTACAAATATTGGCAGCATTACTATCATTTTAATGCCTTGTCATTACTGTCTTGTTCATGTGACCATGTTCATTTATATGTTATATGATAATTGTGCATTTGATGTGACAACATTTATTTAATTACAAATGAATATATATTGTTGTGTTTTATTCCCAACAAGATTTTTGTTTGCATAAAATAGCAATGGCTAAACTGAAGTTAACTTATGTGTTGATGCTAAAGACATGAGTTGATAGAGATATAAGTACAACCAATACTATTTCATTCACCATAATGTATTGCCTACGCTCTAGTGTAATATAACATTATATATTTTATTTGTCTTAGGTTATAAGCTTTTATTACTGAGTTATTAACGCATTAAAAATAGTTAATAGGTGTGAATAAGGAAATCAATTGCTTTTTTCCTATCAGATATTCAATTAATTTTCTATAAATATTAATAATAGAATATGAATATTGTATTAGACAAGTATAACCTATACACAATTGTTAAAATTATTTTCAGTCCATAATAATTTAATAAACTGTGCTTTTCTTCCAAGTTAGAAAATTATTTATATTTAAAACACAAATGAAAAACTAATTCGTGACAACTTTAGTTTAATAATACATGTGTCTATACGCAACAAATAGTGTATGCAAATGAAAACTTTATTGAAAACTTCATGTGTGCTGATAAGTTATGTTAATGGTATATGTGTGACCTCCAAAGAAGTTAGCAGGTCACGCATTAGATAATGTATTTTTTTTAGTTGCAAAGTTATCTTTATTCCTGTATATTGACTACTAATTATACTATTATTCTTTAGATTTATATAACAGTTAATGACAATTATATGCATTGGTACTTAGTTGCAATCAAATTTTTTGAACATTTGTTTGAAATAAGGGATTCCTTTTTAGATGCTCAGAGGTTAATACACGGATTATAGTAAGTAACATTATGTTGTTAACACGCATTTAAGTTGACTTCTTTCCTACTAAGCTTATTGTTAACATATAGATATTTACTCTTCATGTGCAGTTAAAATCCTTGGATGTAGTTTTCATAGAAGACTTACAAATAATAGGAATGTCATGAATGTCATTTTCAAGTTTCACTCTCTAACTAGGAGATAATGTACCCAAGCAACCTAATGGATATGACTGGAAGCCCTACACAATTGTGGTAATGATGTCTACACTTATCACATCAGACCCACCATATAAGATTATTCTTTTAATATATATTTTTTTATAATAATGATACTACAATGTTGTTATGAATGATATTATTTGGGAGCATTTCAAGCTTACCTTTTCCTATAAATTATCAATTCCAACATAAATATAAATAGAACAAAAGTCTAGCAAATGACTCATACCCAACATAATATCTTATCGAAGTTGGCAAAGTTTTCAGCCCCTAAACTTCAAAGACCACTAACTTCCAAACCATAGAGACCGCTACAAAAGTCCAAAAAATCATAAAATAAGTGAGCATTGAATCGTCAGGCCAAGTGATCTATTTAACATGGTATGTATTAGCCAATATATTTACATTTTAATAAAGGGTGGTGATATAAAATAATATCTAACGTCCATTTTGTCAATAAAATATTGGTATAAATGGGTTATGAAGTTAAAATTTATAAATTTACACAATAAAATATAATATCGTGTTTCTTCCTTTCATTGTTATATTTTTTTTGAAGTATTTTGAGGTTTTTTGGTCTTTGATATATGAAAATTTTGTATGAAATGATTGATTAGGCGCTATTGGTTTAGTAATGTAAAATGGAAATGAAGGATCAAAGTTTGTTTACTTAGTCCATGTTAACATATTCTTGGTGGGAAGTTTGAGTCTTGGTACACCTTGATTGACTTTTCTTTTTTGTACTTATAATACTTAGGACAATTTTTGACTTTCTACAACATTAAGAAATTGAGTTGTTGTAAAATTTTGTATACATGTAATTTGAACAATTAAATAAATAGCTATATGGGCATTATCAATTTTCATGTGAATTATTCCTTCGTGATGAATTGTTACAATATTAGCTAAATTTTATATTCACAGTTTAGCTATTTCAATCATTCTTAGTTGTAATGTCTTTTGAAGGTGGTGAAGATAATAAGTATGTGCTTTTTGTTTAGCTAAATTTAAATATCTATTCATATCTAGTATATCTTCAGTGCAAACTTATTAGATTTGTTCTTTGTGTTGTTATTTTAGGTGTAGTCACAATGAACACTTGGATGTTAGCCAACAAGTGGATAACCTATAACATAGTTCAACTCATATCAATATTTTTTATAATGTAAATATATGGCTAATATATTGACACTGTTAACATTAATTCTTTTGTTGTAAATATTAATTGTAAGTATAACTTGTATTGTCCATAGGTTGTTCTTTAAGGATGATGTATTTATGCATATTCTCATTAATATTCTGCATATTAGCAATATGACGTGGGTTGTTGATTTATCTGTAAATGAATGTTTGTGTTATGTTATCAAAAACCTATATCTATGCTAAAATCCTCTGAAGTTAGTTAAGATTAATTATCTACTTAGTTGATAATTAAAATGAATTGTAAAAGTTCAATTTACTGCAAATTTAATAAGAAGTCTATATCTGTAACACAAACACACTCAAAGATAAAGTAAAAAAAGCAACATAATGAAAAATATAATGTAACAAGAGATAATATTAAATTAAGAATATAAATACAAGAGATTCCATTCATACGACAATAAACCTTCTCAAAAACCAAAATTATATATTTTTTTTATCTATTCAACATTAGCACGGAAAAGGACTAATTATAATAGTAGTAATCAAAATATATTTCTCTCATATATAGTCTATACATTCGATGTTATAATGAATTTTCAAAGTCACAAGGCCATTCCTGTATGAATTGTGAAAATTATCTCTAAGCTTGTTATTATAAGCACAAGCAATGGCTTGGTCAACCTGACATATAAATTCATAAAGTTTATGCATGCTTTGAGCAAACCAATTAAGATAAACATTCATGTTCTTACATCTTTATGTGCTTCACATCCCAACAAAGAATTTCTTTCACAAGTATATCTTTGCCCATTTGCCCCACTTTTCATAAGCTTTCTTCACTTATTCATTTTGGTGCATATTGAACTTGTCAACCATTAACACTTACTAACGATCAAACTCTTCAATAATTATGAAATTCAACATGCAATCCTTAAAGGCTCTAGTAAAGTTCACATCTTTTAAATTAGCTTATGTATTTCTCTCTAAATGCCAACAACATAATCAATGTGAACTTTTGGGAAGTATTAGTTTGATAATTATGTCACCATCCATGATTATTGACTTTGGTTTTTTGTCATTCATAGACACTAAGAATGTTTGTCGTAATTACACGTAGTTGTCAATCATTTTGTTTTAAAGTAAGGCAAAACCAAATATTGCAGTCATGCAGTGGTGGTTAGCATCGATAAGTATTACAAATGGTTTATGATAAATATTTGTTCTATATGTGGCATCAAATGATAACACGTCTCTAAAATGACTATAATCACACCGGCTGTTATAATTAGACCAAAACATGTGTTTTAATATATTATTTTCATTAATTATATACTAAAAAAATAACCTCGTATATGCATATGATTTCACTAATATGTAAGTAATCGCCATTTTCGAATTTGTGTTAGTAATATTTACACGACAAGTCACATCAAGTCCATTTTGCAAATCTTTCTTTCTATAACTAACCCTATCATAGCCTTCAATTGGTCTGTAGTATAATCTATGAATTGAAAATGTCAAACACTTACCCAAGCAAGTGATTGGGCATGAAATACGTCGAACTCAGTAACCATGTGATGGGAATGAAGAAATTGAATATGATTTAAAGAAACCAAACGGTAAGTATGTTCCTCCGAAAAACCATTGAAAACCATTTCTCATTATACTTCTCATGCTTAACTATTAAAATAGTTGTGCATCCTTCCTAGGTAATGGCACACGATGGTCTAAATTTGATCATTTCTTTCTAAATACTTAGTTGGCCTAAATCCTTGTTTCGAATAAACCCATCATTTTATGATAACACAGCCCATATCATCCTATTTCATGATATCTTTTATCATGATAAAACCTAATTATTTTAAACAATTACTATACCAAATTTTTATATTTTCAATAGAGTCAAAATGAGAATCCACAATATTAGAAAGAGAAAATTCATTGTTATTGTTAGACCTTAGTATGCCATCCGTAAAGTACTAAACTTTCTTGTTTGAATTTATTGTGATATTTATTTTTGAATAATGTAAATATTATTAAAGCATACCCAGTTAATCCCAAGTCAGGCACCAGTTACAATACACCCATACATACTATGTTAATAGAAAAATGTTGGCAATAGTTATTTCCTTACAATGGGTATTTAAGTTCAACTTAATATCTAAAATGATAAGAGAGAGGAGCCTTTATAAATAACACAAAAATACTTATTTTTTTTCAATAATGGAAAAGTTTCCTTCACGTATGTACTATTGTATATCAAGCAAGAAGAGAAAAATTAGTGGAATAAGGAGATGATGAAAAGAAATGAAGTTTAATAAGAGTCATTTCACTCTAATACTACTTTTTCCATATTCAATGTTAAGTTTTATCATTATATACATACATATAATAATATTTAAAATAATTATATATTAAATTATTTAATACTTCACATGCATTAACTCTTTATTTCGTCGTGATACATTTATATCATTTACTTAATACTTACTTAAATTTAATATTTTAAAGCCTTCACATAATTATACACTAATTGAAATCGACTAGCAAGAGTTGAATATAATGTAAAAGTTAAAACTAAGGTGTACATAGTCACATTAAAGGGTGTAGATTGATATAAGTACATGTTTATAGATTTAAATGATCAACATAATTTTTGAAATAAGCAACAAAAAACTTGAAATAAATTTTAATAACACTTAAAACAAGTAATGTGAGAGTTGAAATATAAATAGAAAAACTAAAATAGGTGTGCACACAGCCATGTCACAAAATATATATTAATTAATAGTATTTGAAATAATCAGTATAATTCTTGAAACAACTAACAGCAAACTTGAAACAAGTTTCAATAATACTTGAATTAAATAACGCGAGAGTTAAAATGCTAACAAAAAAATTACAATAAAAATGCACAAAGACATGTCATAGGATGTGCATTAACGAACGATACTTGAAACAACTAACATAATTCTTGAAAAAACTAATGAGAAACTTGAAATGAGTTCTAACAATACTTGAAACAAGTAAAGCAAGAGTTAAAATGACAATGCAAAATTTGAAATAAAGGCACATACAGCCATGTCATGGGGTGCACATTAATAAACAGTATTAAATAACTAACATGGTTCTTAAAATAACCAACGACAAACTTGAAATGAGTTCTAACAATAATTAAAATAAGTAACCCAAAATTGAAATACTAATACAACATTTGAAATAAAGGTGCACACGATCATGTAATAGGGTGCAAATTGATGAACAGTGCTTGAAACAACCATCATAATTCTTAAAAGAACCAACAATAAACTTGAAATGTGTTTTAACAGTACATGAAACAAGTAACATGAGAGTTGAAATGCCAATGCAAAATATAAAATAATAGTGCATATAGTTATGTCATAAGGTATATAATAATGAACAATACTAAAAACAATCAACACAATCAACACGAAAGTTGAAGTGTTAACGCAAAATCTGAAATAGGGATAATCATAATCATGCCACGGAGTGTACATTGATAAATTATACTTAAAACAACTAATGTGATTGTTAAAATATGTTTTAATAGTACTCAAAATAAGCAATGTGAGAGTTAAAATGTTAATGTAAAATCTAAAATGGTGCTTACAATCATGTTACAGGATATACATTAACAAACAATACTTAAAACAACTAACATGATTTTTGAAATAACTAATGACAAACTTGAAACGTATTTTAATAATACTTAAAATTAGTAACGCGAGAGTTAAAATATCAACACATAATATGAAATAGGATGCACATAGTCATGTTATAGGTGTACATGAATGAATAGCACATAAAATAACCAACATAATTCTTGAAATAAATAATAAAAACTTAAAACATGTTTTAATAGTACTTAAAACAAGAAATGCAAAAGTTGAAATACTAACGTACAATCTAAAATAGAGGTGTACACAACTATATCACAGGAAGTAAATTGACAAACAGTACTTAAAATAATCAACGTGATTCTTGAAATAACTAATGACAAACTTAAAACAAATATCAATAGCATTTGAAATAAGTAATGCGAGAGTTAACATATTAACAAAAAAACTGAAATAAAAATACACATAACTATATATCACTAGGTGTATATTGATGAATAGTACTTAAAACAATTAACGTGATTCTTAAACTAATAAACATAAAACTTAAAATATTATAAATAGTACTTAAAATAAAGAACACAAGAATTAAAATACTAACACAAAAATTAAAATAATTTTGTATACAGTCACTCAACGAGGTGTATTTTAAAACACTTATAAAAATATGTAAAATATTGTTAAATAACTTTTTATTAATTTTTATAATATTAAATATTATTTTTTAAAATTTTTTATTAATTATTTTATTATTATTTTGAGCAATTGATAACCAAACCGATTGTTTCATTCATAAATTAAATGTTTGGCTACCATGTGGCAATTAAACATTGGATGAGCATTTAATGCTTTGGATGTAAGGATGCATTGAATTTATCCTAAACGATCCCTACTCGTACGTCCATACACCTTTTTTGTCACTTAACATTTGCTTCATACTTTTATTAATTGTCTTATTTATGGCCTCGACCTATCCATTGGTTTTGTAATGTATTAAAGATGCAAATCTCAAGTCAATCTTTGAATTTCCATAAAGTTCTTTGAAACTCTCATCATCAAACTATTTACAATTATCAATTATTATTGCATAAGGAAATCTAATAAGACATATCAAATTTCTTTAAACAAAACTTGTTGTCTTTTTCTCAATGATCTTTGCTAAAACTTTTGCTTTAACTTATTTTGTGAAATAATCCACCGCAACAACTATAAATCTTGCCTATCATTATCCTATTGGCTTTAGCTCTATCAAATCAAGACTTCATTATGTGAAAGGCCAATGAATCACAAGATTAGTTAAGTGTTTAGATGATTTTCATATAATATCACTATAAAACTGACAACTTTCACAATATTTCGCCATCTTTATTGCATCCTAATGAATTGTGGGCCAATCGTAACATTGCTCAAGAATCTAAAATGTCAAAGTTTGTACTCCCATATGATTACTACAAATACCCAAGTAAATTTCTTATAAACACGTCAAATGCAGTAATGTATAGGCCCCCTCCTTAGAGTATTCCATCAATCACACAATATTTACTATATTGATATTTCAACTTTTTGTGTCATTCTTGTTTTCTAGTAAATGTTCATGCTCTTATTTGATCCATCTATGATCCCACTATTTTGATATTGTTTATTTCCCCATAATATTCTTCTTGCTTGTTGCATGGCCCTAAATATGCTCAATTAGTCCTTAGTAATCATCCTTGATGATGCTAACCTTGCCAAGGCATTGACATAAACATTTGATGTTCTTGGTAATTGCTTGTATATAAAATATTATTTCATTATTTTTTGCTCTGCACAATAATATGATGATTATCATTGTCATTTGATTGACTATTTTTATTAGATTTAAAATTTAATTTTTGGTTGAATAACATTCAACTTCAAATTTACGACAAAGGGTGACTCAAATGACAATGGTAATAGTACTACTGTGTAAAATAGTTAACAAAGATTTTAATGAAATCAACGATGAGCTAAATAAACGTTCACAAATAGTAGTACCAACTACAAACAATTTGAAATATAGACGATGACTAGAAAAAAATTAATATAATTTATGATATTTTATTATTAATAAATAATAATATAAATTAATTTAATATATGATATTTTAACACTTTAAATTAAAAAAATATACAAATCAATGTATAGGTGACCAATGCCATTAGTTGGTTTAGGTATAATAATTTTTCTAGTAAACCCGCCAACTTACTAGTATTTAACCTTGATATGATGGATTTGAAATGTCTCTTAGTGAGTTTAAGAAAAAATAAAATAAAAATTTGTAACGAATTTAATACAGATACAGTATAGATAAATATCTGCAAGCACCTATAGCAAATGCTAGTGGATATTTAGTTTTCTTAAATATATATTTTCTTCTAAAAAAAAAAAGTACCAAAAAGATACTTAACATCTTTTATATATATTATGCACTAAATTAAGTGATCTTAAAAATAAAAATAATAAAGTGTAGTTAAAAAAACAAAAACTCACTTAAAATCTGTAAACAAATTTAATAAATATTAAATATCTGTTTAATCGAGTTTGATAATAAATATTAAATATCCATTTAATTGAGTTTAATAATAAAATATTAAACTTATTACTACTTTGATGCCAGTTTGTTAGTAATTTTTTATAAAGAATATAGATACAAATTTAGAGATACTTGTTTTAAATATTGTCCATTGCCATCTCTAAGGTAGTCTTCACTATTTGTAACAAATAATGCTGATCAGTCCATCCTTCAATAGTGCCAAATATAATATAAATATTATTTTATGCAAACAGTATATTTAATGCAATGTAGTAGTTTTCCGTGTGAAACGTGCCATAACTTCCTAGTTTCAAACCCATTCTTTTATTACAAAGAGTGAATAGTAATTTGCAGTTTCAAATCCATTACGCACAAGGGACTGCTGGATTATCCAAGAGAATAATGGAACTAAACACTTCAGGATAGTGATATTTTAATGAAACATAAGCACGTATGCAATTTTTATTAGTACGCATACCCCTGTGCATGTTTCCGTAGTTCTTGTTGATTGTACATTTATTTGTTTAACTGCTACTTTGTTTATTTAAGTTTATGGAATAATCTGAAGTTTGGCTCTTAATAGTTAGGAGAATATAAATCTTAAAAAATATTCTGTTTGGTGATAAGCCCTAAAATACGCCTTCCTAACATCAACAAAAAGGTGTCACACCAATTTAATAAAATTCTCTTAACAAACGGGCAGCAGCTTCAAACACGCCTAATAGTATTATCAAATACAACAGGGGAAGTAAGTTACAATTGGGAGGGCTGGAAATTTGAAAGTTCAGTACTTGGTTTCCGTTGCTAGAACGTCGAAACAACAGTCTCGCGTTGATCCATCTGGTTATCAGCAAGCTAGTCGAATTGCTTATATTGAGTTCTTTGTGAAGCCAGGCGTAGCTGAAGATACTGGATGATTAGTACGAATTTCTTATCTGACTTCTGCAATCGAATTTGTAGCAACCAATTGCTCCTGTTTATGTTCTTGCAATTTCTTTGCTTGCTTACCGCTCTTCAGCTATTTTCAATGAACAACATGCTGACAACCTGCACGGTTTGTATATTCGTTTGCTGTGAGATCATTAGCCGCTTACTTCCTCTTATTTGTTTGAGTTTGTAGGGGAGAATATGTTTGTATATCTTCGATTTGGTCCATTATAAAACGTTCACAAATGTTTTCATGTGCACGAAGATGGAGTGTTCTTATTTGGTTCTGTTTTATATATATATATATATATATATATATCCAGAAAAGCAATACATTATTACTAAAGAGTGGCTGCCTTTCACATTTTGACACTCTTATAGAACAAAATGCAGTCCTGTTGACAACAGTGTGCAGAAATGTACACCAAGAGAGGGCTGCATTTCTCAGGTGTTTTTACTAACCAGAATTTTGAAATTTGAATGTAGAAATTCCTAAATTAATATATATATATATATAGCCATATATTCTAAAATTCATGTTATGTTTTACCCATATAATTCTGATAGAAATTGTTCAAAATAAAGTTTAACCTTTCCAGAAAGAAAAGAGAAACGAAACATGCAACTTAGATTTAACCTCAGGAGAAGATAAACCACCAGAATGAAGATATTTTGCCAACAAAGTGGCGACTTCCTGCTGAGCCGATGAACAAGTTCTACTGACAACAATCAAAATCAAACAATTTAATTGATTCCTTGCTATTTCAATTGTTCATAACTGAAGTGAGATCAATTACCATAATAAAGTACTCAACTTCACTAAATAATTAATCTATAACCGTTGTGCATAAATTAACAATAAGCTCAACAAAGAAAATATGGAATCTGAGTGGACTTTGGTACCATTAATATTTGGATTTCGCTATGGTACAGGCGTTGTACCCTACATCCATCAATGCAAGATTTATAATCATAATACAAATTTTAAAACACTTCACAAAAAGTTTAAAACAAATAAAACAAAAAATAAATAGTACTTGAAACAAAAACCAAAAAACTTGAAATATATAAATGTAAAACTTAAAACACACAATGAATAATACTTGAAACACGTAAAAAAAAACTTGTAATGACAACACAAAAGTTAAAAAAAATGGCTGTAATGGCACAACAGCTGTACCAGAAGCCAACCCCTTGATATTTTTTAAGTGAACTTCGATAATTCATGCATTATATCCAGATATGGAAGGAAGTAAAAGGAAAAGAAAACTTTGGAATATTCCTGTACTGTAACTTATGAGTATGAACAAAATCATAACCAAGACAAAAAACCACTTCCAAAAGAATCTAGAAACAGAAGTCCAACTATTTTATTCATTTTGATTTAATATAGGCAGCATTTTATTATCAGTCCCATGTACTAAATCTCTTGCAGTTTCTACATGCTCGTTTCTACTATTGAAAAAGATCAACAGAGAATGGGTGTAACAATAACATTCTCTTGTTGATAAAAGAAAAATGAGAAAGAAAGCTTTACTGACCAATAATTATGCTATAGTTGGCTTCCAGTGATTCATCCAAAGAATGTAGAAGGGAGATTTGCACCAGGTTTGTCACAGAACCACTGCCCTGCTGCCACCAGCCTTGTTACAAATATGTTGGAGTGATCAAACTTGTTGGCCAAAACATATGCAAGACTTCTCTGAAAGTTAAGAAATTCATACAACAAAAACAAATCATGTTTCCATAAAGGAGAAGAGAACTGAAGGAAAAAATGTGTTAACTAGGAATCTAGTAGGAATAAATACTTTTTCCTTGTTTAACACAGGGAAAGTTACTTAAATGGAAGGTCATTTTTGCTGTCTTTATATTCATTTGAAACCATGCTCTCCTATGTGAACCCTCTCACCACATTGACTATGAAAAGGAGCATTTCAAATCAATCAAATCAGCCCATTCCCTTCAAATCTTGAAAGAACAAATTATCTGCACCTGGGAAGTATTCTGGATTCTTTATGAGTTGAATGGATAGTCCAAAACAACTGCAAAAAACTAAATTTGAAGCAGTGAGCCTCCCACAAAATGTTGTAATTATCCCAGAACATACTTCTTATCTTCCTCCTCTTTGGGGTTGTCTAACCAGCATAAGTGAAATGTTTGCGCAATTTCATTCTGCATGAGCATATTAAAGTCAATTTTTTCTATAAAACCAAATCTCATTTTACAAATTCAACTCAAGCCATTATCAATATTATTCAGAAACAAGAAATAGATGGTCAAAGTTTTTGATATTTGTTTGCAGTTTGTAACATATGATTCATCTCATCCGCTATACCCACGATTTTGATCATAGAACAACCCCAATTGTCATATTCAAGGGTTTTCTTTACATCGCATGTTAAAAAGTGATCGCACAGTGCTTACCCCAATGGGTTGTTCAATCCCACATTCCGTTTCATCTCAAGTTGCATCATGGCTTTTTAACCATTTCCAATAATCAAAACTGCAGGACTCATGAGGCTTGTCCACATCTCTGAACCCGCAACAAGCAATTAAAGATATTTCAGACCTATTTTAAAACAATCGAAGAAATCACATGGAGAATTATGTAGAAGAAACATGCTAGAATAGTGGCATTTACAATGATACATCTTTTTGAATGCTATAATTATTTTGGTATGAGCCAGCAAATAGTTAAAGACAATTTATGTGCGAATGGTAAAGCTAAATTGAAATTATGTACGCCTAAAATGCCATATCAGCAAGACAAGATGGTCCAAAACTTACAAAAAAATCATTAGGATTTTGATATATGAAGTAATTGCATGGATTATGCAGGCCTTTAGTGAAATCATTCAAGTTGAAAACATACAATGACTGCTACTTATACTAAAACAAGTCTCTACCATTGTCTCTTTTAATGTACCACACCACAGTTACATAACAATTTCAAATTTTCAATCTTCAAACAGAAACTTTTGCATTACCTTTCTTGTGTCCCAAATTTGCAAATTCCTGTAAAGGGAGCTGAAAACAGGCAAATGGTCTTGTGGTACAGCCAGCTACACACATGAAAAGTTAGTGAAACTCCAATTAGAAATCAAAATGGTTTTCCTCTCAAATTATACATACCTTTGTTACATATCAATCATGCGCCATCCAAGAGGCAATAACACTCCCACCTCTCACATTAAACAAGCTACAATGACCAGAATGAATCAAGCTGAATTCTACGATGGAGAAGCAATATCTCTGCCTTCCCAGAAAGAAAATGTCCAAAAATTTAGCAGAGTTGGGTCTTAAAAGTAGCATGCTGAGGAAAAACAGACTTGCTCACAGGACACGTCTAGACATTCCATGAGAACTAAATGGCACCATCATATCCTTGTGTAGCAGTGATAAAATACGGTGAAGCTGGAACCATCTTAAATAATAGCAATAGAAGCCATAACAAATAGGTAAAAAAGAAGCTATCATTTCAAAATAGCAGATACATATTTTAGAAAGCAGGATAAACCAACATCTACACAAAATATTTTTGACAGTCAATGCAACAATTACCAGGTTGTACTTACAAATGGTCAATAATTAGTGTGCAATTACTCAGACTACGCTCTCAAAACATCTTCAGCCTACACATAAACTGAAAGCTAGAAATTAGACAAAATTGTACATTCATTCTCTAAATGATGTCTAACACTACAGATCAACAACCTATGTTATCTCTGAAGCTAACAGTGTGAAAGAAAGCAATCACATCAATTGTCCCTCAAAAATAATTTCTATTTGTGACATTTTTTTAATTAAATATCTTGCCTAAACTCTCCTGGATGATGGGAATTCAGCACTTATTCAATGAGCATCTGTTCAAACTGGTTTTACTCCAATTAAGATTGAAGAAATTAGGAAGAATCTCATAAATGATTTTTTGCAGTCACATTAAAAAAAATAAAAGAAAAAAATCAATAAGCTATGCAAGCTAAAACCTAAGGCACTATTTCTTCTTGAATCCTTGACAAATTGAAACATTTTGCATCACAATGAGTGATGTCACAATCACTGTGAAAACATTATGCAGTTGCCATAGCAACATTTTCAAACATGATAATTTTTGTATTTATTTAATGAAAATTCCAGATTGTGAAACAAGCCAAAGGAGATCTGAGACATTACCATACAGTCCTTGTCACATCTATTCTTCAGCTTTCCCAACCTTCTGTAACCACACCAGCATCCAGCCCAAGTGTCTTATACGTAGTATCATCTGGAAAAATGCCATTATTCTTCATTTCTGCAAACAAGTCATGGGCTTTCTCAACATTTCCAAGTCTCCGGTACCCAGCAATTAGAACAGTATAAGTCACCACATCAGGAGTGATATTTTTGCTGGTCATTTTATCAAACAACAAACTTGCCATATCCATGCGACGCAACATACAAAACCCATCTATAAGGCAGGTGTAAGTAATAACATTAGGCAAACAACCACTCCGCAGCATTTCATTATACAATGCATAAGCCTTCTTCATATCTCCAATTTTACAAAACCCATTTATAACAGATGTGTAAGTAATTGTATCTGGAACCAAACCTTTTCCAGTCATTTCCTTAAACAGACCATATGCTTCATCCATTCTGCTCCTGTGGCAAAACAAATTGATAAGAATGGTATATGTGACTGTGCTAGGCGTGATCCCAGCTTTTAGCATTCTTGAGTACAATATCAAAGCCTTCTTTGGGCTTGACTGTTTAGCCAATCCATCTATAAGAGTTGCATAATGAACATTTTCAGGAAGAATATTCTTCTTAAGCATTTGAGGAAGAAGTTCCATTGCTTTTTCTGATTTTCTGTCCTTGCAGAGCCTCTTAATGATTGTGCTATATGTGTAAGAGTTGGGAGTAATGCCAAGGCCTTGCATTTCATTCATAAGTTTCAATGCTTCCTGCATATGCCCGTTTATACAATGGCCATCAACAATAGCATTGCAAGTGAAGGTATTAGGGAGAAGGCCAATTTGCAGCATGGTACTTAAAAGTTCCAAGGCTTTATCTAAGACTCCCTGCTTGCAAAACCTGAGAATCAGTTGGTTAAAAGTGAAGGCATCAGGGTCCAAATTATTGGTGCTCCTCTCTTCTAAAAGCTTTTTGGCAGAATCCATGTCACCCTGAAGACAAAATCCATTGATTAAGATGCTGTAAATTATATGGTCATATTTATATCCAGATGCACTGAGATTAAGGAACATTTCTAGTGAAATGTCCATTAGTCCATTCTTACAGAGACCATTAAGGAGAGAGCTATAGGTTACTAGAGAAGGTTTTATATTCCTGAGTTCCATCTCCTCAATCAAACTAAGACCCGTCTCAATATCGCCTCCTTTGCAAAACCCATCAATCAAAATGCTGTAGCTATAAACATCTGGCGATATCCTACAGTTTTTCATTTCTTCAAAAACTTTGAAAGCTTCATACAATTCACCCTTTTGGCAGAATCCATGAATAACAGAATTATAACAGTAAGAATTGAGAGGCTGATTTTGACATTTCAAATTCTGGATAAACTCAAAGGCAGATTCAACACAACCTACTCTACAAAGTCCATGAACGTACGTACTATATGTTACAACATTTGGGGCTACCCCCTTCCTCTCCATATCTTCCAGAATCTCAGTTGCTTTTATAATATCTATCTCCCGCCCAAAATTTCCCTTACAGTAAAAATTCAACATAATTGTGTATGTGTAAACATTAGGTGATAGCCCCGAGATCTTCATCTCTTCAAACAAGCTTCTTACAAAATCCACTCTATTCGCTTCAACCAAACATTTAAGCAAAAAATTACAAGACATAATATCTGGTTGAAGCCCAATTTCCTTTGTCTGCAGAAACACATCCACAGCATTCTCAAGCAAAGAATTGCATGCAAAAACCTTTATAAGCACTGCAAATACAGTAAATGATCTACAAGCATTCTTATGTGAGTCTAATAAATTCAAAAACAACTCATGCACATCCATGTTAGCCTTCTCGTAGTAACAAACGATATCTCTAAGCAAAGCGTGCGTTTCCTTTTCCATTCCTGCTGATGCATATACATGAACAATGATTCTAAATGCCATGATTGATTGAGAAAACCCGTACCTATTCACAGCTTCAGAGAATCTCATTTTCCTTGCAACCTTCCAATTCAAAGACTTATGAACTCTAACAACTAAAGGATATAAATCTCCATTTTTTGGAACTCTGCACATCTTCATTGGAGTATTAACAAAAGCTTCAACCTTGTTAGCACTATAACCAACATTATGATTCACATTAGCTTCAACCTTGTAAACAAACGCCATGTCTTCCAACGACAAAGCAGAACTAGCTGAATAAAATACTCCAAAAAAGCATCTTTCTCGTAAAACAGTAAGATTTCGGAGCAAATTGGAAAGAAGTAAACATGTTCTTGAACAGGAGAAAATACCCATTAATACCCGTTTTAAAATTTTGCAAGACTTTAATTTCCACCGCAAACCCGCCTTCTGATTTCATGACCTTTTTGATCTCAAAAAAGTTAGTGCCGCGTCAGGATTTTTATTAGCAGCCGGCAATCTTCTTCGCACCGCCAATCTCTCAGTTTGTCAAAGTAGAAGCCGCAGAGCATCAGCTGAGCTCTCTGTGAACGTCCCAAACAACTAAAAATTGAGAAGTGAGATAGACCAAACAACACAAATTAGAGTGAGGAAACTGATTTTGAATGAGTGCATACAAGAAAAGGGCAGACAAATTTTGGATGATTGCCAGGGTAAAGACCAGATGGTGTTGCATTGTTTTGTCTGCGCGCCTACAAATAAAGTTGTTTAGGGATGAATCATGGGCCGCTGCAACGGCCTTTTTATTTCGAAAAATTTTCTAAAATAATTTTATTTTAATTTTTTTTAAATATTTTTAACTAATTTTAAAATATTTTTATTAAAATAATTACTTAGAATAATTTTACACTCAAATCCTATTTTTTACATTTATAAATATAATTCATTGATATACTTTTTTTTCACATGCATTAACTCTCAAATTTCAATCAATTTCAACATTAAATCTTTATATAAATCATACAACAATGGTACAGTATTTCAATCAGAAATTAAAAAAAAAATAAATTTTTATACTTTAATTTTTTTGTCAATTTTTAATTAATTTAAAAAATATAAATATTGTTACAAATATGATATTTTATTTTATTTAGTGATATGATAAATTTTAATTTGAATTATAAATTTGATATTTTATTTGTTAAATCTGTTATCATTGTGATTTGTCTGAAAATTCGATCGAAAAATTTGATTTGGAACGAAAAATTTGTTTAAAATTATATAAGTCCTAAGTTGGCCAACCCAGGAGATACTGTTTAAATATTTAAATATTTATTTTATTATTTATTTTTTATTGAATTAAAAATTATTTTATTATTTATTTTATATTAAATTAAAAATTTATTCTATTATCTTACGAATTTATTTAATATATTCTTTTATTTATTTAATTTATTTTTAAAATA
>CP135531.1:7868836-7885177 GCA_032402905.1 Khaya senegalensis | reverse complement strand
AAATATAAATATATTATAAATGATAATATAACTAAATTATTAAATATTATAATTAATTAATAATATTAAAAAAAATAATTAATAATAATATTATTTATTAATAACCAGAATAGAAAAACGCTCAGGCGCGTGCACCGCACATGTGCTGGGCTTCTGACCCAGGCCTGGTCAAGGTGAGTGGGGCAAGGCTGACATGGCCTAGCTCCACACGCGCAGGCTCGTGCTTTACACGACCTCAGTCCCCGCATTGGGCTTGGGCCAAATTCTAATCAGGCCCAAAAATTACAGCGCGTGGGCCTAGGCTGACGTGGCCTTGGTCCATGCGCGTAGGCGCATGTAGCACACGCATCTTGAGTTCGAACTTAGGCCTAGGCCGAATTCAAGCCAGGCTCATTCAGTTGAGCGCGTGCAATACATGCGCCTGCCGCGTGACCCATGGCTGGACACGCCCTAGGTCCACGCACTCGTATACATTGCCCAAGGCTTTTGTCGCTCTGCCCAGCGCATACGGGCACGTGCGGTGCATGTGCCTGACTAAATTGTCTTCCTCCTCTGGTTTTGTCATTTTCACCCCATTTTTTACACCCTCAACACCCAAAATCTCATTCTTTTTCAATTTTTTAACTATTTGTACATCTATTTTGTAATATCTACATATTTTAACTATTAATTTTCACAATTATCATACTCATAACTATAACTATTCTCCCATTTTAATTAACTAAAAATTAACATTTAAAAATATTTTAAAACTCACTAATAAAACATAAATTAATAATGCAAGTAAGACTAACTTCTTTTTGTTCTTATTATTACCAAAATTTGTTAACTGCAGTGTGTATATTTTGGATGATGAAAGTAATAAAGAGAGTAAAGAAGGTGAAGGAGGTGGAAGGTGAAAAGTTTAATTAGAGGGTAAAACTGTTAATATCATTAAATTGTGAGGATAAAATAGTCAAAATAAGTCATTTTGGTAAGAATGTTCTAGGGTTGGTTAAAAATGTCAAGAGTAATTAAAATAATACTATTTTCAAAAATTTTCCTTTTATTTTCGTTTGGCGAATTTTTGCATACTTTTGACGTGGCTTCACATAATTGTATCTAGATTAGATTAACTATATTTATTAAACTAACATTAATTCGTACCACAGGGATCTGATTTATATACATATAATATAATCAAACGATTGATAATTTCTCAATTTTATATTAATTTTTTAATTATTAAAATCAATACATTTTTAATAATTAAAATCAAATCTAATAAATATATTAATTATAATGCATTAATTATACAAGTTATATTTAATCTTAATTATTAAAAATGTATTAATCTAATGGTTGAAAAATAGTATAAGAAATTATGTAAAATTAAGCAATTATCGATTTTTTTTCTCATATATATATATAATCTTTTATTTGGTTAAGAATATTGTGTTTATTTGTACTTGAATGTTAGTTTGGAAATCATTTTTATTTTTTATAAAAAAAATTGTCATCAATATTATGCAAATATATATTTTACACAAATTCATTTAGAATAAAATGAATTAAAAATATGACTATTAATATTATTGTTCTAATATAGCTAGGCATTTATTGTGGAATAAAAAATAAATAAAAGAAAGATTAAAGTGGTTTGGAGGGGATAGAGTCTAATTGTCTTGTGTGATACATGATTATTTGAATAATTGTTAATGTTTATTATACTCATATTATGAAATTTTGCTACTCATAACTTTTATTTTTGATAGAAACAAAAGAATAAGTTGTTGTACTATGGGAGCTTTTACTTCTAATTATTATGAGAGAAAAAAAAGAATTTTATAGAACTATGAGAGATGTTACTACTACTATAGCTGAGACAGTATCAAATACAGTTCGAGACAACGTTCATGCTAACAAGCCACCTATCCAATCGATGCCTACGGATAAAGTTGATAATAGAATGCAAAATGCTTTAAAGGAGGTTCAATGCCATAACCTTCCACTTTTTCATGGGAAACCAAATCACATTGAAACGACTTTTTAACCTTTTACAAATGGAGCCAAATTTAAGAGTGAGGGTGGCAACTCATTTGTTGACTAGAGAAGCATTACAGTGGTGGACATCTATTGAAAAGTTTAGAGAGGGAAATAACCATACAGGGAATAATTTCTCTATAGCATTTTTGGATAAATACTTTCTTCCAGTCTTTCGGTATCGAAAAAAGAAAGAGTTTCTCTCTTTGAAATAAGAAAGTATGTCAGTACAACAATATAAGGCATGCTTTACTACTCTATCTGATTTTGCGCTTGATTTAATAAAAGATGATGCTACTAAGGCTTGAAGATTTCAAAAGGGATAAGGAGATAACATTCAGGCATCAATTGCAATACTTAGATCAATGACATATGTTAATATAGTAGAGACTGCACTAATGACTGAACAAGAGACTTCTTAGATACAGGTCAGGAGACTTGAAGTGCTTTTAAAGGAAACAAGAAAAAATGAACTGCCAATGAAGAGACAAAAGACCCAATTAGGTAATTTTTCATTTAGTCTTCCATCTTAATAATCACAACAAACTTAAAGGACAAATAGGTTTTTCTAAGGTCAAAAAGTGTGTTATCAGTGTAGCAAATTGGGTCAGTTATGTTGACACTGTCCAATATATTATAAGTGTGGGCAATATGGTGATCTTTTTAAAAATTACCCATCAAAGATAACAAATGTTCAGCGTATAATCAACTTTCCAACAAGTGTTCCAACAAGAATCAAAAGACACGTCTACATAGCCATTGCAATAAAAACAAACCACTCAATCAAATTGAATATCTCAGAGGTCCTAAACTATTTCTTCTCAATTATCTAAAAAATCACGTGATTATAAAATGTACATTCTTGGTTTTCAATTTTTTGGCTCGTCTTATTTGATTCAAGAGCAACTCATCCATTTACATCAACTCAATTGCATTTACATTGGGTTAAAATTAGATTTGTTGAATTATAAGATATGTGTGGAATCACTTATGGGTAATCTTTAAAGGTTGGAAGAGTTTGTCATTTTTGTTTGTTGGAGGTTGATGGAAATAAGTTGGTATTTGATCTAATATTTATGGATTCTTTTGAGTATAATGTGATTTTAGGGATGGACTAGTTGTTAGCTTTTTGAATTACATTAAACTATTATAGAAAGACAATGACAGTTCACACTCTTGAGAGAATTAGTTTTAGTTTTTATAAGAACAAATATGTACTATTGTCTTATTTTTTGTGTGGTTCCCAAAACCAAAAAGGGGTGAAAAGTATAATAGCAAGTGTTTTAGCAAGAGAACCTAATGAAAAAGTTTATAAACTTATTTATGTAGTGACTAACTTCTTTGATATTTTTTCTAAAGAGTTACTGAGGCTGCCTCCAATTAGAGAAGTAGAGTTTCGTATTGATATGCATCTAAGCATTCCCCCTATATTGATTGCTCCTTACCCTATAGCTCCAACAGAGTTAAGAAAATTGAAGTTGCAACTAGAAGACGTGTTAGAGAAATGATTCATTCGACCAGCAGTGTTTGTGAAAAACAAAGATGGATCTTTACACCTATGTATAAACTACAAACAATTAAATTAAGTCATAATGAATAATAAGTATCTCTTTACTTAAGATTAATGATTTATTTGACTAGTTAAGAGGATCAAGTTATTTTTCTAAGATAAATCTTTGTTTAAGTCACCATTAAGAGCAAAGGAAGGGGATATACCAAAGACTTATTTTCATACTCATTATGGACAATATGAATTTCTAATCATATCATTTGAGTTGACAAATGCACCTACCACCATTACAGATTTGATGAACTAAATTTTCAGGCCATTCTTAGATTAATTCATAATTGTGTTCATTCTTCTTATTAATCTAAATATGAGCAACATTTATAAATGACACTTTAAACACTAAAAGTATATTGTCTTTATGCCAAATTGAGTAAATGTGAATTTTGGCTATCAAAAGTAAAATTCTTGGGTCATGTGGTGTTAAAACAATGAATCTCAGTGGATTCATCTAAGGTATGACAAATGATGAACTAAGAATGACCAAAAAATATGTTTAAGATACGTAACTTCTTGGGCTTAGCAAGCTATTATTGACATTTAGTTAAGAATTGTTCTTATTTAGCCATTCTAATGACAAGGTTGACCAAAAAAAGGGTGAAATTTAAATGGGATGAATTATTGGACCAAACATTCTTTAAATTGAAGAAAATAGTAACTTTAATCCATATCCTTGTGATACTACTATGTGAAATTAACTATGTGGTGTATACTAATACATCTTTGAATGAGTTAAGTTGTGAGTTAATGCAACAAGGCTAGGTTGTAGTTTATGCTTCTTGCCATTTAAAACCTTATGAGTAAAATTACACCACACATGATTTGAAACTTGTTGTAGTAGTGTACACTTTAAAAATTTGGCAAAATTATTTGTATAGAGAGAAATTTAAGATCTTCTATGACCATAAGAATTTGAAATACATTTTCACATAAAATGGCTTAAACTTGAGACAACAAGTTAGATGGAGTATTATAAAGACTATGACTTTTCTATTCAGTTTCTTTGAGTAAACCTAATGTTGTAGCTGATACATTAAGTAGAAAATTAAGAGGAATGATGAGTTAAACTATTAGAAGATGGAATATGTTACAACCTATTCATGAGTACAACATCTTAGGTAATGAACAAAAAGAACAAGTTCATATTTTTGCACTCACCTTTCAACCATCTTTTATGCAATGACTAATTGAGTTACAACTACAAGATGCAGAAGCTAGGTCCATTCATGCTTAAATATTACATGGTAATAAGGTCAATAACTAAATGATTGTTTTATTTGGAGGTTTGAGGTTCAAGGGTAGATTTGTGCCATTAAACAATGAATATAGAAATGACATTTTTAGGGAGTTCCACCATTCTAGATTCATGGTTCATCCTAATAGTACTAAGATGTATCATGATGTGCATTGATAATTTTGGTTGAAAGGAATGAAAAGAGATGTTGCTGATTAGGTATTCATATGCTTTACTTGTCAACAAGTGAAGGCTGAATATTAAAAACCCCCAAGATTTTCCTAACCACTTTTAATAACAGAATGAAAATAGGAGAACATCATTACAAATTTTGTTACTGGATTACCATGTTCTCCAAAGGGAAAAGATGCAATATGGGTGATTATAGACAAGCTGATCAAAACATCTTATTTTCTCCCTATTATTACAACTAATTTTGTTAATGTTTAATATAGGTTATGCATTAGAGAAATTTTGAGATTGCATAGAGTTCTAGTTTCAATAGTGTTAAGTAGAGACCTTAAATTTACAACATACTTTCGACAAAACCTTCAAAAAGGTTATAAACACATAATTGTTATTTAGTATAACCTTTTATCCACAAACAAATGGTCAGTTAGAATGTACTATCTAAGTTTTGGAGGATATATTAAGGGTTTGTGTTATTAACTTTCAAGGTAGCTAGAAGGATCGCCTATTATTTATAAAGTTTGCATACAATAATAATTCTCAATCAACTATTAGGATGGTATCGTTTAAAGCACTTTATGGTAAATCATGTAGATCTACTTTATATTGAATAAAAGTGAAAAAGACTACTTTATTAGGATATGATCTTGTATAAGAAACAACTAAAAAGATGAAATTAATACACCAACGTTTGCTCATAGCTCAAAATTATCAGAAAAATATAATTTATTTAAATGTAAATTGATGTGTATATTAATATTTTGGAATGTGGGCTTATTTAGTGAATTCGAAAACTTAGACTTATTAGATTTAATTGTACTTAGATGATTAGTTAATTAGCCCAAATATATTAAGTTTAAATAGTAACTTATGACTATATGTTTGGAATATTTATAAATATATGTTAGTTAAGGGGTTAATTGATATTAAATTTGTGTTATATAAAGAAAATTAGGTTAAATTAAATTTTGGCTTGGGAGTGGTGAAAAGGAAAAGAAGAAAAGAGAAAAGAAGAAGAAAAGGAAAGAAAAAAAAAAGGAGAAAGAAAAAAGAAAGGAAAATAAGAAAAATAATTAGAAGTTGATTTTGCTTGAAATAAGTAAGAAATCTTAATTTTATGCTAGAATTTGTTTTATTTTTTATTTCTTTTATGATTTAAAATATTGATGTAAAATTTGTGTTAATGATTGGAAGTTGATATTAAAATGGTATATTATAACATGAGTTGTGCTAGAAATGAACATTATTTATATGATTAAACTTTTTTCGTTTGTTTATCTACATCAATAAATATGTAGTTTTAATTTTTTTTTTATTTAGAAAATAGAGATATAAACTTTAATTTGGTATTTGTTTCATTGGATTTAGATTTAAAATGAATAAATAATGAATTTTTAAACATAAATATTGAAAGTTAAAAAATTTACTATTTATCTAACAGCCATGCACATTTTTATAAAATTGTATTGAGTGGATTTTATTTTTGAAAATCTTTTATTTTTTTAGAAACTAAATATATAAAATTTTAAATTACCACTAGACTCACTTGAATTAGAATTGAAATGAATATATAGTAAATTTTCAAAATAACTTATTAAAAACTGAAATCTAAACTATTTATTAAATCTAATTATTATTTTAACAAAATAATATCAACTGATTAGTTGTTTCACAAATTTACATTTTTATCTCAAAATAGATTTAATCATCTTTCTTATACAAGTTGAAACATATGAAAATCAATTTTTTATAATTCTTGATAATTTTCCAAAATTAACTAGAAATTGTTGAAAAATCTTAGTATACTATGATGACTTTGTATATTTTGTAAAAACCACACTTACTAAGGGTTGTTTTTTCAAATAAAAACTTTTGTACAACTGTAAACTTGGTAAGCTTTAATTCTCAAGTGATTTCATAAAATTGACCACGCATACAAATTTTAGTCAATTTCTATATTTGATGGTTAGTTTTGAAATTTTGTTGAGTTGTATGAAAATAGTTGTATTGAGACATGAAGATAAATTTGGTGTAGACTTGGAATTAGTAGTTATGTGTAAAGATTGTACTGAAATGAAGTTGAATGTGTTGGAACTTAGATTTATTGTTATAATATGAGTCCAAGCGGAACACAAGTATAAAAATTTTAATGTTAGGCCTTAAATGCGCTATTATGATATGAGTCCCAGGAAATTGTTAGAATGAAAAAAAAAATTGTTATTATGTGTCTATAATAAGCTTGTATTTGGTGAAAAATAGTGAAAAATATCATAAATTAGTTTCTAGTGTAGTTGATGAATGAGCATGATATATTAATGCTTGAATATAAATGATTATGTGTTTAAAATATTCATTAATGGTTACATTTGATGTATCAGTGCAAGAATGATGAATGTTTGTGCAACCAATGAATTTGGCTTATGAAAATGTTTGATTACATGAATGTGTGAACGTTTATGATTGAGTGTAAAGTTGAAATTTTCTATTACACTGTGTCACTCACTCCTCCCTCCACAAGTTTGCATGTTGATGTATAGAGTAATAATGTTACAAAGCTCACTTAAAGGATTTGGATTTGTTTGTCATCATTTTAAGATATATTTTGAGATTTTAGTTTAATTATTTGTGAACTTAACATGGATTAATATCAATTTATTGAAACTTTAGATATTAGCATTAATTTTTCATATAATTTTAGTTATATAATAGACCTGAGTTATAATTTGTAAAATTATAAAATGTAAATATTTTAAAAAATGATATCATATAATAAATTTTATTATTTTTTTTAATCACACTCTAAGTCTCCACAAAGAATTTTAGGGTAAGACAATTTATATTATTATTCTAACAATGTACTAATTTATTTATTTACATATTTGTTTAAGTTTACTACGAACTATCCATGATTTTATTTCTAAATAATGCACTGAAGTTACTTTTACCATGTTATTCTTGTATTGTTTATTTTTATTGTGTGTTTTTCAACGTATTCGTTTAATACTTTTGTTTAGTTTTATAAATAAATTTTGACCGTTTAATGATTAAACTAATACCAAATATACTTGACCCAAAATTCAATAAATATACACATTGTATTTATTTAAAGCAGAAATACATTATCCCAATTAACAAATTGAACAATGTACCAGCCAAAGCAAATTAGACTAAGACTTGCAACAAAGGAGAAGGCCTATCTGGAATAGCAAAGCATACATAGCAAAGATAATTAGAAGCAACTAGCCAAGTGCAGTGTAATGCTCATCAATCATCCACCCTGTGCCATGAGAAACTCAAATTGCGTATCTTCTCCTCGAGGCTATGTTACATCTTTGTTTTAGTCGAGACTCTTGTAGCGGAAGCTGTTTTAAAATATTACCAAATGTTTGGTACCAATCGCAACTATCCCATTGAGTGCTGCTTGCAACCTTTGGGTCCATAATGCTGAGAGCGCCGCCTCACAATCTTTTTACACAAGTAACAATAGTGCATTTGACAAGCCCAGCAGAAGATGTGGTTGTTATTGCCAACCTGTTACTTGCAGAAGAAGAGAAATTACACAAGTATTATTAGGTTGAGTAAGGCAACTCATAAGATCTTGAATAACACGCAGAGGCGTAACATGTCTTGCTCCATGTTGTAAAAATTGTCTTCCCAATTTGGGCTAGGTACTTCTGGAAGAGTTTCCTAAAATACTATAACTATCAGGTGTTTACAAGAATTATTTTGAATGATGGCATAACAAATATACTTATCATTCTCAATAGAACAAAATGATTGCAATTTACATAAACAATATATATATATATATATATATAAAGATAAGAATCCTAACCTTAGTACCTAGGAACTATTCAATAAAGACAATTATCCAAACCAATATCAACTTTATAGACAACAAAAAGATTGTTCCGCAACAACTGACCACATTTTTTGACTGTTGTCAAAACAGGAAATATCACCTAACATGCTAATGATCTTTCACTAGGTCTACTCAAATGTACAACAGAAATAATTAAAATCCTACAAATTCAAACAGAATTTAGAATTTAAATAGGCAAAAAATTCACGAATGTCAGATATGCCTGACAGATGTAATCTTCACTCACCTTTGCATTGAATTGACCACAATTAGGGCATAATAGACCATGTTCAGCAAATATTTCAGGTTGAAACTGAGCCACAACCTGGCCGGCATTTATTTGCTCCTCCCAGTTATTGATCATTTCTTGAGGGAACAGAATGCATGTGCCAGTCCTTAATTGAATGCAAGATAGTCAGATCCATATACAGTTGACAAACAGAAAAGAAAACATCAATTGTTATTACTGCAGAAGATCACAAACCTGAAATGATCATATCCATCAATTGCCTTGTTACATAGATAGCAGAAGTACTGCCCACAGTTATTACATACCATCTTGTTACAACCTTCGGTTCTTGAGATTGCCATCTTACAAGATGGGCATTGCTTAGCATCACGAAGTATTTCCTTGACACTGAGAAGCTCATTAATCATTTCACGTTCCCTTTGTTTTTGGCCTTCCTTTAGTTGAGATGAATTCTGGCGCTCCTGCCAGAAAGATGGAACTGATGAGTAACCTGGAAACTCTTCAACGGCACAAGAATAAAGTTCCTAAAAGACCATTAAAGAAGCATATACGAAATACCAATGAAAACAGTGAAACTTCTTTGGGAAGTCAAACCAGCACAAAATATTGTGCAAAATAGAGTGAATTGGAGTGCCGTCAACAACACTAAAGCCTCCAGATTTGAGCATTTGATGATATATGACCCTAGCAATCACTAAATATACCAAACAAGAAGAGAATGCTTATGGGCTACTAAAACCAAAGTGATGTTGTGTGACCTAACACCATGAGAATTCAAAAATGTTGGGACAAATGATCAAAAAACAGACAAAAGGTTAATTTACTTTCCGTTGTCAAAGATGCCAACAGCAATCCATAGGACTTGACTTACATGTTTGAGTATTATCATACATTAAATTTTGAGAATTATAAACTTTGGTTTTAAACATGAATTTACTAGGCAAAGCTGGCACTCCAATATACAGTAGTGAAATCCAGGTTAATGTGGTCACTGTCGTACTGGCTTATATAAGCAAGAAAAATTAAGCATGGATGAAGGTTCCATCAAAATAAATCTATCTCAACATTCGATGTGATAAGGGACAGAAGCAGAATCTAGTTATTAATGTACAAACCATGAACAAAGAATGGCATCTTTAAACAGATTAACAAGAATAAGTGTCTTTTACTTATTAGGGTTTAATTGTTAAAGTACACAACATGCTTGTCCTGAATTAAATTTTCGTTTAAGCATGGGTTAATAAGGATCTAAAAACATAGGAATTTGAGAGAAGATAGGTTGTCATGGATGATCAGATCTCCTGTGTTTCTCCGTTTAATAAGAATTTTAGTAATTCCAAAGGACAACAAAAGACTGGCATTATGAAATGTGTATCATCGGTGCTTTGGTTAATTTGGTTGGAAAGTAGTAGAAGAATTTTTTGAAATAACAGGGGGGAGGAGTCCAAACTGTTATAGTATGAGGCTTAATTTATTATTTCACTATGTTTTTCCCTTTAAGATATTAATATAAGGATGCTTGCAGGAAGGTGAACAAGTGTGTTCACAAAATCTAGAAGCAACTCAGAGGAGCACAAAAGGATCTTGGCATTCATGAATTGATTGTCTCTGAGGAAAAATAAATAAATAAATAGACTCAAGAAACCATCTAAAAGTAGATGCTTATCTCAAATCCCCATCTCTGCCTAAATGTATGAAGAAAAATGAAGCACTCCTAAAAAATTTGGCGGAAGCCCAAAAGACACTAATAACCTGTCCAGGGTACTAAATAGGCATCAATTTCTGATGAATTTAAGGATATTTCAGTCTCCCTAAGATAAATTTCAATGCTATTGTTTGATGACTTTGTTTTCACTTGATTAGTATTTGTTTCTTATTCTAGATTGGAAGAACATGCATGAGCATTTTTCTTCCAAGAGTTTAGATGGAGCAGCCTTTGGCAGCACCATTAACATTTTGAATCCCCTGTATCAAGCATAAATCCTATCCTTACCAGACACATCAACAGAACAAGCAAGAAAATGTACCAAATTGAAAAGAATGTCAAAAGATGCATCTACAATTTTTACCTGCAAAATGCGAAGCTTTATTTCAGGAGTTAAACATGCTTTACCTACATGACGTCGCTCCCTGCATAGTGTACAGAAGCTATAGAAGCATTTGGAGCATTGTGCATGCTGGTCTTCATCCTCAATACAGGGTGTTTCACACCTTGGGCAATATGCAACATCAGACATGGACTCAAGTGTTTTCTGTAACATCAAGGACTCCCAACGTTCAAACTCCTCATCACTAAGCAGCCTTTTCAACAAACTGGGAGGAACCATACCCCCACATTTTGCATCTGGGCACTGGAGCTCGCTAATGGTGCCTTCAGAGACATGTATGTCTGAATAAGTCTTCATGCACTTCCAGCAAAAGAAATGTTGGCATGGCAGTCTGACAAAGTTAGTACCTGGTAAGATAAGAGAACTGAATTATTAATATGCAATAAGGTTCTCTAGTGGTGCAAAAGAATAAATATTGGACAATAGTAACATCTATGTACAGATAATGGGTTCAATATAGATGCTTATTATGATGATAACAAAAGACCAGGCTGACAAAAGAAAATGCATTGCCACAAGCATTTAGAGATTCTCTTACTTCTATGGACACAAAAATGAGGCACTAAGGTCCTACATGCACCCTAAAACTCTTGTAATGATAGTCATAACTAGAGGACCACTTCCACAATTCAAATATTTAGAAATTCACAAAACCACCTTCAGATAAGTTGTTGCAGAACTTTCTGCGAGAAAAAGAGAACGTTCACATAAAGCTCAAATCATGCCACTCTGGTTTTAATTAAGTCAGTAGCGAGAATGTTTTTCAACAATAAACAGTTTATTAACACGGGAGAAATATTTGCAATTCCAGAAAGTAGCCTGGTTACCAGAAAAAGAAGTTTAACTTAATCCTTTTCAACAGCAATTACCTGCAAACTCATTCAAACAAATGCAACATTCGTGAAAGTTTATGAGAAAGTTTTCATGGCATCTCTTATCATTGTAACTCTTAATTAGAGGAATATCAGTGTCGGGAGAGACGCTCCCTGATATTGCACGCCTATCCCAAGTATGTGTGACACCATAAGGACCAAGCATAATATCTTTGTCAAACCCAAGATACAAGAGAGAAGAATTTTGTAGCCAATTTGTCCATTGATATATAACTTCTTGCCCAGGCTGATCAATCCATATTGATTCTAGCTTAGAGCAAAGATTGGAGATCCTAGCAGAATTCAACCACTGGACAGAGATAGTAAAATAAGGAAGGAGATGGCTTGGGTATGATTTAGGTAACAAACAGGTTAACACAATTGGTGGAAGATAGTGGACTTTGAAAGAGTAAGCAAAGTCCTCTGAACTTTCAATTCTGGTGTTAAGATCCATAGACGAATTTAGCTTGGCAGTTATGGTGAGTTCATCAGACGCTTCAATGTGTACATGAATCTGCAAAATGCCACGCATGTGAGACAGTTCACTTACAAAAAGAAGAAAGTTTTATGTGAGTGGATAATTGAGGAACCTAACCTGAAAGGATCTTAAGCCTCTTTGCCTGTCATGAATGAAGATATTCTCCCCGTAAATTGACTCCACTGCAAGCAACTGAATAACAAGTTATGGATAAGAAAAGGTAGAAACTAGGAGCAGCAACAAAATTTCATATCTCAGAGACAATGGTTTACAAACACCAGGGAAAAGTATAAGATACTGTTTATATTTCATTTTGAAATACTATAATGAATTATAAGAATTCTGCCAAAATCAATTATCCAAGTTGAAGAATTAGTAGAAATTTTTGTTTTGCAATTGCATCAATGTATATATAAAATTAATCAAATAATATCTTCTACAATAAAAATATTGTTTCATAAATGCATATGGATAATTTTCATGAAAAATCCCAAGGACAATATTAGGTGACAAATAAGCACATTATATTTAATAATTTTCTCATAAGATGTATTCAACAAGAAATGACCCTTAAAATGTTTTAAAATATATTAAATTGGTCCCCTTAACATACCCTATTAGGCATTTGAATCAGAGAGGATATATGTGTTAACAATGAATAAAGCCCATTAATCAAAATAACTTCAAAGCAGCTCTAACCCAACAAGCGAAACAGAATACAAAAAAGATTCAGTAGTCAGCCACTTGAACAGATTACTAAAAAATCCGATTCTTATATACATACATAAATATATATATATATATATATATATATATATATAAAAGAATTCTTATCGCTATAGAGAAACAGAAATTAGATTTCTAACATGTTTTGGATGGATTTAAGATATTAGATCCCAATGCAAAATAGCAATCCTGGTTATCCAGAACAGAGATTGAACTCTGGAATACTCTCTTAATCAAGTAAAGATCTCAGAAAAAATAACTAATATGAACATCCCAGAAACCTTCCTTAATAAAGGTTCCGCCTCCATTTGTTAGGCAATTACAAATAATTGAATCAAATTGCCATGAGTCTGAGAAGTTATTTGCTAGCAGCAACAAAGAACCAATTAGAATCAAAACTAAATAAGGAGACAACCGTAAAAATTAGCTTTCTCTTTTTTTTTTTAATTATAACATCTTTTCACAAAACTCAAATGCTACTGAAAAATTAGGAGAATTGGTTCTGTCGCAAATGATCTAAGTGATCTTAGCATTGCCCAATACACAGCAAGCAATACACACATTATTCGAATACAGTTAAACTAAGAGAAATACTGGAGAATACAACCTATGTGTACAAATTCAATCCAAAATTCAAGATTATTATTATTATTTTTACCTCGTCTTCCTGCAACTGATCATTGATCCTTAGCTGCGCAGACTCCAACTCCAACTCTTCAACTTTTAAACGCAATTCTCTCAATATACTCTCCACATCATAGACTTCATTATTTGGCACCAAATCCTCTTCATTATTTTCCCTTTCTTTCGCATCCTCGCCATTACTCAAACCAATCACTTCATTATTCAACGAATTCTCTTCAATACTCGCGGAACACAATTCAGATTCTGAAGAACTGTGCTGAGTTTTCTCGACAAACCTAGGTTTACCAATGTGAGCACGCCTGTTACGCGATACCCACATGGGATTTCCTCGGTTTCTTGGGGGATTTTGCGAAGTTGGTTCAATTTTTTCTTGTTGGGAAGTAGATGGAGAATCAAAATTGTACTGTGGTGGTGGTGGTGGTGGTGGAGGATCATTGAGAGGTTTGAAGGTCTCAGCGTCGTCGTTTTGGAGATGATTTGGTTTTCTTCCTCCTATCGTAGCGTTGCTCATACCGCAGAGCGTGGTTTGCGACGGTGGGTTAATGGACTAGGGAGACCGCGAACTATCCATTCTATTTATTTATGTGATTTTTTTGAATTTCAATGTAGCCCTTTATTTATTGACAAAATTCAACTCACTCCCAAACTATTTAAAAGCTATCAATGCAACCCATGTTGTAACATTCTTGTTGAGTACCTAAAACAAAAACTCGTTGTAGTTTTCAAAAATGCCGAGAAGCACCTCAATCGTTAAACTCCACCCATATCACTTCATACAAAATTTTATCGATAAACGGAACATATTAATCTTATTTTTATTAAAACAGAAACATTTGCAACTAACAGATTAGATTATTCTTGAGTATTCTTGAAACCACTCAGCATAAAATGTTAAAAATTTTAGAAACTCAACAATTATTTATCTATTATACTTAGAGGTATCAAATTAATAACAAATAAGAACAATTTTTCTATGCTTTTCTTTTTTTTTTTTTACAAAAAAAAAAAAATTATGATATTATTAATCTTAAATTAAACAGAAAATTTTGATTAAATTTTAAGATTTTATTTTTTTTTAATAATGTGGATATTAGGTAATATAAAAGTGTAAATATACTTCATATAACACTTTTTTATTTACCAGCAAACGTAATATTTATAAAATAATTATATTGATATATTTATTAAATTAAATTGTATTTAAAATTAATATTATATTATTTTAATGGATTGGATGAATTTGCAAGCGGACTTCCCCGAAATCAATAAATTAATGGCGCTGAGCTGAATTCATTAAAGATCAAATGGGATTGGGCAATTTAGATTGTGTTGTGAACAGCAGCCAGCCTATCAGTTGGTGTGGAAAGATATAACTGGGGGTTTGAATCATAACTTTCTTTAATTCTTGTTGTTGGATGAATTGGTTGTCCTTGTACTTGTAGGAAATCTAATGGGTCGGCCAGGACTCTGGCTTTGTAATGCAAATCAAATGGAGCTCCAGTTCAGTTGTCTATAATCTCTGTTTCTTTTATTATGAATTTTCTTTTCTGATAAAAATCATTCCGTTGATATAAAGGCGTTTTTCAATTGGAGGAAATCTTGTTATTCTCAAACAAAGTACAATGTATTTGAATTTATTATTATTATTACTACTACTACTTGCTAGCAATAATAATTCATAAAGTTAATTATGTTATATGAGTCTCTCGTGCATTACTTTCATAAATAAATAAACAAAAAATTTTAAAAGTATTGAGTGCTTAAAAGCAGAAGTAATGGGCAATAAGCATAGGAGAGTTTATAGTTAAAAGCAAGGAAGTATGCAAAGTGACAGAGCAATACACAGCTGTCGGTGAAGATTTTATTGGTAGGTCGGTCGGTCGGTCGGTAGGTAGGTAGGTAGGTAACTGAGAGTGAGTGTGAGCTCCAAAATCAACAAGGTATGTATGTATGCANNNAGGTAACTGAGAGTGAGTGTGAGCTCCAAAATCAACAAGGTATGTATGTATGTATGTATGTACGTACGTACGTACGTATGATTCAAGTGATGTAATTGTTGCTGGACTGATGTTGACTTGAAGTTTTCATGACCCGCGTGAACTTATGAATGTTACTGTTAGAGAGGCAAGCTAAAATGTTAGGGGTAAATAGTTTTCAAGCATCCCAATAGACTAACAGGGTGTTTGTTTTTTTTTTAAAAAAATAATAATAATTTAAATTATTTTATTTATTTTTATAAAAAATAAATAAAAAAAAATATCTTTTCTCAAAGTGAAAGAATAGAAATTCCTTCGTAACTAATAAAAAATTCATATTCATTTACTCTGAAAAATTCTTCAAAAATAAAAAATAAAATATTTTACAATTTTACTCTTATTAAAATATTAA
>CP135531.1:7798934-7854009 GCA_032402905.1 Khaya senegalensis | reverse complement strand
AAATATATTTGTTAAATATTTATTATAATAATTATTTTTAATAAAATACAATTATAGCTAAAATTTAAAAATAAAAAATAATTAAAAATTTTAATGTATTAATAAGTATTAGTAAATTCAAAAGGAAAAGATATTTTTATTAAAATAAAAAATAATGAATTCATTTTTATAGATAATTTTATAGTACAAGCAAATAAAATAAAATTCTTTTCTTTTGTTTCTTCTTTCATTTCCTTATTCCTTTCTATTTTTAGAAATAAACACGACCTAAAAGTTGAATGATCCTAGTAGATCAAATATACATTAACACCCAATATAATAATAATAATAATAATAATAATAATAATAATAATAATAATAATAGTAGTAACTATCTTAAAAAGTAAAACATGGACTCAAATACTAATGGGGGAGGTTGTAGTATGTGTACGTGAGGCACCACTAAGGTGTGTAAAATTTTACATAAAAAGGTTAGAATTGACAATAAAAAGTAAAAAAAGAAAAAATTATAATAGAAAAGTTAAAGATACAACTTTTTAATACCATAATATTAGCTTTGTGTAAGTACATGGGTATGAAATGTCAATTGGACACTATAAATGTAACGGGCATTGCATGGTCTTGAATCCATGAATGAATGTAGTCCAAATATTAGCCCTAAATGTTAAATTATGAGACAAACACCTCACCTGCACAACATACTTTTGTCAGGACTATTTTGTTAACATAACAACAGTGTTTTGGTCGGACAACTGGACTTTTGAACTGGTGGACCAACGGACAGCCTTCTACTTTCTCATAATTAAAACTATATATGACTTAATTACAATATTGGATGTTATGTGATTTATTTTATCATAAATAATATCATCACGTACAGGAATATTATTGTGGTTCTGAGGATAGTAGAACGTTATTGCAAACTGATAATAGGAAAAAAGGGAAGACACTTGAGTTTTATACAAGCCCCACTCGTGGAGGAGGAGCAGGAGGCGCAGCGGACAAAAAGAATGCAATAGAAAAAACCCACTGAATATTGTTGGCACGTTCCATTGTGATTAATACTCGCTGATTAACAATAGTCAGTTCATTACCAAGCGAGTGTCTAGCACCTCCCACACGCACTCTCTCTCTCTCTCTCTCTATTTAAGTTATTGTCTACTCTTTCCCCTTCAATAATAACATTTTGTTTTTCTATTTAAAAATTAATAATACAAAAATTATAAGTATAAATTAATGTACTATAATGTAATTAAAAATATAAAAAAAATAAGAAAATAAATCTCATTTTTATCATGTTTAACTAAATATATTTATATAAATAATTTATAATATTTTACTTATTATTACAACTCGCACAACATCATTCATGATTTATAAAGTAGCGTCTCAAATGGACTAATACTTACGATGATTCATGATGTTCATAAGGTGGCCGAAAAAACTCGCGATGAAACTGTTTCTTGGTTAACCAAACCAAACCAAAACAAAAGAAAAGAAAATAAAAAAAAGGGTAAGAAAATGGTTTGGATTGTAATGATGATTCATTCGACAAAAAGAAACATAATGATTAGGCGTGCAGTCCACGCGCATCACTGTTGAAGCAGCCAAACAAAACTGAAGTGGAATTTGTTAGGCATAAAAGCAAAGTAATTGTTGAGTTAATAAACAGAGCCAAAGCTTAACTTATCTTAACATGAGCTAACCACGGTTAAGGACAATGGATTCTACTGTTCTGCGCTCCTCGTGTCATCACTCAACACTCAAACCCTACATTCTAGCTCACTAACGCACTTGCAGAGTTACAAAGAGAGAGAGAATCAAATGCTTTCTATAAAGCAAGACATGATTCCAGTTACATTTGTTTTCTGAAAATCAAAATTAAAAAAATAGAAGAAGAGAGAAAATATGTTGCAAAATAATGATTTGTCCAAACTGAAAAAGCCAAGGACAGATTCTTTGGTTTGTGTCTCAGTCCATTTGCTCTCCTGACCTCTCTCCTTTTAGCCTTCCAAAGTAAGTTTTTTCTCTTCTTCTTCATCTTATTTACTCCTATAATGTTTTACTTTATCTGATTTTTCTTTTCATCCAATGTTGCGTGCTTACTTTCTGCTACTTTTTAAATTTTTTCCCATTTGGTGACTTTTTTCTCGCATGTTAAGTTGATTTATTCTTTGTCTGTTAATGGTTTTCTTGCTAAAGCTTCTACTTTTGTTCTTGGAAGATGGGTTGGTTACGATATTTTAATTTGCTTAGCTATTCAGTGGGTATTGAATGGCCATCATAACTTGGGTAAATAAACTGTACTAGTTGCAGTTTTGAGGTAATTCTGCTAGTTTTGGATTTCATTTAGTCAGATTTAGCTTCTGGGTACTTGCAAATGTACTGCTAAACTTTTTTCGAAATGAGTGTTATGTATAAAATTCCTGTAGTGACTCCATTCATTGGAGTTTCTTGTTTAAGTAGAGGGAAAGGGATAATAAGTGAATTGTTCTTATTTATTTTTCCTTAGGATATTTTCATTTTTAGACTAAAAATTATTTACTGTGACTAGATTCTTTTGGTACACGTAATTTTCTGGTTCCCTTCTGAAATCATGATAGGTTAAAGGGTTATATGTGGTCTGCAGTAGGATTTTAGGATTATACTTCACTTTTAGCTCTATTCCTTTTTCATCCTGGGCATTTTGTTGTTTTTGGTTTTTGAAAGGAGAATCAACTTTGTACTATTGCTGATCTAGATAGACCACAGAAAGCTCTTTACTTGACCTTGTGATGGTTTCGAGGTCTTATTCCAACCTCTTAGATCTTGCTTCCGGTGATTCCCCGGCTTTTGGTCGTGAGAAGAAGAGGCTCCCTCGAGTGGCCACTGTTGCTGGTGTGTTGTCTGAGCTCGATGATGAGAACAGCAATAGTGTCGGCTCTGATGCTCCCTCTTCTGTTTCTCAGGAACGAATGATAATTGTAGGAAACCAGCTTCCAGTTCGGGCACACAGAAGTTCAGATGGCAACAGAGAATGGAAATTTAACTGGGATGAGGATTCATTGCTTTTACAGCTAAAAGATGGACTTGGAGAAGATGTAGAAGTAATCTATGTTGGTTGTCTTAAAGAAGAGATTGATCCAAAGGAACAAGATAATGTGTCACAAACTTTGCTTGAAACTTTCAAATGTGTCCCAGCATTTATCCCTCCCGAGCTTTTTAGTAGGTTCTATCATGGATTCTGCAAACAGCACTTGTGGCCCTTATTTCACTACATGCTTCCTCTATCACCGGATCTTGGTGGTCGGTTTGACCGGTCCCTTTGGCAAGCTTATGTTTCTGTGAACAAGATTTTTGCAGACAAAGTGATGGAAGTTATTAGTCCCGATGACGATTTTGTGTGGGTTCATGACTACCATTTGATGGTTTTGCCAACATTTCTGAGAAAGCGATTTAATAGGGTGAAGCTCGGGTTTTTCCTCCATAGTCCATTCCCATCATCTGAAATTTATCGAACTCTTCCTATAAGAGACGAGCTTTTAAGAGCTCTTCTCAATTCGGACCTTATTGGGTTTCATACTTTTGATTATGCTAGGCATTTCCTCTCATGTTGTAGCCGAATGCTTGGTGTTTCTTATCAGTCTAAGCGGGGCTACATAGGGCTCGAGTATTATGGTCGAACTGTAAGCATTAAGATTTTACCAGTTGGAATTCACATAGGTCAGCTCCAATCTGTTCTGAATCTTCCTGAGACTGAAGCTAAAGTTGCAGAGTTGCGAGATCAGTTTATGGGTCAGACTGTTATGCTTGGAGTTGATGACATGGACATCTTCAAAGGAATCAGTTTGAAACTTTTGGCTATGGAACAATTGCTCTTACAACATCCTGCTAAGAGGGGTAAAGTCGTTCTGGTTCAAATTGCAAATCCTGCTAGAGGCCGTGGGAGAGATGTACAGGAGGTCCAATGTGAAACTCATGCTATGGTGAGAAGGATTAATGAAACATTTGGAATGCCTGGATATGAGCCTGTGGTTTTGATTGATACCCCACTTAAGTTTTATGAACGCATTGCTTATTATGTTATTGCCGAGTGTTGTCTTGTTACAGCAGTTAGGGATGGGATGAATCTGATACCATACGAATACATAATATGCCGGCAAGGAAATGAGAAGCTGGACATGACCTTAGGTGTAGATGCATTACTTGCGAAGACAAGCATGCTGGTAGTTTCTGAATTTATTGGATGCTCCCCATCATTGAGTGGGGCCATTCGAGTAAACCCGTGGAATATTGATGCTGTGGCTGAAGCTATGGATTCTGCCCTAAGAGTTTCTGAGCCTGAAAAGCAGATGCGGCATGAAAAGCACTATAGGTATGTGAGTACACATGATGTTGCATATTGGGCTCATAGCTTTTTGCAGGATCTTGAAAGGGCTTGCAGGGATCATGTGAGGAGAAGATGCTGGGGAATTGGTTTTGGTTTAGGGTTTCGGGTAATTGCCTTGGATCCAAATTTCCGGAAACTCTCAATTGAACATATTGTTTCAGCTTATAAGAGGACCCAAAACCGGATAATTCTTTTGGATTATGATGGGACAATGATTGTGCCTGGTTCAATTAGTACAAACCCTAATTTAGAAGCTGTTGAAATATTGAAAAACTTGTGCAAAGACCCCAAGAATGTTGTCTTCCTAGTTAGTGGGAAAGACAGAAGTACTCTAACTGAATGGTTTTCTTCTTGTGAAAGGCTTGGGATTGCTGCTGAGCATGGTTATTTTCTGAGGTACGCAGCTTTCTTTTCAAACTATATTTGAACTTTTATGTTGTTTCTAATTTGTGATAGAGAAAATTAGATTCCTGATCAATAAACAGCTTATGTTATTTATATCTTGTGTGGGGAAGTTCCCAAGGAAAAAACCAACAGAGTAAGCTAAGAAATATTACTTTTATAAAATGTTTACCAGTTCCCCATATGCACAATACATTTCTCTCTCTCTATATCTATATCTATATCTATATCTGTATCTGTATCTGTATCTGTATCTGTGTCTGTGTCTGTGTCTGTGTCTGTGCATATCTCAAGTTTATTGAAGATGCCAAGGTGCACCAATTTATTCATGAATTATGTTGAATGAAATGAAAAAAAAAGGACCTAAAAATGAGAAAAAAAAATGAGACTGAAGATTGGATGCATCTAGAAGAAGTTTGAAAAGTGAAACAGCTACAGAGGATGGCTTAAACAAAGATCTCATGCCCATTTCAGTAAAATCACTGATTAGCTTTGTTGTTTCAAAATGTAATCAACTTCATTGAGGAGCCTTGATAAATTTTAGCTTAAAGTTAGAACCTTGAGGTTTAACACACTCATGTATCCTACTGATAGAAATCACATTACACTTCAAAAGTTCCTTCTGTATGTTTTATGCAAACTTTTATTCTAATTTTTTCTCCTTCAGCTACCCAGAAAAACAGCGTAAATTTTGATTGTCAGCAGAAAATTTTCCAATGGGAAGTTAAACTGTCCAGGACTATCTGCCTGGACTTAAAAAATTTGAAACAGACAAAAAGGGATAATTCTTATGGTGTCATCTTAGTTGACTAATGCTCTTTTTCAGGCCAAATCATGATGCAGATTGGGAAACTTGTGTGTCTGTGCCAGATTTTGATTGGAAACAAATTGCTGAGCCAGTAATGAAATTGTACACTGAAACAACTGATGGTTCTGCCATTGAGACTAAAGAAAGTGCACTTGTTTGGAATTACCAGTATGCAGATCCAGATTTTGGCTCATGCCAGGCTAAGGAGCTTCTTGATCACTTGGAAAGTGTACTTGCTAACGAGCCAGTTTCTGTCAAGAGCGGCCATCACATTGTAGAAGTTAAACCCCAGGTCAGTGTTTCTCTTCTGCTTTTCAAGTATATCACCGTATATTGAACCATGGTCGAAGGTCACATATAAAGATAATGGGTGCTCGATATATATTTTATCATTTCGGTTGGTTGACTTCCTTTCAATCTTTTGTTTGTTTCTAATTAAACAAATAGAAAATATTGGATGGGATCCTTTAGGGCTACTGGATGGATATTACATGCCTAATCGGTTTCCTGACTATTAAAGGTTGCGGGATCATGTAATAGTCCCCAGTACTGGACTCCTTGCACAAGTTAACAGGTTTTCTAAGTATTAAAAAGAAATATGCATTTGATTAAACATGTTTTTGATTTCCTCCAATGGATTTAACCAGTCCTATAATGAGATATTTCGATTACCAAGAATGTCTTATCTTGAGTTGTTAGATGATTATCAATATATATTCTGTGATTAACTTTTCTGTTGGTCCAATTGTCCTCAATGCCCTAATATGTTATGTATTTGAGGTAGCCTTAGAAAAAGCTCATCCCAAAGTTTAATGTCAGTAATTCCTAGAAAAATGAGTAGAATTTGCAATAGGAAGCTGTGATGACTTATACATAATTAAGAGTTGCAATCTTCCATGCTAAATAGTATTAAAGTCACATTGTGTATGACTACATGCCGTGCAGTATGTATAAAGTCTAAAAAGAAATTTCCCATATACTGTGAAATTGGCCAAAGAGTGAGAGCACAAAGTAGGCAAACTAAGGAAGGTTTGCTGAGAATATATGGAGGCTTGGAAAATTCATAGAATCATAGTTCAATAGGTAAATCTGGATTCCACATGTTATGACTTGGTGGTGAGCCTTTATAGCCACCATTTAGAAGCACCAATCTGACAATCTCATTTAGAGGCTACACTTGGTTCAGATATTTAGTATTGTGGTCCCATTTCTTGGCATCTGAAAATCTGTTATTGCTATAATGCTTCATATGTCAGATATACCTTTAACAGTTGGAAATTTTATGTTGAGTGATTCATTAATCAGAAGATTTTAGGCTTAATGAGGGAGAATTTAGAATTTTAAAAGCTTTTGTTAAAGCTTGATAAGCAGATAAAATTTAAATTTAATTTTAGCAATAAATAGGAATTGGATTAAAAACAATGATAGTTCATTGTTCCTGAATTGGGTGTCTTAATAGGGTGTCAACAAGGGTCTAGTAGCAGAGCATTTACTTACATCAATGCAGCAGAAGGGAAAGCTCCCAGATTTTGTTTTATGTATTGGGGACGATCGATCAGATGAAGACATGTTCGAAGTGATAATGAGTGCCCAGGCTGGTCCCTCGCCGACACTGTCACCAGTTGCAGAAGTATTTGCATGCACTGTTGGGCAGAAACCCAGCAAGGCCAAGTATTACTTGGAAGACACTACTGAGATTCTGAGAATGTTACTAGGCCTTTCTGATGCATCGGAGCAAGATGCTAGTAGAGTTTGCCAAGGTTCTCAAGGAGGGGTTGTCAATAGAGAGTAATCAAAAGCACCCCTGCCCTCTCCACGAGGTCTTTTCGCAAGTTTATATCAAGTGGCTCCATGTGGATAGATCTCTTGCAAATGAATGACCCGTTAGGCATTTTGCGTTGGGTGTTGATGGTTATCTTTAAAAGGCCTAGGTCTTGCCTATCCGTATGATAAATGGTAAAGGTTTATGATACTGTTGTTGCATGAAGTCTGTAGTCCCATTGCCTGTAGATGAATTAATACTCCTATGTTTGTTTATGATTGCATTTTTGGACCCAGGCAACAACTGGATGAGCTGCCAGAAATTGCTTTCTATATATTAAAACCAATTTGTGGAATGTTTGAAAACAATTAAAGCCATTTTGTAGCCTTTCTTTATCAACTGAAATGCTTGTTTATGGTACAACGCAAGTGCAATTCTCTCACCCTATTTTGTTTTGTTAGTAGGTGGCACATATAGTCCTACACAAAACCAGTGATGTGCACATCCCACTAACTACTTGATTTCCATTTCATTGTCATTCACTCACTTCTCTTATATGTTGTCTCAATTGGATCAATTCATTCATCGTTAATTGAGTTCATAAAGGTACTTTCTGAAGGATCTCATCATTTTTTTTTCCATTTTTGTGGTACTATTATTATTTTTATATTTTTAAATCAACAAAAGATAATTTTTTTGTGATGAGTGATGGCTTTCACCATACGCATTGCTGAATTAACTTTGGCTCTCCTGCTGTGTATGCACGTGTGTGTATATATGTATATATTTGTGTATATATGGGTGCGTGCACGCATGTGTTATATGTGTGTGCATGCATGCACACACACACACATTTATATATGTGTATATGTGTGTATATGCGTGTGTGTATGTGTATGTGTATCTGTGTACGCAAGCAATATATTTCTTTGTACATGGAATTTGTATCCATTGAATGAATTTATTTAATGAAATCTAACATGGTTTGACCTTATTATGATTTTATTTTTATAGTTTAAAAATTTTTATTTTTTTAATTTATTTACAATGCATTATTAGTATAACTCAAGTGCGATGAAGCATTTAATTTTTTTATACTTTTATAAAATATTTTTATATTATATTGTTATTATATTGTTACACTACTTTTTATGCACTTTTATTTTTATGTAATTATTTTTATGAATATATTATGTAGTTATTATTAAATTAAATCTTATACATTGGAAAATAAAGATAGTATATTACATATGGTGTTTTTTTTATTATTACGATGATGTTGATAAAATATTTTTTATTAATTACTTAGAGTTTTTTATTTATTATTTAAAGTTACATTATTATAAATGTATGGATATTGAACAAGTTTAAAACTAAATTTCTAAAAATTAATCTTATTAGATCAAGATTTAAAATTCTAGATCCTTGAAAATATCACATGTATCAAAATGAAGTTCTAAACATATTTATAGAATTTTTAATATTCATATACCATACTTATTTATATTATATATTTTATCATATCACTAATATATTATTTATTTGAAAATGTATATAGTCAGGTAAAAATATTAATTCTTATGAATTTGTAAATTTTTGTACTTGATATGTTAAAATATAATTATCTTTTTGGGTTCTCAATTAAAAGATGCACTTTTAAATTGTGGATTTCAAAGATATAATTAGAAAAGAAAATTAAGTATCCTTGTAGGATAAATTAGAAAACATAATTTTTTTTTCTACCATTTTAAGGAGAGCTTGAAAACTCAATACTTAATGATTGAGAATGTTAATATATACCCTAAATTTAATAGTACTTTTGAATATTTAGTATATTTATTTTTTATATATTATGACATTGTCAATTTATATATATATATATATATTATTTATTTTTTCATTATTACATATTTGTATGTTTAATAAATGTAATAATGCCATTAGAATAGTAGATTCAATTAGTTGAATATTATTCTTAACTGTCTTTAGTCAATTATTATTGTGAATAAGATAATAATAATGCATAAAAATTAGTATGGATAGTGACTGATGACAACATATATATGTTATGATATGAGATATTAAGTCAATACATAGGTATAAATTAATGAACTACTGTATTGGACAAGTTCATCATGAGAAAGTTACATGAATCATTATATGAGTATTTTAAACGATTTTTATAGTGACAATAGTGTATGTGAGTTTTGGTCTTAAGATCACCAAAGTTTTTAATATTGAAAATGATATATTTTGATATTTTCAAACATCATTTGTAATAAGATAGTTTATAAAAAATAGTCAAATATGCCATGGTTTTTATAGAGGGATTTGTGTGATTAAGATATAATTTGTCCCTTCTATATAATGAGAGTGATATCTTGTGTCATTTAATTCAGTTAGACTATAAAAATGCATGGTCATACTCAAATAAGTTAATACGTAATGTTCATTTTATTTAATAAAATAAGTCTTCTTAAGATATTAAACAAAAATAAAATTAAACTATACAAGAGTGACACATTTTATATCTTATATTTAATTAAAATATATGGGATAAAGTGATATCGAACAATTGATATTTTCGTCACTTAGATAATCGTGATGTGTTAGTAAATACCGCTCATTATTTATAATACAAAAATTAAACTTTAATATTACTGTTAACGTTACGAGAATCTATTGGATCGCACATTAAGATCGAGAATAATAGTGACGTTAATTCATAAAGATGAATTTATACACACACACACACATGTTGAGAACCCTAAATATGTTTAGGATTTGTTGAACTATTTGAATATTGAATTTAATTAAGTTCAAAATATAAAAATTAAATCAATTAGTATATATTTTACTAAATAGATTGGACTTTTGAAAAAAGTCTAATATAATGGTTTAAGTTTAAATCAAAATCCTAAAATAGTATTATAAATATATGATATTTGTGTGCTTAAGGTTTATTTTGCATGTTATTTTTGAGAAAAGAAAAAATTACATAAAACAATCGATATTCAAAAGGCACGAGCTAGCACTCTAAAATTGATTTCTGATTGTGTGAATACCATAAAAATACAAAGATAATTAATCTATATTTGTGGTTTGACAAATTATCTAACATAAAAATATGTACAAATCTACTGTGTTATATTAGTATATATATGTAACACTAAAGTTTATCTCATAAATTTTAAAAAGTAAATAATTTTTTTTATATATATTTTTTACTGCATAGATGTACTAATTTGTTTATAAAGAATTTATGAAAAAATATATAACTGCTAAAAAGATGAACTCTTCCCAAAAGTAGGACAAGAATGAATGAATTTAAGATTATAAAATTACAAAATTGTTACTAAATATGACTCTACTTATTTCAAATCACCTCATAGTTGAAATTGTGGTGAAAAAATTACTGAGTAGCATAAACTAAAGAAGAATTATGAATCATGTTTAACTGATTCTTTATTATTCTCAAAAGTGAATGTTAATATATATAACAACAATGAATATAGTAGAGGCTACAAGAAAGTGTCGGAGTATTGTCATTGTGGCAGTTATAAATTCTCAAGATGTCAGAGCAATAAACATAAACACCATAAGTAAAATAGTTCTAAAAAGTAAGAAAATAACAAATATGTTGAGAATAAGCTTTGCAAAAATTTTAACATACTTGTAATCAATGCCGAGGCAAAGGATACAAGTCACGCACATGTTGTGAATCTATCAAAGTCAAGAGAAAGTGGATACTAGTTTTATCAATAATTCAGATATTGTAAATTTCACTTATCTTGGAGTTTTTAATTTATTTGAAGATAAGGATAATAAAATAGAATATTTAATTAATGATGGCAATGTTTGTACTAATTAAATAAATGAATCTCACAATTCACGTGTCATTTGTTCATTTATTTGTTTATTTGGTTTCTTTATTTTGAAAAAGAAAATGATATGTACAGAGGTGGCTTGTTGGATGAATATGGGAGAGCGGCAGGCAGCTAAAATGAGAATGGCGTATCTACGGTCGATGTTAAATCAGGATATAAGCTTATTCGATACCGAAGCTTCTGCTGGAGAAGTTATTTCTGCTGTTACGACTGATAATATTGTTGTCCAGGCTGCTCTTTCCGAGAAGGTGTCGCTTCGCTTCCATTTTTTCATAACCCCAATTTTGTCGTCTCTTTCCAAATTTGGCTTTTAATGATTTGATTGGGGTTAAAAAAAAAAAAAAAAGAGGAGAGGGAAAAGTTGAGTTTTATATATGAAACAAAGTGTGTTAGTGGAATTAAAGTGGGTCTGGTCCGAAGAGGCAGAATTATTCAGACAGATGGTCATTGTGATCTCAGATAGCGAAACTAAATTGATTGATTGACTGATTGATTAATTAATTCATTAATTGAAGTGGGATTGTGTATTAGCGTTCATAAAGTGGGTTGCTTGGTAGATGGAGTACTAAATGGATACATTCAGATACAGTAGTAGTTAAGTCGAGTGTTTACCTCTTTTGTTCGCCAACCCGAAAATATTTATTTATTTTGAATTAAATTCTTGTTTTTGTTAGACCAAACTCTTTTTCAATTGAACCAGACGTCAGAAATTTGAACAACAGAGAAAGAAATTTGTAGTTTGTTTCTTTTATATGGGGTTGGGATTTGGCGGGGGGGTCATTTATTACTGAGAGTTACGGCACCCACCTTTGTTTATTCCCTGTGTCAATGACTGAGCAATGCTCAATAATTAATTGACCTTGAAAATTATTAAAAACAAAATAAAAGTAATTATTTGATCTCCACCTTTTTACGTTCAAGTTTGGACAGCAGTAACTTAAGTCATGCTTTGCTATTGATAATCGAAAGGTTACATTTCTTAATTTAAGATATTTATTTGTAATTTCAGATAGTGCTTTGATAATTATAGCATTTTTAAGACACAATTAGCTTGTCTTAGAATATTTTTGTAACTAATGTTGTATGTTCTTCTTAATCAATTTTACTTTTGACACCCACTCATTTATACTTAACATCTAATAGTTTTTTTTTTTTTTAAATTATGTAACAATTAATTTTATTTTTATTATGAAAAGTTTGATGCCCTAATAGTTTATTATATAATCCGTGCTTCCTTCTTCTTTTTTTTTATATATATATATATATATATATCTTTAACTAATTTACGGTAACCATCATTATACTTGTTGATTTTAAAATAAATACACAGATAGGTAAGGTTGGCCTGATAACTAAGTACCGCTATAAAGTATAAGTTTTATGAGAGGGCCAGCCTTATCTTTGGATATCGGTCCAGTGCGCAGTTAACATTTCATTGATGTATGTTACTTGGCAAATTATTACTTCACTTTCTTAGTTCATATATTCATGCATGCATGCACGCATGCACATATGTTCAATTTTGTATGTAACTTGAACGAACACAAAAATCTTTGATGCAGGTTGGGAATTTCGTGCATTATAAAAGCCGAATAACCAAGGTTGGTGAGATCGCCGAAGAGGTCACCTACTACTTCCCTAAAAAGTAAATATCATTATACTTTTTTTTTTTTTTGATTTTCTGAACTGTCGTATTGATCTAGTGGAAATAGCTTCAGTTAATTGGGAATGTAAGAACAGTGCAAGCATTTGTTGGGGAAGAAAGAGCAGTAAAAATATACAAGGAAGCTCTCTCAAATACGGACAAGTATGGAAGAAAAGTAGGATTAGACAAAGGACTGAGACTAGGGTCCATCAACTGTGTGCTGTTTCTTTCATGGTCATTACCTGTTTGGTTCACGAGCGGCGTTGTTCACAAACATATTGCCAACGGAGGCGAATCTTTCACGACCATGCTCAATGTTGATAGCGCTGGCGTGTAAGCCCATTGCTGCTTTATGCTAAGTGATTTTATCTACTTCTGTGAGTTCTTTTTTATTATTATTGTTATTATTATTAGGCAACCTATGGAGCTTTGTCGAATTTTTTTTTTTTTTTTGCGGTTTCCAAGAACAATTTGGCCTACAATACTTAAAAAGTGATTTAGTTCTTCAAAGTTTATAGGTTTTAGAAAGTTACAAACCATTCTGTACAGGAAATGGAATAGATGCTTTGTATGCTTGTGGGGTAAGATTGGTAACCGACAACGTTCACTGTCCAACATCTTAATAATTGTCAACAAATTGAGTGCAGATATTGATATATGTCTCGTGCATTTCAACTTGTATTGTGCATACACTTTTGTTTATATAGATATATCTATATATATATATATATATATTTATCTCAATTTTCAACTTCACGAGGAAAGATAAATGACTTAGATTTGATTTGTGCTATATATATTGGACAGGCAGCACCATACATCTGTGCATTTGTCCGCGCAAAGGCAGCGGCATATCCCATTTTTGAGGTGATAGAAAGGAATACAACAAGCAAAGCCAGCTCCAAAACTAGCCGGAAACTAGACAAATTGTTTGGTCACTTTGACTTCAAGAATGTATTGTTTAGTTACCCATCTTGTCAATGCTTCGACCTCACTAGCAAAAACTTCAGAATCTAGAAATACAATGAACCAGAAAAACAGAAAGAAAAATGAAGAATGAACAAGACCAACCAAAGAAGAAGAAGAGGGAATTCAAGAGAAAAACTAAGCTCTTCCTTTCATTGAATTGTTTAACTGATTACAAGCTATCAGTTTTTATAGTTTTTAGTATCCTATCAAAAAAATACATTGATAACTAACTATAACAAACTGTACCTAATTTCCAAAACTAAAAACTAACAGCTACTCTCCAGCTCACCAATCCAGCTCAGCATCTTGAACTACATAACTTCATGTAAGCTTGAATATATTTGAGAATTTGAATCACCAATTCACAAATATCCACCCTAATTCACATTCTCATAAGTTGTAAACATTTTGGAAACGAACAAATCAGATAACAAAACATTCCTTAGCAATACACTCCAACCTAAATTTCAATTTCATAAGCCATATTCAACAACCTAAGACAGCAATTATATTTGTTACCAGGTATAACTTTCGTAATCATGTTAGCTGGATTTTCAGAAGTATGAACCTTCTGTATCTTCACTTCACCTCTTGCAGACACATCCTTAATGTAATGAAGCCTTATATCTATGTGCTTTATTCTTTCATGATGACTTTGTTCTTTCATGATGACTTCGATGTTTAGACAGTTGAATAGCATTATGGCTATCACAGAACAATTCAATATAATCTTGCTTTAGTCCCAGCTCAGTAATCATTCCTTTTAACCAAATTACTGATTTAATAGCTTTTATCAAGGCTATATACTCTCTCTCAGTAGTTGATAAAGCAACCACATGTTGAAGAGTTGATTTCCAACTTATTGTTCAATTATGTAGATTAAAAACATAATTAGACAATGACCTTCTTTTGTCTAATTCTACAACATAATCTAAATTTACAAAACCCTACACAACTTTTGCATTGTTACTCTATATTTCATAAACAAGCTAGCATTTTGAACTTCCTTTGATGTACTTTAAGATCCACTTTACTGCTTCCTAATGAGATCTTCCAGGGTTTCTCATAAATCTACTCACTATGCTAACTAAATAGGCCAAATCAGGCCTAGAGCAAACCATTGCATACATGATGCTACCAATAACATTTGCATAAGGGATTTTTGACATTAAACATCTTTCCTTTTTAATGTTAAGACTCTGAGACGTTGACGAGGTAAAATGTTATGCTAAGGGTAACTTAACTGTCTTAGTTTTACTCATTTTGAATTTCTACAATATCCTTTGTAGATAACGTTCTTGAGATAATTTTAACAACCTTTGCTGTGTATTTCTTCTTATATCTATGCCAAGTATCTTCTTTTCCTTCCTCGTATCTTTCATTTTGAATTGAGTATTCAATTGATCTTTTAGTTCATCAATTCTTCCCTTATTTCTTACTGCTATTAGTATGTCATCTATATAGATTAGAAGGTAAACCATATCTTCCAAGTATTTTCCCTTAAAATCCACACAATTATCATATTAACTCATGATATCAAACTTAAGATTCCACTGCATTGGAGGTTGTCTAAGTCCATATAAAGACTTCATCAACAAGCAAACTTTTCCTTTATCTTCTGATCTAATAAAGCTTTTAGGTTATTACACATATATTTCTTCATCTAGTTCATCATAACAAAATGTTGTCTTAACATCCAAATATTTTAACTCAAGATTATATACAACAATTAATGCTAGTAATATTCTTATAAACGCATGCCTTATAACTAATGCAAGTGCTTTTGAGAAATTTATTCCTTTTTTTTAAGAGTTACCTTTTGCAACCAATTTAGTTTTGAATTTAACAGCTCCAACTTTACTGATATCCTTCTTCCTTTTAAATATCCATTTACTTCTTAAAATCTTTGTCTTTTGGCTTTGTAACTAACTTCCAAGTATGATTTTATTGAATAAATTTATTTCATCTTCCATAGCTCGAATCCACATCTTAGCTTCAGGACTTCTTATTAATTCCTTATAACTTGGTACTTCTTCTATGAGGTGTTCTATAGAATTTAAGGCATATGTAATTAAATTTGCATATCCATTGGTTGTTAGTTTTCAAATTCATCATGATTGTCATTCTTCTTAGTTTTGTTAATTCCATCTCAAGCTTGGAAGTGTACTTGACTTCTGATATAAGGAATCCTTTGACTTAGTACCAGGCTTATTCAACATCTTTTCTTCACAAGTCTTGGCATCTCTGTTGATTATACACTTGTTATTCTTACCAATACTACACTAAATTTTGTATCCTTTCACCCCACAGAATATCCAACAAAAAAATCCCTTTTATGGCTCTTACATCAAGCTTCCCTTGACTTATGTTAGCATGTGTTGTACATCCAAAAACCTTCAAGTATCCCAAGTTTGTTTGATGTCCAATCCATACTTTTTTAGGTGTTTTAAATCCCAACACTAATATAGGGCTTTTGTTAAACAAGTAAATAGTTGTTATATTTGTTTAAGTCTAAAATAAAATTTAAAAGGTTAGAGCTAATTGACATAGGCCTAACTTTCTCTATGACAATCTTATTGAATTTCTCTGCCACAACATTTTGTTGAGGTGTAAAACTCACATTTTTATTCCTCAAAATCTATTGACTTTTACAGAAACCCATAAATTCTTTGCCATAGAATTCTATTCATTATCAATTCTCAACGCTTTCACCCTTTTGTTTGTTTGATTTTGCATCAACTAGTCTTTGAATCTTCCAAGTACTTGATCTTTACTTTTTAAAGTAAATATCCATAACTTTCTTGAGTAATCATCAATTATTAAAAGAAAGTACATGAAACCACCAAATGAATTTACTTGTGCAGGACTCCATAAATTAGAATGGAGGTATTTTAAAACTTCCTTGGTGCTAAGAATTCCAGAACCAAATTTGACTTTATAATGTTTTCCCATAACATAGCTTTCACAAAATTTGAGGGATCTTAATGAACTTGTCTCAAGCCTTGTTTTTTTAATTCATCAATGCCTTTCTTTCTTGGATGGCATAACCTCAAGTGCCATAGCATCATTGGATCTAATTCTTCAACATTCATATTGGTTACTTTTTTAATTTTTATCTTACTTTTTACGACATATAAATCATTCATTTTAACTCTTTTCAGCAAAGTTAATGACCCTTTGACACCTTTAAAATGCCACCTTTAATTTTCAAAGTGCATCCAATCTCATTAAACATGCCTAATGATAGCAATTTTCTTTTCAAATTAAGTACATCATGTAATCTAAGTCCAATGGTGCCTATGCCTTTTAACTTGTAAGACACATTATTCCTTATCAAGAGTCTTTACTCATTTTTCATTTCTAAGGTCTTAAACAACTCTTTCATTGATCATCTATGAAATGTACATTTAGAATCAAGGATCCATTAACCTTCTATTTTAAGATGAGAAGCAACCAATATAAATGCACTCTTGAAATCTTCTTCAATTATTATTGTTGCATCTTTTTGTTTGCTTAAAGTCTTGCCTTTTCTGACTTAACCTTTTTAGGATAGTTTCTTTGAAAATATCCTTCTTTGTAGAATAAACACATTGGTTTCTTTTCTTTTGAGGTTGATTTTGAGTTCTTTTATGCTTTATTGTCTTTCCTTTCTTATCTTCTTCTTACATTTAAGCTCTTTGCTGTGCTTGAGACTTTTTACTTAGTCTTTTTGCTCAATTTCCTTGAACTTAATGTTGATTTTACATCATTTATGATCACTATGTTTATGCCATAGAGAAGTGTTTCAACAAAGTGTTTATATTTAGATGAAAGGGATGTTAACACCATGAAAACTTGATCTTCATTCTTAAACTTAATGTCAATATTTTCAATATCTAGAATGATCTTATCAAAATTGCCAAAATGAACCTTGATTGATCTTTCTTTTTCAAGACTAAGTGCATACAGTTGTTTCTTTAAGTTTAGCCTGTGTGTTAGAGATTTCTTCATGTATCTTGTTGCTAACATATTTCATAGTCCAAGAGTAGTAGTCTTTTTTAATACCTCTCTTAAAACTCTATATCCAAAAGATAATACTAAAGCATTGCGAGCTTTCTTCATTATCTCTTTCTTTTCTACATCTTTTAAATCAGTATACATTTTTTCTTTTTCAATTGATACTTCCTCTAAGCCTTCATGAACGAAATAAGTTTTCATTTTCATCTTCTATATATTAAAATCATTTTCTCTTATGAATTTCTCAATTGAGAACTTTGAAGAGCTCATTTTATCCCGTCTTTGAATATCTTTAATACCACTTATTTATGCTTCGACCTCACTAGCAAGAACTTAAGAATCTAAAAATACAATGAACCATTAAAACATAAAGGAAAATGAAGAAGAATGAACTAGACTAACTAAAGAAGAAGAAAAGGGAATTCAAGAGAAAAACTAATCTCTTCCTTTCATTGAATTGTTTAACTAATTACAAGCAATCAATTTTTTATACTTTTTAGTATCCTATGAAAATAATACATTGATAACTAACTATAACAAACTGTACCTAATATACAAAAAAGGTTATATTTGGGGACAAATACTTTGTGACAGAAAAAAATAATAATCATTATAAATATTATACAAGGACAAATATTAATTTTTATCACTAATAATTGCGATAAAATTTTTTCACTATCATTAGCACTAAAATTTTTATTTATAATATGACAATTGTAATTATTTGTCTCTAAATATGTCACAATAGATATAATATATATATATATTTGAATTTAAGACTAAATAAAATAAGTCACTATAATATTTATATTTAATTAAATTTAAAACAACTAAACATTTTGTGTCTCTAAATTTCTTCCAAATTGATGAATTAAACTATTTCCCAAATTATAAAGAATGATAAATCTCACTCATGCTCACTTTCCTCTTCTTATTTGTATCAAATTACAGTTAAGTTATATTTTTCCTCCATTATTTTTTCTCAATGTTTTGATGCTATCTGTAGTCTATCTTGCTCTTGATTTGCAAATAAAACCCAAATAAAATCGTGGCTGTTTCTAATAGAAAATCATGGGTGATTCAAATATTGAAAGGAAAAAGAATTAAGCATGGAATTGAGCTCCTCTTACTATTTGAGTAATAGTTTACGGTCTCGTGATTACTTATTTATCTTAAGGTTCATCCTAATGCAAGGGATTCATGAGCTACCTGGCCTCCTTGGACAATCACTCAAATGATTGCACTTACACATTTCTTAGTTCATCTTTTTTGCAATTTTTCTAGTTCTCTATTTAATTGGAATTCCATTCTCTCTCAATCCTCAATTGAGGTAGCTACCGTATCCTGACATTAGAATTGAAGTAAGAAATTCCTTAAGTGCATATCTGAACGAGTTTTATTTTTTATTTTTATTAATATAGGTTAAAAATCTTGTCTTAATATATTTTGGTGTTCAATGGAATGCAATAGTTAATGAGCTGTATAGTGATGCATTGAACACTTTTGTTGTTTTAGTTTCAGCTATGGAGCTTAAACAAGGTAATCTTACTTTGCCTTATATGATTAATGCTTGCAGAGGAATTGCTGATGTGGGATTGGGATATGTGATTCATGGGTTGGCATGAAGATGGGTTTGATCGAAGATATTTTTATGGGTAATGCTTTGATTATTATTTGTTTAGTGGATAAATTTTATTTTTTGAGATTAAATTAAATGTTAAATTAGATCGAGAAAAGAATCAATAAAATTTAATTAAGATCATCTAATGATGTTGTGAATGTAATTTAAATATGTGTTGAAGAAATTAGTTGAGCAAGTAAATCAAATTGTACAGTTTGTTAAATTTTGGATAGAAGTTGTTAAGGTTAATTGTTCAATTTTATAGATATTTAATGTCAGAGATAAGTACATTTATGAATTTTTGAATGATACTTTTAACCATTAAGTACAAACCAAATATATAATTATAATTAAGAGAAAGATAATGGTTTTATAATTGTACTAAATGTGCTTCTAGTGTAACTTAAGAATGGATGGAGTAAGACAAAATGAATCAATGAAAGCTAAATTGACATTTAGATCAATTGTTAGTGGGTTAATAGAAGAAGACTAAAATTCACTTAGGAAATGATAATTTATTGTAACATCTTCAAATTTAGGTATTCTTCTAAAACCTTAATATAATTATTTTTGTAGTATATCTTGAGTTTTGAGTTGTGAAATATATAAGATAATTTTTAAAACTCTGGTTAGAGCCATTTTAGCAAAAAAAGGGTCAAAATAACAGTAAAGGGTAAAATTGTTATTTTAGATGGGCGTTGATGGACCAAATGAGAAACGATTAAGTTAAAAATTGTATTTTAGTTATTATTGAAGAAAAATATAGGTTGGATAATTTTAGAATAGCAAGAATTGCTAGTTTGTAGAAAAAAGATAATTTTATCAAAAAGAGCAAAATAGTCAATTTGTTAGGGCCAGAAAAGTTATATTGAAACTCAAATTTTTAGAAATATTAGAAATATTGTTAGAAGTATGTAGAAAAAAATAGAATCAAATTTAGATAAGAATACCCGTAGAAAAGAGAAAAAAAATGACCAAAACGATCAATTTTCTTCTCTAGGGGCAAAATAATCATTTCATAAGAAATTTTTGAATTTTGTGTCACTAAAATTTAATGGACTAAAGTAAAAGAATCTAAAGATAGCCTAGGTAGCCTCATAATTTTTTTAGGAGTCAAATGTAAGTTTTGGAAAGTTATTGGATAAAAATATAATTTTTGTAAAAATATAAAATTGGATAAAATTTTGACTTTTCAAAATTAGAGACATTCAATTTATTTTCTTCTCTCTCTTCCCGGGAGGTCTTCTTTCCATTCTCTTTCAAGTTTTTCAATTTTTTTTAGAAAAATTAAGTGAAATTTCACAATCCGTCCGATTAATCCCGTTACTGCAGAAGGAAAAATTGTTCTGCGTGTTGAGAGTTTTAATTTGACGGTAAAAATTTTTGATTTTATTAAGTTTTAGTTTTTGGACTTGTTGGAAAAATAATTTAAATGGTAATTTTATAGTTTAAATGGTATTTTAAGTATTTTTTTAGTTTGAATTTGGTGCAATAGTCATTACCTTTAAATTTGAGATAAGAACCCTAAACCATAATTTTGTAATTTAAGGATTTTGTAGAATTGATGCCTAATTTATGAAATTGAGTGTTTGTAACATCTTGAATCTTGTCACAGAGTTGTATTATAGTATTTTTGAGAGTTTTAGTAAGAGAGAGAGTTGGCCTGTATTTGGGGTAGTGCACTGTGTGAGCGAAAAATATAGTATTTCATTACCAGTATCAGAAATCTGACGACTAAAGCAAAAATATGTAATTTCTCATTGTACGTGCATGACTATATAAGTAGGACAGGGTCGAGAAACCCGACAACACAACTTCACTTTTTTCCTCCCCTTTCTCTTTCTTCTCTCTCTCCTCCCCACGTCTCCCTCTCCTGTAAATAGTGACTTTCGTAACCGAAACTCAAATCACCTCACCGCCAGCGAGTGGAGGACCGCTAGGCCGTCGCGAGTGCAGCGCCGCAAATCCTGCCACAATCACCACCGCCACGCGCCTTAAAGCGCCGCCTAAATCCCTGTCGACGTGAACTTTAACCGTCGATTCACGGTGGTGCATGGCGAGTTGATTGTCACCGCTGGCGCATCTGACACTGTCTCATCATCCTCTTTATGGTGGTGTGCTCAGATCAGGCATCCAGCTATCAGATTCCAGCATGGGATAACTGATCGGTGGGCTGTCTTTTCAATAAGATTTTTGGCGATCAGTGCAGTTCCGGTGGAATCCGAATCGATCAATGTACTTTCCGACACTCGTACTTCAACGCAGTATGTTTAGATCTCAATTTAGATTTGTGTTTTGATGATAATTCGAGAATTCAAAGTAGGTACCTTAAAATCTTAAAATTTATGATTTTTAGTGATTTTGAATACTTAAATCTGTATTTTGTGACATATGGACACCATTGATAGTATCCTGACACTGCAAGAATCACGATGGTATATTCCGTTTGTGAAACGAAAACTAAAATTTTGTAGGTTAAATAGTGCCTGTAAATAGTATATAAATAGTATATGTGAACAGTAATTAACACGTTTTTTGAAGAGATATCCGTAACGTACGGAGGAGTATTTGAGACATGTATATCCTCTCCGGGATGATTGTTCATCATCCGCATAAGCACCGGGTGCCCGGAGGTAAGAAAATATGATATTTAAATTATATAAAAAATAGATTTTAATATTTATAATGCCTATATTTATATGAATGTACACCATTACATTGGTTTGAATTGTAGAAAAATTCTATTGACAGGGAATGGGTATGATTGTGCAATTAGAAGTGTTAGTATCCGTGTTATAAAAAAAAAAAAAAATATATATATATATATAGTTATAAGCGTAATACTATCCTCGTTGACCTGCAGTGCTATATTAGGTATTCTAAAATACCTATACAGTATTGTATGTCCCATGTTTGTATATATATATATATATATATATATATATATTTATTTATATGGTAGGTACGCTTGTATATGCACATGTAATTATGCCCGTGTGATTGGATAATTGAGTAGATGTTGCACTTGATGTTTTGCAATGCTGTCCGGATGGATATATGTGTATATGTTAGTGTGTTATAATTATTGTGTCATAGTAAGGTATCGAGTATAGTTTGACTTGTGATGACATATTGGGACTGCGTGTAATGATGCAATATATGATAACCGATTAGAATATACTTCCGTGGATTCGTATTGATAGTGATATAATGTATCCATGCGCTTGAATTGGAATATATTTCTGTACCTTATCTTGATAGTGTTATGGTGTATTTATATGCCGGAGTGGAATATGTTTTCATGACTTAGTACTGCTAGTCTTACGATAAACCTATGCGTATGAAGTCTTTTTAGAAGATAAAGACTAGTAAATGTGTTTCATAGGTAATTATATTACCCATTATGAAATTATTGAGTTGGCCTTTTGATTAATGTGGGTAAAGTGGTCATTTTGTCATGATGGAGTAAACTGAGAATAAATTTGTGTAGATAAATGGTAATAAAATGAATTTGTGTGTATTCTAGATTCAAACTGCATGGTAGAATACTTTTATCTACTAAGAGCTATTTGTATTTATGTGAATAAGGATAAGGTAGTAATACACTGTGTTTCATTTAAAATTGGGACTGTCCTGATTTTCCTGTGCAGGTAGGGTAGTTTATATATATATAAGCGAATCATTGCCAAACTTCTATAAGAATTACTATTTATACAACTATTTGTGACATTCTCTTTGTGTTATGATTTTCATATGTAGAAGAGGGTCTAGGGTTACCCTTATTTATAGTCACAATTAAATTTTGTTATGATTGTGAATTGCAGTAATGATTGAAGTCCAATTACACCTTGACAAGTTTCAGTTCCAATTCTTTGAGAGGGAACTTGATCTTGCAGAAAAAGAAGGCTAACATCAGTTTGAAAAAGGGAATTAGAATTTAAATAAGCTAATAGGTCAGGTAATATCTAGACCGCCTCACTTCAAATATATAGAATCTTGTCTAGCTCACTAGTATGCTTGTGAAACAAAAACAATATGTCTGAGTCTATAATAGATTAAAGATCACGTGAGATGCTTGAGGATATTGCTGAAAAGACACACTGTATGGAATGCAAGTCATTCGATATATTAGTTTACATGTTTGTATGTGTGGTTGAGAATACGGTAAGAATATAATAGCGTAGAATATGTTATGAGATGGTGTAGGAACGATGTTATGAGTTTATGTTTGTTATTATCAGTGTACCTTAGCGAATGATTAGGATTGGATTGTTATGTGTCCCTATAGTGGTATAGTTATAGTTTATGTAGGTGAAAAAATTCCTAGTATGGGATAAGGAATGGTGGACATGTATTGGTGATTATGGTATAACTGTTAGGTTGTTTTGATATAGTAAGAATAAAGAGACAATGTGGATGTGTGATAAAATAGACTAGTAATAAATCAGTATTAAGATAATTGAGATATGTGGAATGTTCCATCACACCCAGCTACGTTTGTAAGCCAGCTTATAATTGAGATATAATCTTAAGACTGTGGTACCCGGAGGGTTATGTTGAATCCACAGCTGTCCTCCACATAGCCTTATAGACTAGAGTATCAACTATGGTTTATGATATCTCTAAGTATGAACGATCACTTGTAAATGACAAGAATTACTAGCATTAACCTTTTGGGAGTAGAAAGGGTACAGAGAAGTGTTATAATATTTACTAATACCCTTGTTTATATATATATATATATATATATATATATAGATATTTGAAATATTTCTATTATATGTGGATATTGATTGTGTGCCTAGAATATTTTGATTATCTCGGGCCGAGTGTGTGATTGAAATTGTGTGGTCATACCAATTTTTGATCAGTTTCTCTTTATGTGGTTGAGACATTTAGTTATTATCCATACGAATGTCTATGTATTGAATTTATATGGTCATGTAGGTATTTGTAATAGGAATAGAAATAGGAATTAAACGAGTACAGGTGAGGAAGTTATTCATTTAGAATGCATATTATTTGAGACTACATAATCTGTGGTATGGTATGTTATGAGGAGTATTACTCTGATTGAGACTGTTTATACAGAATTCCTAATTGAGATAGTGCTTAGAGTTTTGGATGATATGGCATGAAATATTGTGGACATCATTGAGCATATGCGTGTCTGTACATGTACATTGATATATTAACATGCATTTAACTATGTGTGTGTGATTGTATGAAATAGCCAAGATAAATAGACATTCAAGTAACATACTCCTTCCTTTATTTAAGTATTATATTATCTTACTAAGTAATGTGGTGTGCTCACCCCTTTGTGGAATTATTATTTTTCAAGTAATTACGATATAGTAATAGCGGTTTCAGAAAGTGCAGTTGAGGCAAAGATTTTCTGACGGGGTATAATATATCTGAGGTTTAGCCCATTGTTATGTAATTTTCTTTCTGCGCAATTTTAAATAGTATTTCTATTAAATTGCATAACAATTTCTAAAAAAAAAAAACACTTTCAAACAAATAAAAACTTTGCTTTACCTTTTCGACAACTTTAATGCATTATATGCCATATGAATAGAAATGAATGGAGAAAAGTGTTATAGTATTTGGAAAGTAGATTAAAGTAAATAAAATTGTATAAATAGGAAAAAATGTAGTTTATACATAATAGGACATATTCTATCACTATTTATATAGTATTTAAATGCTTGATTTTAATGTGTTTTGATATATTTAAATGTGTATAAATGTGTTTGGGAATAAATGGATTTGGTAGGAATTGGTTTGGATGTACAAAATGGTCCATTTTGGGTATTATTTATTAGGTGTTAAATTATGATATTTTGATGTATTTATGTGTTAATAATTGTATTAGGAATAAATATAATTAGTAGGAATTAGTTTGAATGTGTAAAGTAGAGAAAAAATAGAAAAATGGCAAAATAGTTCATTTTTGGTACTGTTCATTTAGTGTTAAATTACATTAATTTAGAAGTATTTTAAATGGTTGATTAAGTATGTATATGTGTGTGTGTGTGTGTGTGTAAAAGAAAATCCTATTATCAGAGAAAAGGTACGAGTGTGAAATTTAGAAGTGTTTTAAATGGTTGATTAAGTATGTATGTGTGTGTGTGTATGTGTGTTTGTGTGTATATATATATATATCGTAAATGGATTAGGAATATATATATATATATGAATTATTGTTATTATTAGGAATATTATTTTTATAATTGATTTCGTGGTACATATATAGGTAGGGATTGAAAGTCGGTGATAGGTATAAATTATTTTATATTGGAAAGAAATTATAAAAATATTGCATATAAGATTGTTAGAATTTTAATAAATTATCAAAATACCCTTGAGTAATAGTAAATGGTAAATGGATAATATGAGTATATGATGAATTGTGAATAGATGTATAAGTGGCCAACATTCTTGAAGTACGATTTTGAAATTTTCTTACACACCGGCAGAGTTGTTTAGAACAAAATAAAATAATGATTTATTATTTACTGTGGCACTCTTTGGGGCACGTGGAACCCATAGTCGTCTTTGTGGTATATGAAATTGTATGTGAGTAACCATGGCAGTTCTCCATGGTGCCTTTGGGCACGTTGAACCCATGGTAGGAAGTGGCAGATCGTCATAGTGTCCTTAAGGGCATATTGAACTCATGGTAGCACTGTAATTGTGCCCAACTTATTCATATATTGGTATGTAAGATAAATAATGTGATTACGATCCATAGTTTACCTAAGCATGACTGGTTAAATGAAAAGAGAATAGGATAGTAGAATTAGAATAAATAGAGTAGAAAGTGTACAGAGGAAAGTGATACTATACTAAGATTATTCGTAATATCCTAATTAAACTATTAATTACGTAGTTGGGATAAGTTAGTCCTAATTGGTTATTGTTGTAACGTTGGATATACGAAATATATTGTTATCATGATTAGTTATTATTTGTATGGTTGGAACATTGTGATTTGTTAAATTATTTTGTTGAGTTTTATTGTTCTTGTTGAGTAATTTTAAATTACTCACTCTGTGGTTAAAATAATTTTCAGGTATAGTTAGTAGGGTAGTGGAATCGAGCAAATTCTCGGGATAGTGACTTGTTAAGAGAATTAGGCATACCAAATTTTGATACCGTAATAATTATACTTTTGTTATAAATCATATTTTTAATATATTGTATATATTATATATAAGTATATAAGTTATATGATGATGAATGTTTACTTTGACTATAATAGAAAAAAAAAATTTAGTGTTTTTTTTTTTTTTTTTATACTTGTTTAGAAGTTATTACTTATATTTTAAATAGGTATGAGATTTCTCACATTTATAAAAACTATTGATTCCTTAGCTTGAAATGAATCTAGAGCTTTATTATGTTAATGATTTTTGAAGAGAAATCCCATGTTTTTAAGTTTTTTGTTTGTTTGTTTGTTTGTTATGTATGTTATCGTGTGCCATAATTTGTGGTTTGATTTTGATTGTTGTTGTTTTCCCTTATTAGACATAATTATTTATTTTGGTTTTTACTTTAAAAGTAGTATATTGTTTAAGTGATCTGTTCTAAATTATGTGTTTTAGCTTATAATTTAAATTATCATTTTGAAATTCTCTTTAATAGTTATGCACTTGTTGAGTTTATCCTAGAATTTTTGTGTGACTTAAATAGGTAAAGTATTACAATACCTAACCAATAAAAGATTTCTTGTTTATAGATCTGTGTAGTTTAGGGTGAGGGAGAATTGTGGCTTTGAGATTTTGAGGCAAGCAATCAGCCTGGTTAAGGGGAGAAAAAAATCAATAAATCTTTTTACATCTCTTATGTTCTAGTCATAGGGTAGAACATAAGAAACATAACCTAACATATAAGGCCATACAAATTTTATGTCTCACTTTTGAGGTCGTTAAATGAATACCTTATATTTATTGTGTGCCAAAGTATAAAAATAATGAATTTTTCCTATGAAATTCATGTTATTAAATTCTTTATAGGAAAAATTCATTATTTCAAACTTCTCAAGAATTTAATTTCAGTTGTATTCTGTATGCTGAACTATAAAATATACTAAACTTTAAAACAGTCAAGTATTACTAAATCATATATGTAGACAATAACCATACTCTTTATTTCAGTTGGTGTCCCAGACATTCTTTTATTGTTTTGTGCGATTCTTTCTTTTCTCATTATGTTATCTTGTCTCGGATTAACAATGTAGTGTTGGTACCAAGAGGTAACCAAGAAAAAAATCTATGAACATATCTCTCCTAATCAAATTAACTTGTTAGAGCTATTTGCCGCATTACTTTGCTTTGCAAGGACATTTATAAAACCACCATAATAAGAATTTAACTGTATATAAATGTTTGCGAACGACAGGCATTTGCTTGGAGAGGATCCTGGACCACTCAGTATGAAGTAGCTGCAGAATCTTAAGAAATAGCTTGAAGGAGCTCTTTTGCTCGCCAGGCAAAAGAAAGGTACTAAAATGTGTTTAATGAAGAACATTTTCCTCATACTATACCATCATTTTTTGTACACTAACTAGATATTATGCAGTATATTATCCTAATTCATGTTGACTGCTAAAGGAAATGAATTTTTGGGTAATAGTTAACAGTAGATCATCTAACAATTTTAGGATTGAAAAAATCGCGTTATTAAATTTTTTATAGGAAAAATGAAAGAACAGAAAGTATACCCAACAAATAAGGCCATGCAAATTCTTTGTCTCACTTATAAACACTTAAAGCAAAATAAACACTCTTTAATTTATAACAACAAGGTATCTAGTGGCAAAATTTTAACAAACAATCATAGTCCAATATGAGCCCTCTAGTGTTAAGATTTCTCATTATCGTGGTTTAAGATTAAGAGGAAACATCGAAAAGAAATTCTTTAAAACTTATTATGGCAATGCAAAACTACCATAGAAAAAGTCCTCCAACATTACCATTTATTTTAAAAGAAAAAGAATTTAATAGAAAATATTTAGCCAAAATCAGTCCTTTATTTGACTACATGATCAAGTAGATTCCTAAAGAAAGAGAATCAAGTTAGGAAGAAATAGAATATTATGGATTGCAAGTTCATGATATTTGATTTGAGACCTTGTGAAAAAGATCAAAAGTCAATACTTTTATTTAGTATACTATACAAGATGCAATAAATGTATAAGGTCATTACTTTATATTAAGTTTTGACTATTAAATTATACTTATAACATTGCCAAACTAAATTATTCACAACATTAAGTTTTGATTATCAATGAAATGTACATGCTTGTCTTTTTACCTCTTTTAATTTTCTTTTTGTTTTTTGAAATCAGGATAAAATTATTTAAACTTATATTTTTTTATGGATAAAAGTTGGATTCACGAGTCTATGGTAAGCCAAACATTTTTGCATAGTAGCTCTGAGTTTTTGAACTTCACCTTTGGAAATATTCCCTCTAATGTGAGGATAAAATGTCCATGTAAAAAGCATAGTAATAGATTTTGACATGATAGAGATATTATTAAGGAACATATGATTTGTGATGAGGTAGATGTTGAATATCTTAGTGGAACATGGATATACCATGGTGAACTTAGCTTTGGACATATGAATGTGAATAATGAAGACATAATTAAGATGAATGATATGCATGGGATGCTACATAGTGCATTTGAGGTCCTTGATAATGATGTTCAAATTGATGACGAATTTGATGATACGATAAATGAACATGGTGAAGATCCTAACTATGATGTTGAAGCATTTTATAAGATGCTAAGAGATGTGGAGCACGAATTGCACCTAAGATGTAAAATATTCATAGAACTCTCCTTCATTATTTGCTTATTTCATATTAAATGTCTTGATGGAATAAGTGACAAAGTATTTACAATGATACTTGAGTTGATCAAAGATGCATTACTAGAAAGTGAAACTTTACTAAACTTATTTTACCAAGTAAAAAAAAATTATTAGTGACTTAGGTCTTGGGTTTAACGAATCGATGCATGTCCTAATGATTTCATGTTATATTGGAAAGATAAAAGGGCAAGATTTTACATGTTTTATGTGTGGTACTTCTCGATAGAAACCTAAAGATAATGATGCAAATGAATTATCTAATGTTTGTAGCATTCTTGCCAAGGTTTTGTGTCACTTTCCTTTGAAACCAAGACTTCAAAGATTCTTTATGTCAAAGAATATTGTCCTTTATGCAATGGCATGTAACATCTTGAAAATTATATACTCTTAAAATCCTATCACGGAGTTGTATTACAGTATTTTCAAGAGTTTTAATAAGAGAGAGAGTTGGCCTGTATTCGGGACAGTGCACTTGTGAGCGAAAAATACAGTATTTTATTATCGGCATCGAAAATCTAACGACAAAAGTGAAAAAATACAATCTTTCATCGTACATGCACGACTATATAAGCGGGAAGGAATAAAAAAACCCAATAACACAGCCCCACTTTTTTTCTCCCCTTTCTCTCTCTTCTCTCCTTCCTCCCCACGTTTCTCTCTTTTATGAATAGTGATTTTTTTCACCGAAGCTTAGATCACCTCACTACCGGCGAGTGAAGGACCGCCGGGCCGTCGTCATTGTAATGCCGCTAATCCCGCCACCATCGCCGTCGCCACGTGCTCTCACACGCCACGGGAGTCCCTACCGGCGTAAACTTTGACCGTCGATTCACAAGGGTGCACGGCGAGTTGACTGTTACCATCGGTGCATTTGGCACCGTCTTGTCACCCTCTTTACGGTGGTGTGCCTAGATTCGGTATCCGGCCACCGAATTCCGGCGAGGGATGGCTGATCAACGGGTTGTCTTTCTGGCAAGATTTCTGGCGATCGATGTAGTTTCGGTGGAATTCAAACCATTCAATGTGCTCTTTGACACTCGTGCTTCAATGCGGTATGTTTAAGTCTCAATTTGGATTGTGTTTCGATGATGATTTAAGGGTCTAAAATAGGTACCTTGAAATCTGAAAATTTATGATTTTTAGTGATTTTGAAGGCTTAAATCTGTGTTTTGTGACATATAGACACCATGGATATTATCCTGACATTGTAAGGATCACGATGGTATGTTTCGTTCGCAAAACGAAAATCAAAATTTTGTGAGTTAAGTAATACTCATAAATAGTATCCGTAAACAGTAAGTGACACATTTTTCGAAGAGATACCTGTAGCGCGCAGAGGAGTATTTGGAACGTGTATATCCTCTTCGAGATGACTTTTTATCAATTGTGTGGGCACAAGGTGCCCAAAAGTAAGATAATATGGTATTTAAATTGTGAAAAAAATAAATTTTAATATTTATAATGTCCATAATTATATGCATGTATATCATAATATTGGTTTGAATTGTAGAAAAGTCTCATTGATGAGGAATGTGCATGATTATGCAATTAGAAGTGTTAGTATCTGTATTATATATATATATATATATATATATAGTTATAAGCGTAATACTATCCTCGTCAAATTGCAGTGCTACATTAGGTATTCTAAAATACCTATACAACATTGTATGTCCCATATTTGTATATATATATATATTTATATAGTAGGTATGCTTGTATATGCATATGTAATTATGCCCGTGTGATTGGATGATTGAGCACATGTTGTACTTGATATTTTGTAATATTGTCCGGATGGACATATGTGTATATGATAGTGTGTTGTAATTATTATGCCGTAGTAAGGTATTGAGTATAGTTTGACTTGTGATGACAAGTTGGGATTGCGTGTAATGATGCAATATATAATAATCGATTAAAATATATATTTCTGTAGATTTGTATTGATAAGTGAAATAGTATATCCATGTACTTGGATTGAAATATATTTATGTGCCTTATCTTAATAGTGCTATAGAGTATTTATATGCCAGAGTGGATTATGTTTTTATGACTTAGTACTGCTAGCCTTATGATAAACCCCTGCGTATAAAGTTTTTTTTAAGAAGATAGGGACTAGTAAATGTGTTTCATAGGTAATTATATTACTCATTATGAAATTATTAAATTGCCTTTTGATTAATATGGACAAAGTGGTCATTTTGTCATGATTAAGTTGACTAAAATTAAATCTATGTGGATAACTGGTATAATTGGGATAATTATGAATCGGTAGTTTTTTCGTTATACTAGTAGAGCCGCTCAAGACGGAGTAGTATCATTACAATAAGACTGTGGTGCCCTTTAGGGTACGTTGAACCCACAGCAGTTCCGGATTGCTAATTAGCCTGTGGTGCCATTCGGGGTATGTTGAACCCACAGCAATTGATAAATGATAATAAAACCATAGTGTCTGAGGGGTATGTTGAACCCATGGTAGAAAGTGGTTGTTCTCCATGGCGTTCTTGGGTACGCGCAAACCATGGTAGAACTATTTATCCTGTCGGTTTGAGGGACTTGGAGTGGACGAAGGACCATTATATACATATATTGAAATGTACATTGAATGTCATGATCACGATCTATAATTTACTTAATTATGACCGGTTTATAATAAAATGAATTCGTGTGCATTCTAGATTCAAACTGCATGGTAGAATACTTTTATCTACTAAGAGTTGCTTGTGTTTGTGTGAATAGCGATGATGTAGTAATATGTCGTGTTTCATCTAAAATTGGGACTATCCTAGTTTTCCTATGTAGGTAGAATAGCTTATATATATATAAACGAGCCATTGCCAAATTTTTATGAGAAGTATTATTCATACAACCATTTGTGACTTTTCCTTTGTGGTATGATTTTCATATGTAGAGGAGGGTCTAGGGTTACTCTTATTTGTAGTCACATTCAAATTTTGTTATGATTGTGAATTGCGATAATGGTTGAAATCTAATTACAACTTGACAAATTTCAATTCCTTGAAAGGGAACTTAATCATGCAGAAAAAGAAGGCCAACATCAACTTGAAAAAGGAAATTAGAATTTAAATAAGCTAATGGGTTAGGCAATATCTAGGCCGCCTCACTTCAAATATATAGAATCTTGTCTAGCTTACCGGTATACTTGTGAAATGAAAAGAATATGTGTGAGTCCATAATAGATTAAAGATCACGTAAGATGCTTGAGGATATTGCTGAAAAGACACACTGTGTAGAATGCAGGTTATTCGATATACTAGTCTACACATTTATACGTGTGGTTGAGAATATGGTAAGGATATAATAGCATAGAATATGTTATGAGATGGTGTAGGGATGATATGATGAATATGTTATGAGATGGTGTAGGGATGATATTATGAGTTTACATTTGTTATTATCAGTGTACCTTAGCGAATGACTAGGATTGGATTGTTATGTGTCTCTATAATGATATAATTATGGTTTATGCAGGAAGAAATCTCTAGTATGGGATAAGGAATGGTAGACATGTATTGGTGATTATAGTATAACTGTCAGGTTGTCTTGATATAGTAAGAATAAAGAGACAATGTGGATGTGTGATAAAATAGACTGGTAATGAATCAGTATTGAGATAATTGGGATATGTAGATCAAACATGTATGTTCCCTCGCATCTAGATGGGTTTGTAAGCCAACTTATAATCGAGATATGATATTAAGACTGTGGTACTCTGAGGGGTAGGTTAAATCTATTGCTGTCCTCCAAATGGCCATGTGCACTAGAATAACAACTATGGTCCATGATGTCTCTAAGTATAAATGATCATTTGTAAATGACAGAATTACTAGCACTACCCTTTTGGGAATAGGAAGGGTATAGAGAAGTGTTATCATACTTACTAATATCCTCATTTATGTATCTATAGATGTTTGAAATCTTTCTATCATTAATGGATATTGATTGTGTGCTTAGGATATTTTGGTTATCTCGAACCGAGTGTGTGATTGAAATAGTGTGGTCATACCAGTTTCGATCAGTTTTTCTTTACGTGGTTGAGACATTTAGTTGTTATCTATACGAATATCTATGTATTGATTTTATATGGTCATATAGATATTTGTGATAAGAATATAAATAGAAATAGAAATTAAACGAGTACAGGTGAGGAAACTATTCATTTAGAATGCATATTGTTTAAGACTGTATAGTCTATGGTATGGTATGTTATAAGGAGTATTACTCTGATTGAGACTATTTATACAGAATTTCTAGCTAAGATAGTGCTTAGAGTTCTGGATGATATGATATAAAATCTTGTGTACATCATTGAGCATATGCGTTTCTATACATGTACATTGATATATATTGACATGCATTTAACTATATGTGTGTGATTATATGAAATGGCCAAAATAAGTAGAGATTTAGGTAACATGCTCATTCCTTTATTTAAGTATTGTATTATCTTACTGAGTAATGTGGTGTGCTCACCCCTTTGTCAGATTATTATTTTTCAGGTAATTACGATATAGCAATAGCGGTTCCGAAAAGTACAGTTGAGGTAAAGATTTTCTGACGGGACATAATATATATGAGGTTTAGCTCATTGTTATATAATTTTCTTTCTGCGCAATTTTAAATAGTATTTATATTAAACTGTATAATAATTCTTTAAAAAAATAATAATAATAATCTTTCGGACAAATAAAAACTTCGCTTCATTATAAGAAAGTATTGATTTTACCTTTTCGACAACTTCAATACACTGTATGCCACATGAATAGGAATGAATGGAAGGGTGTGTTACATGGCATGAAAATGATCTCATCAAAGATGGCATCATAGGGCATTTTGGGGATTCTGAATCTTTGAAAAACCTTGAACAAAAATACCCAAACTTTGCTTTAGATCCTTGCAATGTAAAATTAGGGCTAGCAAGTGATGGTTTTAACCCATTTGGCACAATGAGTATTGCTTATAGTACATGACTTGTTGTCTTGATTATTTATAATTTGCCTTCTTGGATATGCATGAACAATCAAATTGATGATGTCGTTGTTTATTCCTAGACTGCATGCTCTCGAAAATGATATTGATGTCTATTTACAACCTTTAATAGATAAGTTGAAGGAATTGTGAGAGTTTTGTGTAAACACATTTGATGTCTCAATAAATTAAAATTTTATTATGTAGACTGTATTATTATGGACTATTAGTAATTTTCCAACATATACTAATTTATTAGGATGGAACACTAAAAGTCATTCTGCTTGTCTTTAATATCATACAAATATTAATCATTACAAGTTAAAGCACAAGCGTAAATATTATTATATGGACCATCGACATTTTTTTGATGGAAATACTCTGACCCCATTAATTGGAAGTGAGGTATTATAATAAATGAATAAAGTAGAAATCACACTTGAGAAACACAAACTAATGAGTATAGCAAAACAAAAAAAAAAAAGATGATGGGGATGATGTGGCATGTAAAAAAAAAAAAATGCATTTTTTTGTTTTACCATATTGGGTGCATAATCTTATACATAATAACGTAGATGTCACACATATAGAAAAAAATATTTGTGGCAGCATTATTGGATCATTGTTGAATATTGATTGAAAAACCAAAGGCAATCTAAAAACATGACTTGATATGAAAAATATGGTTATAAAACTATCTTTTCATAAGGGAAAACAATCTTACCTCCTGCTTCTTACTTAATGTCGCGAAGTGAAAATGAAATCTTTTGTAAAAGTTTTGTATCATGCCAAAATACTTGATTGTTATTCATCAAATATCTTATAGTGTGTGCAAGTTAAACAACATAAAATTTTTTGATTAAAAAGCCGCAATTGCCACATGATAATGTAACAACTTCTCCCATTGGTAGCAAGAAAGGCTTTGCCTAAAGGAGTGTATGAAGTATTTGTTTTGAACAAGTTTTGAATTCTTAATGATATAATATTTGAATCTAATCACTATCTAATTTGGAGACTTTTATCCATTTGAGTAGACAAAATGTAGTTAAGGTACTCTCAAATTTGAATTTGAAACTAATTAGCTTATTATTTATAATGGATTTAAGGATTTAAGATTAAATGAGCTTTTAATAAGCTATCTAATTATTTGAATTTCTTTGGTGAAATAAAGAATAAGATCAATTTTAGAATGCATCTCTTAGTATCAAACATCATTGGCCATCTTTGTGTATGTATTGGTTGTAGAAGCATTAATTCTTATTCTTTAGTTTTCAAACAGTTAAATCAAATTCATGAACATATATGTGATTTCTTTGATTTCTTAGTAACGAAGCACAATTATCATGTTAAACGAGAATTTTATAGTTTGAATTTGAATTTCTTTTGAAATAATGCTTATTTTTTTTATTAGTTTTTTGCTTACATTAGAATCCCAGTGTTTCTATTTAGTTCTTTTAGTCTCCTCAACTAATCTCAAGCTAAGGATTTGCGTTAAGTTTGAAATGAGTCAAGCCATTAAATTAATTTTGCAGTTGATGATTTAACTCACTCTATTGAGCTACAATTATTTTCATAAATGTTCAGTAATCTAGATTAACTCCAATCAATGGTGTAGAAATCATACCATAGCAGTTTGTGTTGTAGATAGTATCGGCAACTACCATATTGCCATAAAATTTGTGTACTTATTATTTATGTTTTAAATGAATCTTATCATTGTTATTTTTAGGAATTCATATTTATCAAAATGGGCACACAAATGGTCAGCAAAATAATATTCAAATTGATCCTTTAGGTAATTAAAATATAATTTTAAAACTCTTATGGTTCTTTTTGTTCATAATCTTATTTTTTTTTCTCATTTATCCTGTTTATATTTTTTATGTCTCATGTATAACAAATATTTATATTTTGTCAAGATGCTTCTGTTGCTTCCAAAAGAAATTGTGGACCAACAAAATTAAAATTTATACATAATCAAAATGAACCTATTCCAATAGATTTCAACCTTTATGGACGAGGTATTGAGGAAGGTGGTAAGGTGTTAGAACAATTCATTAGCTACCTTGCACATGATTCATCAATAATGCCCTTTTGAATTTATCGATTGAAGACATATGCAAGTTAATATTAAACAAAATATTAAAAGTTTACTAGAGGTAATATTCATTACATCTATTTATGTTCTTTAAGATGTCTAATTGAAAATGAGTGTTTTAATTAATTTTTAAAATTATATTATAATTAAAATTTATTATAGATTAGGATAGTAGTGAAAAATAGATTAATGAAAAATTAGTTCACCACTAAAGGAACTGAAAATTCATATTAAAAAATAAATATATTGAATTAGAGAATGATGAGGAGAAAATAACTTGTTTTAAGGATGAGGTAGAAGAGAAATAATGGAATTGGTTGATTGAATATTGGGAGTATGAGAAAGGACAAGTAAGAATATTTTATTTTGGTTTATTTAAATATTACCTTTATATTACAAATAAATTATTTGAACATATTTTGGCTGCGAGGTTGTAGCAAAACTAGTGAAGCTAATAGTGTAAAATAGAAAACAAATCATGTAGCAGGAACAAAAAACTTTGCAAGGATTCGAAGTTTTTATCGATTGAAGACATATGCAATTATTGTACTTATATCATTTTTGATTAATATACATTATGCTATATTTATCTAAAAATGTTTGTTTTATTAATCAGATAAAATAATAATGTTTATTATCACTCACATGAAGGAAAATGGTTAGGTTGTTAATTTGAAGTTTGAAGAGATAAATGTAATTAAATCTTAAGTATAAATAATTATTTTATAGTTTATTTTAAATGCATGTGTATATTGTTGATGTTGATAACTTTTGGAGGAGATTATTAATGATGTTGCATGGTGTAGAATCTGTGATTCAAAATTCAATTATTTCCAGTATAGAGTCATTTTCAGGTTTTGGCCCAACCCAGCTTTAGTGATTTTAATTTGGCAGTCAGTTTAGCTAATTTGTTTTTCTTATATAGCTTTTGATTATTTAGCTTCTAGTAGTTATAATATTGAAAAAATTGAAAATTAATAGAATGGGACTTGGAAATACTAATTAGTATATATGCATTTAGATTTTTTGAAACTTGGATATTATAAGAATTAATAAATAGTGTTGAATCTATTTTATTTTTAAATTAAATTCTGTCAACTAATTGATAATTACAGAATAAGTATATTTGAATATTTTTATTTATATTAGAAAATATTTAGTTATATTAATTTCTTAAGTAATTTATTATTTAATGATAATGATTAATATATGTTGTTATACTAATGATTTTAGAGATTAATGTGTGTCTATTTATATTAATTGATAAAATAATCAAATTATTTAATATTTCTTGTGACAAAAAAATATTATTTTAATGACAAATTTAAGAGTCAGTAATTATAATATAGGAGACATATTTAATACTAATTGTTTGTATTGTTAATGAAAAAATAAGTTATCTTTATTATATGATTTGAAATACATTTAAGTCATTATTTAGAACAATAATAACATTATATATTATCACTAAATATTTAACGGTGATATATGAATTTGTCACTATTTTGATTAGTGCTAACAAAATAAAGTTACTAAATATGTTAAAGTGACACATAAAATAGTTACTACATAAAAATATAGAGGTAAAATTTTAGTGACAAATATAGAGGTAAAATAGTTACTTTTGTTTTCACTTTTCATCAATTAATATTTGTAACTATAAAATAATAATTAGTAACAAATGTAATGACATATATAATCAAATGCCGCTACATACTTGTGATGATTATTAAATTATTACTCTATAAATTAATGTCGGTGACAAATGTGACATATGACTATTGACAATTTTTTTATCACCTAATATATTTAGAAACAAATAATACATTTATGAAGACAATATTTTCCATCACAATATATAATTATAACTTCTAAAACTAAAAACTAACAAGTACTTTCACCAATCCAACTCCACATCTTGAACTGCATAACTTTATTTAAACTTGAATATAATTGAGAATTTGAATCACCAATTTACATATCTTATTCTAATGTAGTCATTTTAAGCACGCTTTATCTTGATATTCGTTTGGGGAAGATTATAGCACTTGTGGGCCAAAGTGGGCTTAGAAGAAGCACATTTATATCTTTGATTTAACATTTTTATGAGCCAATTTTGAGAGAGATATGGTTAGATGGAAATATATTAAAGATTCTGATCTTAAGTGACTGATGTAGCAAATTGGCTTGGTTAATTAAGAGCTTACTCTATTTGCAACATTCATTGAGGAGAACATTCTTTATGGAAAAGAAGATGCCATAATTGAAGAAATATAATTGTGATGCATATTGCAAGTTAGAGAGAGAAGAATTTAGTTATTTGGTGGACAGAAGCAAATGGTTGCAATATCATGTGCAATAGTGAAGAATCCATCAATTCTTTTACTAGATGAAGCTACAAGTGCATTTTATATAGAGTCCAAGGAGAGCATCCATGAAGCACTTGATCATGTCATGGTGGGAAGAACAACAGTTATGGTTGCACATTGGTTGTCAACTACAAAGAATGCAGGTGTGTAACTATTGTCCAAAGGGGCAAGATTGTTGAAATTAAAAGCCATGAAGAGCTTATTTCAAATCTAAACAACAACTACATTGTTCTTGTTCAACTCCAAGATCAAAAGCATAAATATCCTTTTTTAGGATATCAATATGCAATCAAACATCTCACTAATGGCTAATTAATCAATAATAAAAACCTTTAATAAGTTTGACTATGTGAGATTTTCATACCCATTTAAAAAATAAATATATAAATAATAACTTCTAAATAAATATATAAAAAAAAATCCTAAATTTTTTTTTTTTCTATTATTGTCAAAGCAAACATTCATCATATATACTTATTTACAATATATATAATATATCAAAACTATAATTTATAACAAAAGTACAATTATTACAGTGTCAAAAATTGGTATGCTCAATTCTTTTGATAGGTCACTGTCTCGAGGATTTGCCCGGTTCCACTGCCCTACTAGCTATACCTAAAAATTATTTCAATCACGGAGTGAGTAATTTAAAATTACTCAGTAAGAACCATAAAACCCAACAAAATAATTTAACAAATTACAATATTCCAACTATACAAATAATAATTAATCATGACAACAATATATTCTGTATATCCAATGTTACATAATAATCAGTTAGGACTAACTCATCCTAACTACGCAATTAATAATTCAATTAGGATATTATGAATAATCATGGTATAGTACCACTTTCCTTTGTACACTTTCTACTTCATCTATTTTAATTCTACTATCCTATTCTCTTTTCATTTGATTAGTCATTATTAGGCAAACTATGGATTGTAATTACATTATTTATCTTACGCACAAATACATGAATAAATTGACACAATTATAGTGCTACCATGGGTTCAACATACCCTTAAAGGGGTTATAGTGAACAGTCGCTTCCTACTATGAGTTCAACGTGCTCAAAGCCACCATAGAGGACTGCTGTGGTTTCTCACATACAATTCTAGATACCACAAGGACGACTGTGGGTTCCACGTGCCTCAAAAAGCGCCACAGTAAATAATAAATTATTATTCTATTTTGTCTTAAGTGGCTCTACCAATGTGTAAGAAAATTTCGAAATCATACCTCAAGGATATTGACCACTTATACATTTCTTCACAATTCATCATATATTCATATTACCTATTTACCCTTTACTATTACTCAAGGGTATTTTGATAATTTTTTAAAATTCTAATAATCACATATACAACATTTTTATAATTTTTTTTCAATATAAAATAATTTATACATATCGCCGCCTTTCAACACCTACTCATTTATGTACCACTAAATTAATTATAAAAATAATATTCTTAATAATAACAATAACCAATTCATATATATATATATATATATATATATATACACACACACACACACACACACACACACACACACTCTTAATCTATTTACGAGATATATATATACATACACTCACACACACACACACGTACATACCTATATTAAAGTATTTCTACATTAAACATACATTGCTGGAAAGGTATTTTAAAATATCTTTTTCAACGATAGATGTTGACAGAAAAAGGCGTGACTATAAAAAATACTTAATCATTAATTTCACATAATTATATATATATATATATATATCTACATACATATTTAATCAATTATTTGAAATACTTCTAAATTTCACGTTCGTACCCATTCTCCAGTAATGAAATTTTCTTACACACACATACTTAATCAACCATTTAAAACACTTTTAAATTAATGTAATTTAACACTAAATAAACAGTACTTAAAATGAACTATTTTGCCCTTTTTCTATTTTTCTTCCATTTTACACATTCAAACTAATTCCTACCAATTTTATTTATTCCCAATACAATTATTAATACATAAACATATCAAAATATCATAATTTAACACTTCATGAACAGTATCCCAAAATAGACCATTTTACCCTTTTTTCTATTTTTCTTCCATTTTACACATTTAAACCAATTCCTATCAATTCCATCTATTCCCAAACACATTTATACACATTTAAACATATCAAAACACATTAAAATCAAGCATTTAAGTACTCTATAAATAGTGACTGAATATGTCATATTATATATAAACTAAATTTTTTCTTATTTATACAATTCTATTCACTTTAATCTACTTTCCAAACACTCAATTTCATAAATTAAGTATCAATTCTACAAAATCCTAAAATTACAAAGTTAGGGTTTAAAGTTTTTACCTCAAATCCAAAGGTGATAGCTATTGTACTAAATTCACGCTAAAATAAATACTTAAAACACCATTTAATCCATAAAATTACTATTTAAATAATTTTTTTTTTCAACAACTTTAAAAACTAAAACTTAATGAAATCAAAAATTTTTACTGTCAAATTAAAACTCTTGACGCGTAGAATAAGTTTTTTCTTCTGCGGTAACGCTATTAACCGAACAGATAATGAGATTTGGCTTGATTTTTTCTAAGAACATTGAAAAACTTGAAAGAAAATGAAAAGAAGACCTCACGGGAAGAGAGAGAAGAAAATGAATTGAATATCTCCAATTTTGAAAAGTCAAAATTTTATCCAATTTTATATTTTTTTATAAAAATTACACTTTTGTTCAATAACTTTTCAAAACTTACATTTGACTCCCAAGAAAATTATGAAACTACCTAAATTATTTTTAAATTCTTTCACTTTAGTCCATTAGATTTTAGTGACATGAAATTCGAAAATTTCATATAAAATGATTATTTTGCCCCTAGAAAAGAAAATTGGTCATTTTGATTCTTTTTTTTCTTTTCAAGGGTATTTTTGTCTAAATTCGATTCTGTTTCTTTTTACATACTTCTGACAATATTTCTAATATTTTTAAAAATTTGAATTTCAATCTGACTTTTATGGCATTAACAAATTGACCATTTGCCCTTTTCGATAAAATTATCATTTTTTTAACAAACTAGCGATTCTTGCCGTTTTAAGATTATTCAACCTATATTTTTTTCCAGTAATAACTAAAATACAACTCTTAACTCAATTGTCTCTCATTTGGTCCATCAACGCCAATCTAAAATGATAGTTTTGCTCTTTACTGTTATTTTGACCGATTTTTTGCTAAAATGGATCTAACCAAAGTTTCAAAAATTATCTTATATATTTCACAACCCAAAACTCAAAATATACTATAAAAATAATTATACTAAGATTTTAGAGAACTATCTAGATTTGGGGATGTTACAGACTATAACATAATTTTAGGATATAAAATTTAGTTTACGATATAAAATTTAGTTTACAATATAATAAACTAAAACTATCATAATTATGTTTAATATTAATGTAAAAATAAACAAAAGAATATAGAAAAATTCAAATTTTCTTAGTTGTTAGACAATTTTTATACCAAATTCAAGCTTTTTGTTAATCTTCCTCTCTTTTTTATCTTTTTTCTCCTTGGTGGCTCTCTTTCTCATTTTTTGTCCCTCATGTCTCTCTTTTTGAATGGAATGTGTTTTCAAATTCCCCTTTAAAGTGATAAAAAAATGACAAGATTCCCAAAATCTCATTGTTAGGCTCTATGAGCTTAGCTTTTAATGTTGTAGCCTTAAGCCCTAATTTCCCTAGTGTCATGGCCTTTGCTTCCAAAACTATGACCTAGGGCAAAATCTTGACATTTGCAGACCCAACCTTTAGTTTTACAATTGTGATTTTAAAACTTCTATTTTCTTTTTATCTTCTTTGCCTTTTAAAGCTTTTTTTTTTCTTTCACTTCCAAAGCCTATTATTGCATGAATTGATTTTCACCTGCACAAACAATAAATAAAATAAATAAAAGCATAACAAAAGTAAAGGAATAAAGGTATAAACTAGAAAAATATTAAGAGTAAGAATATAATAAAATTATATAAAAATAATGCACATCAAATACCTCCAAACATAAGATTTGCTAGTCCTCAAGTAAAAAAGAAAACTATATTACAAACATGAATTTTCTTAAATGAGTGATGTAAAACCAGTCTCAAAGACTTACCTAAATTATAACTGAAGAAAAACTTAAAATATTATAAACGTATAAAAATCTAACTCAGGTACTGAATTTTTCTTTCATCTTAGATTCTTTGAGTTCATGTGCGTGTAAAGCTCTATTTTCCCTTGAATGTTCGTAACTTAAATACTTTTATGCAAATATGTGTGTGCACATTGATTTTAAACTTTAGAATTTCATATGCTTGTTTTCATGTCACTTTCCACTAATATAGGCAAAACACAGTACTAAAGATCCTTAAGAATTTATTAAACTTATAACATGTGACTAAAGTAAAAGTAGGATAAAGACTATCAATAGCTTAAATTATCTTATGCACACAAATCATTCCATAGTCTTTGTAGAGCATCAATCCCAACTTCAAATAGATTTACTTTTTGCCTTTATATTCTCCTTTCATTCACTTTTTTTTTCCAATACAAATTCACATTTTTCTACATCACCAAACTTATTTTTATTTAATATAACAAATGGGTGTAGATTTTTTTTCTTAAGAACTTTAATTAACTCCATCTTTGTCTCCCAAACTTTAACATAGATAAAAAAAAATTTTCTAGAATGGTTATGTGTTTATAGGTGAGAGATAAAAATTTGACAATTTATTTAAAGGTTGAATTAAATGTGTAGGTGACAAATAAAAGATAAATGAGGTTCAATGGGGAAGTCTAAGGATAAATAACAATACAAGGTGGGTTTGAAACACTCAATCATTCCAAAAATGAGCTAAATCCTTTTCTAAGTATAGTGTATCTTAAGATTTTAACTCAAATGACACTCAAGCAAGTTTTAGAATTTCATAAGATTGTGCAACATACTAGACTTGCATGAAATCTTTGTGTAGGCAAAAACAACTAAGTTACCAAGGCTATGTATTCTTTTTTTTTTTTTAATAAGTTGAATAAAGAGATAGTTTATACTAAAAATAACTAACAAGTAAACTAAACCAAATAAAATCTTAAGGTAAAATCAATAAGTATTAGAGTTCTAAACCATATTATTTTACCTAAACTATTCTAAATTAATTTTGTTGAATCTTATTAACTAAGTTTAAACCTATGGTTATTAATAGAGAATCTTAAAAATATTCATTAGCCTTTTTACGATTATAACAAAAATGTCTTTAATATATCAACTCACATATTCTGATTAAACATGTATTTGAAATATTTGTTTTAGCAAATATTTGTTAACTTTAATTAATTTAATTAATTAATTGAAATATCACAACTTTAAGTAAGTAAATAAAAGAGATAAGAATTTGAACTTATTTTAAATTTTTTAATTTTACATCCATGAAGTCATGCTAAGAAAACATAATCCACTAAGAAATAAATAATTAAAAACACCAATAAACTTATAAAAAAGAACAATATCGAAATGTCTTAACAATATTTAACAAAATATTCTCTAAGCTTATGAAATTAGAAATTATAAACTGATAATTTTTACAAAGTTATTTTCATCTTAATGTACAAAGAAAAGACATTAAAAACTTGGAAAATAAAATATCAAAGGTAAAAATAAAACTCACAATATTCTACTTTTTAGTGTTCCTTAAGGTTTATAACATCCTGAAAATTTAAGTACTTAGTAGATCTCTTATTATAATCACATTGAAATGTATGTGATAAAGGTATTGAATTAAAGAAAAAATATAGAAAAGAAGTTTTGAAAACTGGTTAGGACGAAAATCAAATGAAAACATATACTATTGGCAAGAAAGAGCAAAATTATTATTTTGATAAAATTTTGATTGATCAAGTTAGATGTTGAGGATGTAAATTAGTATAATAGAGTGTGTTAGATGAAAAAATAGATTTTATAATGCTAAAAATGTCAAAATTACTATTTTAGACAAAAAGGCACAATTTTGCTAAAAATAGCGAAACGGTTATTACACCAAAGGTTGAAAGGACTTCGCCAGATTTTGATCACCAAGAACTCTTGTAAATGTTATAAATAAGATGTAAGAAAAAGTAAAATCAAATTTGGATGTCAATTCCCTTATAAATAATGAAAAATAACAAAAATAATCAATTTCTTTTATTAGGGGTAAAATGATCTTTTTACAAGAAATTTGAAAAAAAAGTAAGAATTAAAATTGATGGACTAAAATGAAAGAATCTAAAAATAGCTTGGGTAGTCTCATAATTTGCTTGGGAGTTAAATATAAGTTTTGAAAAGTTATTAGGTAAAAGTATAATTTTTAAAAATACTAAGTTAGATGAGACTTTTTTACTTTTCAAAATTGAATCAAGTCATCTTCCTCCTTCTCTCTCCTGTCGTGAAGCTCTCTCTCCTTTCTCTTTTAATTTTTTTTTTATTTTTTAAAAAAAATTAAATAAAATCTCACAATTTGCCTGACTAAACGTGTTATCGCAGAAGAAAAAATTATTCTACGCATCAAAAGTTTTAATTTGATAGTAAAAGTTATTAATTTTACTAAGTTTCAGTTTATGAATTTATTGAAAAGTGATTTTGATGGTAATTTTATGGTTTTAAATGGTGATTTAGGTATTTTTTTTTTAACTTGAATTTTGTGTAATTGCCATCAATTTTGAATTTGAGGTAAAAACCCTAAACCCTAATTTAGTAATTCAGGAGTTTTGTAAAATTGATACATAATTTATTAAATTGAATGTTTGAAAAGTGGATTGGAGTGAATAGAATTGTGTAAAGAGAAAAAATTTGGTTTATGTATATTAGGACATATTCGGCCACTATTTATGGAACACTTAAATACTTAATTTTGATGTGTTTTAATATGTTTAAATGTGTATAAATGTGTTAGAAAATAAAGAAAATTGGTAGGAATTGATTTAGATATGTAAATTAGAAGAAAAATAAAAAAAGAAAAAAATTAAAAATTTTAGATACTGTTCATTGAGGCTTTACTTGCTGATTTTTTAGAGAATTATATGTTAATAATGGTATGGTGAAATAACGGAATTGACTGAACTTGATTTGGTTCGTTAAAACAGAAGATAAATGGAGAAAGAGTAAAATGGCAATTTTAGTCGTTATTTGGGTAATTTTAAATGTTATTTTATATGTTTATATATGTTTATAAATGTGTTATAAAATATTAGTATTGATAGAATTTGATTTGGGTGGATAAAAATAGAAGACATTGAAAAAAAGGTATAATTGAAAATTCAGCCATTAGGGAGTGAATAATCATAAGAGTTTTATTGTGTTATATTTTGATGAATGTATTAATTTATAGATATGGTTATGGGATATACTCAATTAAATATTATTAATAGAGAATGGGTATATTTATGAAACTTAGAAGTGTTGGAATGATTTTAATCGATTATTAGAAATAGAATGGATTGTATTAGAATGTATAATATATTCCGTCAACATCCATCGCCATGCCGAGGTATTTTAAAATACATTTACAGCATTGTATGTTTTAATTATAATGTATGGTATGACATTATAGTATAGTACATATAGATATATTAATATATATATATATATATATTAATAAGTATTATTATTTTATTATGATTATTGATTATGGATACATGCACTTGTATTTATGTGATTTAGTAATGTGTAAGAATTTCTTTTAATGATGGTAAGGAATTATGAGAATGTATTATATGATTAATGTGAAATTATTGAAAATAGTTAAGGATAAAATGGCAATAATGATTATAAAAGAAAATTGTATAATTAAAATAATGATGGATCCATAGAACTTCCTTACACCTTGGCCGAGCCACTCAGAGCGTAGCGTAATTATTATTATTTTAGCTGTGATTCCCTGAAAGGTAGACTGAACCCACAGTCTTCCTTGTGGTGCTTGAAAGGGTATGTTGTAATCATGATAGTTCTCTATGGTGCCTTGGGTAGTATGTTAAACCCATAGTAGAAAGTGACTATTTACCATGGTACCTTGAAGGGTATGTTGAACTTATGGTAGAATCGATATTTGTGCATAATTTGATAGAGGAATGGGTGTGTGTAGGATGAGTATGGTGGCCATGATTCATAGTATACCCTAATTATGACTAGTTTAGAATAAAATGAATCAGAATCAGAATCAGAGCAAAATAAATGGAATGTATTAAATTATTTTGCTTACATCCTTATGTGTGTTATATAGTTTAGTATGTCTATTATACTGTTAGAATACATAACAGCATACAAAAATAGAATCCAAACTTTAGATTAAAAAAACAGAATGAACAAAATTAGAGTAGTATAGAAATGGAACAGAAAAAAGAAGAGAAACGATTTAAAAGGTGAACAGAATACTTTTGTGTGCTAAATCTATTAGTAGATTGTGTGCATAGTTGTTGAAACCGCAGCACATTGTGATTATCTAATATTGGGAGTGTAGTTTATATATATATATATATATATATATATATATATATAGGTTAACTTTTACCGAAATGTTTATAGAAATTATTATTTATGTGGTAGATGTGCTATTCTAGTGAATAGATTAAGTTGAATACGTACCTGTTAGAGTTTTGAATTCTTACTAAACAATTTTCAATTGCTTACCTCTGTGGGTGATTGTCTTTTCAAGTATGGTTAGTGACGGGACGGTTCAGGTGGTTTCTCTGAAACATAACAAGAATTTTGAGAAGTAGCATATCATATTTTGTTTTACAAAATTTTGAATATAGATTTCAAAACTATGGTTATAATTTATAAATATGAATATTTTACTTTTATTAAAAAATATATTTAATATAAGTTTTCTTTGATATCTACGAATTGACTAAATAAATTAAAATTTTGAATATTTAATTTACATATATATATATATATATTGAGGTTATGGGTTCTACAAGGTTACAATAGTATGAAAATAATTCACTCACACACACAGAGAAAACCCTAAGCATTCTTTAATGTTATTTTTGATTCCTAATCCTAAAAAGAAAGGACTCTTGTAACACCCCCTTCCTTTCACTTCTATTCATGTGGCATATAGTACATTGAAATTATCGAAAAGACAAAAATCAACGCTTTCTCATAGTGAAGCGAAATTTTCATTTGTTCAAAAGAATTTATAAAAAATAACTACATAAATAGTAATAACTAAAATAGTATTAATTTTTTTTTCTAAAGAATTGTTATGCATTTTAATGGAATTAATACTTCAGAGTATACAGAAAGGAAATTACATAACAATGGCCTAAACCTTAGATATACTATGCCCTGTCTGAAAATCTTTGCCTCATCTGCACTTTCCGAAACTGCTACCGCAATATCGTATTCACCTGAAAATAATAATCCCACAAAGGGGTGAGCACACCACATGGCTCAGTAAGATAATACAATACTTAAATAAAGGAAGGAGCATGTTACCTGAATCTCTACTTATTTTAGTCATTTCACGCAATTTCACACATACAAGTACATGCATGTCCACATATCAATGTACATGTTCCAACAAGCATATGCTCAATAATGTACACAAGATATCATATCATCTCCTCTTGAATTCTAAGCACTATATCATCTATGAATTCTGTATAAATATCTCAATCAGAGTAACACTCCTCATGATATACCATATACAGATAATGCAATCTCAATCAATATATTTTCTAAATGAATCACGTTATCACCTGTGTCCGTTTAAATTCTATTTCTATTCTTATCAATGAACACCTACATGATCATATAAAATTATTACATAGTTTTTCGTATAAATAACGATTAATACCGCGGCCTCATACAGAGGAATTGCTTATAAGCAGGTATAACTACACAGTATCAATCACACACTCGACCCGAGATAGCCAAAATATCCTAGGCACACAATCAATACCCACATAGGATACAGATATTTCAAATACCTAAATATAGACACAACCGAGGGTATTAGTAAAACAATAACACTGTTTCTGTATGCCATTTCCACTCTCGGAAGGTTGGTGATAAAAATTTTATTGCGTTTACAAGTGATCGATTATACTAAGGAACATTATGGATCATGGTTGTTACTCTAGGCCACTGGCCATTTGAAGGACAGCTGTGGATTCCACCTACCCCTCAGGGTACTACAGTCTTAACGTCACACCTCCATTAGAAAATGGCTTACAAGCCCAGCTGAGTAAGATGGAACATACATATCCGATCCACATATCACAATTATCTCAATACTAGTTCATTACCAGTCTATTTTATCATACATTCATATTATCTTCTTATTCTTACTAAATCAAAACAACCGAACAGTTGTACCATAATCACAAATACACGTCTTACATTTTTTTATCCCCTACTAGGGATTCTTTCACCTACATTAAATATTGACTATACTATTCTAAGGACACATATCAATCTAATCCTAGTCGTTCACTAAAATATACCGACAATAACAATGTAAACTCATAACATAGTTCCTGCACCGTCATATTCTTACCGTATTCTCAACCATACGAATAAACGTGTAAACTAATATGTCGAATAGCCTGTAATACATCCAATGCGTCTTTTTCACAATATTCTCAAGTTTCTCACATGATCTTTAATCTTATTATGAATTTTCACATATTCTTTTTATTTCACAAACATATCGGTGAGCTAAACAGGATTCTATATACTAAAAATGAGGTAGCCTATTTATTGCCTCACCCATTATCTTATTTAAATACTAATTCCCCTTTTTCAAGCTAATGCTAGCTCTCTGTTTCTACAAGATTAAGTTCTCTCTTAAAGAATTGACACTTGTTAAGGTGTGATTATACTTCCGCCACTTCCGCTATTTTCGTAATTCACAATCATAACAATAATCTGTTTGTGACTGTAACTAAAGGTAATCCTAGACCCTCCGCTACATATGAAAACCAGAATACAAAGGGAAGTCATGAATGGTTGTATGAATAGTATTTCTTGTAGGAATTCGGCAAGAGTTTGCCTATACATATAAGCTGCCCTACTTGCACAAGAAAATCAAGACAGTCCCCATACCAAATAAAACACAACGTGTTATTGCCTCATCGCTATTCACACAACACAAGCAACGTTTAGCAGATAGAAGTATTCTACCATATAGTTTGAACCTAGTAGACACCAGAATTCATTTCCTTATAGATCGGTTATAATTAAGTAAATTATGGATCGTGGTCATGATATCCACCGTACACTTCAATATATGTATACAATGGTCATTCGCCCACACCGGGTTCCTTAATCCAACAGTATAATTAGTTCTACCATAGGTTGCACGTACTTAAGGACGCCATGGAGAATAGCCGCTTCCTACCATGGGTTCAACATACCCCTCAGGCACCATGGTTTTTATTATCATTTCTCAGTTGCTGTGAGTTCAACATACCTCGAAGGGCACCACAGTCTTATTATCAATCCGGAGCTGCTATGGGTTCAACATACCCCGGAGGGCACCATAGTCTTATTGTCAGTCCAGAACTGCTGTGGGTTCAACATACCTCGAAGGGCACCACAGTCTTACTATAATGATACTGCTCCATACTGAACAGCTTTACTAGGGTAACAGAAAAACTACCGATCCATAATTATCCCAATTATACCAGTTATCCACACAGATTTATTCATAGTCGACTTAGTCATAACAATATGACCATTTTGCCTACATTAATCAAGCAGCATTATTAGTAATTTCATGATAGGTAATATAATTACCTATGCAACACATTTATTAGTCCTTATATTCTAAAAGGACTTCATATATATGGATTTGTCGTAAGGCTAGTAGTACTTAGTTATAAAAACATATTCCACTTTGGCATATAAATAAACCATAAGATAATCAAGATAAAACACAGAAATATATTACAATTCAAACACATGGATACCCTATAACACTATTAATACAAATTCGCAGAAACATATTTTAATCGGTTATCATATATTGCGTCATTACACGCAATCCCAACACGTCATCACAAGTAAAAATATATTCATTACCTTACTACGGCACAGTAATTATAATATACTAACGTATGCACACATGTTAATTCGAATAGCATTGCAAAACATCGAATGCAGCATCTACTCAATCATTCCATCATGCATAATTACGTATGTATATACAAGCGTTCCTACCATATAAATATATGTAAATACAAACATGGGACATACAATGCCGTATAGGTATTTTAGAATACCTAATCTAGCACTGCAGATCGACGGTAATGGTATTACGCTTATAACTATCTATATATATATATATATATATATATATAACAAACGGCCATTAACACTTTTAATTACACAATCATGCCCATTCCCCGTCAATGGGACTTTTCTACAATTTAACCCATTATTATGATGTACATTTATGCAATTATAAATATTAAAAACCTATTTTTTCTCAATTTAAATATTATATTATCTTACCTCCGGGCACCCAGTGCCTATACGAATGATGAAAAGCTGTCCTAGAGAGAGTATACGCGTTCGAAATACTCCTCCGTACGCTACGGATTTTTCTCGAAAAACAAGCAAGTTACTGTTCACCGGCACTATTTATGAATACTATTCACAGTCACTATTCAACCCACAAAATTTCGGTTTCCGTTTCACGAACGGAATATACCATCGCGACCCTTGCGATGTCAGGATACTGTTCATGGTGTCCATATGCCACAAAACACAAATTAAAGCCTTCAAAATCACCAATCATCCTAAAATTTCAGATTTTAAGGTACCTACTTTGGACTCTAAAATCATCATCGAAACTCATTCCAAATTGAGATCTAAATATACTGCATTGGAGTACGAGTGACGGAGAGCACACTGGTTGGTTCAGATTCCACCGGAGCTATACTAATCTCCGGAAATCTTGTCGAAAACACCCCTTCCCGATCAGCCTTCCCACGCCGGAATCCGGTGACCCAATGCCGGAACGGGGCACACCACTGTGAAGAGGGCAGCGAGACAGTGCCAGACGCGCCGGAGGTGTCGGTCAACTCGCCGTGGACCACCGTGAATCGCCGGTCAAAGTTCACGTCGGCGAAACTTCGGGCGGCACGTGAGGGCGCGTGGTAGCGGCGATCGAGGCGAGGTTGGCGGCGTTGCACTCACGACGGTCCGGCGGTCCTCCACTCGCTGGTGGTGAGGTGATCCGAGGTCCGGTGACGAAAGTCACTGTTCACAGGAGAGAGAACCGTGGGGAGGAGAAAGAGAAGAGAGAGAAAATGGAGGAAAAAAGTGAAATTGATTTTTCGGGTTTTCCGACCCCGTCCCGTTTATATAGTCGGGCACGCACGACGAAAATTACAGCTTTCTGCTTCCGTCGTCAAATTTTGATACTGGTAATGAAATACTATATTTTCTGCTCATACAGTACGCTGTCCCGAATACCGGTCAACTCTCTCTCTTATCAAAACTCTCAAAAATACTGTATTATCACTCTATGATAGGGTTTTAAGAGTATAAAAATTTCAAGATGTTACAACTCTCCCCTAAATAAAAAAGTGTTTCCAAATAATACTTTTTTTTTCTTTGAATTGTACAATTTATCATATAAGTTTCTTAGTTATGCTTGAAGTTTAAGATTGCTTAACATAACTAGTAAATTAGAATCCTTGGTATGTGAAGAATAAACATTTGGATGAGTAGTAAACCATCTAACTCGTTGAAAAAAAAACGTGTATTAAAATATTTTCTTAGAAAATGCCAACATTAAAAGCCTTGACAATTGATTGTTGAAAATTATGACAACAACCTTCAATAAAGACTCGCTATCATGTGGGATTTATAGAGGCTATATGTGTCATCCATACTTAATAGCCCATCTCATTGGTGTGTTCTAGATGGGCCATACTATAAAGCCCCTTAGCATGCCCGTAATATATATAGATGTAAGGTTGAGAAGACAAGAATTAAGATTGTTGCAAACTTATATATAAAACATTTTGCATAAATCATGCAATGGAGTTACTAATAATGATGACATTATCTCATGTAATAGAACGAATGGGGATACATGAATTGGAAATGTTACATGATAAACATATTTCATATCCACATTTTTGGATATTATTAGGTTAAAACTTAGATAGTTTTTGAGAATTTATTACTTTTTCATTAAGGTTTTGCTTATTTTTGTAATATTTGAAAAAATTCATTAATGGAAACACTCTATGAAGTCTGGAAGCTATGTGCATGTTAAAACGACTCAAAACCAACAAGAAACAAATAATAAACTTCTTAGATATTGAAATGGATAAAAATATCACAAATTTTTCTACCAAACAGAGAGGCAAGTGCCTAGGAACAGGCAAAGGAGCACTTAGGCACTACCCAAGGAGCACGTAGGCACTACTATAGTAATACTTCTACAATGAAACTATGACATGAATAATGCTGAATGCCTAAGCTCCCAAGAGGATAAGGCCTATGCACTAGTTAACGTCTTCACATTTATTCAAGTCAGGTTTGCTTTCCTCTTTTGAAGGTTTTGGGATGAAAGTCATCTATTAATAGGGAGATTAAAAAATTTTCTCTTCTCTTGTTTATTTTTCTAATGAGAAGTTATATTTAATCGTAAGAGTTTTATTTTATAACATTATTAACAAAATTTTATTTTCAAGGCAATGATATAGTTAACTATGATAGTATGACTTTTATTTATTTAATGTAATCAAAATTTATTTCGTTGGTTGAATGTTCTATATTATTCTTAATGCTTTTAAATAATTGGTTATTGTTTAGATAATGTAAATTCATGATAAAATCCTTAAAAATGAGATTTATAATTTAGTTATTATGTTAAATACCATAAAATGTACATAAGATAAGAATATATTTACATTTGTTATACAATTGATGTATAAAATTATAGTGGATTGATATTCTAATAATTTCATTATTAACCTAAAAAAGGCTAATGAATTTTCATCCATAAATTTAAGTGTTAGTTATTAAGGATATATGGAATCTTAATAGATTAGTTTTGATGAAATCAAATACTCTAAAATTCTTTCTTTCTATTTGCTCTTAACTTTTTGTTTGTTTGAATTAATTTAATTGTTAGTTATTTTTAGCATAGGAGTTTAAACTTAGTTGTTGGTTATTTTTAGTGTAAAATTATCTCTTAATTCAATTCATTTAAATAAAACTAGAATAGTTTAATTTGATAATTAAATTATAAATCACCAATCCTCAAGGGAATGATACTCATTTATTACTTTATTACTTCTCTCCAATAAACTGCAGGTGCATTGTACAAGTATTTTTACAACTTTACACTAGCAAGTAGAGACATATTCATCTTTTATTAATTTGACAATAATGTCACCTTGATATTACTGTTCATATTTGACGTTTTAGTAATTTGATCCTTGTTGTAAACAAAACGGAGAGATGCAATACACCAAAATATTGAGTTCTTTAATAATATTGTTGAAAATAATTCATTAAACAGTTTAATAAATGATTTTACTCAAAATACACACAACTATTGATTATCTTTTTGCTTTTTAAAAAAATTATTTTTTTATAAATTACTTTTTGGAATGAAATAAAATTTATATATACATATATTTTTAAGCAAATATAAACTAAATTTTCTCCAATTAATTCTACCATATTCAAATCCTAAATCTCCAATATCACAAAATAAGACAAGTGATTGTGTTTTGTATTTGAAAGCACATGTATCTTGTATGGAATAAATATAAAATAAAAAGAGAGATAAGAAAATATTATCAATTTTATGTTGTTGCTAGAAGATAAATTTGGTATTCAAGCTATGATTTTATAAAAAATTTGAGTTGAAGTTTTGTTTTATTTTAGTTGATAAAACTTTTCAACTATATGGTCAAAGTCTTTTCGATGAATGTAAAAGGTTTGAGTATTTTATTAAATATATATTTTTAAAAAATATATTACCTAATTATTTTGTTTATACTATTATCTATATAAAACCAATTACTCTTTCTTCTTTCTCAAAGACTTAAGTAATTTTTCTAATGGATTTCTCTTCAAATTTTTTCATCAAGATTTTGAATCAATGTATGGTCTTAAAATTTTGTGTATGTAAATAATCTTATATTCTAAAGTAGAATGATTATTATTTTTTATCTTTTATTTTTATTTAAAATATCAATGTTTTCTTACAAATTAA
>CP135531.1:7773228-7794168 GCA_032402905.1 Khaya senegalensis | reverse complement strand
TATATGTAGGTTGTTTGTTTTATGCAGCTGAGAGAAAGCAATGCAAAACGTCTGAGAAAGAGAGTGTCACGTGATTTTAAGTTGTTTTATATTATTTTAATAATCTAAAAAGAAAAAAAATTAATAAGTATTATGAGTATGTAATATATAGTTTTATAAACTTAAACAATATTTTCTTGACTATTGTTAAGACTTTTTTTTGTGTTCTTTGGGAGAAGACTTATACTTATTAATGGGAATTCAATGACAATTAGTAAGGGGATCTTACTGAGTTAAATTGAAAGGAGTTTAATGCATCAAAGATAAGAGATCTTATTGAATAAGTTCACTTAAGAATATTCAAGACTACGGTGACAAATATTAGAGAAAGTCTTTATTTTGTTTAAATCCATTAATACTTGTATTTTTGTTTTTCTTAGAGGATTATTTTTCTTTAGGTGTGTAACACCTTGAAATTTTTATACTCTTAAAACCTTGTCATGGAGTTATAATATAGTATTTTTGAGAGTTTCGATAAGAGAGAGAGTTGACCGGTATTCGAGACAGCATACTGTATAAGTAAAAAATACAGTATTTCATTACCGGTACCAGAAATTTGACGACGGAAGCGGAAAACTGTAATTTTTGTCGCGCGTGCCCGACTATATAAGCGGGAAGGGGTCGGAAAACTCGGAAAACAAATTTCACTTTTTTCCTCCATTTTCTCTCTCTTCTCTCTCTCCTCCCCACGGTTCTCTCTCCTATGAACAGTGACTTTCGTCACCGAACCTCGAATCACCTCACCACCGGCGAGTGGAGGACCGCCGAACCGTCGCGAGTGCAACGCCGCCAACCCCGCCCCGATCGCCACTTCCACGCGCCCTCACGCGCCGCCCAAAACTCCGCCGACGTAAACTTTGACTGGCGATTCACGGCGGACGGCGGCGAGTTGAACGACACCTCCGGCGCGTCTAGCACCGTCTCGCCGCCCTCTTCACGGTGGTGTGCCCCATTCTGGCATTTGGTCACCGGATTTCGGCGTGGGAAGGCTGATCGAGAAGGGGTGTTTCCGGCAAGATTTTCGGCGACCAGTGTAGCTCCGGTGGAATCTGAACCAACCAGTGTATTCTCCGACACTCGTACTCCAAAGCGTATCCCGACATCGCAAGGATCGCGATGGTGTGTTCCGTTCGTAAAACGGAAACCGAAAGTTCGTGGGTTGAATAGTGCCTAATAAATAGTACCGATAAACAGTAACTTGCACATTTTTTGAGAAAAATTTCGTAGCGTACGGAGGAGTATTTCGAACGCGTATACCCTCTCAGGGACAGTTTTTCATCATTCGTATAAGCATTGGGTGCCTGAAGGTAAGATAATATAATATTTAAATTATGAAAAAATTGGTTTTAATATTTATAATATTTATACTTGCATGAATATACATCATAATAATAAGTTAAATTGTAGAAAAGTCCCATTGACGTAGAATGGTCCCATTGACGTAGAATGGGCATGATTGTGTAATTAGAAGTGTTAATATCCTTGTGTTAGATATATATATATATATAGTTATAAGCGTAATACCATTACCGTCGACCTGCAGTGCTAGATTAGGTATTCTAAAATACCTACACAGCATTGTATGTCCCATGTTTGTATTTACCTATATTTATATTGTAGGAACACTTATATATACATACGTAATTATGCCCTTATGATGGAATGATTGAGTAGATGCTGCATTCGATGTTTTGCAATGCTATTCGAATTAATATGTGTGCATACGTTAGTATATTATAATTACTGTGCCGTAGTAAGGTAATGAGTATATTTTTACTTGTAATGACGTGTTGGGATTACGTGTAATGACGCGATATATGATAACCGAATAAAATATGTTTTGCGAATTTGTATTAATAGTGGTATAGGGTATCCATGCGTTTGAATTGTAATATACTTCTGTGTTTTATCTTGATTGTCTTATGGTTTATTTATATGCCAGAGTGGAATATGTTTTCATGACTTAGTACTGCTAGCCTTACGATAAATCCATGCGTGTAAAGTCATTTTAGAAGATAAGTACTAATGAATGTGATTCATAGGTAATTATATTACCTATCATGAAAATTATTAACGTGCTGCTTGATTAATGTAAGCAAAATGGTCATGTTGTCATGACTGAGTCAACTATGAATAAATCTGTGTGGATAACTGGTATAATTGGGATAATTATGAATCAGTAGTTTTTCCGTTACCCTAGTAAAGCCGCTTAGGACGGAGCGGTATCATTATAATAAGACTGTGGTGCCCTTCGACGTACGTTGAACCCACAGCAGCTCCGGATTGATAATAAGACTGTGGTGCCCTTCGAGGTACGTTAAACCCATAGCAGCTCCGGATTGATAATAAGACTGTGGTGCCTTTCGAGGCATGTTGAACCCACAGCAGCTTCGTATTGATAGTAAGACTGTGGTGCCATTCGAGGTATGTTGAACCCACAGCAATTGAGAAATGATAATAAGAATCATGGTGCCCGCAGGGTATGTTGAACCCATGGTTGGAAGCGGCTGTTTTCCATAGCGTCCTTGGGTACGTGCAACCCATGGTAGAACTAATTATCCTGTTGTTCTGAGGAACCCGGTGTGGGCGAATGACCATTGTATACATATATTGAAGTGTACGGTGGATATCATGACCACGATTTATAATTTACTTAATTATGACAAATCTATAAGGAAATGAATTCGTGTACCTATTAGATTCAAACTGCATGATAGAATACTTCTATCTGCTAAGAGATGCTTGTGTTAGTGTGAACTGCAATGAGGCAGTAACACGTTGTGTTTTATTTGGTATGGGGACTGTCCTGGTTTTCTTGTGCAGGTAGGGCAGCTTATATATATTGGTAAACTCTTGCCGAATTTCTATAAGAAATACTATTCATACAGCTATTCATGACCTCCCTTGGTATTCTGATTTTCATATGTAGCGGAGGGTCTAGGATTACCTTTAATTGCAGTCACAATCAAGTTTTTGTTATGACTGTAAATGGCGGAAATGGTTGAAGTCTGATTACACCTTGGCAAGTGTCAATTCTTTGAGAGGAAACTTAAGCTTGTAAAAATAGAGAGCTAGCATCAGCTTGAACAAGGGGAATTAGTATTTAAATAGGATAATGAGTAAGGCAATAAATAGGCTACCTCACTTCTAGTATATAGAATCCTGTTTAGCTCACCGATATGTTGGTAAAATGAAAAGAATATGTGTGAATTCATAATAAGATTAAAGATCATGTGAGAAACTTGAGAATATTGTGGAAAATGTGCATTGGATGTATTACAGGTTATTCGACATATTAGTTTACACGTTTATTCCTATAGTTGAGAATACGGTAAGAATATGACGGTGCAGGAACTATGTTATGAGTTTATATTGTTATTGTCGGTATACTTAGTGAACGACTAGGATTAGATTGATATGTGTCCTTAGAATAGTATAGTTAATGTTTAATGTAAGTGAAAGAATCCCTAGTATGGGATAAAGAAGGAAAAGCGTGTACTTGTAATTATGGTACAATTGTTCGGTGGTTTTGATTCAGTGAAGATAAAGAGATAATATGAATATATGATAACATAGACTGGTAATGAATCAGTATTGAGATAATTGTGATACGTGAATCGGATATGTATGTTCCATCTCCCTCAGCTGGGCTTGTAAGCCAGTTTCTAATGGAGGTGTGACGTTAAGATTGTGGTACCCTGAAGGGTAGGTGGAATCCACAGCTGTCTTCCAAATGGCCCAGTGGCTTAGAGTAACGACCAGAATCCATAATGTTTATAAGTATAATCGATCACTTGTAAACGCAATGAAATTTCTATCACCAACCTTCCGGGAGTGGAAATGGCATACAGAAACAGTGTTATTATTTTACAAATATCCTCGGTTGTATCTATATTTAGGAGTTTGAAATATCTGTATCCTATGTGGGTATTGATTGTGTGCCTAGGATATTTTGGCTATCTCGGGCCGAGTGTGTGATTGATACTGTGTGGTTATACCGGCTTCTAAGCAGTTCCTCTGTATGGGGCCGCGGCATTAGTCGTTATTTATACGAATAAGTACGTAATGATTTTATATGATCATGTAGGTGTTCGTTGATAAGAATAGAATTAGAATTTAAACGAACACAGGTGATAACGTGATTCATTTAGATAATATATTGATTGAGATTGCATTATCTGTATATGGTATATCATGAGGAGTGTTACTCTGATTGAGATATTTATACAGAATTCATAGATGATATAGTGCTTAGAATTCAAGAGGAGATGATATGATATCTTGTGTACAGTATTGAGCATATGCTTGTTGGAACATGTACATTGATATGTGGATATGCATTTACTTGTGTGTGTGGAATTGTGTAAAATGGCCAAAATAAGTAGGGATTCAGGTAACATGCTCCTTCTTTTATTTAAGTATTGTATTATCTTACTGAGCCATGTGGTGTGCTCACCCCTTTGTGGGATTATTATTTTCAGGTGAATACGGCATAGCGGTAGCGGTTCCGGAAAGTGCAGTTGAGGCAAAGATTTTCGAGTGGGGCATAGTATATTTAAGGTTTAGGCCATTGTTATGTAATTTATTTCTGTGTACTCTGAAGTATTAATTTCATTAAAATGCATAACAATTCTTTAGAAAAAAAAATACTATTTTAACTGTTACTATTTATGTGGTTATTTTTTATAAACTGTTTTGAATAAATGAAAACCTCGCTTCACTATGAGAAAGTGTTGATTTTTGTCTTTTCGATAATTTCAATGTACTATATGCCACATGAATAGAAATGAAAGGAAGGGGGTGTTACAAGGTGTGACATCATAGATGGAAAATTAAAAATTTGAACCATGTTAAAAATTGATGGTCTTCTTTATTTTGTTTTGCGTTATTACTTATTTGTATTAATTAATTAGTTAAAATTATTTAAAGTTGGTAATTCTTAGCCAAAACAAACCTATCAATAGGTATTAAAGTAGATCAATAATTCTTTTGGTGAAATTCTAGTGTTTTTGATTTGTTTTAGTGCGCATACGGACACTTAAAGAGAATGATTTCTATATCACGACCACCATTACTTAATGGCACAAACTACTCATATTAGAAGGTAAAGATCAAGCATTCATTAAATCTATAGATGAAAAGGCTCAATAAGTAATAGCTCATGGTTGGAACTATCCAACTATGACTTATAAAAGCAATAATATGGTGCCTAAGTCAGAAGATACTTGGACAAGGGTGGAAAATAACTTAGTAAATTTCAATTCAAAGGCATTAAATACAATTTTTAATGCAATAGACTTGAATTAATTCAAATTGATCTCAATCTATGAATCCACAAAGAAATCTTAGGACATCCTTCAAGTTACCTATGAGAGAACTTCAATGGTGAAAAATTTTAAACTCCAAGTGCTTGCTTCTAGATTTAAAAATCTGAGAATAGAAGATGATGAATTGCTTGCTTACTTTAATTCTAAATTAAATAATATTGCTAATGAATTTTATGCTTTAGGTGAAAGATAACCAAGTTTGTAAGGAAAATATTACGCACACTTCTTGATAGATTTCAAGCAAAGGTCATGGCAATTGAAGAAAGTAAGGGCATTGATTCAATAAAAATTAAAGAATTGATGGGATCCCTAGAACATTTGAAATGAATCTAAAACAATGGAAAAAGAAGAAAAGCTTAGTGTTTCAAGCTGAAACAAAAAATTCTAAAGATGATGAAGAGGCAGATATTGAAGATTCATAAGTTTTCACACTTTTTACCAAAAATTTCAACAAAATTTTGAGAAGAATAAGACAGAGAAAGAAGCAAACATCTAGATTTTTAAAGAATGTGAAGGCTTTGGTCATATACAAGTTGAATATGCTAACATATTCAAGAAGAAATCAAAAGCTATGAACATTACCTAAAGTGATTAAAGGAGGAAAGCTCAAAAAATTATAGGTAATTATATTACGTTCAATGTTTACTCATATTTTGAAAAAGTCAAAAATGTGTATGTATCTAATACTATTCCAGCAAAAACAGTTGTTAGTTGTTGTTAAAAAAATGATTAACTCAGAAATTAATTTTAATAAACTTGATTCTAATGAAGGTGATGTGAAATGTGAATTAAACATGGATACTATATAAGTCTCTTACTAATTGATGTTCAACAAGTGGTAAAAGTGTGCGATCGTAATAAGTTTTTGGAGAAGCAAGTAAATAACCTTTTGAAAGAATAATATGAAGCAAAAGGAATGATAAGCTCAATCATAGCTAGATTTTATCTTGACAAGTTATTTGGACCCACATATTATACAAGCTGGTCAACTTTTTGAATCATAACCCTGAAAAAACCAACTATTCATTACATTAAGTATATCGATTATATAAAATGAACAATTACATTTATATTCAATTGTAAAAATTGTAAAATCTCTAATTTTTTTCCTATGTTCATTGAATATCTTGTACTATTTTCATTTATGGTAAATTGTAAAGACTCATAAAGTTTCATTTTTCTCCATCTATAAACATTTAAACTTATATTCTTAATAACCTATACAATTTATAAGAATAATAATCAATTTTAGTTCAAACAAATTTTATAGGCGTCCTAATTTTTTTAATGATTCAACGCATAAAATTCTTTTCTTTTTTGTCAATAAGTCAGGTAATTTGTATTTAAATTTTTTTGTATGCTTTTTCAGTTAATTTAATCCCTTTTTCATTATAATTTTATAATTAAATAATAGACTAATAAAATAAGTTAGATTAATCCCTAAAAAATGAAGTGCAAGCTCGATATAAAATACGAATAACCTACTGCTTTTAAACTAGGCAGATACCACAAAACCCAGCTTATTTGTCCAATAACAAAATTCATAAAGCTATGTCATGTTGTGGTGATTTCTACCAAGTTGGTAAAATACTTCTAGAGAGAGAGAGAGAGAGAGAGAGAGAACACTTTTGAAGGTTGACATGCTTTCAGTTAAATAGCATGCATAAATTAAATATAGACAAAAGAATAGAAGGATACAAGAAAAGAACGAATGGCAAAATGTTCAGAGGAAATAAGTGGACGCTTACCATACAAGATTTGCTGAATATGAATAATAGAAAAATTATCATCTGTTTAATTTCTTATATTTCTTTATAAAGTTAAATGAATTAATAAAAAAATATTAAATAAATAATAAATGTACCATAAAATATTATCTTAGTACTCTTCGACTACATTATTGTTAAAAAAATGTATACAATGATTATTTTACTCTTGAATATGTGAATACGTATAAAATTATATTTTTAACTAAAAAAAAATACCACCATAAATATCATATATTTATACAAAAATTCTTCTTTTTTTTATTTTCTTTATTTGAAACACCACTCCAATAAATTCCTCCAAAAAATTTCATAATCTTTTATTTATCTTCAAAGATATTTCTTTTAGTAAAAATATAATTTTATACTTCTTCATAGGTTTAAAGGCGTTATAGTCAATTTACACTTGTTTTTTTAACAACAATGTGATGGATGGAAGAGAACCTAGATAATACTTTTAGTATATTTAATATTTAATTGATACATTTTGACACTTTGCATATCATTATGAACAAAGACAAAAAGTTAGATACTTGAATAATAATTTCTCACAATAGTAATATCTTCTATCTTCACCTTTTAGTAAAAATGGCAAAATATACAGATCCCATATTCAAATTGACCATACCAAACACACTCTCCTTTTTGACAACAATTAATAATTAGGGGGAAATTTCTTTGACGTGGAACAACTCCTGGAATTCATTATTTTCTCGCCAAGTTTGTCTACTTCTTGTTGTCGAAATTTAAAAAGGCACAGCAAGTTTCTTGTTTCTTCAACTCCGGCTACCAGTCTTTTACCATCCCAAAATGAGGAAACAAAATTTGACAAGTAAAACCAATGAAAAAAAATATTATATATTATATAAAGTCAGTCCATTTTTCATAATTTTCAGGTAGAATTAACGCATACTTGTGTATGAAGCTTAGACAATGAAATAAGAAAGATTTAAAAATACCTAGAGCAAAACCTAAAAGAAGTCTAGCACAACCAGGAGTATATGAAATGTCAAACATACCCTCTACGATAATATTAATTATAGGCTTATTAATGCTAATATATTTTCAACTTGGTGTAAAAAAATTTGTTGACTAGCTGCAGTTTCAAGAACAAAAAGGCAGGTAATTTAAAAAACCTAGTATCCTGTTTCCCGCAAGCTATTATATTTATGTCAACAAGATTGTTATTTTGTGATTTCTACAACTATGCACGAACGTGTTTTCATATAATTATGTTGAAGATTGTTAGTTATCTCATTCAAATTACTGTCCTCTTTTGCAATGTTTGTACATTTGAACTATAGACAAACAGCATCAAATCAAGCTCTTGTAAAAGACTTTTATAAGTTGGGTAATTGGTCGGTTTGATTAAGAGATAAAGAGTTATCTTTTGACAACTTACCCCTAGTGTTTCGAAGTAGCTTTCATAAGTTAAAAAAAAAAAACTAAAAATGAAAACATAGATAATGGTCAATTTCTTTCATTTACAATTGCATACTCAACTTTTTCAGATATGCAGGGAGCTTCTACATAAATACTTCAAAATTTTCTACTTCCCTTTCTGACATTTTAAACGCAATCAGATTCAGATTTTTCTGTGGAGTGAAGCCAAATGCAACATTAATATATGCATGCAAATATTTATTTCTCATTTAGTGAAAAAGAATAATAAATAATAATAAATAAATAAAGAGAAATTAGGAAAATGAATCGATTTGCGTAGCATATGTATATGTACGACCTAACAATCTTGTTTCATTTGGAATCTTTATGTGATCTCATATATGTGTAACTTTTTCTTTTTCCATTTTTTAATTTTTCCACTTGCTTGTTAATATTTGAACGAGATGTTCAAAGTTGGCGGTAAGAAAAGAAAAGTAGGAAAGAGCAAGGGAGTGCGTTCGCTTGCCTCTTTGCTTTTGGTGAATAGGTGATCAACCCATGCAATTCAATTGCTGCAAACATAGCAGTTTGAAACTGCTATTTGTTAGATATACCTATTTAGCTTAGAAATAGAATAATCATTAAAAATTCCTAGACCTACATATTTCTTATTATTGCAGGAAAAATAATGTAAGAAAATGACAAACACAATGACTATTATGATGAGGTCATCGTAATATATATATTTATATAATGATCATCATGAGTATCATATATAAATGGATAAGAATGCCACGTCTCATATCAAATAGAATATAAATCAATTTGATATAATATAAGTTGGTTTTGGATTAATAAGAGGGAGTATGTAGCACCACTTAGTAAATTAGTCTTTTGAGCTGATGACAAGTGCTCGGCCCATATTGCCCGTCCTTTCATCTTTTGGGAGACCACAATTCATATGCCAATCCTTTATTAGAGCAAAAGATATAAGTGTTTAGAGCCCTCATACGAAAGAAAACTTAAGTCTACACTTATACCACTTGTTATAGGTCGAGCGCTTACCATCAAGTCAAAAGAGTAGCCTATTAAGTAATGTTGCCTATTCGCACTTATGCCTATTCGCACTTATAAATTCAAAACCAACCCATATTTTATTTGATTAGATGACTCACATCTCACGTAGCAATCCCTTATTAAGGCACAATTGCAAATGTTTGGGAGTTTATATGTGAACGAAAATTTAGGTCAACTCTAATATCATTTGCCATAAGCTGAGTGCTTGTCATTAACTCAAAAAATTAACTAGTCTATTAAAAGATGCTGTCGACTTACCCTTATTAAGTCAAGACCAACTCATATTATATTTGACATAGAATTTGATATCGGAAGCCTCTTAACTTTATACAATTTTTTACACTAATTTTTCAATCGTTAAATCAATGCACTCTTAATAGTTAAGATTAAATTTAATATATGCATTAATTATAATATAGTAATTATACAATTTAAATTTAATCTCAACCATTAAAAGTATATTAATTTAACAATTGAAAAATTAATATAAAAAAATTATATAAAGTTAAGGAGCTCCCGATCTTTTCCCACACATGTACACAATCCTTTCCCTAAACACACACACACACTAGTAATGCAACCAAAAGTTTTGCATATCTATACTAATTAATGTATCCATCAAAAAGAGTGTAATCTATTTTTTTCAAATATATTTCCGAATTCCTCCGAAACTAATTAAAAAAAACATGCATTATGTTCCCAATGCCAAGTAACTATCTTTTCAACAAATATTTAAAAATGTAAATCTAACTAAATTTAGAAACACAATCTTTTCACTGCATAGGTGCGCGCACACACATTAGTAATGCAACCAAAAGTTTTGCATATCTATGCCTAATTAATGTATCCATCAAAAAAAAGTTCTAATCTATTCTAGAATTTGTCAAATATATTTATGAATTCTTCCAAAACTCATTAAAAGAAACATGCTTTACGTTCCCAATGCCAAGTAACTATATTTTCAACAAATATTTAAAAATGTAAACCTAATTGAATTTACAAAAAAGTGATTAAGAGTGAGAATGACTGTGATTTAATAACAATTAATCCCATAGACATGAATAATTATAATTTTAAATTAAAATATAAAATAAAATACAATATAACAAATTACCTCTTATTAAATAAGATGGTCATCTTTGCCTGATTTAATTTATCCTTATTTCTTAACTCAAATTTTTAATACATGGACTCATTAATATTTAATGGATAAGATTGTAACTCAATATAAAATTAATTATTTTTTTATTTTTTATTATCTATTAAAATTAATTTTATTTATTAAGTATTCACATTTAGTTAGAAAATGAGGATAAATCAGACAGGACCGCATCCTATTAGGTAACACCTGCACTACGTACGTTATTACCTAATCCTGATTTCTAAATTAATGCTCATGGTTGCTGTTGACTTCTCGCAAATTATCTTGTTCTTGGAAGCTACGATTATCTTAGTGTATTCAAAGAATGAAAATGACCTCATCCTTTGAATTTCATCTCCCACCAACCTCTGCATATAATACCTTGCATGACTTCCCAGCAACATTTGAAAAATCACAGCAAAACAACTTTGATTTCTGTTTTGATTTCAACTGGCAAAATGGTTAGATCTCCATGCTGCGATGAAAGTAGTTTGAAGAAGGGACCATGGACTCGGGAGGAAGATCAGAAACTTGCTGATTATATTAGTAGACATGGCCATGGAAGTTGGAGAGCTCTTCCCAAGTCAGCTGGATTGAATAGGTGTGGAAAGAGCTGCAGACTTAGGTGGACAAATTATCTCAGACCTGATATTAAGAGAGGAAGATTCTCCGAGGGAGAAGAGCGTATTGTCATTAATCTACATTCTGTTTTCGAAAACAAGTATGCGTTCCAAAATTTCATTGAAATTTATAACCTTAAGTAAAAGCTTTAATGGCGTTTGCTTATATCTGTTCATTATTTTTGCAGGTGGTCGAGGATTGCAAACCATCTTCCAGGACGCACAGATAATGAAATGAAGAACTTTTGGAACATTCACATAAGGAAGAAGCTTCTTCAAATGGGTGTAGATCCTATCACACGCAAGCCGAGAAATGATCTCAATAATCTTTTGAATCTTTCACGGATGATTTTCTCATCGTCATTCGGAAATTTGATGGCGAGTAGTGGTATTCCTTGGAATAACGCTCTTAATAAACTCCAAACAGATGCGACCCAACTAGCCAAAATCCAGTTGTTGCAAAATCTAATGCAGCTGATTAGTAACACCAACTCATCATTTCTTCCAAACTATGAGAACATGAATAATTCTGGTCTCCCTGGTTTCCAAAATCTTAACCCATTTGATCCAAATGTGCTTATGGCGTATACCACTCTGAACCCGGCTCGTTCAAGCCCTCAAACTACCAGTGATCGTGAACACAAAGCTCTGACGAATTCTTGGTCATGGTTCGAGGGTGGTTTCGACGTGAAAGGTCTGGCTGTTAGTAATAACAACGATTTTAGTATGAACAGTACTTCTTGTCATAATATTGAGGAAGAAAACAAGCTTCCTCCATTGATTTTATCCTCTTCTGAGAATTCAACTATCAGCGAAATAGAGAAGAGCAGCCAATTCGAACAAACTCATAACTTGTCAACCAGTTCACCGATATCAAAAACTTTTGAAGATTTAGAGAAATTCATGAATAGCGATGAAACCAGTACTGTTTCCTTCTGGAAAGATATTCTAAAGTAAGCACTTTGCTTCAACATATATATATATATATATATATATATATAAATCTGCAGCATGCATGCAGAATTTGGCTATATTATAAATTTGTTTCAGATCAGTAACTGATCTGTGTCCTTTTTACTTTGCAGCTCAACATGGTCGTCGTCATGATCATGAAAAATCTCATGGTAGATATCTTGATTGCTTTCAAAAAATTTATCAACATTCTTTTTCATTTTAAAAGGTTCTTTCGTTTACTTTGTTCATTGAGTCAGCTAATTATAATAATGATTCAGCTGCAGATATACATGTATACTCCATAAAAATTCGTTTAAACAATATTCTGTAAGTAATATATTGTTCATTGTATTGAATTTGTGATCCAAGTTCTCAATTTAATAAATAAATTCTATTACCTTTACAGTGTTAACACAGTTATATTTATATAATATTATATGTGGTGTCAATATTTCAGTCTTTACAAGCTCAGATGGTGAGATTAATTAGCAGCTAATTAAACATCATTCTTGAGACATTTTCAATTCAATTATCACCTGGGAGTAGTTTCTTTTCTTCTCTTTGAGTCTTCGAGTGTAACATCAGATGATGAATCTCAATGAGAGACCGAATTAAAAAATAATAATTATGGATCGATAATATTAATTTTTCATGATTGGATAGTTGTTTGCGATATTTAGTCAATTAAAGTACGATTATTAGTTGCACTGATGGGAATTAGGTAAGATCTTTTACGTTTAATATAAGCAATTGACAGCCGCTGGAAAAGGTCGCCATTAATTACTAGTTAACCTAAACCACCTTCTTTTTAATTACTTCATGGTTTATTTCTGAAAATTAAGGCAAATTTTTAAATAAGATGGCTGAGGTTTTTGTAAACAAGTTTCAAACTTGCAAATAAAACAGATAGACAAGCAAGTAAGCTAAACTAAAATCACATACATTAAGGTAGCATTTGCGGGCTTTTTTTCTACTGAAATCTGAATTAGTGTAAAAATATATATATTCTTGAATTTCTGAATTGGAATAATATTTCTTTTATTTATATAAATTCTGAATATAAGAATTAAATATTTCATTTTTTTCAAATAAAAATATGTAAAAATCAATAATAATATATTTGTACTTATAATTTTAAATGTTAAGCAAATAATAAACTATCTTAAACAACAAATAAATAAAATAATTTTCACTCTTACATATAAATAAAAAATTACATTACTATAAATTTTGTTATAATTGTATTTTTGTTATAATTTACTAATATATATATTGGAGTTTTATCCGATATCTTCTTAAAGTTTATGATAATTTTATTTTATAGTAAGTTTTGTTGCAAAATATATTTACCTTTTCTCTAACCATAAATTAATTATATATAAAAAAATAAATATATCTCTAATTTATTTATTCTTTATAAGTGAAATTTTAATTTACTCATATGCATTCATTTTTTTATTTTTAATTTATTCATAATGGTACTAATTTATATTTTAATTTTTTAATAATATAAAATTTTAATTAATTTAAAATAAATATTATTACCATATTATCATATTATTTAAAAGTAGTTTATAATAAACTTTTAAAATTATACAAGACAATTATTGTGGTATAAAAATGCTCTAAATAATAAAATTAGGATATTTCAATGTTATTGTTAATTAACACCATTTGAATATTTATATATAAGATTATGAGTTTTCTATGGAGTAATAAGTAATTTTAAATTAAATTGTTAGATAATTAATATGTATGTATGTATAATTAAATTTTTTTAATAATTTTTTTTATTTTAGTAAGTATATCTAACAATCTCTAAAAATTAAATAATGATGAATAAATTAGAATTTCACTTACAAAAAATAAATAAATTAGAAATATATTTATTTTTTAATTACTTAACTTATGATCAAAGAAAAGTAAGTATGCATTTTTACAAAACTCACCACAAAGTAATATTTGTGTTTTGTGCTTCAAAAACTACATATTAGGCCACAAAAAAAAAAAAAAAAGAAAGAAGCTCACATTTCTGTTTAAGGTGTATTTTCAAATCAAAAGAGAGAGATAGAGAAAGGGATTCAATCCTCTTACAGTTTATCTTAGCATGACTGTTAGTAGTGTTACACAACTCAATAGCAATAAATCAAAAAAGTGTAAGAAGAATCAAAAATTTTAAATTGATAAGATTGGAGAGAGTTTAAATGATAAAAAGACTTGGCGTCATTAAATTTAACTTCAAAAAATTAGATAACGTTGTTATTGTTATTTTTATGTAAATAACAATTAATGTGTTGCAAGTGGTGTGGCCAATGGTCATCCATCAATAAACGTCTTCTTATTCATTCTAGAATTCTTCTCCGTTTTAAATTTTCTTTTACATCGAACCAAGCTACACTTTAAAATTGTAAAATCAAATAATTCACACCCAAAAGTTAATGTAACCATGTTATACTTTCAAATTGCAAAGTCAAATTATTCATGCCTAAATTCTCCAATAAAATTAGATGTATTAGAATTGTTATATTTGATAACCTCATACACTACAAGAATTTTTTGCATAACAAAACTAACCTGTAAGATAAGAAATAGACTTGCATACTATAGCTCTTGTTATTAGAAGATTGGAAACATCTTCCATTAATAAATAACATGACTAATAATCATGTAAAAATTATTTTAAGTTAGTATTTAAGGTCTAAAAGACACAAAAATATCTATTAATTGTGTTGCAAATCCTGGGGTGCGTATTCGAAGTCGTGAATTCTAACTTCCAATTCCATTATTACCCTACTTTAAATGATCTTTTTGTCTACCTAAACTGGTAAGGATTTTTAGATTTTACTATTAATCTAGATTGTGAATTTCTTGAAAATATATATATATATATATATATTTTGCTTTTGTTGCACTTTTGCTTTGAATTTACTTTAAATGATCTTATATTCTTATTTTTGTGTTCTTATGCTTATTTTGAAAGTTGGGAGTAATTCTTTAGATTTATGGAACCTATATTGCATCAGCAGTTGTATTGTTTTGTTTTATAAGCTTAGTACTTGCATTAATGTTTTGGTTCTATAATCTTGGTCTTTGTAGTAATGTTTTTCTTCTTTATGGTTTGTGGCTCAGGTGGCAGGTATAAAAAGACCAAAGATAAAAGCAAATCATGTCAATTATCCAAAGCAATGAGAATTGATTAAATATGTTAAGATTTTTCTAGGTTGGCAAATTCGTGAAGAAAAATGTAAGTCTAGTACTTTCTAAAAGATATGAGCTTGGTTGAGACTTGATTGAGGTTTGAGTAGATGTTCAGAGTGTTCCAAAAGTTTAGTGTTTTGAGCAATGCTCGATTGGCGCTCGAATAGGGGTGATAGATTGAAAATTGAGAGCTAGCACTTAAGCAGCCTTTTTATAAAAATCCAACGCTCGACCTCTGCTCAACTAGTGTTCAAGCGGCCATCCACTAAAAACCCAACATTTGACTTTTGCCAAAGTGGCCTATTTACCTAGAAAGCCTACTTGACATTGGCTCAAGCATCCCTACTTAAATTTAAAAACCTAAGTCACGATTTTAGGGTTTGTGATGGCTATTTTCAATTTTGCTTATTTACATAAATATAGATCATCACTCTAAGTTTTTCATAACCTTCCAAACATATTTTACTTTTAAGAATCATAAATCTTTTTTTATTCTTTATGATTTGTGATTGATTTATCTTAGAAGCCATAATCACACAACTTTCTTTCTCTAAAATCTAACTAAAAAGCCTATAGAATTCTATAAAGTGTTGGTAGCTAAATATTCTAGTCTTGTGAATTTATCATTTAAGGATTCCATTAAGAAAAGAAGATTTTAAAATTTTGAAGATATAATTGCTTATAGTGGATCACTTAATATTGGGTTGTAATAGTGTTTATAAGAAATCAACATTTATAAGCTTTTTTTTTACTAGTAAAATATTTTGATGACTCCTATTATTAACTCAAAATATTTTTATCCTATGAAAAAGTTCTTCATAAAGTTTTTCTTTGTTAACAAATTATTGATTTTTTGTTTTAGTTTTACTTATTACTTTGAATTTGTTTATTAGTGTGACCTTATGTTGTTAAATTGTCTAACAATTGTTGATCTAGAGTCAATAAGTTTTAATGTATTTTAATTTGTTGATAATTTAAATCTTTCACTATGTAAAACACCTTTCACCCCCTTCCCCTCAAGTGTTTTAAGGTTTAAATATAGGAAATTTTTAATTGATATTAGGGCTTAAACTCAATCCTTGATCTTAGTTTTGTTTAGATGGAGTATAGACTTCAAAGTTTAAATAATTATCCATATTGTAAATTTTGTATGAGAGCTTTTCTTAAATCTATTGATGAATAACTATGAATATCATATGTGAAAACTTAGAGTTTTCTTATGGTCATAGTTGATGGATTTACTAGTCATAAGAATTTTAATCAATGGGATTAAAGATGAGTTTACTGAGTCTACAATAAAGCTATGAATGCAATATGCATGGCATTTTTTCCTGAATAGTTTAAAAAAATATCTATGCATTAAATGGTTAAAAATGCTTGAAATATTCTTTTTATTACCATAAAGGTACGAAAACTATTAAGACTTTTAAGTTTCAGATGAAAAATGATGAAATATTTGATGAGTTCGATATTAAATTGAATGATATAGCAAACTTAAGTTTTAATATAGGCGAAAGGATTCTTGAAAGTTAAGTGGTTGGAAAATCTTTAATAGTTTATTTGAGAGATTTAACACTAAAGTCATCACTATAAAGGAAAACAAGGATCTAGAATTGGTTAAGATAAAAGAACTAATAGATTCCCTTTAAACCTATGAGTTAAGTTTTTCTAAGGAAAAGGTTGAAATTGAATATACTAATGAATCTTCAAATGATGAAGAAATGGAGTTGTTTGTCAAAAAGTTTAAAAAGTTATTTAGATTTAGGAAGGGAGATTTTAATAAGAATAAAAAACATTTTGAAAAAAGAAGAGTTTTTTTAAAAGCAGTAGAAAGGTTCAATGTCAAGAGTATAATGGGTTATAACATATTAAGTTTGAGTATTCTAACTTCAAAAAGGCAAGAAGACCACGAATGCCTCTTTTATTAATAATGACTCTAGTAAAGATGAATGTAATGAATCATCTTTTAATAAAACTAACATTAAAGGTTTTGTTTCACTTATAAAAAGAAAATGAGTATGTTGACTCACAAAAGGATAGTTCAGATGATGAAAAATATATTCATGATACATTTAAGAAACTATAGAAAGAGCTTGAAAATTAAAAAGGTGAAAAAAGATATTTTGAAAAAATTTAATTTTGTTGAACTTGAAAAGAAAAATCTTATAGTCAAATTAAGGGAATAAATTGAGTTAGTGTCAAGTTTAAAAGGACAAAATAGAATCTTAAAGAGTAAAGTAGAAGCCATAGCTTGTTAATCAAAAGATGTATGATCACAACTTACTAAATTTTATAATGGCACCAAGAATTAGATGTGATGTTTAACGTAAGTTAGAATGTGAGTAGAAAGAGAATGTTAAGTTCTTTTGTGACTAACCTTAATGATATTTCTACCTCTAAAATTTTATTGCTCTTAAGGTAACTATTTCCAAAGTCAAGAAAACTAAGCTTAAAGCTACAAGTATTCCTCATTCTACTAATCACTCCTTAGTGGATAGGAAATATACCTTAAATAAATAGACATTCATCTAAGTTTGTGATTATCTACCATGAATATAGCAAAAGATATTACATAAGGCCAAATTCTTTTGAATATATGAAGAAAAAGAAGGTATAGAGAAAAAAAAAATATATCTTTGTTGTTCTCAAATTTAAGTTTGAAAGATGTACTTGCTAATCAAATGGTAAAGTTAGCACAATAAGTTAAGATAATCAGTGATAGGCTTGCTAACTTGTGTGAGGCTACTACCAACTATAGATAACCTTTTAGGAATATGAGAAATTATTGCTCTGTTTGATTCATATACGTTAGTGTAGATTTGTTTCTTTTGAATTGTTTTTTTTTTAATTTTTTTCAATTCTTTTTGTTTTTCTTTATGTTTCATTTAGTGTGATTTTTTTGCTTTTTTTTTTTAAATAAAAAACATAATATATATATATATATATTGGTTTATTTTTTTGTTGATGAGCCTGATATATGTACTCTTCACTGTATTGTCATGAAAAAAATGGATTATAACTTATGTTTTGCAACAAACAAGTCTAAGTGTTTACCATAAATGCTTTTAATGCCTTTTATATGTATATTTCTATTTTTATTCTGCATGTCTTTAAGTTTGTGCACTTATGATTTTTTTTTTTAATCACTATACACTTTAGTGTGAATTTGTTAAGCTTGATCACATGTATGATATGTAGGTAGGCAATTATAGGTTGTAATAGTATGCCATAGTGATTAAATTGACTTTTGATTAGTACACTTTCTTTATAAAATGTTTTATACGCTATTCTAATATTTAAAATGAGATCAAATAAGCCTAAAAGTAATAAAGAAAAAGAAAATTTTAAAAATATTAAAATGTGGGATTCCCATACCCATTTAAAATATATATATATATATATAAGTAATAACTTCTAAACAAGTATATAAAAAAAAATCCTAAATTTTTTTATTATTATTATTATCAAAGCAAACATTCATCATATATACTTATTTACAACATATGCAATATATCAAAACTACGATTTATAACAAAAGTACAATTATTACAGTGTTAAAATATGATATGCCCAATTCTCTTGACAGGTCACTGTCCCGAAAATTTGCCCGATTTCACTGTCCTATTAGCTATACCTGAAAATTACTTCAACTACGGAGTGAGTAATTTAAAATTATTCAGTAAGAACCATAAAACCCAACAAAATAATTTAAAAAATTACAATATTCCAACCATACAAATAATAACTAATCAGGACAATAATATATTCCGTATATCCAATGTTATACAATAATTAGTTATGACTAACCCATCCTAACTAAGCAATTAACAATTCAATTAGGATATTACGAATAATTATAGTATAGTACCACTTTCTTTTGTACACTTTTTACTCTATCTATTCTAATTCTACTATCCTGTTCTCTTTTCATTTGATTAGTCATTCTTAGGCAAACTGTGGATCGTGACCACGTTATTTATCTTACACACTAATACATTAATTAGTTTGGCACAATTATAGTGCTACCATGGGTTCAACATACCCTTAAAGGCACCATGGAGGACTGTCGTGGTTTCTCACATACAATTCTGAATACCACAAGAATGACTGCAGGTTTCACATGCCCCAAAGAGTGCCACAGTAAATAATAAATCATTATTCTATTTTGTCCTAAACGACTCTGCCGGTGTGCAAAAAAATTTCGAAATCGTACCTCAAGGGTATTGGCCACTTATACATTTCTTTACAATTCATTATATACTCATATTACCTATTTACCTTTTACTATTACTCAATGACATTTTGATAATTTATTAAAATTCTAATAATCACATATACAATATTTTTATAATTTTTTTCTAATATAAAATAATTTATACCTATCGTCGCTTTTCAACACCTACCCATTTATGTACCACCAAATCAATTATAAAAATAATATTCCTAATAATAACAATAGCCAATTCATATATATATATATATATATATATATATATATATATATATATATATATACACTTCTAATCCATTTACGAGATATATATATACATACACTCACACACACACATACATACATACCTATATTAAAGTATTCCTACATTAAACATACATCGTGGGAAAGGTATTTTAAAATACCTCTTTTAATAATAGATGTTGGCGAAATAAGGCGTGACTATAAAGAATACTTAATCATTAATTTCACATAATTATATATATATATATATCTCTATATATCTACACACATATTTAATCAATCATTTAAAATACTTTCAAATTTTACACTCGTACCCATTCTTCCATAATGGGATTTTCTTTTATATATATATATATACACACACACACACACACACACACACACATACTTAATCAACCATTTAAAATACTTTTAAATTAATATAATTTAACACTAAATAAACAGTACCTAAAATAGACTATTTTGTCATTTTCTTATTTTTCTTCCATTTTACGTATTCAAATTAATTCCTACTAATTTCATTTATTCCCAATACAATTATTAACACATAAATATATCAAAAATATCATAATTTAATACTCAAAAAATAGTATCCCAAAATAGACCATTTTGCCCTTTTTTCTATTTTTCTTCCATTTTACACATATAAACCAATTCCTACTAATTCCATCTATTCCCAAACATATTTATACACATTTAAACATATCAAAATACATTAAAATCAAGCATTTAAGTACTTTATAAATAGTGATCGAATATGTCCTATTATGTATAAACTAAATTTTTTCTTATTTATACAATTCTATTCACTTTAATCTACTTTCCAAACACTCAATTTTATAAATTAAGTATTAATTCTATAAAACTCCAAAATTACAAAGTTAGGATTTAGGGTTTAGGATTCTTACCTCAAATCCAAAGGTAATGGCTATTGCACCAAATTCAAACTAAAAAAATACTT